>CM044445.1:62626448-62699927 GCA_024363595.1 Xenopus borealis
AACCCCACCCCCTCAAACTGAAAGGAAACTCACTGCAAAGTAAAGCAGGTTGTGACAAACGTACTGTAAGCACAATAGCACACCAAACTTTGAAATCAAGCACCAAATACAGAAAGAAAATATATAAAAAATGAAAACACAGTATTTAACTAAACCACCTTATATAAAAATAAGAGTTAATAACAAATACTTATCCTTTTCAGTCGGTTTGTTTGTTAGTTTGTTTTGAGTTGCTTTTTCCAGTCAGCAGCCTGTTTGGAGCAGCTGAGCAGTTGATATGTATATGTACAGGTATAGGATCTGTAATCAAGAAACCCATTATCCAGAAAGCTCCAAAATACTGAATTGTCATTTCCCATGAACTCCATTTTAAGCAAATAATTAAAATGTTTAGAAGTGATCCATACTGATAGCAAATTAATCCTATTGAGTTTATTTAATTGGGTTATTTAATGATTTTTAGCTGACTTAAGGTCTGGTGATCCAAATTATGGAAAGACCCCCTTATCCAGAACACACCAGATCCCAGGCATTCTGCATAATAGATCTCATACCTGTTTTAATTTATATGAACTTTGAATATTTACTCAAAAATGTTTCTAATCGTTTGTTAATTTGCTCTGTAAAAGCTGCCCAGGGCATAATAAAGGCTCGTTCAGAAAGAATGCGCATCTTCAGGGCAGAAAAGTCATATGCAGTGAAATCTGGGAAGTGGTACTTTGAGTTTGAAGCTGTCACCACTGGAGAAATGAGAGTAGGGTGGGCTCGGCCTGAAGTTCGTCCAGATGTGGAGCTCGGAGCTGATGATCTTGCTTATGTATTTAATGGCTGCAGAGTGAGTGTCTATCATTTAAACCTCTACTATCCTCATGAGTATGTAGACTTCATATTAATACATACAAAGTATTTGCTTTAATAGAATGTAAACCACAATGTTAGATTATATGAAAATCTTAATTCATATTTTAAATGCTCATGTATCTGTGAAAGTGACTAGTTCTTGGTGCAAATTGAAGTTGTTTATTTACTTGTATATGAGCATATATATTATTTTTCCTCTTAGGGCCAGAGGTGGCACATTGGCAGTGAGCCTTTTGGCCGTAACTGGCTTCCAGGAGATGTTGTTGGCTGTATGATTGACCTGATAGACATGAATATTATGTTTACATTGAATGGAGAAATGCTGATAAGTGATTCAGGCTCTGAACTGGCCTTTATAGATATAGAGATTGGAGAAGGTAAGTAAAATTCCATAAATATCAGTTAATTGTGTACTATATTCCAGTTGTGATTTTATGTTGGTGTCATTTAATTGTTCACTATTGTTCACTGCAAGAGTATCAGCACACCACATATAACAGCTGCCTTCTGTCATTAATTCTCTGTATTCCTTTGCTCCCTACTATTTGTGTCTCTATGACACACTGCACTTTGAGGGATTTGTTGCAAACTCCATAAATAACATTACGGTTTATATCACTTGATGACTTTGCAGCTTAAACTTCAAACAGCATGTCCTACATATGTAGAAAAATAGTAGTGGATGTAAAAATTATAAAATTGCATAATTATTGTTTAATGTATGTTGTGGGTATTTCCCTGTGCCAGCGGTCAGCTTCCTCTGTAGTAACAGAGAAGAATTTATGTCCTAAGAAATCAATAAGGACATTAGATGGACCAAATATTGCAGTGGTAGATGCTGTTTTCATGCAACAGGAACACTTGATATGTTATCTAATAAAGGGTATGCTGCCAAAAATCCTTTTGTTAATGGGGCACTAAATACAGTAAATGGTAGAATCTTTTCAGCTTAGTCAGTAACACTGCTCCCTTGTATTCATGTCACTTTCAACATGCTTTAGTGGTTGCAAGTGAAATCACATGCGGCTTAGCATCTATGTTCTTGTGTTTTATGCCTTAGTCACAAGTAAATTTTTATTTTTACAGGATTTATTCCAGTTTGCAGTCTTGGGATGTCACAAGTTGGTCGTCTAAACCTTGGTCAAGATGTCAGCAGCCTTCGATATTTTACTATTTGTGGCTTACAGGAGGGATTTGAACCATTTGCCATCAACATGAAGAGGGATATAACTACCTGGTTTAGCAAGAGCCTTCCCCAGTTTGTGAACGTGCCCACTGACCATGCCCACATTGAGGTAAATAGATGTGCATTTATTGAGCAATATATACAGCTTAGTAATGTGATATTATTACAATGTTTTTTCAATATTTGGAAATATTTTTAGGTTGCAAGGATTGATGGAACAGTGGACAACCCTCCATGTCTCAAAGTAACACACAAGACTTTTGGATCTCAAAATAGCAATAATGACATGCAGTTTTTCAGGCTTAGTATGCCTGTTGAATTCCATGAGACCTTCAAGTGCACACCTGGTGCAACTCCTCTCACAAGGACCCTCATGATACCTGAAGATGATGTCCAAGATGTTGACATGGACTCAGAGTTTGAAATGTTAAAGAAGGCTGTAAGTCGTAAAGAGGCAGAGGCTACTAATGAAAAGGATATTGCAAAGGAGCCACCCAAAGAACAGATAAAGACAGAGAATGAAAAAGACACAACATCTGAGAAGGTCAAACCAAAGAGAGGGTGAGTCAAAGACTAGAAGTCAATACACATTTCAAACAATATATTTAGATAACAACATATTGTTCAATTTGCTCTTATGTCTCAATGTGTCTTAGGTTCCTCTTTAAAGCTAGGAAACCAGCCTTTATCTCTCCTCCCCCAGTGGTCCCAACCATGCCTCGTCTTATGAAAGACGTAGTGCCATATGACCGAGATGATCCTGAGATTATTATGAACACAACCACGGTATGAGGACTAATGAGACAAAATATCTATGATTTGTTGTTCGAAAAATATTACATGGGAAGATAAAGGTTGAATGCACACACTGTTTGCAGTGAATCAACATTTGAACTTTATTGCAGAATTTATTTATGGACATTTGGATGAGCCTGTCCAGCATCTTAGGGCCCACAGGTTGTCCATCATTAATGCTGTTGTCATTCTCTCTCTAGAACCATTCTTGCATGCAACAATATAAAACATCCTGCCTCTTAGAGATGGTTACATTTTAACAGCATTGTAAACCTAGTACTTAACGTTCAATAAAATAAGAAGTGGTAGATTGTTCAATGTTTTTTTATCTTCTCCATCAGTATTATTATTCAGTAAGGATATTTGCGGGACAGGAGCCCACTGGTGTTTGGATTGGTTGGGTAACACCCGACTACCACCTTTACGATATGAATTTTGATCTGAACAAAGTTCGCGTTGCCACCATCACCATGGGGGATGATAAAGGAAACATATTTAACAGGTAAGTACAAAAGTTTGACCATGAGGGAGAGTGGTGGCAGTGGAGTCTAAAAGATGAGGTAGATGGTGCTAAAAGAGAAAGTGGCAAAAAACTGCAAATGAATGAGGAGGAAAACACTGGTGAAAAGATAGATTGCCATTGTGAAGGAGGTGACACTGAAAAGTAAAAGTAAAGTGATAAAGAAAATTAATCTGGTGATGTGGAAAATAGATGGAAGAAGGAGGAGCTGAAAACAGAAATAACAAGATGTAATAATATCTGTATCTATATCCATTGGACTGCATGCTAAAGGTTTTGTAATGAAAGCCTAACCAAACCATTATACCTTATTTGACAGCATTAAGCGGAGTAACTGCTACATGGTATGGGGTGGGGAATTTGGCAGCAATACCCAGCAGGCACGTGTCAGAAAAGAGGACCTTGTGATTGGTTGCCTGATTGACTTAGCAACTGGTCTTATGACCTTTACCTCAAATGGAAAAGAGGTTAACGCCTTCTTCCAGGTACGTAGAGTAACATTCTTGGCTATGTCAAATGTTTATCTTCAAAATATAAATTTCAACTAAAACATACGTATTTATAAAGGGCATTAGTTGCTGCTTATATATAACATGGTGTGAGGGGATAATTGTAGCGAGAGCCTACACCTGGTAAGACGGTAACACTAACGATTTTGTTCTTGTAATACTGGTAAATGTGATTTACATAGTACTAATCATTTGTGTCTGATTGCATATTGATATTTTTTTAGGTGGAGCCCAACACAAAGCTTTTCCCAGCTGCTTTTGCTTTACCACAGAGTCAAAATATGTTCCAGTTTGAACTAGGAAAATTAAAGGTATGAAAAAAGTGCAGGTCTACCAATAATTATTGCAGTAACACTTTGTAGATGTGTATACACATATGTATTTCATGAAGTTTAAACATATTACACATCTTTTACACTTAACTCCTAGTAGTTAAATTTGCTTTTTCATTTCATCATTGTTGTTCCCAGAACATCATGCCAATATCTGCAGCCATGTTCCGAAGCGAGAACAAGAATCCTGTCCCCCAGTGCCCACCTCGACTTGAAGTTCAGATGCTCAGCCCTGTAGTCTGGAGTAGAATGCCCAATTATTTCTTAAATGTGGAGTCAGAAAAAATTAATGAGAGACAAGGGTGGATGGTAGAGTGCTCAGAGCCCCTAATGATGATGGCTCTTCATATCCCAGAAGAGAACAGGTGAGATATTTACAAAATCAACATCACATTCTGTAGCAATATACAAATGACAAAAAAACATAATAAAGCAGCACGCCTGATTCTAATACATTGTGTTAATTATAACCAAATAATTTCGGTGGACAATGCCAAGTGGAAATGGGTGCTATGACAGCTAAATGGTATGGTAATTTTAAAGACACATGGAGACTTTTACATATATTATATTTTGCTCCATGCATATGGAGACTTTCATTATTATAAACATACATTATTTTTACACCACAAAGGCAAAAAGTTTGGTGTTAGATAAATGACATATTTATCAAGCTGCAGTGTAAAAAATACCCCAAAGTTCTCTGTGTGTAAATTAAAAATGTCTCCATATGCGTCAAGCAAAATAGTAAAAAGTCATGAAAGTAAAGAGTGGCATAAGAAAATGCCAACAAATGACCAAACCATTGCTACAAAGCTTTATAACTTTGCTGCTTTAGAAATGTGACCATCACACTAGTGCACAGGCCCCCATTTGATCTCAGAAGGAAGGTCAGCTAGTGTCTCTTAATATGTGCATCTGAATGTTGCACAAGTTAGGGGGCATGTTATAAGTATACTCTGGCCAGATGTGTAAGCTGATTTGCTCATAAAATTTTAAGTAATATCGTAGTGCCTGTACTATGATTTTCTGAGTTCATTTTGCAATTTATTTGATAATTTCTTTATAATATGCAATTAACATCTAAGAAATAAAAAAGTAAAAAAGGATTGCACTTCTTACTGGCATTGTTTTCATTTAGGTGCATTGATATTCTTGAGTT
This sequence comes from Xenopus borealis, assembly GCA_024363595.1. NCBI lineage: Eukaryota > Metazoa > Chordata > Amphibia > Anura > Pipidae > Xenopus > Xenopus borealis. The sequence continues at coordinate 62,631,814 of CM044445.1, forward strand.
GTCAGAACGTTTGGACATGCTGAAGTTCCATTACCATACTCTCAAGCTATACTGTTCAGTCTGTGCTCTTGGAAACAACCGAGTTGCTCATGCTCTGTGTAGCCATGTGGATGAATCCCAATTATTGTATACTATTGAAAGCAACCACCTCTCAGGACTTCTTCGTAGCGGCTACTATGACTTACTGATTAGCATCCACTTGGAATCTGAAAAGAGAGCTCGTCTCACTATGAACAATGAATTTATTGTGCCTATGACACAAGAGACAAAAAGTATTACACTATTTCCCAATGACAGCAAGAAGCATGGGCTACCAGGTGTAGGATTGAGCACCTGTTTGAAGCCAGAACTTCATTTCTCACATACTTGCTTTGTCAGTACCAGTACAGAACTCTACCAGCTTAGCCCCTTCATCCCATTGGATATATTAAAGATCAAAGCTATCAACATGTTGACAGAAGCTGTATTAGATGGTGGACAACACACTAGGGATCCTGTAGGAGGAAGTGTGGAATTTCAGTTTGTACCAGTACTCAAACTTATCTCAACACTTCTAATTATGGGAGTTTTTGAAGATGATGATGTTCGGCATATACTGAAGATGATAGAGCCAAATGTTTTTTCAGAGGAAGAAGAAGCAGAACAAGAGCAAGCAGAGGCAGGAGTGGAGGAGAAGGAAGAAGCTGAGGAGGAGGTTGTAGAGAAAGGTGAAGATGAGCAGGAAACAGGGGAGGAGGCAGAAGGACAGGAAAAGACACAAGAAGATGAAGATAAAGCAGTGGAGGCTGGCGAAGAGGAAACTAAAGAGGAAGAAGAAGGGTTGGAAGAAGGCTTGCTGCAAATGAAATTGCCTGAATCTGTAAAGTTGCAGGTAAGTTGACGGATTTGGTAAGGATATTGAAAAATTGAATATGTTGGGGTTTTTAGTACCCACTTACTCCTTTTTTCACAACTAGCCTTGAAATTAATTCAGTACTGAAGCAAAGTTAAAACTCCAACCTTTACTCCATCAGATGTGCAATCTACTTCAGTATTTCTGTGACCGGGAACTGCAGCACCGTGTTGAAGCTATCATTGCATTCTCAGAACGCCACATGGATAGTATGCAGACCAATCAGAAACAACGTTACAAGGAGTTGATGCTAGCCTTTACTATGTCTGCAGCTGAAACTGCTCGTCGTACTCGTGAGTTCCGTTCTCCTCCCCAGGAACAGGTAATAACTTATTTCAGAATAAAGCAGAAAATATTTTTAGTTCACAATAACACTACTCTTTTAGCACACAAATAATATTAGCTCCCGTATCTGACACTGCTCTTTTACAAATACTTATATTGACTTGGCCCTTAAGCTCCATTCTTCATTCATTTGTCATACACACATCACAGAGTAACCTTCTCAAATACTGATAATAACTTTCAGTTTTTACAATTGTAAAACAGTAAGTATAATGGTTTCATTCTTCACTCTATATTTATTATTGACATCCCACTGCCTCCTATCTTTCTATATCTTAATTCGTGCTGATATAACATAGCAATTATTTTCACCTTCAGCCTTTTATTGCTTTTTCTTCTTATAAAAAAATATTTTTATGCTTCTTCTATCTCTTTGACACTGACAGCTGAATTGTTTTTTCAGATAAACATGCTGCTGAACTTTAGAAATCTTTCTGAGGATGAATGTCCACTTCCAGAAGAAATTCGGGATGAGTTAACAGAGTTTCACACAGACCTCCTGACTCATTGTGGTAAGAAACAAATCAGTAACAGTTCAAAATGCCTAATTTACTTAGTGGGGAAGGAAGCAAAATAAAAACCAAATAGGTATGTTTTTGACCATTGCACCCTGCAATGTGCTTAATGTTCATGGAGCAGGTGTTTAAGCTCCAAAATAGAATGCAAGGGCCTGTGCCTCTGCAATAAATTCAAAGATGTTGTGTTTGGTAGTGCTGTATTCACAAGAATTGGCATTGGGGCAGAACATAATCTCACAAGTGAACCAATGGAAATAGCAGGACCCTGTACCTATGACAGGTCTTAAAGGGGTTGTTCGTTTTTGAGATAACTTTTAGTATAATGTAGAGAGTGATAGTCTGAGACAATTAGCAATTGGTTTTCATTTTTTATTATTGAAGGTTTTTGAGTTATTTAGATTTTTATTCAGCAGTTCTTCAATTTGCATCTGAAGCAATCTGGTAACTAGGGTCCAACTGACCCAAGCAACCGTGCATTAATTTGAATAAAAGACTGGAATATGAATAGGAGAGGGCCTGAATAGAAGGATCAGTAATAAAAAGTACAATAACAATATATTTGAAGCCTTACAGAGCATTTGTTTTTTAGAAGGGATTCAGCAACACCCATTTGAAAGCTGCAAAGAGTCGGAATAAAAAGGCAAATAGCTATACAAAAATAAATACTGAAAACAATTGCTTAGAATTGGCTGTTCTATAACATAATAAAAGTTATCGTTAAGGTGAAACAACCCTTTAAGCACAGGGCTGTGTTGTGCCTGTAGCTAAGAGAAAAGGGGTGTGATTAAGAGTTCCTTAGTGCTATATATAAAAAAAAGGAAATAAGGCTTTATATGAAACAAGCAGGATGAAAATGCTAGGAATTAAGTAGAACAAACTTGCACTATGGAGTTCAAACCCTGTGAAATGGAGCACACCCCTAATGTTTTTTTCTCTCCCGTTTCTCTTTACTTGCTTTAAGTTGACTTTTGCAAATTATACTTCTGTGCCTTTCAGTACTCCAGGTAATACACGGAAGCAGTCTTGAGACTCCTGGTTAAAGAAGTACTTTGTAAATAAAGGGTCAGGTATTAGAAACATTTGAGCTGTACCAAAATATTGAAATAGTTATGAATGGGTGTTGAGTATAATGGGTGTTGAGTATAATAGGTATGCAATTCTTTCTAGTGCTCAGTTCAGGCTTTTTACTGAACCATTTAAAACATTCTACAACTCAAAACAAACCTTTTAACACTGTTCCTCTTGCAGGAGTCCAGATGGAGGGTGAAGAGGAAGAGGAGCATGAAGACACAAGTGTACATAAGCGCTTACTTAATCTGTTAGAGAAACTGAGAAAACTTCGAAAGAAGGAAGAGCCAGAGCCAGAACCAGAAGAAACAGAAGAGCCTAAACCCAGTATGTGGCAAGCTAGAGAAAGGGGTGTTAGAGAAATAAAACATTTTGATTTTTTTATTTGACAGATAACTTTTGTAACACAACTAGTGAGATTTGTTGGCCTTAACAGTTTCTCTGCATTTTATTAAGAAGTTTATTGATTTCGTCACATTCTTTTTATATGTTGAAAAGTCTATTGTTTGGACCAGTGGCGATCCTGCCCAATTTTCTGCCCGAGGCGGCCTTAGTTTTTGCCACCTCCCCACCGTACTTACCTTAAGCGCCAGACAGGGGTCAGGGGGGTCACGGTTGCACTAGATGAGCTGAATTTCCAGGTTGAAAACCGGAAAATCGGCTCTGTTACCAGAAGCAGCAATTTTGCTGCCCCTGGCAACAGGAGGGCGCTGCTGCCTGAGGTTTGGACACTGTTTCACTCACTGGGTGTCAAACTTGGTTTGCATTTATGTAGTTATGAGTGGGTGTAAAATTTGGTTTGGTCATCATGTTACCACTATTTCTTGTAAGACAGTCATTGAGTGATTATGAACATTGTTTAATTAAACTGACATTAACTGGCTGAGCTTTGTGACCCTTGTAATTTCCACCAGGCACACTGCAAGAACTCATCTCCCACACAGTGGTTCACTGGGCCCAAGAGTCTTTTATCCAAAGCCCTGAGCTAGTTCGAGTTATGTTCAGTCTGCTGCATCGTCAGTATGATGGGCTGGGAGAGCTTATCAGAGCCTTACCCAAGGCCTACACTATTAATGCAGTGTCAGTGGAGGACACTATGAACCTGCTGGAGAGCCTGCGCCAGATTCGCTCATTGCTTATTGTGCAGATGGGACCTGAAGAAGAGAATCTGATGATCCAGAGTATTGGGTATGTTTTGTCTTATTCAACTTTATTTTATTTTTATTTTTCATCTTTCTTTCAAGAAAGTTTCCTTAATTCTCCCTTTTTCTATTCTATGTCTTTTCATAATGACTTGGTTTTATGGAATTATCCTTCTAAATAAAAGTCCTATATGTATCTGATATGTGGAATGTTTTGAAACCTTTTCTGTTATCAGGAACTGCCTTCATTTTTTGAAATTCTTTTCCCCTACACTATAATCATCCTGAAACAGTTTATTAATTCCTGTATTTCAGAAACATTATGAATAATAAAGTATTTTACCAGCATCCAAACCTTATGCGAGCTCTGGGCATTCATGAGACGGTTATGGAGGTCATGGTGAATGTGCTAGGTGGAGGAGATTCAAAGGTAAAATGCTCAGAGTTATTTTAGAGATTGTACTAATCATCCAGATCAGATGGCATTGTTCTATTTCTGCACACATATACACAATTCTGTACAACTTTTCGCCATGTGCAACTGCCTGCTTGTGTAGCACTAATCTGGCAAATAGTTTTTTGACAGGAAACTTTATAGATCAACCCTCAAAACTGCTGTGACAAAACTAATAATGCCAGCATGGTTGACTCTGAGAAGTGCTCCCTTCCATTTTTTGATCTGTTCATTTATTAGACATTAACCACAATAACAGTATGGTATGTATAAGATCGGCAAGCTATCCAACCAAAACAGCCAGATAAGATAATCACTTTTCTGATGGTGATGTAAAAAAAAAATTGCCTATGGTTTAATTCATGAAACACCTATCGTTTTTATTAATCCTTACTCTAAACAGGAACAACAGGAAAACTGAATGTACTCCATGTTTGTTAGTAGGTGTTCAGCTATGTATCTACCTTGCAGGGACCCAACATGGAGAAGTTTTAATTCCCTTGTTAAAACCATTGAATTTTCATGAATAAAATATTCAAGATTTACCAATATGCAAGAATATTTGTATTTAAATGTGTTAAGCAGTGTGGTGGTTGGTTCATATGTTCTATAGAGCTGTACTACAATTGCTTATTGCAGCATTTAAATTTTTGTTAAAATATTTGTCATGACAAGGAGTTGGTCTAGAGATTATTTGATCATCTTTTAATGTGACATCTCATTCTAGGGACCCTTGTTTGTTTCCCTATTGCAGCTACTTATGAGCCTGGACAGGTCCTGGTGTCCTGGCATGCTCATAATAATTGCCTTGCTTGAAGAAAGCAAGGCAAGCGCTTTGAGTCTCATGGGAAAAAAGTGCTACATAAAAATTATTTCCTTTCATATGTCCATGTCATGAAAATTGAGTTTCCTCACTATTTTTTTAGGAGATCCGCTTCCCTAAAATGGTTACCAACTGCTGCCGATTCCTGTGCTATTTCTGTAGAATCAGTCGTCAGAACCAAAGAGCCATGTTTGACCATCTAAGTTATTTACTGCAGAACAGTGGGATTGGACTGGGTAAGCCACTTGCAGTGACCCTCGAAGTATCTACAACATTTAAATGTTGTAGGCTTTGCATTTTTATGTTTATATTTTATCTTATAGGTATGAGAGGCTCAACACCACTAGATGTGGCAGCTGCTTCAGTGATTGATAACAACGAATTAGCTTTAGCACTACAGGAGCAAGACCTAGAGAAGGTACATTTCATCAATCAAAAATGTAAACTGGATAGAACACTTCTAATATTTTGATACTTCTGTTTCAGTTTACAGAAAATAAGATTCATGAATGATGATTTCATAATCTTTTCCTCAACAGGTTGTGTCCTACTTAGCTGGTTGTGGTCTGCAGAGCTGTCCCATGCTTTTAAGTAAAGGCTATCCTGACATTGGGTGGAACCCAGTTGGAGGTGAGAGGTACCTGGACTTCCTACGATTTGCAGTCTTTGTAAACGGTAAGCAAACAGGACATATGAACTTGCACATTAGTAACTGGTAGTCTTGTTTTTGCTGATCAAGATCATTAACATCAGTCACAGAAAGTGTTGCAATACTTATTAGCACTGTTTGAAATTTGCTTCAGAATTAGATGTTATCTGTATATAACATAATACATAAATCCATTAGCTCACTCATTCTCATATTAATAAGAAAATATTTTGTGGGAAACTATAACAGGTATCAGACCTGTTATCCAGAATGCTTGTGACCAGGGGCTTTCCGGATAATGGATTTTTCTGTAATTTGCATCTTCATACCATGTCTATTAGAAAATCATGTAAACAATAAATAAAACCAATAGGTTGGCTTTGCCTCCAAGAAGGATTAATTAAATCTTATGGATCAAGTATAAGGTACTGTTTTATTATTACAGAGAAAAAGCAAATCATTTTTAAAAATTTTTATTTGGATAAAATGGAATCTATGGGAGATGGTCTTTCCGTAATTCAGAGCTTTCTGGCTAATGGGTTTCTGGATAAGAGATCCTCTACCTGTAATATGTTAAATTTACAAACTACTTGGTATATGAAATGTGCAAATTTGCTTTACCACACTATTCTTAGGAGAAAGCGTTGAGGAGAATGCCAATGTTGTTGTTCGTCTTTTGATCCGACGTCCGGAGTGCTTCGGTCCAGCACTAAGAGGAGAGGGAGGAAATGGTTTACTTGCTGCTATTGAGGAAGCCATCAAAATTTCTGAAGATCCAGCCAGGGACGGACCCACTGTCAAAAAGGATCGTCGGAGAGAGTTGTGAGTTTATTTCTCTTCATATCATCTCTGATTCTAATACCTTCAGGACACTTTTTAATTGCATCTCATATTTTTAAGTTCTACTTGAACAATAATTTCTGATCATCCTCCAGAACACATTAAATAATAATTGTATAAACTTCCATAGTCCTTCCTATGCAGGTTAAAATGCAGCATACAGACAAACAGAGGCTGTCCTGTGCTTACTGCCTGGTCAGGGCAGGTGTCCTATACAGGGCTTCCTTGCTGGAGCACTGATGCTGGACACAAACATACATAAGCACAAGCATATTATAAATAACATTTTAATGAACATAATCAATGTTCATATTTTAGTGCTTACTTCTCAGTCTTTAAAAAAATAAATAGCCCCTAAACGCTAGTCATTCATGCCTCTCTCTCTTTAACTACATTTAACATAGGTATGGTGGTGAAGAGGCCCATGAAGAAAACCGTGTACATCTTGGTAATGCCATCATGTCTTTCTATTCTGCTTTGATTGACCTGTTGGGACGCTGTGCTCCTGAGATGCATGTAAGAAAGTAGAGATGCATATTTATGTATTCTTTTTTTCATGTCTTTGACAAAACTTTTTTTTTTCCTGTCTCCTTTGTTTCTTAATAATGTCTCACTCATTTATCTGCTTGTCTTTATCTTCTGCTCTTTTTCTCATTGTATATTTAGGGGATTCATTTTCAAAAGTTGAATTTTAGAGCTTTGTGAGCTTTTTTAGACCTCGAATGAACTCACGAATCCAATAGTTTCCAATTTAAGAAAAAACTTGAATAAAAAAAAACTTGAATCGGTGAAGTCCAGGTTAACAACCAGAAAACTGTAACTGATTTTTGGTGAAAAAAACTTGAATCAAACCATAATTTATCTGCCCCTTAGTCTTGCATTAATATGAGCCTTATCAATTATGGCATAAAAAATCAATACTGCTGTAATCTGATCATTTTATCATTATATTTAACGGATCATCGATATGTAAAATATATTTTAATCTACCTGTCCACTTACAAGTAACTTGTAATAATGTATTTCATTTTTATATAAATTTTTTCCAAACTTTGTCTCATAATATATATACTATATTGCAGTTGATCCAAGCTGGGAAGGGAGAAGCGCTAAGAATCCGTGCCATTTTGCGGTCTCTTGTGCCCATTGAGGATCTTGTGGGAGTCATCAGTTTGCCACTGCAAATACCAGCTTTTGGCAAGGGTGAGAATTGAAAAAAATTGCTAAGTAATAAGCTGTACATGGTTTTTCCAGCTGTTTTATGCTCTATTCAGAGGTTATTGCTATTTAAAGCCAGTTGCGTATTCCACCATTATTCCTGAAAAAATACCTTACCTTATCAGAGTAAACGTGCCTTCGAATCTGAAAAATACAAATTTGCAGATAAATCAGAATCTGCATTCTGAATAACCTTTCTCATGATATTTTACTGAACATGTAAAAATACAAATGTTCCTTCCGCTCTTCAGGAGAGTGATATTTTGCAGATTTTGTAGAAAATGACTTCCAAATTAAATTCACTTTACTCTGTCAATACTAGATGGGAATACAATTGAGCCGAAGATGTCTGCCAGCTTTGTTCCTGATCACAAAGCACCAATGGTCCTATTTTTGGACCGTGTTTATGGTATAGAAAATCAAGATTTCCTCTTGCAGGTTCTTGAGGTTGGGTTCTTACCTGACATGAGGGCTGCAGCATCTCTAGACACTGTAAGTATCTCAGCTAGTGACTGTTATATGGTTTCTTCTTTTTTTTAATCTTTGAACATTTATATAATTTCTTCTAATTTTTCCACTTTCTTCTACAATATTTGCCTTCATTAGAATTTACAGGTTTTTTTTACATTCATTTGTTGCGTTTTCTCTAGGCTGCATTCAGCACAACAGAGATGGCTCTTGCCCTTAACCGTTACCTGTGCTTGGCTGTGCTACCTCTTATTACTAAATGTGCCCCTCTCTTTGCTGGAACTGAGCACCGTGCCATAATGGTGGACTCTATGCTGCACACAATTTACCGCCTTTCCCGTGGCCGTTCTCTCACTAAGGCACAGCGAGATGTCATAGAGGAATGTCTGATGGCTCTGTGCAGGTACTGTACAGCATATGTGCATGTGGAGGCGGTGTGTCCTGTATATAAAATAATAAGCTCTGCCACCCCAGGAGACCCAAATCAGACACGGTGGATTGAACCTGAGCATTATTTAGATATCTAACCTTCTTTTTAAACTATCGAAGGCCAGAGTAAATCTTGCAAACCTATGAGGGGGTCTTGATATTAAAAGGACTCAAGACCTCTGCTTTCATGTGGCATAGCCAAAAATCAGTGCAAATTAGGTGAATGGGGTTCCCATCTTTCTTATTTCCCTTGCTTTGTTCTTAGGGTAGTTATTACTGTTATGGGCAACAAATAGTAGCAATCCCAGATGAGGCAAATGATGTCCTACTAACTACTCACTTTTCAGTGCAATAGCCTTGTACTTTCTGCTAGTTATGCCCCTTTGAAATATAGGAACACCAGCTGTTGCTCATATTATTCCTGTTGTTTTTAGGTACCTGCGTCCATCCATGCTGCAGCACCTTCTGCGTAGGCTTGTTTTTGATGTTCCCATACTTAATGAATATGCAAAGATGCCATTGAAGGTGAGAGTCTGCTAACTATTCTTCAGCTTTAAACACCAGAGAAAAATTGTTCTGTCAGTGCAGTTGTTTAGTTTATCTCATGCTGAAAAATGCTTTGTTGCTAGCTCTGGTCAGTTTTAGCATCCTCAGGCTGATCCTCTGCTGTATAGTGGTTATTTCATGGTATCAGATCATTCAGATCATTTTCCTTTTGTTTTTCAGCTTCTTACTAACCATTATGAGCGCTGCTGGAAATACTATTGTCTACCAACGGGCTGGGCTAACTATGGTGTGACATCAGAAGAAGAACTTCATTTAACAAGAAAACTCTTCTGGGGCATCTTTGAATCTCTTGCCCATAAGGTAAACACTTCAAGCCAAAAAAATAATAATTACATATCTCCCATACAGATCTCAGTAACTCTTTTATTTAAAAATATATTCATAAGAAATGCATTATTGCAATAACATATGCTGTTTCACCATATACATTTTGACCTTTTGCAGAAATTTGATGCAGAACTTTATAAGCTAGCCACGCCCTGCCTGTGTGCTATTGCTGGTGCCATTCCACCAGACTATGTGGATGCTAGCTACTCATCCAAGACAGAGAAAAAAGCTTCTGTGGATGCTGAGGGAAACTTTGATCCTAAACCAGTAGAAACTCTAAAGTAAGAAACTGGTATATGCAAATAAGCTACTGTTAGTGTCAAATGTGCCATATTTATTAGCTCTTTAGTTTTCACAAACAGTTTATTTGTTATTATGTAAGAGAGTAAGAGAATCTTTTTTTTTCTTTTTCAGTGTGATTATTCCTGAAAAATTAGATGGATTCATTAACAAGTATGCTGAGTACACACATGACAGATGGGCATTTGAGAAGGTACATGGAATATTGCTGTATGTAAAAACTGCTGACTTTAATGCATGAGGCTTATACTCTGATATGCCTCCTGTGTTTTTATACAGATACAAAATAATTGGTCCTACGGGGAAGCTGTGGATGAAGAAGCCAAGACTCATCCTATGTTACGTCCATACAAAACATTTTCAGAAAAGGTAACATTTCTCCCTATTCCTCCTTTGACATTTCATTTGAGGATTTGTACTTTACTAAATAGTTATGTGGTTTATTAATGCCACTTACCTTAAAATTCCTGTTTGAGGTAGTGGTATTCTAATACAGCTTTTTGACTGCCTTTCAGTTTTTTTTTGAGGCTTGCAAACAATTTAATTGGTTCTACAGACACAAAGATGAATGTTAAAATTCAATAATAAAATAAAACTGCATCCTTGTGTTTAATCTGGTTTCTTCTAACAATCAGATATAAAATGATAAGCTTTAGGCCCAAGAATGGAAGTATAGAAAGGTAAATAGTTTTTTTTTTTTTTTAAAAGACCATTTGCAAAGAATATTATATGCAAATTTTAGTGCTTGTAAATGATTAAATCTTAACCCTTTACATTCCACCATAGAATATATGGCCCCAGCCTAAAACTACTATTGTACCAACACCATATATTCTATGGTTCAAAGTTTGCTCAAATACCAAAGGCAAAGAAAAGGTAAAATGATAGACTAGTTTGGGGGTCAGCTATAAATATATCACTACCTTTTACCTGTCTCCAGTCATAACACAAAGTTCTTAGTTACTGCACTTTCTTTACTGTTGGAAAAATGGAGAGAGTTTGCCTTTTCAATTGTAGGATAAGGAAATTTACCGTTGGCCCATCAAAGAATCCCTAAAGGCCATGATTGCCTGGGAATGGACTGTAGAAAAAGCTCGAGAAGGTGAAGAGGATAAAATAGAGAAGAAAACGAAAAGTCGAAAAATTTCACAAACAGCTCAGGTAAAGACTAATTCGGCATTAGCTATTTTATTATTATTATTGTTTAACTGTCTCTTGCTGTTTGCTTTAAACTTTCTTTAAGTTGATGTATTCCAGGTAGCATGCTACTACCTCGCTTACCCATGATTTTTGAAACCACCAAGGCATTTATTTTACTCTCTTTTCGTACATACACTTGCCTCACCTGTGAAATCTTTATCCCATTGTCTTTCAGCAAACGTATGACCCCACAGTCCAAACCTTTAGCCCAACTCCAATGGATTTCACAGGAATTACCATATCTAGAGAGCTGCAGGTAATATTCCATCTGTGTACAACAGTTTTGTGTCTCTTGTCATGTCTCTTATTCTTTGATATAAAAAATTATGAACTGAATATATATATACATTGGTGAAGAAGTAGGTCTGTTTATTCAATAGTCTCTATGTCATGTACTTTAGATGTCTTTTGGTTATAAAATGTGTGATTAGTAAAGCGATATTGGTCTATTGTTTTGAATTAATTTTTTTACATAACATTGCAAGACACAATTTGCTGTTTTGACTTCTTTTAACTATTGATGCGTGAATCTGACCCATTTTGATTTGCGAAATGCCACAAATTTGCCAAGATGAATTTAAGTCTATGGGTGACAAAAATTTTTTTATGTGCAACAATTTTTGCACCCATTGGATTCTGAGTGTCATTTTTGCTGCAAAATTTGGCTCATCACTACTAGTGGTGTCACAGAAACCAGTTGCCAGAGTATGTTAGAGCATGTTCAGAACTTATTTAGGAACTGGAAGTCCAGGTATAAGACCAGCACAATATACTGCTTTTGCACTTTGCAACCTGTCTTCCTCCCTTGACAAATTGCCTCATGCTCATAGCTTATGACTATGTGTCAGATGGACACGAAACGCGTAAAGCTGAACATGGTTGTCTAAAATAAAGATTTTCTACTTTTTTAACTGAGTTTCCTGGTCTTATCTACGAGAGTGCCCTACACCTTTATTGCTATTACTGGAAATTGCCTCATGCACCCATGAATACAGCATGGTGTGTGTCAAGCATCACTGTATTCATGAGGTGGAGGAGTATGCACATAGGCATCTCACCTACTCATCCCCTAACTTCTGCACCATTCAGACAAGCGAGTTAGGTAATGGCTGCCAAAAAGCTGACCTACACCTGCTGATGCTGTGCTCAGTGCTTCACTCTAGATTTTTTAGCAGGAGCAAGGTGCAGAGTGCAGCACTTCCCCTGATGCAAGCTAGATGTAAATGAACATTAAGGGGTGTGCTTCTGACTTTTGTCAGTTGCAGTAATAAGTGAGCCCTATAGTCTCCTTTTGTACATCATTCACATTTATCCCTGCACAAGTGAACTTACAAAGTCCCTATCACATTCACACATACTATGGTCGATTTTATCACAAACCAATTATATTTTTGTAGTCTGGAAGAAATCAAACTACCTGAGAAACTCACATATGCACAGAAAGAGGGAGACCGTAGTCTACATAGTGCTGCCCCATCATGTTTTTGGTCAAAACCACCCATGGGCGAATATATTTGCCTGCGGCAAATCTGCAGCGAATTCCCATGATTCGCTACAGGTGAACACATGGCCACGTGTTTTGAGTTAGAATCGCGCTATTCCTGGTGTGTGGCATTAGTATGCCATTCACTTGGCAGTATGGTATGGGATCCCTGGAACTACTGTTTAAAGCAAGGTTGGAGCACGCTCACGCTTGACAATTGGCATTGTCCGATATGTTGCAATTTTGCAAGGGCTTAAGTAATATCTTAAGTCCTGTGTGCCAGTGAACTGGAGCTACTGCCACATCCAAGCTGGTGGTAATTACAGAGTTCACTTGTGTGCCCTGGAGCTACTGCCATATCCAAGCTGGTGGTAATTACAGAGTTCACTTGTGTCAGTCAGCATACTTGTACTATTTTATTTTGTATGCAGTGATGTCCCCAAAATGTAGAACAGGTTTGATGTGTTTATAATGAATAATATGAACCTAAATATTTCTGTCTTAGTCAATGGCTGAACAGCTGGCAGAAAATTATCATAATACTTGGGGAAGGAAGAAGAAACAGGAGCTAGAGGCAAAGGGTAAGAAGAAAACATATCACCCAAACAACCCACTTGATTCTAAACATGTCCCTCTGTCCTTCAGTTCACTAAAATGTATTTAATGGACTGTAAGTTTATTTTGGCACTAACATAACACATTTGTTTTTCTAATAAGTTAAAAAATCTAACTATGATGTCTATATCTGTCTCCAACTCTCCACACCAGTGTTTTGATCATTCATCCATTCCTGCATTTGCACATTAGGATACTGTTCCGATGTGAAGTTAGCAAACAAATCCCTTTTCATTCATCAATACATCACAACTTTAAATCTACAGTTATCCCTGTCTTGAATGTACTCAATGTGTAATCCTTAGGAGGTGGAACACATCCTTTGCTTGTACCCTATGACACTCTGACAGCAAAAGAGAAAGCACGGGACAGAGAGAAAGCTCAGGAATTGCTGAAATTTCTTCAGATGAATGGTTATGCAGTGATACGGTAAGTATGCAGGAGATAGGGATAGGATTGTAAATGCATCAGACATATAGGATGCATTTTGCACGCTGGACAGGTATTGTTTTGGTTGTGAAAACATAAATATTTGGCTTGGGACAGGGTGATTCTTATTATTAACGATGGGCAAATTTATTTGCCTGATGTGAAACTGCTGTTAATTTCCAAATTTTACGGCCAGTGAATTAATTCACGGAACGCCTGCAAAAATTTGCTGGCTTCAAAAAATTTGGATGCTGGCAACAAAAATGTTTGACGCCAGCGACTGTTTTTCTGCCCTCGACCATTCTAAAGCCGGTGGCCATTTTAATGCCGGTGAAAATGTACCGCACTGCCATTGACTGAAGTGTGGTAAATTGTTGCCGGAGTCAAAATGGTAGACAGCATTAAACTTTTGACCCCGGCGAATTGTCGCCAGCATCAAAAGTCCCCTTTCACGAATTTGTCCCATTTCGGCAAAGCGAAATGGGACAAATTTGTCCATCACTGCCTATTATCTTTTTCAGGGGTTTAAAAGACATGGAATTAGACACTTCATCTATTGAGAAACGTTTTGCCTATGGATTCCTACAGAAGCTTCTGAGACTGATGGACACAGCGCAGGAATTCATAGCTCACTTGGGTAAGGGGAATCAGAGGGATAAAAATGGTGTCTCTATGTCTTCTGATATTCATAATTTATAGAATTCAGGACAGTAGTTCGAAGCAAGCTTTTTTTTTACAGTAAAGTGGGATTGCTGGTTAACATGACAGCCTGCATTTGTCATTTTGCAATAATATTTAGTGGATTAAGCTCTCTACTCTAAAAAGAGCTTCATTGCTGGTAAAAAAGCTCTTAGCTTTTTGATGTCCCTATTGACTGAAACAGCACTGATTGGTCATATTTCTCAAATTATCAGCTGTTATAGGTATACCCCTGTCTGTCATGCTGGGTAGTTACCAAACTCCGCATGGCACTAATTCTTTGTTATCATTCCATGCAGTCGAATAGGTTTTGTGTTTGTTATGGCATTCATTGTGACCTAAAATGGGGAATCAGTTTTGAATAGATTACTCTGAAAAATCTTTAAAGGTAGAATAAGATCTGACTTTAAAATTGTTTTTCCTGATGCAGAGGCTGTTGTAAGCAGTGGAAGAGTAGAGAAATCTCCCCATGAGCGAGAAATCAAATTTTTTGCAAAGGTAAATGGACCTCTACTGTTGCTGTGAATTTGCATTTTTTTAATCCCCTTCTGTGTTACTTTCTCTCTCATTTGCTTTTATATGTTTTTGTTTTTAATATACAAAAAAAATCACAGACGTGTTCTTATTGAAAATTCTTACCCATTCATTGCTGTTTATGATACAGTTTAAAACAACCCTATTACCCTAAACTGCAATATTGATATGAAACTTCCAGGTTCAGTCAGTGTATGTGATCCTCTTTAGAGATATTTTAGATTTGGGACTAACCAAATTCTATACAGTTCAGTCCCTTGGGTGTATCTATAAAGTGTGCAGGCAGACCCAGATTGCTCTTATATTGCCAAAACCACATAGTCCTTCATTATGGGAGGACATTTCCACTGTAGTATTGATCTGTTAGCAGGGCATACAGGTTTGTTTAAAACTGACATATCTCTTCTCTTCCAGATCCTCCTTCCTCTTATTAATCAGTACTTTAAGAACCATTGTTTGTACTTTCTGTCCACTCCAGCCAAAGTGCTGGGCAGTGGGGGCCATGCTTCCAACAAGGAGAAGGAGATGATCGCTAGGTGAGTGTGTTTGGAGACACTGATGGCAGTTGCCAACCATTGCTAATATCAAAAAAATGCTATATTCAAAATATTTGCCCAAAATAGTTATTTGGCATTATTAATATAACAGCAACATTAAGGGTGGCTATTACAGGTACTAATGACTAAAATGTTAATGGCAATAGAATGGTAACAGGGATAACCACTTAACATTTTCCAGCATCACTGTACAGCACCCTTGAAATTTCTTTTGTAACTATCCTCTTACGTTTTTTTAAGACCTTGGAACTGTAGCCCACTTTATAACAATTTGCAGCTGAAAAGATGAAAACTACCATTTGTATACAAAGGTGCTGCCTGCAGGTTCAGGTGCATAAATATATGTAATTGTGTCCATTCTTCTTTTATACTGCTTTTCATTAAAATTAATCTTAATGTCTCTCTTATTTCTATTTTTCTTTCTTCTACCTGCATCCTTTCTCTTTTTCTCTCCTGCTTCTTTCCCTCTCTCATATCCTGCTCCTCATCCTCAGTCTTTTCTGTAAGATGGCTGCTCTGGTGCGACACCGTGTCTCTCTTTTTGGTAAGGGGTTTGTGTGTGGTGTTGCCATTTTCTATTTAGAAATAGAATAGCATTTTAAGGCTTTTTCTTAGTTACATTCTCTGTTCTGTTTTTTTGTAAGGAAATCAGTGTTCTGTGTATGGAATATGCTGGTTTATGTTTATTTTCTGTTCCTATATATCCCTTTCTTCTCAGGAACTGATGCGCCAGCTGTTGTAAACTGCCTCCATATATTGGCTCGTTCCCTTGATGCCAGGTTAGACTGTTAATTGATAGCCTGTACAAAATACACAGTCAAAGCTCTGCACTACATTACCATGTTTTGTTTGTATTTGTCTGATGAATAGGCTAAACTAAATAAGACTTACCTTGCTTCATTCTTTTCATTCCATTTAGGACTGTCATGAAATCAGGTCCAGAGATTGTTAAAGCTGGTCTACGCTCATTCTTTGAGGGTGCTTCAGAGGACATTGAGAAGATGGTGGAGAATCTGAAACTTGGCAAAGTGTCCCAATCACGTACCCAAGTAAAGGGTGTTTCACAAAACATTAACTACACCACTGTGGCTTTGCTTCCTGTCCTCACATCTCTCTTTGAACATATTGCACAGCATCATTTTGGGGACGATGTCATCTGTAAGTAGGAATGTGAAAAGTATGGCGAATAGACGCTTACTCAAAATATTGGTGTGTGCATGAGTCTAAACTGAAGTGAATTGAATTTTAAGTCACATGAACTTTGTTCTTATAGAGCAGTGCTGTTGTACCAAGGGCCAGAATTATTCTGACCTACGTGGTGAAGGGTCAATAATGGAAGCAAGTGTTTACCACTCCCTGTTTTTAAACCACACCCATGTTGCCACCAGAACTTTTAAGACCATGCCCACATTAAAGGTGATAGAGCACCAAAAAACCAAATGGTTGGTGCTCACTGCAGGGATATTACTCATCACTCATAATGTGAAAGAAGTTAATTATGTCAAATTAAGATATACCCTTAAATACATTTGCCTCATCTTCCCCTGTGGACAGCACAGCAACCCCCAGCACATGATTAAACACCTTGGGGTCCCCCTAACATGTATTTCCAAATGCTAACAAACCCCACCAGACTCACATCCCACAGATAGAGCATGGCATAGACATGGAACATAGGGCAGGCAGAGTATGGCACACAAAGGGAACATATGGCAGGCAGAGTATGGCACATACAGGGAGCAAAGAGCTCCCTGCACATGCGCGCCAGCATCAACTCCCACATGTGCGCCATCGTCAGTGGGCACGGAAGCGCCAACTTACGATTGTGCTCACTCAGCCGGCGACATGCCCGGCCAGGCTGCCTAGCCTGATAGGGCAAGCAGAATATTGCAGGAGACAGGGAAACATTTCACACTGTGTTACATGCAGTGACACAATACCAGTACTGAGGTGGGAACAGGTGAACAATTTGGGCACTTTCAGTCTGGGCTTTAGGGGTGTGAACAATAGAGGTGTTACAGATGTAAAGATCTGAATTTGAGGTATAAACAGTGCAGGGAGCAGTTTTCAGTACTGATAACTTTTAAAACTTACATACGGTAAGCAGTCACAGCAGGCAGACTTTCATGTTCTGCCACACAAGGACCAGTTGGACAGCACTGGAGCATTGCATAGAATCCATATCTGTCAGAAGATTCACAGCACTACACTTATTATAGAAATTGATGCTATAAATAGTTGAAATGGTATACCAGGTTTAAAAAACAAAAAAACAAAAACAGATTTTAAAAAATTGTTGCTGTCTCCATGTTTCCAAAAAATTGCTGAGTCTAAATAAATGTATGTATTATTCTCTCTATATTTAGGTGGGATTTTATACTTTTGATGTATCATGTAACAGCAATTTCCATAGCTTCTAATGTTATGCTAAATGCTATATGAATAGAAGCATCCAGACTGTCCAACATCTCATTCTGGAGATGGTCCTCCCTTTGCTGTTTTTAAAACCTTTAGCATACTACAGTGTTGGCTGCTGACAATTACATGGCTTTGTCTTTAATTGTGCACTTGTATCTGCTGTGGCATAAATTGGCAATTACCTTAAGAAAAATGGGTGTTTGGATACATTTAACAATATATTGTACATAACTGGTTAATCAGGGCAAAAGTCCAGTGTCCTGAAAGAAAAATGCAGCACTCAAAGTCTTTCTGATGAGGAAGAACTTGATATGTTCCCAACTCGATTTGAGTTCCTAGACTTTTTCTCTTTATGAATCCATTGCTTTTTAGTGAAACCCTTATGTGGGACATTTTCCTTCATGAACTTATTCTTTTTCAGTGTATTAAATTATGTACTGATCGTTCTCCAACCTTCTTCATAACATTTTAATACATATACAAATGTATATATATTAAATATATATGCAGATGTAAATGTGCATTACTTAAATGCAACGATCTTGAGTACAGTACTTACTTTTAAGCATAATTCATTTGAAAAATTAATGACAATGGATATTGTAGTGCTGCCCCAAACCAGGATGCATTTAGTTGTCCAAGTGAAATTTGTTTTGGCCTAATTATTACCATAAAACTTTACTTTGCTGATTTTGTCCTTTCAAATGCATCCTCAGCTTATGATATTTTCAACATTGCTCAATTTTCCATTCACCAACCCAGTTTAATATGATCATTAGATTAGAGTGCATTGCAAATATTGTAGTTCAAATTTACTGGATTTTCCAGAAAAGGTAGGGCCCATATTTTCTTAGAATTGCTATATTAAATCCAGTTTAATATGTGGTTTATATAAGATCTTGATATTATTTCTCATGTCTCTGCAGTGGATGATGTTCAAGTCTCTTGCTACAGAACACTGTGCAGTATCTACTCTCTTGGGACAACTAAGAGTCCCTATGTGGAAAAGTAAGAAACTATAGTGTTTGTGTATGTTTGTCTTGTTTTGTCTGTTTTAGGTAGGGATGCATCGAATCCAGGATTCGGTTCTGGATGCAGCCTTTTTCCGCAGGATTCAGCCGAATCCTTGTGTGTGCCCGAATCCTTGTGTTTGGCCAAACTGAATCTGAATCCTAATTTGCATATGTTAATTAGGTGTGGGAAGGGAAATCTTTCATGAAGGATTCAGTCAAATCCAAAAATAGTGGATTTGGTGCATCCCTAGTTTTAGTCTATGGGGGTTTAGAATAGTACCAGTAATGTAAATTGGAATCCAATGCTAAATATATTTTTCTCTTGCTTATAGGCAGCGGCCAGCACTGGGTGAGTGTCTGGCTCGACTTGCAGCAGCAATGCCTGTGGCCTTCTTGGAGCCATATTTAAATGAATACAATATTTATTCAGTTTATACCACTAAGTCACCTCGTGAGCGAGCCAGTAAGTATGGAATGGAGAAACAGGAAGTCCCCAGAGTTAATTAGACTTTGTAAATTTCATATAACAACCCCCTTCTTTATTTCAGTCCTAGGTCTTCCCAATTCAGTCGAGGAGATGTGCCCTGATATACCTGACCTTGAAACTTTAATGAAGGACATTAGTATGCTGGCAGAGTCTGGCGCCCGTTACACAGAAATGCCTCATGTTATTGAAGTAACTCTACCCATGCTATGCAATTACCTTCCTCGATGGTGGGAACGTGGACCAGAAAATATCCCGGATGATTCGTCTCCATGTTGTACAAGTGTGACGTCTGAACAGCTGAACACACTTCTGGGAAATATTCTGCGTATTGTTGTAAATAACTTGGGCATTGATGAAGCCTCCTGGATGAAAAGACTTGCAGGTACAATGGGAAGGAATTCTGAAATATAAGAATGATGAGTATAAGTTAAAAATACTATTCAGAATGCCTTAAAATGCCTTCAGTGTTGTACACAATATCAACATAGTGAGTCTTGTAAAGCAGCTCTTAGCAACTTTTAAAAGATGATGGTGAAAATTAAAGATTTTCAGTGGTTACTTTTACAAGAAAAAAGATAAATTATTAATAATTAACATGTAAGACAGGATACACCTGACCTTTTCCATAGTCAAAATAGATACCCAATATGAAATATTCAAATTTACAGAATGATTTTAATGATTTGCCTTTCAGTTTTTGCTCAGCCAATAGTGAGCAAGGCAAAGCCAGAGCTCCTTCGGTCTCACTTCATTCCTACCATGGAGAAGCTGAAGAAACGTGCAGGCAAAGTTGTGGCTGAAGAAGAACAGTTGAGAATGGAGGCCAAAAGCGAGTCTGAGGATTCTGAAAGTTTGATACGTGATGAGTTTTCAGTTCTGTGTAGAGACCTTTATGCTCTTTATCCTCTACTTATCCGCTATGTGGATAACAACAGGTAATGAGACATTTCCAATACAAACTGTAATTTCTGTATCCAGGCCACTTTTACAGAATAACATTTCTATACATTTATCAGGCATTCTTCCAAATATTCTACTTCCAATATTTCTACTTTAGTTCTCAGTATAGGATCCCTTATATGGAAACATGTTATCCAGAAAGCTATGAATTACTTCTTCTCTCTAATAATACTTGTACTTGATCCTAACTAAGGTGCATGAATCCATATTGGTGAAATATAATCCTGTTGAGTTTGTTTTTTAGCAGATATAAGGTAAGGAGGTACAAATTACACAGAGACCCCATTATGGAAAACTTTGGTTCTCAAGAATTACAGATAATAAATGCTATACATGTAATAGCTTAGAGTATGATTTATTTCAGTTTTTATTTACCATATTTATAAACTCGTTTCCTGTGGGTCAAAAGTTCACTTACATTAAGTTAAGAGTCTTGAAGATTCCAGAATGTGATGCAGTGGCTTGTAGAAGCCAATTTGTCATAGTTATCAGTTAAATAGGAGTGCACCCATGGCTGCATTTTAAGATCTAATGTGATGCCACTTCCTGTTTGCCATGACAAATACCACAAGAAAATCCAAACAACTCACACAAGACTTCAGAAACAAAATTGTGGACTCCTTAGGAACTGAAGGTCCCATTAGCATCTATACAATCAATTATACATAATCTAATAATCTTGGGACTGCACAGAGACAGCATAATTTAGGAAGGAGGCTTAAAGCAACACCAGGGGGATGAATAAACGTATTAATTATTTTTCTACTACTGTGAAACTACGTCTAAAATAAAGTACTGTATTTGACATGTATGGTAAAATGCATGTTAGGAGTTTAGGCTTTTGGTTCAGGGCCTACGTGCACCAGCGTATGCTGTACCTTGCACCTCATGCTCCAGTTTGGACAAACCAGCAAACTGCTACACAAGTTATTATAAATGAAGAAATGTAGGTGCTTTGTGCGTGGCATTTTATGTACTCTCCGTTTCATTAGTAATCCCTATAGTGCTTAAAACCCTTTTTACCAAAAAACCACAGTGAAAATTCTGATTTTATGGTGTTGCACCAATGAATCATTTAGTAGCTTTAGTTTATAGCAATATACAAAGTGTTATGTTGAAGGGTTTTTCAAGGTTTCTCTTTTTATAGGGCAAACTGGCTTACTGAGCCAAACTCCGATGCTGAGGAGCTATTCAGAATGGTGGGAGAAGTCTTTATCTTCTGGTCAAAATCCCATGTAAGTTTCAGAAGATAAAAATGGAGACATACAAAATAAAGTCTGTGTTCTTCTGTTATTTATTTTTAATGTGTACTGTAATAGCAAATTGTATGGTCTACCCACTAAAGGTTATGCAAAATTATCTTATATTTTCTTATCATTTACTAATTTTCACTTTTGTGTTCTCTATTAGAATTTTAAAAGAGAAGAACAGAACTTTGTTGTACAAAATGAAATAAACAACATGTCATTCCTGACTGCTGACAGCAAGAGCAAGATGTCCAAGGTTTGTATATGTTTGTATAAGAAATATAACCGTACCCTGTGCATCAGACCTTAATACTGGATTCAGTAGTAGTAACATTATCAGCATTTCACAGTTAACATTTTAGGACTGCCTGTCCCAGCATTTAATACTGGTTCCTCTGCACTGGTCCACCCAACATGTAATAATGATATCTTATACTGCCAGTCTTTAAGCTAACAGTGGCAGTGTTAGTTTAAAATGTCAAGTTATAATCCTAGTATAACATGATCTGCAGCTCTTTTATCAGTTACTTTTTAGCACTCATAATAATCACTTCAT
Source organism: Xenopus borealis (assembly GCA_024363595.1). Taxonomy (NCBI): domain Eukaryota; kingdom Metazoa; phylum Chordata; class Amphibia; order Anura; family Pipidae; genus Xenopus; species Xenopus borealis. Next base: position 62,654,052 of record CM044445.1, read on the forward strand.
CAGTGACCATCCTAGTCACTTATACTGAATCTTTTGCAATTCTTTTCAGCAGTAGCATTTCAGGTCCCAAGTACTCGCCTTATCATAAATTAGTTACACAAACTCACCCAGACTACCTGACTATTGGCAATGAGTTTTAAAGATGGACCTCTCCAGCACACTCAGAAACAATATAAGAATCTTCAGTATCACACTAACACTAATATTCTAATTATTACCTCTTCATAATCTCATAATTCTATTCTATGCACTTTGCCTGTAAACCCCACTTTTAATAAATAGCCATAGTGGTAGTTTTATGCCAGTAAATATATCTAGTTTTAATAAAATGACCAATTTAGAACTGTCCTGTACATTCATATTTACACTTATTCTGAACCAACACTGCCTTCAAAACTACCTTTACTTCTCAAGTATCCCACCATTTGCACAGTGTCTGCTACTAACACTATCAAGTTGCCCTCTTCTGTTTTACAATAGTGAAGTAAACAATACATACATGTAATTCTGTATAGCCAAGGGATTCTCTGCTTTCTCATACTGTCTCCACATACTATATGCCTAAAGGCCTCTGTTATGAAATCATTGCTTTCAATTTATCTAATTTTATATATATATATATATATATATATTAATTTTTTATTTATTTTTTTTGACACAGAGCCTTATAATACACCTTCATTCATATTCAACGCCTGAGGTTCTCTCAGCTGATCCTTCTTTTCATTGCTGATGCCCCACTGGCATTCATTTTGTCAGCTGATATATAGCAAATACAATATGTGGCATATATCTAAGTTAAAACAATGGCATCCTAATAAGTTAAGGAGTCCTTGATTTACTTACTGCACATTTATCTTAAACCGGTCAAGTTGTCTAATTATGACCGATCATCTGTAATCTCATGTTTCTCTTTCTGTTCTCTTGTGTAGTCTGGAGACAGTCAGGTTAGAAGTCACTTTTCTTTTTCTATGGTTTGGCTGCCACAGTGTTGCCCTCTGCCTGCATTGAAAGCATGGCTCTTTCTGTTTGTCCTTCTCTCCAACCAGTAGTCACCTTTCCTATTAAAGTGTAGAAAACACTTTAAAGTATCAGTGTGTTGGTAAATGTGTGCAGATATGATGTGTACAACTTTATTTTTCAAGCAAATTGTTTGTAAGAATGCACCTTTAAAAATAATTTAGTCATCTTAAAAATAAACTTTTTCCCCTTTATTAATATATCTTCAGAAATCTTCCAAATGGGATGGCATTCTTGCTATAGATGTGTTTTAAGCCACTGCTCAGATTTAGCATTTGATCCAAGCATGTGCTCAGTAGGTCAGACAGTAGGAGTAGAAAAGGAGTGCTGAATTCACAAATGTAAATATAAACTTCAAGCCGTTGCTGTGTGATGCTTGATAATCTGCAGGAGGACCGAAGCCACAGATTGGATGTTGCTGTGCAGGTGGCTTAGTGAGAGCTTAGAAGGACAGAATATGTTTGCATGTTGACAGGAAGGATTAATAAAGGATATATGGCTATATTTTGCCTGCCCAAGCAACACATGGCACGCAAAATGTGTTGGCACTGAGTGAGGACAGTTATGGGGAGGGAGATGAAAATATGCTGCAACTTAAAGGGGAACTATTGAAATAAAAATGTAAAATAAGCTTAATCACACTGAAATATAAATATAAGCAATTAAAATTTTTCTACTGTTTCTGAAATAATCAAGTTTATCTTCACTTTCTTTCTCTCAGCATTTGTTTCTTTTCTTATTTGAGTTGTGTTTCACTCAAGTAACTGATTACAGTACAAACAAAATCTAAGAAAATAACTGACTTTGGCAAAAATCCTGCATGTCGAGAGACAAGATTTCTGAGTTCTAATACATCTTTAGGCAACAGAAGCCACCCCCCCCCCAGATATACTGGATTTAACTGATTCAAAATCAGTCTGCCGGCTCTTGTATGAAGAAAGAATGAAGACAGAGGGAGAGTGAAGAATAACTTTTTATTTGATTATGTTTGGAAAATTTCTTATTTCAGTATGATGAAGTTTCATGATAGTTCGTCTTTAAAATCTTACCCAGATTTCTAGGTGTTGTATATTATACATTAGCATTATATTTAGAAAATGGCCAATTTCAGTATGATGAAGCTTATCTTAAATTTTCATTTTCACTATAGTTTCCCTTTAAAATCTCAACAAGATTTGTAGGTGCTGCATATTATACATTAGCATGCCAATGTCCATCTTCACTGTTCACATGCGCATGTGTTTTCCTGCAAAACTGTTAAGAACAGAATTCTGGATGTGTCCACCCCAACATAGACATATATTTGACAATGAATTCATAATTTTCTACTCAGTGAAATACTGAATCATCCACAAAAGATTGGGCCAAATACTGAACTGTATTTGGACCATCATTCGCATTCAATTCAGGTTTTTCAGGTTTTAGTATTTTATTTTTAAATATTTATTTTTTTTAGAAGCAGGATTTGGATTCAGTTCAAATCCTTGTGCATAGCTGAACCGAAAAAGAATCCTAATTTGCATATGTAAATTATGTGTGGGAGGGGAAATTACATGACGTTGTCACAAACCAAGGCAGTAAAAAAACAATTTTCACATATTTTCCTTTTTGTTTGGATTTGGTTCGATATCTGGCCGAATCTTTCACGAAGGATTCGGGGGATTGGGACGAATCGCAAAAAGTGGATTCTGTGCATCCCTATTAGTTTAACTGGAAACATACTTATGTGTGTTGTTCAACCTTACAGTTTTGCAGCCAGGGAAAATGAAAATATGCAGTGATGTATGCCTGAACCTTATGTTTAGCGTGAGGATTCGTGCATGAGAAACATCGTCTGGCTTATTTTTCAACACTGTTTTTTTGGTTTCCATGATTCTAGCAGCAACTTCCTGAAAAAAGCTTATCACTGATTATTATGTGACATATAATTCATATCATCTGAATTAAGAGAGGGTTTTTCTACAGTGAGCTTACCATCTGCTAATTTCTAAGTTGCTTTTTGTGCTCTACAAATAAGGGGAACCCAGATGGGCAATGGCTTTGCAGAAGAGTAGAATCTTGCATGTGACAGATGCTGTTTGTATAAGGAAAACCTTGTGAACACTGGCAAAATGCCATGGTGTTTAATTTATTGGTTTTGTTCTGGAACTGATGAAGATTGGTCTTTAGAGATGATTGCTAGCTCTACACATTGGGGGGAATTCACAAAAGTGTCGGTAAAATAAGTAACCCAGAAGTGGCGGTCGACAAATTTGTAAAATGTCGTACAAACGGCAAATTCACAAAGGCAGATGTTACCATCTCTGAATGTCTCGTAAGTCCGACAATTTTCTAAAATGTTGTATATCTTTTCATCGTGCAGACGACATTTTACATGACATTTTAAAGACATTTTACAAGACATTTTAAAAGACAATTTGACCGACATTTTCATTTTGGAGAGCCTAATGCCTAGTGTGTCAGAAAAATTGTCGGCAAAATTGTCGAAAGTGGTGCCGAAAAAACCACGCCCAATTTTCACTACACTATTTCAAACTTGTCGTATATGTCGGAAAATTGGCGGGGAAATGCTCTGTGAATTTGTCATTTGTTGCTACGACATTTTAAAGACATTTTAAAGACATTTTTTCCTTCCCGACACTTTTGTGAATTCCCCCCATTGTGTTTCAATATAAAAAACACATAGCATGGTTGCATGCATGTCTTATGTTTTATTCTGTATTTGGATTAATTCACTGTTTGGAATCAATATCTCATATTCCTCTGCAGTCTGGAGGATCAGATCAGGAGCGCACAAAGCAGAAAAGACGTGGAGACCGTTACTCTGTGCAAACATCCCTTATTGTGGCTACCCTTAAAAAGATGCTGCCTATTGGTTTAAATATGTGCTCGCCTACTGACCAAGAGCTGATTGCATTGGCCAAAACACGCTATTCATTGGTGAGACTTATATTTCATTACAAGAGCAAACATAATAAATAAAACTAAGGTTCTTATTTGATCTATTATGCTTATGTGGTAATATACTACTAAAGCACGAGTGACAGATGCCATACATTGCAGTCTTGTATATGTAATATTCATTTGAAGTAGAAATCTTATTTTTTCTGTGGGCATTTGCTAACATGTCATTGTGTCCACTGTGAACCTGTACAAAATAGATATTCATGACTTGAAAAGTTAAGAAGCTTTAACATTTGTTCAAAATAAAATAAAATAATACTCTCAAAACACAAGCATTAAACACACATAGAAGGACTATGTTCAGTTGATGTTATCAGCATGAATTTCAATGGATACACATTACTCAAAACTACTGCTATCCTGTGATGGCAGACCAAGCCTATCCTATTGTGTCTTCTCACCTACAAGTCATTCATTTTCTTTTTCATTTATCTACAACAGAAAGACACAGATGAAGAAGTCAGGGAGTTTTTGCAGAATAACCTTCATCTACAGGGCAAGGTAGGCAATGTGTGGAGTAGTTTTAATGTGGATTTCATTTATGTTTCTTCTTCAGTTTTCTCTGGTGACCTGTTTCCATTTCTCTCAGTAACTTTAGATGCTGATAATATCTCACTTTCATCTACCATATTCTCCATTTTTGTCTCTTTTTAACAGTTTCTGATGTCTCCCTGTCTTCTTCCTTTTCGTTGTCTCCTTTGCAGTGTGATAACTCGTCCATGCGCTGGCAGATGGCTTTATATAATAAGATGTCTGGGAAGGCTGAAGACTCCAATAATCCAGAGAAGATTGTTAAACGTGTGCAGGAAGTTTCTGCAGTCCTCTTTCATCTGGAGCTGGTGAGTCAGAGAAGGAGTGTAATATATTATTATCATACATATGCCACGCAAAGAGCAATAGTCACTCCCTAATCCCATTTGCAAATATGCTTGTTTGTTCCTTACATTTTTTTCTTTGCTACATCCCAGACTGAGCACCCTTTCAAATCAAAGAAAGCTGTTTGGCATAAGCTTCTTTCTAAACAGCGTCGACGGGCTGTGGTTGCCTGTTTCCGTATGACCCCACTGTATAATCTTCCCAGGTACATCCTAAATATTTGTAAATCTATTTTACTCTCTTTCGTACAAGCACAAACTCCAGTACTATTTTGTTAGCTGTATTCCAGAGTGTTAAATTCATAAAGATGGCTGAATATAAGTGACCTAAAGAATGCCTTAAATTCATGAAGTGATACTGACCCATTCTTAAAAACTGATAGGATTTTGCTAATAGTAAACGGATGAATTTTATTTATTTATTTATTTTTTTATAAAAATATCCCTAACCCAGAATTTACACTTTCTAACTGAGCACTGAGTAGTTGTCTCTTGAGGTGTAAGTAGTGCTATTACTATTAATAATTACATTCTCCTATTAATTATGGGAAATATGTCAGTAGTACTATAAACATTCCAAACAAAGAATGAGATCTTCCTTGATTTTACATTTTTAAATTATGGGTTTATCACCTATGACACCATTGAGAGGGCAATTATGCAGTATTTCTTATGTGCATGTTTTCTGTAGGCACCGTGCATGTAACATGTTCCTGGAGGGTTACAAACAAGCCTGGATAATGAGTGAAGCTCATGACTTTGAAGACAGGATGATTGATGACTTGGCTGTGAGTAACAATCTAAAAACAATTAATTAAAGCAAAACATTACCAAATTATTTAGAAATTCTGATAAAATAGAACTACTCAGTAGTTTTCAGTCTAATATTTGAGTTCTAAGTGAGTTCATAGTAGCTATTTATTCTTTAGAAATCCAGTGAAGCAGAAGAAGAAGAGGAAGAAGAAGAGGAGAAAAAACCAGACCCTCTGCACCAACTGATTCTACATTTCAGCAGAACTGCCCTCACAGAGAAGAGGTGTGTGAATAGAGAGGAATAGTAATTCCAAGATCGGAGTACTAGTAGATTATAACTTAATGCTTATTGTTGTCCCTGTCTCCTTCCTCTACAGCAAGCTTGATGAAGATTACTTGTACATGGCCTACGCTGACATCATGGCAAAGGTAAGACATGCGCGATCTACTTTGATTATGGTTGTTTATGAAAGGTAGGATGCACAGTTATTTGCAGATTCGTGGCACATATACTATAAATACTAGGGTGATCGTTTTTTCACAGCAATATTAGCATTTCGTTAGTGGTGAAATTTTTGCAAATCTGCACTAGAATCTCACCATGCATTTAGTTTTTTGCACCAAAACAAAATGCCAACAACATTATTAAGAGTTTTAACATGCATGTTTGTATGCTGAAAGGACCCCTGCATATTTTGCACTGGGAAAAATGCAGGAAAAAAGCCCATTGACTCCAATGCATTTCCCTCTATAAAAATGTTGAAAGAAAAACACTAATTTACTTCAGTGCATTTGGAGACACTTCAGCAAAATGTTGTCATTTATTTCTACAGTTGTGTGACTTTTTTCGGCAAAGCAAATCATGTATACAAAACTAATTTATTGCAGATAAAGTCTACTACTAATACTAAGTGGCAACATATTTTATGTTCCTATGCTGATGCCTTAAATAATATCACTGTTTTGTGGGACTTTTTTTTTTACTGTAATTAACAAAATCAAAGTCTATTCTAATCTTCTCATATATTTTACTATAATTTTGACTACTACAGTTAAATTGATTTTTTCAAACATTAATCTCTCCCTTGAGTCAGTTCTACATAACTCTATCATAACTATTTTCAACTTACCATATGGTGCATTTCTATTACATATACATTTTTAGAGTTTGGAGAACCATTTTGCGGTGATTTTGACTTTTTGCTATAGATCTATAATAATTTTTGCAAATCTAAATTGGTGCATAAGTGTTCTTTCACAAGCTTATTAAATAGTCATCTTGTACCATTTGGCATCATCGTGCATCATTTTGCTTTTGCGATTTGTGGATTGCAATTATAAGAAAGGAAGAATCTTTATAAGAGACTTGAATTCTTGTATTAAGTGAGGCCTTTTAATGGAGATGAATTGTCCCGGCACTTAGACACCTAGGAGAGAGACCTGAGTAACGGGTGCTTAAAGTAACAGTAAAAAGAAAGTGTTTTAATGTAACAAAACATAATGTACTGTTGTGCTACAAGAAACAGCTGGTGTGTTTGTTTAAGAAATAGTTTACATAAAATGACTGATGTGTAGCCATGGGTGCAGCCATTCAAAGCTGAAACAGCAGAAAAGGTACAGGATACACAGCAGATAACAGATCAGCTCTGTAGTATTCAATGGGATTCTTCAGAACTTATCTGTTATCTACTGTGTATCATGTGCTTGAATGGCTGCCCCCATGGCAACACAGCAGGTGTTATTATAGTAGTCTTTCTGAAGCACACACACAACTGTTTTACCAGTACAGGGCAACAGTACATTACATTCCTTTAAAGGGAACCTGTCATGATTGAGTTAACACTAGGAAGGAAATAAAACTTTTAAAACATACCACATACCCCTAATTATTCTGCTCAAAGCTCACTAAATCTCAATTTATAACTACTTTTCAAAATGTCCATGAGACACTAACTGAAGCCCTGACTTTCAGAAAGTCAGGAGAGCAAAGCATCATGGGTAGAATCAGTCCTGCAGACTCCTCTCGCGATATCACCAGTTTGTGCAGTTGTTAGTGGCTGGAGTAGCCCACACAATCTGAATAGAACAATAGAAGGTGTTTCAAATAATCCTCATAGAATATCAAGTCCTGGTGTGACATGTGTTATACAGAGCCTGTCTATTATAGAGTATACTCTGACTAAGCATGAATGAGATTCAGCAGTTTGGCACAGCCCACACACGGAAAACAAAGGGGTGTTTAAACATGGCAGCGCCTATGAAGAACTTTTTACATGTAGGATATTTTCTAATCCGTTTCAGATATAGACAAAAACAGCTGACTAAAGTGTTTAACTAAGGAGAGAAAATAAATATTTTACTCATGTCTCAAGGTGACAGGTCCTCTTTAAAACACATTGATTTTTTTGTTAGTGTTCCTTTAAATTGAAAGCAAATGCAATTCCAAAATACATTAATTGAAACTTTTCAATTGTTTAAACATTATTCTCAAATGTATATGTTACTGAAGAAATAAAGAACAAGAAAATTGAATTTTCATTGTAATAGTGGGTGTCCATTTCTGGAACATTCCCGACACAACTATAAACCATTTATCTTTTTGTCATTATGACTTGTGTTTGCAGTATGGCGTTTGTGTATCATTTCATATAAATCAGTGCAGTCCAACTTCTGTGTTACAGAGGGCTGACATTTTTCTGGCCTACATAGTGGAAGGCCAATAATGGAAGCCGATGTTGACCACTCCCTGTGTTTAAACCACACCCATGTTACCACAAGACCATGTCCACATTAAATTTGGTAGCACACCAAAAACCAAATGGTTGGTGCTCACTGCAGAAATATCAGTCATTTGTGAAAAAATATGTCATTAAGACATACCCTTAAATCTATATGCCTCCTCTTCCCCTGTGGATACCACAGCACCCCCAGCACATGATTAAACACCTTAGGGGCCCTTAACAATAATTTATTTTTAAATGCTAACAAACCCCCAGAACAAATACCAGACTTATGTTCCACAGGCAGAACAGGGCACACACAGGCAGAATATGTTACACACAGGCAGAGTATGTGACACACAGGCAGAGTATGTCACGCACAGGCAGAATAGGTCACACACACAGGTAGAGTAGGACACACAGGCAACGTAGGGCACACACAGGTAGAGTAGGGCACACAGGCAGAGCAGGGGGGACACAAGCAGAGCATGAAACACAGGGAGCATAGGGAAGGCAGAACAGAGCAGGAGACAGGAAAACCTATCAGGACCACTCTAAGATGTACTACATACAGTGGCACACTGCTGGTGCCCCATTAGCATTTTGTGAACAGTGTGCAAGTGTGAACAGGTGACCAATGTGGGTAGTTTCAGTCTGGGTCTCAGGTGTGAACAGTACAGGGCTTTAGGGGTGTGAACAATAGAGGTGTTATAAGTGTGAACTATGCAGGGGGATCATAGGTGTGAACAATACAAGGAATTAGTCTGAATTTGAGGTTTAAATAATGCAGGGGCCAGTTAATCTCTGTAGTGATACCATTTAAATCTTACTCATGGTAAGAAAACACAGCAGGTAGGGGGCCGGCCCGCGGGCTGCCAGTTGGACAGCCCTGATATGAATGAATAAGTGTTTGGGTCTTTTGCATGCAAAGTGGATTTTGTTTTTATCTCTCAGTATTAATTGCCTTTTCTTGTCACAGAGTTGCCACACAGAGGAAGAGTCAGAGGAAGCTCCTGAAGGTGAAGAAGAAGAAGCTGAACTTACATTTGAAGTATGTAAATGGAAATTTTACAAAAGCCTTCTCTTTTTTTTTTACTTCCCTTTTGTGAAGCATCTAACCATCCTTGCTTGCCTTTTTCTACATTTTATCCCAAACCTCCAGTTCAAATTTTCTCTTTCCCCTACTTAATCTTGATACTAAATGAGATTCCCTTATCACTTTCTACCTTTAAGCTAATGGTAATCCTTCATATTTTTCTTTCTGTAGCTGCCTTCTCTGTGCACCACAATTTCTGTATCAATTTCCACTGTGTTGCATATGCATGGCTTGTGCTATTTTATGTCTTCTTCCTGTCATCTTAGCATTTCACATTCATTCTTTTTTGTCCTAAAAACAATTCTCAGTTCACCTTACCATTGTATTATTTAATCCATTTAACTCCTTATGTCACTGTTTTCTTTCTCACTCCTACTATCTGCTAATTAATCAGCTCTTATGGACTTCATTATCTACAGTATCTTCTTTTATCTAGCATTTTTCCACACTAAATAAATCAATTAAAATAAAACATCCACACACTCCTCATTATTTCCTTTACCACTGTTCTCTACAGCCATGCACTATTAGCTGTCACATGGCAAATTTCTCACTTTAACCAGTCAGCTGAACTTAAGAAGCTGCTCAGATGAGTAGTTAAATGTCTTCAATGATTACTCAGCAAGTCCAGTTGTTTCAGAATTTCTTACATTAGATATACCATGACCTGGATGAATGGAAATCATCATAGTCATATTCTCACTTTAACATTCATGCAACATTCACACATTTGTGTTTGGACTGCAAATACATGAGATGCTGACAGAGTATACCCTTTGGGAGATAAACAAGGAAACATGAAAGTATCTGATTTGACTTTGATCTGTGCCTACATATGATCCACCTGAGTCCTCTATTCGTTTCTCTAATTTTTCTTAAAATGTTTCTTAAATAGGAGAAAGAGATGGAAAAGCAGAAACTTTTGTATCAGCAATCTAGGCTGCATAACCGTGGAGCTGCAGAGATGGTCCTGCAGATGATAAGTGCATGCAAAGGTGAGGAAAGGTGCAAAAGGATAACTTTGTTTATGTATGTTATCCAGTAATATCGTAGTACTGTAAATATTTCTCGTCTGTTATATATGTGTGCTAACAGATTATTTTGTCCTTCAGGTGAGCCAGGATCCATGGTCTCTTCTACCCTCAAACTGGGTATCTCCATTCTTAACGGAGGAAACAGTGAAGTCCAACAGGTGAGATTTTTCCATCAGGGATAAGCCATCATACTCTTGCTGAAATGTAAAATATTTTTTCTAAAAGAAGATTGAGTCATTTTACACCTTCTGGTCTTTGGTGTGCCAATCAGTGTCTGAGGTCCAAATCATTAAGCTAGCAGAAGCCCTTCACTACCTTGATCTAAGTAATTATATAATTATGCTGTAGTTTTCTATATAAAATGTAACACTGTGACATTTTCTTGTACTATGTGCTACAAACACCATCAAAATCTCTACTGATGGCCTTATGCAAAACGTAAAACATTTAATTATTAAAAGGCATTTTAAAAAACTAAGATCATGGTAAATAGAGCTGATAATAGATTTGATGATGTTTATGTTTTGATAGTTGTTTTTCACCCTAAAAACTATGGGGAAACACTGTAGTAATACTTTTAAAGGACATGTCAACCCCCCAAACGAAAATCTTATCAATGAAAGGTCTCACTGCATTCCGGGGTCCTTGTTCTCTCTGCATATCAGCAGCTCACTAAAGTCCCTCTCCCCCCTCCCTTCAGAATTCTCATTGGCACTTGGTGTAGGGAGAATGCGCAGTTTGAGCCAGTTGAGTACAGCAGACAAAAGAAACGTCTGCTTAGAGAGATCAAACGGAAGGGAAATGGCCACCGGGTGAAACTCTTAACGAAGTGATGAAGAAGACAGCAGTACAGGACGTAGGAGTGGAATTGGGGCACGAAAATAATGCAGTTTAGGTGGGAGTAAGGCACCCTATGCTGACACCATGTAAGCTGAAATAGAGTTGACATTTCCTTTAAGAAATCAGTAAACCTGTGACTGATATAAACATGTAAACAGAGTTGTTAATATTGCCATACAATTTTAAGCAACAATAAAGTAGGTTTTCATCTGTTTCTTCTTGTTTTGTCGACAGCTCTGAACTTATCCTTATCCCACAATTGTATATTGCACATTTATTGACTTCTTACAGAGACTGACACTATTGTTCTTCCTTTTCCTTCTGTCACCACATAGAAAATGTTGGAGTACCTGAAGGAAAAGAGGGAAGTAGGCTTTTTCCAAAGTGTCCAAGCCTTAATGCAAACCTGCAGGTAAGAGGCTGTAGCAGTATTGTCCAACATTCCTGTGCAGTGGATCTATTATTTAAAAAGCATTAAACTTTTTGGACTGACTTTATATTAAAATGATCGTGTGAAGTTTGATTAACAGGGCTCAATATCCTCAATAATCAATATCAATAATATCCTTTTGAGGGTTGCCCATTGCCCTCAGGTTGGACAATCTTGAATATAGAAATTATGTTAACTGTGGTTTATTTTTGGTTTGGGAAATGTTTCAAAGACCTTATAAAGCCTATAATAGTGTAAAGAAGTAATTTGCTATTGTTATGATGAGACACAAGATAATAACCATCTCTCTGTTCTTTCCTTTTTGCAAACCTATGTGAATCTCAGTGTACTTGACCTGAATGCTTTTGAACGTCAGAATAAAGCAGAGGGACTTGGCATGGTAACGGAAGATGGGACAAGTGAGTTGCAACACAACACACCTTCTTGAATTTTTCATTCTATAACACAGATTATAATTGTGGGAGGATTATTGTTATTAAAGCGAGTATATTAATGGTTCTTCTAGATACTGTTAGCCTTGTTTTGTCCTGTGTTGTCTATAGCCAGAAGGAACAGTCTATTTTGATATGAAGTGAATTCAACCTGTGCACCTTGAGATCCCTATACTGTTTAGTTCTATTTCTTTTGTGATCAAATAATGAATCCGGTACCTAATATCGATCAGGTTCTTATACAGGTCTGACCAAAATGCAAGTATATATTTCTTAACAAATTAGGTACCAGCAAAAATAAATGTTTTGCACTGCTTGAGATGATGTCTTTACGTATAAGCAGTTACATGCCATAATGTGTGTGTATCAATGTTGATCTGAAAATTGGCAGTTGATTTATTAGTTGGAGACATGTTTCTATCAATAATGATTTCATAATTTGCCTGAATTCCCTTTTCATTTTCCTACCTTTACCTTTATCACATTACTCCTAAACATACAGGGATCATTTATTAATGAGCTACAAAGTCACAAAGATATAACCACTATAAAATATGGTATGTTTATCACCCAGTTTTCTACACATTTGCAGCCATCGCTGGTGTCAGTTGGCCACTAATGAAAGTCTAGTCTATATGGACTCATTAAGGATTGCAGCTTATGATTTTTACTCCACTCCTAGCTGCCAATGTCATTAATGGCCAGTGCAGTAGCACCACAAACTGGCAATTTCTATTGTGTCAGGTTGCAAAGGTGCAGAAGCTGGGAGCAAGACTTCATGAAACTGGTTTTACTGCAGATCTGTTATACTAGTGGCTTTTTAGTAAATGAACCCCATGGACAATTATTAATACATTTGCAGTTGGATTGCTCTCTCTTTCTCTTTCTTTGTTTTGAGGGTAATATAAACCTCTTGTTAATTTATTCTTGTGTCATCCATTAATTTGTTTGCAATAATAATAATCACTTTTTCCTTCCTGTTCCTTGACATGTGGTTGCCCCCCTTCCTTTTCCTGCCTGCTTCTCTCTCATTCCCTGACCTCCTTGGTACCCAGTCATCAACCGTCAACAGGGTAAATGTTCCAATAAAACTCACTTCTCATATGCTTATGCTAACACCTCAGCAATCTCACATATCCCTTGCTAGGCTGATCATCCCCATAACTACCTAAAGTCTTGACCGCCATTACTGGGAATTAATTCAGAAGGGATAATAACCTAACTGCAGGCCCATACTATGTATGGCCTATCTGTCTTTTCTAGCCCTGCCAATGTCGCAATGTTTTCTCCAAAAGATTAAGTCACCTTCAAGCACTTCTTAAGAGTGCGCAATTACTATTCGCAATGTGCAATAACGATTCACAATGCAATAACTGTTTAAGGAATAATATTACATTGCGTGATGTGGATTTTTACTCTTATTGGTGCGCAATGTTTTGCTCTTTGCGACTTTAATTACATTCCCCCCATAATGTTGTATTTCAATGAACAACACTCACTTCTCAAAGTGATAATAGTCAAGTACCTAGAAATGTGATTTAATAGAACTTTTCATTGACAAAGCTGGAATGTTGTGATTGGTTAACAACTCCAGATCTACTGGTAGATCTCAATCTAATTTTTTGGCACTTCTGGCTTATATGCTGCATTTGCATGAAAGTTAGAAACGTGCTTGCTGAACAAAAGGGTGCATTAGGGCCCACATTTTGTAGATGATTTGCTTCTAGCTACATGCTGCTCTAAGTTAAGTCAAAAGACTTTTCCATCTGTTTAAGAATTACCTTCGCAACGATTTTTAATGTCAAAACTGGACATTTGCAAACAACAACTCAAAAAGTACTTATAGCATTATTGGTAACATTATAAATAAATACATATCTATAAAATATCTATCTAATTTATTCTAATTAAATATATTAATGTTAGCATTATAGTTCATTGACAAAGAAGATTTGGCAGAATATTACGTTTTCAGCCGAACTGAATCAGAAACATTAGTCATGTAAATTTAAAGCAATGTACAACTAACATGACATTTTTTGTTCACAGTTGATACAACTTTACTTTTTTTTTTCACATGTATTTTCAAAAAAAAATGTTTCTTTTAGTGATGAGTGAAAAATGTCACCATGTACAAATTTGGCTGAACTTGTTTTCTACCAGCGGATACATTTTTCGTGAAAACGCTGCCAATAATTTGTTTTGTCACCTTGAGTGAAAAAATAAAAAGATATGCAACAAATGCATAGGTCATTTTATCCTTCCCCTCTCCTTCCACATGAACTAAAGGGATTTGAGCCATCCCACTGTGTAAGGACATGCACATACAGCAGGGAAAATAAGAATTGAACACGTCAACGTTTTTCTCAGTAAATATATTTCTAATGGGGATATTGACAAATTTACACCAATTCAAATAATCCACACATACAAAGGACTCAAAACAAATAAGTCCATAAATATGTGTAATAAAGTGTAATGACACAGGGAACAAGTACTGAAATTTAGTGATGGACAAAATTATTCGCCAGGCGTGAATTCGTGGCGAATACCAGCGATTCGCCGCCAGCAAATAAATTCACGAAACACTGTGAAAATTTGCTGCAGTCAAAAAAAAGTTTAGCAAATTTTTCGCCAATTCGCGAATTTCACTGGAAATTTGTGAATTTTTCGGCGAAATGGGATAGATTCGCCCATCACTACTGAAAAGGCTTACTCAAATTTATTTCATACTTAGTAGAAAAAGCTTTTGTTGGTAATTACAGCTTCAAGACTCCTTGAGTAAGGAGAAACTAGTCGCTTGCATAGTGCAGGTGTGATTTTGGCGCATTCGTCCACACAAACTTAAATTTTGATGGTTCTGGGGGTCTCTTCTATGAACTCTTCAGTTCTTTCCATAGATTTTCAATTGGATTCAAGTTGGGTGATTACCTGATTAACTGAGTTTCCATGGCTGTGTGTTTGGGATCATGTCCATCCTTGTACATTTCTATATTCATCCTTCCTTCATTTATAAGAAGTCTGCAAGTACCATATGCTGAAAAACAGCCCCACACCATGATGTTCCAACCTCCAAACTTCATTGTTGGAGTGGTGTTTTTGGGTAGTGCCATTTCTCCTTCAAACACAAGCTTCAACATGCTTTTAATTCAGCAGTGGAGTCTTGTGTAGTGAGCATGCATAGAAGCCATGTCAGTTGAGTGAATTACTTATTGTTTCCTTGGAAACAACTGTACCTGTCAGGGATCAGGAACCTTGGCTCTCCAGCTGTTAAGGAACTACAAGTCCCACAATGCATTTGCCTTTATGAATCATGACAGACTCCTTCATTGCATTCTGGGACTTGTAGTTCCTTAACAGCTGGAGAGCCAAGCTAATTCAAGGTCTGAAGCTCTCCACAAGTGATCCTTGGCATTTCTGCTTATTCCTTTGACTCCTCTGTCAGAAATCTTGCAAGGAGCACCTGTTCATGGTTGTTCTTTCCACTTCTGGATTATGGCCCCAGCAGTGCTCACTGGAACATTCAGAAGCTTAGAAATACATCTGTAACCAATGCCATCAGTCTGTTTTGCAACAATACAATTGTAAAGGTCTTGGGAGAGCTCTTTGCTTTTACCCATCCTGAGATGCGTCTTGTGTAATACCTTGGTAATGAGAAACATTTTTATAGGCCATCAATTAGGATGAAACCAGCTGATCTTAATTTGAACTTTCTAAATACTGACAGATTTCAGCAGCTTTCTTTGCTTTTTTGCACCTCCTTTTCATCATGTGTTCAGTACTTATTCCCTGTGTCAATTCATATTTTTAGACATCATTTAGGGACTTATATGTTTTGATTTCTTTGTATGTGAAGATTACTAGGGTTTTTACCGATATCTGGTGTAAATTTCATATCAATAGAAATATATTTACTGAGAAAAATGTTGACGTGTTCAATACTTATTTTCACTGCTGTAAATATATGGTTTATTCATTTTAACATGGTATACAAAGCACCCAGATTTTATCTGTTCAGATTTATTATTAGTTGTACCTGTGTTTGTAAGCTAGTAGTAATATATATATACACATAAACTATTTTGCATAAACAGCAACATAGTTATAAAGTGTATCAGTAGCAGATACCATAACCAGTCGAATAGAGGTATTGTCAAAAAATTTTTTTTTTTAAATTGGCAACAAGGGAGCCTTTTTTCTATTGAAAAAGCAGTTGTAGTTTAGTGGATAGGAGCTCCTCTAACAATGTAGGGCATGTGTGTAGCAGTTTACTGAGACATACAATGCATGTGATTTTGCCCTGCCAAAGCAGTAACAAGGCGCCACGAAAAAATGCCCATAGACTTTAATGGGGTTTGAGAGAAAAATGTCACGACAAAACTATTTTTGGAAGTTTTGTCAGTTTTCCAATGAAATGAAATGGGACAGATTCACTCATCACTACTATATTTTGTTCACAGTTGATGCAACTTTACTTTTTTTCAAATGTAATAAGCAAATTAGGAATTAGATTCAGTTTCATATTTAGTTGAATCTTTTGGTGATTCAGTATTTGTCTTAATGTAACAATGATGGATTCTGTGAATCCCTTGCCTTAAACACTAAACACATTCTAACAGCCAGTAAAAATGCAGGTGGATCAGAGACTGTGCCTTATTGCTGGTGGCTTTGCAAAACCTTCGTATCATCAGTTATATTCTGCCTGTCCCACAGCCAGGAGCCAACTAACAAATATTAAGGGACCTTTTGGCACAAGCAATCTTTAAGGAAACCCCATGTGAGTTTCCTAACTAACGTTGGGTTTTGTGCTGAAAAAGCTCAGCAATCTTTTTAATTTTACATGAACATGCTTTAGGATCAAAGAAAAACTTCAGCACCTAAAAACTGGTTAAGTATTTCTTTATTAAAAAAAAGCTTATTCTGGTAAATTTGCCAAAAGTGCTGAAGGCACAAATAATCTTAAATAGGCCCTAAAGGGGTTATGTAATTAAGGACGCTAAGTTTGCCCAGGGGCAATAGCAACCAATCAGCAGGTAGTATTTACTGGTCAACTGTTTAAATGCAAACATCTAATTGGTTGCTATGGGTTACTGCTCCTAGGCAAACTTAGTGCCTTATGTTACATATGTGTCTTGAAATATATAATAAGAAGGGATGAAAGAAAAGAAAAAGATATGTAACATTCCTTACCATTTTAAGATGACCCATAAAATGATTGTACTTATTGTATACTAGTGGTAGTGCAGAATATTTTTTCAAGAGACCAAATGTGTCTTGAGACCTGGTCTTGATTCATTTATGTATTTTACGTTATATACTGTAAATGCAACTGTGTATGGAACAGATATTTCATAAGAGCATACAGTTTATCAACGATCACTGAATGAATGATATTTAGCTAGCTTAATATATTGTCCAAAGACACAAATTTGACTTATTTATCAACTATAAAATATTATAGAAACATCACACACAGGAATTAATAAATATTGAAAAAAAACATATTTTTGGTGTGTTTTAAAATGTATCTTGTTTAAGAGTGGAGGGTAAGCAGAAAGGTTATCTGCATAAGAGATTATCTGCATAAACTAAAGTTGTATTTGTTTAGATTTGTCTCCCCTGCTCACCTGCAGCACCCAACTGCATGGATTTGGTTTGTTTCTGGTTTGCCGTGTTTAAAAGGAAATAGCTAATTGCTGGCACTAACACAACTCTATGCTTCAATCAATTCTGCTTTTATCTTGATCTCCACTGTCTCTCTTTTATATGTCTATTTCTTGTCTTCTCTTTGCTGTATTATTACTTCCCATGCACATTTCTTTTCCATTCTTATTTCTGTATCTATCCATTTGACTTTCTCTTGCACCTTTTCCTTGCTATCGCTGTATTTGTCTTTCTCCTTTACTGTCTATTTTCTCTGCATTGGACCATTTTATCCTCATTTGTTTCCTTTATTATTTTTCTTATTCTGCTCCTGTTACCACACACACCTTTCATTATATTTTCTTTTATTCTTTGCCTTCCTGATCTATCCATATACACCCCACTTTTATTAACGTTGCCTTTTTCATCTGTCATTTTCCCAATCCTTTCCTGTCAACCCAACCTCTAATTTCATATTGACCCCCCTTTTTTTTTTTTGCTTTCTAACATATCAATCTATCCCCCCCTTGTTCATGTTCTTTTTTACTTTTACCTTGTTCATGTTCTTTTTTTTACTTCACTTTCATTTTTCTAAATGTTTAGGAGAAAAGGTGATGGCAGATGACCAATTCACCCAAGATCTTTTCCGCTTGCTTCAGCTGTTTTGTGAGGGCCACAATAATGGTATGAAAGTTACACAAATTGCTATATCATATATATATATATATATATATATATATATATGGGTTTCTATGGTAATTAATCGAATTCCTGTTTGGTGCCATGTTTTGCACAGGGGGAGGGTTCTTAAGGGTTGCACTGCTTACACTCTTGTTAGTTTTTGTTTCCCTGAGGAAGATCACTATTATGTGATTGAAACGTTGGAATATCTTTTGTTTTTCTATTAAAATCAGTTATCCTAACTGAGCCTGTTGAGTGCGGTATTTTTCTCCTAATATATATGTATATATATATATATATATATATTATCCATTCAAATAAATAAAATACTTATTTTTTTGTTGCCAAGATTCTAAGAAATGCAGCACAATACAAATAAACAATTGCATTTATCATTATACTCTCTCCTTATAGATTTCCAGAACTACTTACGTACTCAGACTGGAAACACTACCACTATTAACATTATAATCTGTACTGTTGACTATTTGCTACGTCTACAGGTAAACTATCCTGATACCAAATCTGTTGTTCAACTTGAATGGTACTTTGTTAGTTGGGCATCAATGACCTTTTGTTCCTCCTTTTTCAGGAATCTATTAGTGATTTTTACTGGTATTATTCTGGAAAAGATATAATCGATGATCAAGGGAAAAGGAATTTCTCCAAAGCCATGTCAGTGGCAAAACAAGTGTTCAACAGCTTAACAGAGTACATCCAGGTAATATTATTTCCTTTCCCACAAACAGTGTCCATAGTAGCTGTGGACTTGTTAAAGTTGTTTAGTTTAGCAGCAATTTCCACTATCACATAAATGGTATATCGTCATAAAATAATTTTCCATAAAATTACATTTGTTTTAACATCTCAAATAACATTTTCTTGTGTTTACCTTTCTAAATGCATTCTGACAATTGTATCCACTGGTTTTTCCCCAGGGTCCCTGCACTGGCAACCAGCAAAGCCTTGCACACAGTCGTTTGTGGGATGCAGTGGTTGGCTTCCTGCATGTCTTTGCCCACATGATGATGAAACTTGCCCAGGTAAAATGAAATGCCCCTGTTTCCCATATGCAGCAATGAATTGTAGCATGGGGTGCAACTGAGTACCCTGTTCTATGAATAATCTGGAATTAGATATATCTTCTGCTGCAAAGAATGATATACCAGATGTGCAATTGAAAAGTTTCCCAGGTTCCAAACAAAAAATGTATTAGACATTTTCTGCATTATAATATATCCCGATTTAGATGACAGATTAGCATTATATATCCTATTGCTGTCCAAAGATGCATTCCGTGTGGGCATGTTTTTAAAGGAGTAGTCTGTAAAAGGTGACTATGATCCTACACTGAATTGATATAGTAAGCCTTTGTTTTAGGTGTTTTCCAGTTTAAGAGCGCACTGCATATGATGTAATACTGAAAGGAGAACTCCGGCTTCCAAACTGAAATTTGATAAAGAGTCCCACATAACACAGAAACTCCTAATATACCCATCACAGTTACCTGTTTCTTCAAAAAAGTATGAATAAATGCCATTTTCAATGTGGAAACCCAGCTGTTTAACAGTTCTGCATCATTTGAAATCCTGGCAGAGAAGAAGGGACCAAAACATTGATGTTACAAATTGTAACAACTTCTCCACAGCTTACAGACAGCATGCAGGAACTACATAACCCACAATGCATTGCACTGTGATGTTCCTATCCATATTGAAATCACATATTGTGGGGTTTGGAGGATGCAGGCTCAGGACAGCTAGTGGCTGATACAAAATAACAGTAGTCAGCAAGCTCAGCAAAGTAGTCAGAAATATCAGCAGAAGAGCAGGGAGCTAGGCTTAGGGAACTGTCAGAAACCATTAGAAACCATGAAAAGTCTGCATATTTTTTAATTTTAAATTATACTGAAAAGTTTCTTGAAATTATTTTTACTTTTCAAAGAGCTTAAGCTATGTTTTTGTGGAGTTCCCCTTTAAAGTAATTGTTCAGGGTAATAATAAAAACTGGAGAAATAGATAGGCTGTTCAAAATAATTTTTTTTTTATAATATAGGTAGTTACCAAACATGTTATGTATAATGGCTGGAGTGACTGGATGTCTAACATAATAGTGAGAACAATACTGCTTGCTTTTCAGCTTTGTTGGTTTCCACTGGTTAACAGACAAAAACCAATCAGTGACTTGAGGGGGGGGGCACATGGGCCATAACTGTTGCTTTTGAATCTAAGCTGAATGCTGAGGATCGATTACATACTCACTGAACAGTTATGTCCCATGTGGCCCCCCTTCAAGTCACTGACTCTGAGATAGAGAACTGTTAAGTCGTGTTCTGTTCTATTAGTTAGACATCCAGTCACTCCAGCCTTTCTACATTACATTTTTAGATAACTAAATTAGAAACATATTTTATTACATAGTTTTAGTTAGGAGCATTCCTTATATGGAGAGATGTGAGATGAAAGATGTTCAGTTGAATTGCAGAGTGTGACCGAACCTATGAAACTATAATAGAAGTACAGGGGTAGTTTATGGTTTTAAATTGTCATATATGCTCAGTTGATATGACTGAAAAGATGTCTGTAGAATGTGTCTGTTTATTAAATGATGATAAAACCTAATAATAACTTGTGCCAGAAATAAGGCTACAAAAAACACTAATGCAAGTTTGCTAAACTGAGATCACTTTTCCAATGGCAGATTTTTTGGCACACATATAAATTCTTGTCTATTATTGCATCCATGCTATCTAAGTTGTATTGCAATAATTACTAAAGTCTAGTGCCAGGATTTTCACTTAGCCACAGAGTAGTGTTTTGTGAAATAATGCCACAACATTTTACACTGGTTTAGATGATGTGATTAGTAAGTCTAATTTGGGGAGAATAATTAGGGATGCACTGAATCCAGGATTTGAATCGGGATTTGGCCAGGCTTCTGCCTTTTCCAGCAGGATTCGGTCGAATCATTGAAAATGAAATCCCATGACTTTTTGTTACAAAACACGGAAGTAAAAAATGTTTTCGCCTTCCTACCCCTTTATGCATATGCAAATTAGGATTCCGTTTGTTATTTGGACCGTTTTTCGTGAAAGATTCTGGGGTTCAGTTGAATCCAAAATAGTGTATTCGGTGCATCCCTAGGAATAATACTTATAAATGTTTTATTAGTGACTTAATTGATTAAAAGCGTAATATACGATACTAAATCATAGAGCATATCATTTGGTCATAATACAGTGAATAAACTGTTGATAATCAATTATAATTACTTAAATCCAATATCAAATAAAAAAGTAGACCTAAACTGATGCCCAGAAAAAAACTCTGTGATTCACCTTATATAAATAACTCCAGTTATTGCATGACAAATATGGAAATTGCTTTCATTCTGGTGCAAAAAAACTTGTACTGTTAGTTGCTCATTGTAGCCAATTTTAGAGAGCTTTAATGAAAAAGATAGATGCCTAAATGTGAGTTTTTGTGCAGTATACATGGACATCAGTGGAATTTCAGTGTGTCTTAGAGTCCAAGATAAGTCAGTCAACAATAAGTATTTTACTTACTTTTTGTTGCTTTGTGCTGCAACACAGCTAAATCAGCAAAATAATGAAAGATGATAGGAAGAAGAACTCTAGCAGCTTAAAGGAAAACTATACCCCGAAAATGAATTTTTGAGCAACAGATAGTTTATATCAAATCAAGTGACATATTAAAGAATCTTACCAAACTGGAATATATATTTAAGTAAATATTGCCCTTTTACATCTCTTGCCTTGAACCACCATTTCATGATGGTCTGTGTGCTGCCTCAGAGATCACCTGACCAGAAATATTTCAGCTCTAACTGTAAAGGGAAGAAGTGTTGAAGCAAAAGACACAACTCTGTCTGTTAATTGGCTCATGTGACCTAACTTTATAGTTTGTTTGGTATGTTTGTGTGCACCGTTGGATCCTAGGATCCCAGGAGGCTGTCCTTATTTTTTAAAATGGATATTTTCTATTTATGATTACCCAATGGCATTTTCTACTAAAAAAGTGTATTATTATGAAAATGGTTTATTTACATGAAGCAGGGTTTTATATATGAGTTGCTCAAGGCAATATCTGTTTATAGAGACCTGCATTGTTCGGGGGGTATAGTTTTCCTTTAACCTGCTGCAGTTTGTCTTCCTATCCTCTTGGTATGTCTTGGAGTGTTACAGTTCTCTTGGTGAGAAAGTATATATCTGTGTTTAAGTTCCAGCCCATAGCAAGTAGGAAAAACAGTGATATAACGTGCTAAGCAGGTCTGAGTAACACTTTTATTCTAATGTGTAACAGATGCCCAAAAATGGAGGACTACGAAACGGAGTAAGACTATTTCTCTGTCGCACGGCTGCATCTATTTCAACTGTCTCAGCTAGAATTGCTCCCATTTCCTTCCTGTGTCTGTCCCACTTTCCTGTCTCTTTTCCCATCTTTATGTCTCTTGACCGGGGTCTCCATTCTCCTTCTAAGAACTGTCCTCTTTTTTTCTTGTAATCTTATACAGTATCTCTGACCTTCTCTCTGACTATCCCAATTACACTGCAGCCAGTTTCCTTCTGTATTTCTCTCCAGACTCTCTGCTTTATTTCTTCTGTTTATTATTTTCAGTTTCTCTGTCATTCTGTATCTCTTGTCTTACCTTTAATCTATCAGTCTCTTCACTTCTCCTCAAACCTTTTTGTTTCCCTTTTATTTCCATCTCCCTTCACTGCCAGCAGCCATATGACGGTGTAGAGTTTCGTTTGGGGTCTGCCCATTGTGTTGGGTCATTTTCATGCTTTCATTGTGGGTTCTGTGTTTACAGTATTTTTTTTTACATATGTGTCAGTCTACATGGGGAGGAGGGAAGGGGAGAGACAAAGTGTATCCCTCACACCCTGTGAGTAAATTCAACCCTTCTGATAGTTCTGGTGTAATGAAGACAGCCAACGAGACTGTGGACAAGTTTGTTATAATGGGTAGCTTGTTCTAAAGCCGGAAAACTTCTGAATTGACAGAGTCCACTATAAAGGATATTAGCATGCTTACAACTCTTACATGAAATCTCACTTCTTGATATTGAACACATAACTGTTATAAGTACAGAAGGCAGGGTTATTTAAGTGTTAAAATGTCTGTGTAACATGTCTAACAGTAGCAGAAAGATGTGTGCCATCCATTGCAACCAGTAAAAATCTTTAAACTCATTAAAACTGAACAGATGCATCACATATTCTACATATGCTGGTATAATTGTATTGCCTTCCTTGGGTGCCATACTGTATCTCTCCCTCCTTCTCCTCTCCTCAGTATACCTGTTTTGTCTATTCCATGCAGCATTGCTCTTGTAGCATAATGACTTAGGGAGGGGGGATAGGGAGGGAAAGAGGAAATAGGATCACTTAACTTTCTTCCCTTTACACACTTATGGCTCCTGTTTCTAAGTCTCCACTCTGCCTCCACTGGAGGGGTCATCAGGGCTGACTATGGAGATTTTATGAATAGAGATGGGGGAATAGTCTGTAAACAGTCTGTTTTTATTTCAATGCATACAAGGATAATTTTTGGAGCCACATTTACCCTGAGGTAAGATGCAGGGTAACCTTATTTTACCAAATATTTTTAATATTACGTTATGTAATTATAATTCTCACTGTATACTGTATTTTAAGTAACAAATGCAAAAAATTAATAAATTATAGAAAAGAATAGAAATAGGATGTATTCACTTTGAAATGTGATTTGGACAGACTACCAGTTTGGGGTGTGTGAGTTCACATGTGAGTAGATCATGTGAGTTTGGCAATTACATTGTGTAATCAACTCTACTTATCCTTACCCCTTAAACCAATTAATGCTGAAATAATGATTTATTATTAGGCAGATCATGTAATTCTAAAACACTTCATAGTTGGAACTTTTATTTACATTTGATCTTTTAATGCTTGACTTAGTTGCTTTTATAATCTAGTGTTTTTCAGTTTGGAGCTGAAACTGTTATCTGCTTGCTAAGATCCTACTTAACTCAATAGAGTTGTGGATAATATACTTCAAGATGAACAGGAGAAGGGCTAGATAAAGTGTTAAGTATTAAAGATTAATAATAAGCATAGAATCAATATTGAAAACAAAATTTACAAATGAAGATCATTTGTAAATTCTCTAAATATCGCAGTCCACATCATACTTTCATAATTTTTATGACTATTTGGCTGTGTTTCATGAATCCTTGATGATGATTGAACTAGGGGCGACTATAATTTAATTGTCCCTTCTCAGAATTTAACATTTTAAAATGCATTTTTAACTCTACAAAAAGGATAGCTGCAGCATGGGTTCTAGGGGATGCTCACAAAAAGAACCACTGCTCAGGTAGTATAATGTAGCATGCAGTAGACAAGTTCTACTCGTCAGGTTGCAGGATTTGAGAACCCTGAAATGATCATGGGAAATAATCATGGCTATAGATCAAACATATTATGATAATGAAAAACTCTCAGTTTTGGGAAACCCTTGATATTGTTTAAATTAGGCAAAAAGCAACATGTAATCACAACAATACATAAAACATTGCGATAGAGGGACCAATAAAAACAAATCAAAAACAAAATGATCATCATGTGAGGTTATCAGAAATGACCATGTTTTTCAGGCTAAGAAATATTCTGTCATGGAAATGCAGTTCCTGAAGAGGTTATGCTAGCAAAATTCATATGATAGGCCTGGATACAAGGCTATTGGTATTTATTCAGAATATTGTTAAAGGGCCCATGGTTTGGTCCCATCGCCAGGGACCAAACCATGGATATTCAAGACACGATGGGCACTGCATCTAATTTTATAAACACCTACAGATTCATGCATAAAAGGAAAGTGAATGGTAATAGTGATGGGCGAATAAAGTCGCGAAACGCCAACGAAAATTAGCTTAAAAAAAGAGTTGCGACGAAAATTAGGCGACGAGCGTCAAAAACGTGCCGCGACTTGTTTTGCAAATTTTTTCGCCAGTTCGCGAATTTCGCTGGAAATTCGCAAATGTTTTGATGAAGCGAAACTGGGTAGATTCGCCCATCACTAGTAATAAAAGCAAAATAGCATTTTATTATCAATATTCAACTTAATGGACAGGAGTATGTTCGCTTATCATCATACCTGTCCTACAAACACATGGGTTGCCTAGAACGTGCTTACCATGCCTTACATAGTTACATAGTTAAATTGGGTTGAAAAAAGATAAAGTCCATCAAGTTCAACCCCTCCAAATTAAAACCCAGCATACACACACACCTCCACTCTTTCACACAAACCGTATATGCCCATAGCTATACTAACTGTAGAGTTTAGTATCAAAATAGCCTTTGATATTACGTCTGTACAAAAAATCATCCAAACCCCTCTTAAAAGCATCAACAGAATGAGCCATCACATCATCAAGCGGCAGTGCATTCCACAACCTCACTGTCCTCACTGTGAAGAACCACTTCTAGTCTGAAGGGGTGGCCTCTGGTGTGGTGATCCTCTTTATGGGTAAAAAGGTCCCCTGATATTTGTCTATAATGTCCTCTAATGTATTTGTAAAGTGTAATCATGTCCCCTCGCAAGCGCCTTTTTTCCAGAGTAAACAACCCCAGAGTAAAGCCCTGCACTAGATATCACTATAAAAGTTTATAGTAGTTCAACATTTCCATTTAGTTGGATTAGTAACATGAAATGATATTTATTCTTACTATTATAATTATTAAGTATTTGTAAAGTGCAATTTATTTTCCGTGGCTGTACAATCTGATTTATGTTACTATAAGAACACAAAGAACTACTGGTGCAACAAAGGCACTGCCTGTTGGAGCAAAGAGAAATGAATGAGACACAAAGGGTTGATTGGGCTTTCTGGGCAGTCTGAAAGATTAAATACCTGGTTGAATTAGTTAGTGAAGTACAATATGTGGTTGATGTTTGTTGGCTCTAAACCTAGCAGCTAGAACCTGCATGTGATAAATCAAAGATAACCCCAGGTCATTCTTACTGCTAGAAGCAAGAATAGTAGGGAAGATTATGTAGTATAACAGAGGGAGTTTTAAATGCTCCCCTGCTGTTAGAATTAGATTAGACTCACATACTTACATACCTATAGCTTCTCTTCATATATTTGCTATAGTTAAGATGTTAGGGTGTAAGATCACCCTGTTCTTGTTGACATTTCATTATTTGGAGACATATCATGATCTTGACCCACACTTATAAACATGAACCAGTTTTTGATGTAAAATTTCTGGTACAATAATAATGGGAATCTGCAACAAAAATATATAAGTGAATGAAAGATTACAAGAAAGATCTTGAAATATATGTGGTGGTGTATCATCTTTTGTCACATATTTGGGATGTGTTCTGGCTGCCTTGATATTATCACTAATACATCTTAGTGCTGCTATGTGTCTTGCAGGACTCAAGCCAGATTGGGCTTCTGAAGGAACTGCTGGATTTGCAAAAAGACATGGTTGTCATGCTGCTCTCTCTGCTAGAAGGTAAAGTCATATGCAGGCTACTTCTCAAAATTATGCATAAAAGTCATTTTCAGAATCTATATTAGAATTGTGACTATTTGTAGGGTGATTATAATCATTTCTCAGATGTTATCCCACCTGTATATTTATTTATGAGAATGGTTTCTGTTTCCTGCCAAAACATAAACTTTGTAAATGACGGTTCTACTTACTATAAACATATTAATTAGACTTCATCTTATACTGTGGAATACTTCTTGTGCTAAAATTATATTTTTTCTATTTACAGGAAATATAGTTAATGGCACCATTGCTCGGCAGATGGTAGATATGCTTGTTGAGTCCTCTAGCAATGTGGAGATGATTTTGAAATTTTTTGATATGTTTTTGAAGCTAAAGGATATAGTTGCATCTGATGCCTTCAGGTAAAAACATTAAAATTAAAAAAGTTTGAGCAATACCTAACAAAAACACCCAAGCACCATCATATTGCATAATTTTCTTTCATAATTTTCTTTACAGAGATTATGTCACAGATCCTCGAGGCCTTATCTCCAAAAAGGATTTCCAGAAAGCAATGGACAGTCAGAAGCAATATACCACCTCCGAAATCCAATTCCTCCTTTCTTGTTCAGAAGCTGATGAAAATGAAATGATTAACTTTGAGGAATTTGCTAGCCGGTTTCAGGAACCAGCTAAGGATATTGGCTTCAATCTAGCAGTCCTGCTGACCAATCTTTCAGAACATGTACCTAATGACACAAGGCTACAGAACTTCCTAGAATTAGCTGACTGTATCATAAACTACTTCAAACCCTATCTTGGCAAAATTGAAATTATGGGAGCTGGTAAGAGAATAGAAAGGATCTACTTTGAAATCAGCGAGACCAACAAAGCTCAATGGGAGATGCCCCAGGTCAAAGAGTCAAAGAGACAATTCATATTTGATGTGGTCAATGAGGGTGGGGAGTCAGAAAAGATGGAGCTTTTTGTGAACTTCTGTGAAGACACAATTTTTGAAATGCAGATTGCTTCCCAAATATCAGAAACAGAAGAAGAGAGAGTAGAGGATGATGAAGATGATCCAGGGGAAGGTTCTGGGGAAGGAGAGGAGGCGGAAAATGGTTCTCCACAAGAGGCATCATCAGCATTTGGAGAGTTTATGAACAATGTTGTAAACTTTTTCAAGATGTTCACCTATAAGAACCTGAGGAGACAATATCGCAAGGTAGGCAAAATCTTTTGTTTTGGTTATGTCAACCTGCATTTGTGATTGTACTAAACACAGTACACACAATGCCATTACAAAACAATTCTTTGCAAATGTAAATAATGAACAGCTTCTTCCTAAGGAGTGTTATGTGTTGCACAAGAAAATAGAACAGCCATCAACAAACTTTGGGCATTATTTAATTGCTTTATACACGCATACATTAAAGGGGTGGTTCACCTTCATGATAACTTTTATTATGTTATAGAATGGTCAATCCTCTCTAAAGCTACAGATTTATTGTTATTGCTACTTTTTATTACTTATCTTTCTGATCCGACCCTCCCCTATTCATATTCCATATTCTCATTCAAATCAATGCATGATTGCTAGGGTTATTTGGACCCTAGCAACCAGATTGCCGACACTGCAAAATGGAGAGATTCTGCATAAACAGCTAAATAACTCAAAAACCACAAATAATAAAAAATGAAAACCAATTGCAAATTGTCTCAGAATATTGCTTTCCACATCATACTAAAAGTTAACTCAAAGGTGAACAACCCATTTAAATGTTTATTGCAGTTAATTATGGTAGACATTATAAGGCATAGACACAAAATTAGTATTATCTGAAGTATACTATGGTATAAACATACCATTGTCCCAAGTTGCTTTAATATTTCGAAACAAAAATGTTTTTATTAAAATCTTTAGTCCTTTCAGGTTTTATTCACAAGAGCTCTTGCAAATGTGCTATATGTACATGTATGCAGTTACGTTATTATTTTTCTTTGGGTCTCTAACAGGTAAAAAAGATGTCTTTCAAGGAGATAATCCTAGCAATAGTATCCTTCCTCTGGACAGTGTTTCTTGGCATTCTGCACTTTATATACAGTGTCTGCAAAGGCATATTCTTAATCATCTGGCACACATTATTTGGAGGAAGCTTAGTGGAAGGGGCCCAAAAACTGACTATGACAGAACTTCTAGCCAGTATGCCAGATCCTACTCAGGATGAAGTCCACAGTGATGGTCCCCCTGTAGCATTAAGTTATGAAGAACCCGATGCAGGTGATGTGACTGATTTTGTGGACATATCCAAAGAGGAGGTCCAAGCGGAAGGTACAGAGATATTTGGGATAGAGTTAAAGAAGGATGGAGGACACTATAGAGTTGGTGCCCCTGATGCTCCTGGTGGATTAGGAGATATGGGGGATACTGCACCAGTGGAGCCTCCCACACCCGAAGGATCCCCCATTTTAAAGAGGAAACTCGGGGTAAGTAATGTGTTTACATCAGTGTTGAAAGATCTTGGTTAACCATTCATAATAGAAAAGGCTATAGAGCACCTTCAAACTCATGAAGGTCATCTGCCAATAAAATACATGGTGCTTTACCATAATTACAGTATTGGGCAGATTTACTAAGGGTCGAATTTTAGAAGTATTTTTAAAGGACTTTTTTGATCGAAAATGGACCTATTTCGATCTAATAGACTTTTAGAGTCAAACTTTCTCTGCAAATGTGTAAATAATAATGAGTAACTCGTAAACCGTACTTTATATTTATCTTCTAAAATTTACCCTTGATTAAAATATTATTAAATTGGAACTGAAAATTGTAACTAGAATTTATTGTAAGTTGTAAGTTTAAGAGATGGCTTCCATTATAATCTTCCTAACAAACCTTTAGGAGCCTGCAATCAGAGCATAACCCCCCTTCCACCCATAAACAAATCCTTAGTTACTGATCATTATTCTGAAAATGTAAAGTTTGGTGATACCTTTTATTGGCTAACTGAATAAGTAAAAAATGCAAGCTTTTGGAGCACACAGGCCCCTTCATCAGGCAAAATACCATTTGTTACTTATTCAGTTGGCCTATAAAAGGTATCACCAAATTTTACATTTTCTACATTTTTTCCAATGGCTAACACAGTACTACATCTTAAAACTATGATCATAATTCTGTCAAGGATGAAGAAACAGCAGGGGATGAGCAAGCAGAGCATGAAGATGTTTCTGAGGTTCCTGAGGAGGAGTCTGCACCAGAACCTGAGACAGAAAAAGCAGAGTGAGTAAAGGGAAGATTTGCCATGTGAACTGATGAATCTAGTTATTGTCTAACAATAACAGCCCAAACTGTTTCTCCCCTTTATACTAGTATGGAGATTTAAATTCCATTAAGGTCCCTTATCTGGAAAACCCCAAATTCCAAGAATTCTGGATAAAAGATCCCATACCTGTATTCTGTCATGGAGTGCCCTGTTACTACTATCTACTTAAGAACTTGAACATTGCCTTACTGCTTGTAATAAACCAATAGTAAATGTTACTACTGCTCAGAGAAGTAAAGCTTATGTAATTGTGCGTCTGCATTATTGTGCTTTACAGTATAAATTATTCACTCCACACATTGCTAATTATACCTATATACTCAACTTTCAGTCTGGAGAATGGAGAAAAAACTGCAGAAGTACCAGAAGAGACTGCACCAGAAGAACCTGAGGAACCAAAAGTCACACCCAAAAAGAAATTGTCAGCCCGGGATAAGAAACCAGAGGCAGAAGAGGGAGGTTTTGAATTCTGGAATGAACTTGAGATCCAGAGAATCAAATTCTCGGTATACTTCTTAATCTTTGTCCAGTGTTCTGCATGCAAATTCTGTATTTTCTAATACATCATAAATAGCAAAATATTGACTGGAATATATCCCATATTGCATATGTTCAAGATCCTATGAAATGCCCTCTTCTTTGCCCATCATTCAGCGCATGCAAGCAGAGTAGTGCCACAAGTCAAAAGTCACTATGATGTCATGTACTTAAGACATGTCTATAAAATGCAATTAATGATGATTCAATGTGAGTCATGTATTACTTACTATATATTATAAGTAATAATGTACCCTTTACTTTACAATTTAAAGATATTAAAGTACCACATGATCCCATAATTCAAAAATCCAATTCTAACGCATTAAATCAAAATGAAATGAAATTAGAATGGTGATTTATCTGCAGGTCTAGTACAACAGGTAGAATTTACCCATCGTTTGGTTGAAAGCACTTCTGCTTGGTTGTAATGTAACTAGACATGAAACACTGCACCTGTTGTATCATAAAATGACCAACTATTGCACCTAGACTGAACAGAGACCAATATCCATCAGACAATTGATTTTCAACAAAAACGTTCCACAGTTATATTTGCAAAACTGGTAAATAAAGTCATTAGAAACACAGTAGTACTTTGTACCTTATCACTCAAACACACTGTTGTAAATACTGTCTCCATTCTAATCCCGCAGAATTATTTGTCCCGGAACTTCTACAATCTTCGATTTCTGGCTCTTTTCCTGGCCTTTGCTATTAACTTTATATTGCTCTTCTACAAGGTATGTGTTTATTAAACAGAAAGGTGTGCTTTAGTTTTTCTCTACTGCCACCAACCTCTAGATTCTGTTCTTTCTCTGCATTCGACCTGATTATTATTATAGCCAACCACAGTAAAATATTTGTTATTTTTCCCTTAAAAGTCCATAAATGGTATATACTATACATAAATGCGTATTCTGTTGTTTTAGCTCATGTTGGAGGAATACCCTAATAATTGACTACAATTAGTTATATGTAACAGTTAAAATAGCCATTGTTACTGCTCCCTTTGTTAATATAACCCACCCTAAAATGCATTTAATTTAATTTATTGTATCACCCATCAGGTGTCTGACGCCCCACTAGGTGAGGAAGACTTTGAGGGATCAGGCATTGAAGATGAGCTTTCAGGTATGGATGATGGAGGCGAAGAAGATGATGAAGAAGAAGGCCCAGTATACTTTGTCCTCGAGGAGAGCACGGGATACATGCAACCAACTTTATACATGTTGTCCATTATTCACACCCTTATTGCCTTCCTTTGCATTATTGGATACAACTGTTTAAAGGTGAGTCTATTTTTTCGTTATCCACATTATGCTGGTATTAGAATCCTGATAACATAACCAAGCCATGAAAAAAATCTGTAGTCTATCTTTTTTAGAACAGAGTCGTGTAGCTACACAAGAACCATTAGGTGGGGTTGATTGCATTTAATACCAATATGCAGTTGATGTCCTTGAAGTGGGAATTGACACTGATAATGTGGAGTAGTAACTTGTTTTTAACCATGGCAGATTCTGATACAAGACTCCTTTCTTTTTTAGATCCCTCTGGTAATTTTTAAACGTGAAAAGGAACTAGCTCGAAAGCTGGAATTTGATGGAGTTTACATTACGGAACAACCTGAAGATGATGATATTAAAGGGCAGTGGGATCGTTTGGTCCTGAACACACCGTGAGTTTTTTCATCAGAGTAGAAAAAATACATGTGGGGAGAGAATAAAACTATTACCTATACAGGAATAATATTGGCCATAGCACTAAATACTAAAACATTAAGGGACCTTGTGTTGCTTGTTATTTACCTTGGTATGCTCCAGTAATGACTAGTTGGGTGTACTCTGGGTATGGGCAATGCCTGAGCTTTACTAGATTACTATATGTGGGCATACTTCTGTTAGTACATTACCGCTTTTTTTTTTTTATTAGACTTACAATGTAAGAAAAAAAACATGATTCATTGTAGAGGAGGGGGATGTAAAGTGACAAAATAGATAAGCAAGAATAATGACTAGAATAGACATAATAGATGTGTGTGTATGTATGGTATCACATATCATGTCTCTGTATCTTGGAATGTGTCAATGATATAGAATCCTTCCTTTGCTGTTTAACTTTCATTTTCTAACTTGTAGTATCCTGTGTAAATCTACTGTAGATGCCATTTGTTACTAAAACCCATTCATCTGAATTATTTTTACAGATCCTTTCCAAGTAATTACTGGGACAAGTTTGTGAAAAGAAAGGTAATGTTTAGCAATTTTTCTCTGATAATTTCAGCCTCACAAAATAGATTGATTTAATTTCCCTTCAAACTTCTCACCAAGTGCATAGCTGGGAAGGCTAACACATGCATGTATACCCGATGCTTTATTCCATTTGCAGTGATGTACTGAGCAGCAGTTGGTAAGGCTTATGGCACACAAGGTATAGGGGGAGATTCATCAAAGAGTGAAGTTCCGCCACTAGAGGGAAATTAATTTGTATGGGATTTTACAAGGCGTATTCATCAATGGGTGAAGTGAAAGTTCACCCTTTGATGAATACGCCTTTAAAAATCCCATAGAAATGAATGGAGAGCTGTGGAATTTCCCTCTAGTGGCGGAACTTCACTCTTAACTTCACTCTTTGATTAATCTACCCCATAGTCTCAGTTCTGATTTCAGCCCAAAATCACAATGTCGAATACACCTTGTGTGTCATGAGCATAAGGCTATGGGCACACAGGCTGTTGTTAGTGGCTGTTGTCAGCCTGCGTATATTTTTGCAGGCTGAGAGAAGCA
The DNA here is from genome assembly GCA_024363595.1 of Xenopus borealis. NCBI lineage: Eukaryota > Metazoa > Chordata > Amphibia > Anura > Pipidae > Xenopus > Xenopus borealis. The sequence goes on from CM044445.1 coordinate 62,687,727, forward strand.
GATCTGCTCAGTGCCCCTGCTCCATTGATTTGAATTTGATGCGCTCTAGGGACATGTTTCCATAAATACATTGTTCATATCAGGTGCGGCAAGGGATACAGTATCAAATAGGAGTGTCAAGTTGTCTTTCAACCAGCTCTAATCAAATAAGTTTGTTATTTAAGGCTGTGGCTCTTTCTGGGGGTCTGAAATTCCACTATATATTATGTCTTATCTGACACACACTTCTAGTAGAAATGCTTGTGAGCCCTCTGTGTAATTCTTTCCCGCCCTCTCTCCCCCACCAATAGGTACTGGACAAATATGGTGACATATATGGCCGTGAAAGGATTGCAGAATTGCTGGGAATGGATCTAGCCAGTCTGGATGTCAGCTCTCAAAATGGGAAGAAGCAAGTGCCTGATAAGTCATTGCTGTCATGGTATGTTCCATAAAATGACGGTATACAAGACTTTGTTTTTGTCACCAAGTAATCTAGGTGCAACCTCTCAATATCACCTTGCACAACCCTTAAATTGTCATCAGTGCCTTAAAAGAGCAAGTGCAGAAGTGGCCTAATGACCCATGGAGCAACCCCTTAAATTTGCTGTTAGCTTGTGTGACCCTTTAGTAAACCCAGTTCAATGGTTGCATATGTAAAAGTCTGAGAACGTGGTACATATGTGCCTGGGACTGCACTAGAGGTATGGTTGTTATCCTAGATTTTTTTTTCCTTTGCATATCACTCATTTTCTGGTGAAATGGTTGTTCTGCAAAAGTGGTGAAAAGTGGTTAATCATCTATATAACAGATTCTGAGCAGCTTTTTAGTTGTTCCCAAATTGCAGACCTGCTGCTGTTTGTTTGCCCTTGCACTTATAGTATATATCTATTTTCAAATGAAAATATGTGTTGCACATAGGTGTGGTTGCACACATGAATATTTGTGAACCATAAGAAATGTATTCAAAGAAAACCAAGTGTCTGGAGTACAATGTAGAGGCTTACTACTGTGTATGGTGGGCCAGGTGCACACGCTCCAGACCTTCAGGAGACATCAGAAACAGGCTGCCATAAGCCAAACCTGATGTGTTTTGTGTCTACAGGGACACTTAGTCATAGGCTATGTTAAGGGGCAGATTTACAAAATTCACGTGAAAAATTCGAAGTTCGATCGAATTTAATATAAATTCGAATCTTTGAATATGCAAATTAGGGAAATTCGACAATCGAATATTTGAATTCGAATGATTCGAATATAATTTTATTCTAATATTCGATGTTCGAATAACTTCCCCTTTAAAGTTTTATTCGACCACCTACTTCGCCAGGATCAAGCTACCGAATTGGGAATCATTAGCTAAGATTGAATAAAAAATTTGATTGATCGATTAAAATCGTTTGAATATTCGATTCAAATATTCAATCAATCGATTGAATTTGTTATATTCAATCGTTCGTTCGATCGGTTTTACTTCCCCACTATTCCCATGGTCGAATTTTTTTTTTGTGTCAGGCCTTTGCTTTTAATTATGGATAGTGATGGGCGAATTTATTCGCCAGGGGCGAATTCGCGGCGAATTCCCGCAATTCGCCGCTGGCGAATAAATGCGCGAAACGGCAGCAAAAATTCGCCGCAGAAAAATTCGCCAAAAAAACGAGTCGCGCGTCGTTTTTGACGCGACGCGCCGAAAACGACGCGCGACTCGTTTCGCTAATTTTTCGGCGAAGCAAAACGCGGGAGATTCGCCCATCACTAATTATGGAAAATAAAATGTGATTCATTCAACTTCTTCAATCCGACTCCTGCTTCTCTACTCAGTGTTGTTTAGCTTATGCCAGCCTCTTTTTGATGTCTCCTTTGTGAACCATATATTCATTTTTCTGTCTGTTACCTAATTCTAGAGATGACTCCTTCTATTTTCCACTGACTAGAAACACGCCTTGCAAAGGAGCACCTCTGCTCATGTTATTGCACCCTCTGCCTTGATCACAAAGGAAAACATCAAACTCAATCTAGTTTTTTCTCAATGGTCAGCCTATTTGCGAAAAAACAAACAAACACAAACGTGATTAATTGAAATAATTATAAATATTAGATTTATTCATTTGCCACCATGAGTTTGTAAAATAAAAAACTCATAAAATAGCTTGAAACTACTCCTACTACTGACACACTGGCCAATTTTTACATTAGAACTTTTGAGATTGTTTTTATTGATTTTGAAAAGTTGATAAACTTGAATTTAGAAAAATGCTATGTTTTTTTTCATGCCATGATTTTCTTAGCTCTTAGCAAACAATTATTGTGTATGTCCAACAGGTTCACCTCAATTGATATTAAGTACCAAATCTGGAATTTTGGAGTGGTTTTCACAGACAATGTAAGTTTAGAAGCTGTCTAAAGTATCCATATTTTGCATGTTACTTTGGTGTCTTCAAATTGTATTTTTTTATTCTTATTCTAAGAGGAATGGCTTAATTATTTGTGCCTAATGGGCTCCTGTATGTTTTCATCCACTCTACTGGTTTTTATATCACTGCATTCTATAGATGAAGCAAGCTGAAGCAGTTGAAAGGTGGTTTGTCTATACTAGACACATACAACTATATATTTATTAGCATTGTTAATTGGTGTAGAACAAACTGTGGCCCAGGATGGATATGAATGCGGCCAAGTTTGAAATGCTCAGTTCCCAAGGAAATGTCATGCCACAAAGGATATAGGAGGAGGGGGGGACTCATTGCCCAGTTAGTAATAGTAATATAATAATAAGTCTATTTAAAGGGCACATTTTGCAAAACTTTTTGCCTGATTTATTTTCTTTAGTTTTAGATAAAATGCCAGATTAAAACTGTATTTGTCTCAACCTAGATTCCAGGGCTCCAGATATATTAATTTGCCTTCAGTATTGTTTTTCCTCTTTAATTACGAACGAGGGCAACACACGAGGGGATAAGGGCAAATATATCCTGTCCCAGTAAGCGTTGGATAGCAGACGTAAAACATTTTCACTGATTTTTACAGTATATTGAGCATTTATGTGTTGGCTAAACGTTATTTAATATTTACCCAATGAATTAAGTGTGGTCACTGAACATGTGATGTTGTTGTTTCACAGTCCTTCCTATATTTGGTTTGGTACTTTGTCATGTCCATTCTGGGACACTACAACAATTTCTTCTTCGCTGCTCACTTGCTGGATATTGCTATGGGAGTGAAGACCCTACGTACCATCCTCTCCTCAGTGACACACAATGGCAAACAGGTTGGAGAACATTATCTATTCCTTTCCTACCTTACAACAAATAACAATGTCTTTCTCTTTGCTCTTATACTTCCATAATAACTACTATGAATCTTACCCTGGCCTCAAGGTCTTATTCATGTTCTTTGGAGTGAGCAAATACTGTTCTGGTATCTTTAACATCTGGTATCATAAACAATATTTTTGGCTAGTGAGGGTTGCAGTCTTTTCAGCCTTTTCCTGTTGTTGTTTGTGATCTGTTCATCTCTTTCCAAAATCAGAAGCGCCGGTGGGATTTAGAACCTTAGGGGTAGATTCATCAAAGAGTGAAGTTAAGAGTGAAGTTCTGCCACTAGAGGGATATTCCACAGCTCTCAATTCATTTCTATGGGATTTTGCAAGGCGTATTCATCAATGGGTGAAGTGAAAGTTCACCCTTTGATGAATACGCCTTTAAAAATCCCATAGAAATGAATTGAGAGCTGTGGAATTTCCCTCTAGTGGCGGAACTTCACTCTTTGATGAATCTACCCCTTAGAGTCTGAATATACTAACCTATGTCTTTTCTCTCCAATCTCCAGCTGATGATGACTGTTGGTCTTCTGGCCGTGGTTGTTTATCTTTACACAGTTGTTGCCTTTAATTTCTTCCGTAAATTTTACAACAAGAGTGAAGACGAGGATGAACCAGACATGAAATGTGATGATATGATGACGGTACTTAAGTTTTATTTGTATGTAGTTTACGAGGGTTGCTTGATAAGACAACATGCCAGCCAGACAACTGGACTTAATCGCAATATATTCAATATTCTTTTGAGGTCTTTTTAACATATAGTTGTATCAGTAACAGTCACAGCAACATAAACATAATTTTATATATCCGACAACTAATATAGTTATATATGTTGCAATAGTGCCCTGACCTAATTAGGTGAACTTGCTGTGTGCCACCATTACCATCAAATGCCACATACAGTAGAACAGTTTAAAGACTTATTGACAAGAAAATGCTTATTACTTTTATGTGTCCTCCGTGCAGTGTTATCTCTTCCATATGTATGTTGGAGTTCGAGCTGGAGGAGGCATTGGAGATGAAATTGAAGACCCTGCGGGCGATGAGTATGAATTGTATCGTGTTGTATTTGACATCACTTTCTTCTTCTTTGTCATCGTCATTCTGCTGGCCATCATTCAAGGTATGTCGTAAATTATATGTGATGGTTGTTGTTTTGTTAACAATGTGGCCATGAGTTGATTGTTGATGTTAAAGTGAAACAGAGCAAAGAAAAGCTAAAGTAAAAGCAGAGCTTTCCTTGGCACAGAACCTATATTTCAGTGTATTCATGTATTTGACTATTAGCCAATCAGATTGTTAGCTTATGATGCATACAAGACACACAGCTGTAAAACACCAGTCACAAATAAACAGGGAGACCATCTGTAACTCAGCCATTACTTTGCAAGGACAGTTGTATTACAGTTAGTGATCTTAATCAGCGTATGGAGCAGGGCCAGAATTGGATACGGGGTTCCCTTGTGCTGTACCTTGCTGTAGAACTGTGGTATAAAACAGTGCAAGTAAGCAACACCGTGTGTGTGATATTTAAGGGCCTATCCTCGATTTTTTCTGTTCAAGCCTTTAAAGGAGACATATAGGATAAATGATAAAAACCGTAATTTTGTAGGCAATGAGTAATATATGATGTTACATGATGCTAAAAATGTATATTATCTTTAAAAATAGCCCTTTATTAGAGCTTCCTATAGATGTTCACTGGTCCCTGTTTCAAATGAGGGGTGGTCATGTCCTAACGGTCCTTGCCAGAAGCACAGTAGGAGGGGGACAGCCAATCACAGCCCTGCAATCACACAAGTAAAGACAGATTTAAGTTCCCTATCAGGTCCTGCTAGCTGCTGATTGGTTCCTGTCCTATAGTGCAATGAGCTGAGTGCTGCCGGCTCCCATGCACAATCTGGGAATTCAGGGAGCAGGAAGTGGAAGAGAAGGGAGGGATTATTAGGGTTTATGCAGAAATATTCAATAAATCAGCCTGAAACACTGCTTTTTAAGCACAATTCTTCTGTATCTAAATGAGTATAACACACTGGTACGTTGTCTCCTCGAAAGTGGTAAACTCCATTTCCCAAAAGCTGCTAAAAATGAATCCAAAAGTACTCCATCTGAAACCTGTCTAGGTTGAGCTTTGGGTTTGGGAGTTTGGTCTTTTTTTTTTATAGTGAGAAAAAGGTGAGTTTTAGTAAAACCCCCCCTAAATCAACCTTCATATATATTATTTCTGCACTATATTTTCCTTCAGGTTTGATTATTGATGCGTTTGGAGAGCTGAGAGACCAACAGGAGCAAGTAAAGGAGGACATGGAGGTGGGATTAAAACTAATTTATGTTATGACTTTTTTAGGACAATTAGCTTGTTGTCCAGAAATATTGTTTTTTTTCTTTTGCTCTGATTATTATATAAAAAAAATTAGGATCTATAGCCAGTCAGAGCATTAGCATGTTCACAAGACAGGAGTCAGCTAACTGCCAATAAAATAGAAGAGCTTTCAGTGCTCAGTATTTAGCATTATTTTACCAACGGTCATGGCTCAGTAAAACCAATACTTAGCAATTTAATAATGTATTTGTTAACACTAAGTGGCAGAAAATATTTTGCCCATCAGTATGCTGTAAAAGAAGTGTTATTAAAAGATGGCAAGCTTTTTATAATGATCAAAAAACAACTTTTGGAAGTAAAAACCAGAGCCAGAGCAATCAACGGCAGAAAAAAACAAATAAGTTTAGGATCTCTGTTTTTTTCGTTTACACAAACATTGATAAATCTGCCCTTACTTCAATCATATTTTTCCCGATATACTCATAAGCACTGAGCATTATTTCCTTTCCTGGCAATGATTTTAGCATTACACTCCATAGAATCAGATCTGATAAATTTGATAAATGGATAAAATATTTGATATCAGCCCCACAGATCTTACCAGCATTACTACCATACATATTTATACACCCCTCAGTTTTAAATGAAATAACATACAACTCCTTCTTGCTGATTTTCTGCTATGATGCATTGGATGTCCCACCCCTTCCCTTATAAAGACTCTGATATAGAGTGGTATGAGGAGAGACAATGGAAAGAAATCATGAGCATTTGGGGTCACTGGCTATGGGCAAAGTACATTTATGTCTCACTTCCCTTGACTTTTCTTCCATTATACTTGCAAAAATTTTCTCAAGCCTACTTCTTTCTCTTCCAGACCAAATGTTTTATCTGTGGAATAGGCAGTGATTACTTTGATACAACGCCGCATGGCTTTGAAACCCACACATTGGAGGAGCACAATCTGGCCAATTACATGTGAGCTTGTGGACTACTTGGTTTTTGGTTAAATGAAAGATGCTATGCCTACTTACTGTTCTTATGGGTACCATGTTTTTTTCCAGGTTCTTTTTGATGTACCTAATTAATAAGGATGAAACGGAACACACTGGTCAGGTAGGTGCAATTTATTTCTAAGAGTAGAACTCCACTGTGCGCCTTGAGCCGATGCGTCGGCATGAGATGAAACGCATGTAACGTGTCGGATGTCCTGATGATACAGGAAGTGAATGAAAAATTGCAGATTAGAACAAAATTTTCCAACTGTTGGATGAAACCCTGCATGCTGCATCTTCATCCGACAGTCGGATAAATGTAGTTCTTACCTGTGATTTCTCATTCCCCTGTGTCTTCAGGACATCTGACACTTCACATGCTTTTCATCTCAAGGCGACGTGTAGGCTCAAGGCGCACCGTGTAGTTTTACCTTAAATCACAAACCAATGCAGGGGGGTAGGTAGAGTTGCCACCTTTTCTAGAAAGAAAATACAGGCCTTCCTATATATTTCTCTTTTTTTCCCTATTAATAACATTGGGATCAACCATCATTTTTACCAGCCAGGCCGGTAAAATACCGGCCAGGTGGCAACCCTAGTGGTAGGAGGATATTAAAGCCAAGAGATTGAAATCTTTTAGAAATGGGAAGTTGTACAGTTGCTTGATAAGATGTGACAATTGTTTGATAATATATGAGTGTGGTTTCATGTTGTTCAGGAATCCTATGTCTGGAAGATGTACCAGGAGAGATGTTGGGATTTCTTCCCAGCAGGAGACTGTTTCAGGAAGACATATGAGGACCAGCTTGGATAACAGAACTTTATCAAGTGACTTCTGGTTTACCAGAGGCATATTTCTCTACCTGCACGTCCCACCTGCAGGCAGTCCACCTTTAAATTCTCTACATTCATTTTTGCAAACTAAAGTGAGTCTGTGAATCATCGCATATTGTTAGTCCCAAGACCACTGCAAAAAGAATTTACTTTTAAACACCAGAAAGCTCTACAGGTCATCGTAGTTTTGTAAGCAATAAATGTCTATAGAACAAAACAGCTCTACAGAAATCACTGCAGAGAATTCCAACTATCTATACAGTCTTGAATAATTCCTGCAGGGCCATTTCAGATATTCCTGCAGATCTAATGCAGTCTTGAGGGCTCTGCAGATGACTGCGCTCGCAGACCATTGCAACATTTCAGGGCCGTAGTGCCTGCATACGATCACTGGTAATGTGGTAGATACGATCTTGCTGACTCCATGGATAATTTGCAACAATGGGATTCTACCAAGTGTTGAATCTTTAAGGCCTCACTTTTCTGCAAACATGGTGACTAGCAGCCAGCATAGCTTAATTCCTCCACCTATTATCATTAATGCCCTATGCTAAGGCCACCAGATTAATAGTATCTGTATAGTGGGTATCTTAACACTATCTTGCCTGTAACAAGCTGCTTATCACAAGCCTGAAAAGATTTTTTTAAAGACTTTGACCATGACATTAATGCAATAGTACACAATAACCTCATATATACAAATAATGTGGAACACTAATATCCCCCTCCCCCAAAATGGTTTAACGCTAAAATGTGCTTTCAGTCAAAAAAAACTTTCTGTATTTGTGTCAGATTTCTAGATCCATAAATGCCAAATAACTTTCCCTTGATTTGGAATCTGAATATCAAGCAATGAATGGCTCCTTCCTGTCTAACCAACGAATTATCTGATATACAAACCAAGGCCAACTTGATTTATGGCTGGAATACACAAATATGACATCTTCTATTGTTAATTTAAAAATTAAACAGTTTAGTTATGTTTTGTTTAATTGTTTTAATCAAGTTAATGCATAACACCAGTTTCAAATACACTGGGAAATGAAGGCCATGGAAGTTGAAATGCAAATATATGTTTTTGGAGCCTGTTGCAGCTGGAGGGCCTGGATCCCACAAGGGACCTATATATGTTATCTCAACTCCATGCATTGAGGGAAATAATGATCCAGTCCTGGCTTTTGGAAAAGGTATTCTTTGTTCCCTTGTAATATTAAATGAAACATAGGTATACTAGTACTGGATCCTGATCTGCCTGATGATATGGAGTTAACGGACATATCTTCATTAGACCTTGCTTGCCCTAAGATTTTTTGACACATATAAAATATTGGCTTTTATGTTCTTGTAAATGTCGATGGGAAAGTGAATGTTTCCTCTAAACTTAAGTGCCTTATATCCTGCATATGAGATTGGTTTCTGAAAAAGATCTTCATAAAGGGCCGACGTGACTCCAAAAATAATAACGATCAGTTGTGGATTTAAATTATAATCAATGTCGGCTCAGAGAAAAGCCGAGTTACCCCACTCCCATTACCTCCCACATCGCTAGTGGGATATGCAATAAGGAGAGAGAGGTTTCTCATGTGATTTAGTAATAGATGTGCATGATTGCACCTGTATCCTCTTTGGTTTTTTTCTCTAACATGTAGACTGAGCAAAACTAATCGCTGATTGGTTGCTATAGTTAACTACAGAGTTGCAATTTAATAGCAATATAAGTAGTAAATGAACCCCCACAATCTTGTATTGTGTTCTATCTCCTGTATAAAACGGCCACCTTATACACAGTGGAACGACACACTCACCTTTCCCTTATCCCTGTCCAAGTACATGCATCTCAGTTTTACTCTTATCGCTTCTGTGGTTTCCTTCATTCTATGATTGAAGGTGTTGAAATGAATCCCATGACATTTCTGCTGTGCCATATAAGTAAAATGTTTGCTTTACCCCATAACAGTATATAAGATATATGCAATGACTTGTCTGCAGAATGTTTCCTCTTTTGCCACAGAACATTTCCGTCTATACAGTGTACAAATAAAATAACAATTACCTCTTCAATGCTCAGCACATATACACATTAGCTGCAGAGCATCTCTCCTCGGTGCTGTTGTGTAGAATCACACACACTGAGACCAAAGGGAGCAATACCATACCTATGGCTTTGGATGGGAGGGAACCTTATTTGTGCTGCATTTTGTTTGTTCTGTTTGTCCATAATAAAATATTTATTGAAGATGCTGAGTGTCGGACCTCTGTTTATCACTTATTAAGGGCTTGATCTATGAAGCTGGAGGACAAATATCTTTTATCTGTTATCTATAATGTATTTACATCTCTCGATCATGTGATTATGCCCAAAAGACCCAGACCATTTGATGGACAGATGATGTAGGTGGGATTTGTGCATGGAACATGTATGCTTTAAAGGAAAACCAAACCTTTTTTTCTTAAAAATCACTACCCCATCCTCCCAGCCTTGGTGTAAACATCAGTAATTAAGCCTATTTCTTTACTTACCTCTATTTGCTGATTCAGTGCAGTGGGCGCCATCTTCAGCTCCTCAGTCTTGTTCAGGAAATAAGCTCCATTTTGGCGCATGCGTAGTTGGAGTAGTTTTCCGGTTCTTGACAACTGCGCATGCGCCGAAAGTTGGAAGAAAACCAAAAATTACAGAAGATGGCGTCCGTGAGCTTTGCTGCACTGCATCTGCAAAGAGAAGTTAGTAAAAAGTTAGGGTTAATTTACGACATTTACACCTAGGCTGGGAAGGACCAGGGGGAACCTGTGTAGGGTAGGGGTTTTTGTGAAAAAAGGTTGGGTTCTCCTTAAACCATTAAAATTAATGGTGCGCCATGTGGAACATCAGCTGGAAATTGCTGGATTCTGCTGCATGGTTTTTAACATAGTTGGAACCTGTTCTGTTGGAGGGTATACTTGACAATCAACCTTGTAAAACTGCTTTATTTCTAGATCCTGGCTTCTACAAATAATCTATTCAGGTGAGTAGTGATCAGTGGTGGGAAGGATGACCTTACCAGAACATACAGTACTATATTTTAGCAAAGTGCTGAAATGTACCCACAAACTGGGCCAGGGATTTCACACGTATATATCTGATATAGCTCACATTAAAAATAGACTTGATTTGTTCAAGGGGATTTTATGGTACTGTCCTCACCTATGTCCTGGCCCTGTTTGGTAACTGAATGTATAATATACAGGAATATGGCAGATTTAATACATATTAATATCATATACAAATTATGAACATTTTTACAACTTGGACTGGCACTTTCATAAGAACGTGTTTATTCACATAGCATTTGTGTCCAATGATTCAGTCCTCATTAGAACCTTCATCCTTGATAAAGGTTCGTAATGAGGACTGAAACATTGAATATATAGTTTAATAGTTGCATCTTCATGAAAATCCCCAAGTTGTCATATTCAGTTAAAATGATATACAGACTGAGTGAGATGGGTGATATACAGACTGATAGATGGGTTTTGAATGGTACTGTACATTGAGTGGCAATGTATATTGAATGGTACTGGATACAGAGTGGTACTGGATATTCTGGATATTAAGTGGTACTGTATATTAAGTGAGTGGTACTGTATATTAAGTGAGTGGTACTGTATATTAAGTGAGTTGTACTGTATATTAAGTGAGTGGTACTGTATATTAAGTGAGTGGTACTGTATATTAAGTGAGTTGTACTGTATATTAAGTGAGTGGTACTGTATATTGAGTGGTACTGTATATTGAGTGGTACTGTATATTGAGTGGTACTGTATATTGAGTGGTACTGTATATTGAATGGTACTATATATCTCACCTAACAATATATCAGGAGATGCATAAAACTCAATGGGATCTGATCTACAAGGACTGGTATGTTCTACACAACAGCTTATACAAGGCATAGCTTTTATCCAAAGTGCTTCATTTCACTTTAAAAATGTGTTTCTTACAAAGTTCATAGAATCACTGCTAAAAGAAATGGATTTCTCCTGAAAGACTTACTTAAAAGTGTTCATAGTACTCATAATAGGGTCCTGCTTCTCTTGAATGTTTGGAAAGCAGTACATACAGTATGAGCAGAGAGAAAGTGCATTAAACATTTTACTGGACAGACATTTAGACCGTAACCACAAGGTAAGCTGCCATACTTCATATTGGGCCTGTTGAATCTCAGTCCAGACATGGTAACTTCAATATTTTGCCTGTGTGGTATGGTCCATACATGAAAATGACACAAAAGTCAATTGTGCAGTCACCACTCATTCAGTTCATTATGGGCAGAACAGTTCTTGGTGCAGGTGATACAGTTGGGGCACGTGGAGCTTTTCTATGTTCCAGTCTCACATTTCAAGAGTAGAAGGTGATTTCATTCCTGGATATAAAGATTTTTTGTGTTGCCATGACTAGACTGTGGAGCTTCTACAATAACCATCCTGCTGTAAGTGAAGCATTGCATTTACTTAACATGTACATTGAAACAATGAAGGACATATGAGGCTGGATAAATGCAATGACAATGCCAGACAGACAGTAAGCTCACTCATGTACATTAAAAAATGCTAGTTTATATAAACAGAGGATGGTAAAATTCTGAGAAAAAAAGAGAACAGATGGGCTAAGGAAATAATGTCTGAGAAAGTCAAGAAAACCAGCTACAGCAAACTAAACATGACAAGTAGTGATGGGCGAATCTAAGCAGACTTGCTTCGCTGAAAAATTA
>CM044445.1:62710657-62758276 GCA_024363595.1 Xenopus borealis
GCTCTTCCTACGTTGTGCTTTGTTGGGATGCAGCATGTTGCATTTTACCTGCTTTTGGAGCTTACTTGTGTCTGTGTGAGTACAGCCACATTGAAAAGAATTCAGTGAGTCTACTCCTGCACTCACCTGCAGCTGTAAGAGCCCTAACTGGTTTATACTCCATGTAATTATACACAAATATAACTACAGCAAGATATAGTGCAGGATAAAGAACCCACCCACACAGCAACTCTTGCAGCCCTTAGTGTCTGGAACTTTGCTTGACGTTAGTTTCCTCCTGAAAATAACACATTAAATTAAATAAATGTATAACACATGGTAAAAGTAATTTTTTCTCCACTAATATTAAAATGCCTAGTACACTTGGAATGGTCTACACCAAACCACTACTTTGTGGCGGGGTCATAGTGTTAGTAAAATCTAATTCTGAGACTAGCTTTGATAATACAGATAATACAGAGGACCCTAGTAATCATATAGTTGCTGAAATTATTAAACAAAAAGAGAAATAAAACCACAATAATAATAAATGAAGACCAACTGCAAATAACATCACTCATACTAAAAGCTAATTTAAAGGTGAACATGTCCCGGAAAATTCTAGCAACTACTTGCGCTGATTTCCAAAAATGCACTTGTACAATTCAGTTTGATTTGATGCATTGGCAAATTAAGTGAATGCAACTCAGTGTTTTGCACTGGCATTCTTGGGAATGGTACAGATAATGAACATGGAAAGTTGTGTCCAAAATGTGCACTTGAAATATATTCTTAAAAATCCTATTTATCTCTAGGTAATAATATTAGGATTACTTTGGCAGTAGTCTGTGTGAAGGAATCTGAACCAGGCGGTGCTCTCTCCGAGACTGTTCATGAAGGGCAAGGAGACCATGAGAGTACAAGTGACAGGCTTTACCTAAAGACAGAGACAATTAATTGGTCATTTCATATGTAAAATCAAAGGGTGCAAATAATTGCTGCTTTTGTTGAGATTGCTCAGCTTACCGGTTATGGTCATGAGAACATCGTTGATAGAATAAACCCAAGTTGTTTGAGTAGGATAGAGCTTGTAAAGAAAAAAATATATATATGTTATATATATGAGCCTTAGAAAAAAATTGTCTTAGAACCTGCAGAGGTTGTTAATGTCTGTAAACAATAGGTGTTATTTTACCAGCTCAAGTGAAGCTTGTGACTCTGTGAGGTTCAAAGTAAATATTCCTTCCTCGGCTCCTAAAATCACATGCATGTCTGAAAGCAAATAGAATAACATATTAGAAAAACTGGTCAACTGCAGATTGAAATCTAAGCCCATAATAATGATGTACTGCTCACCTTTTGTAGTAGGGTGACTCCAGCATGTTGCAGAGTGGATTCTGAGAGGGCATCCATTAAAAATCTTTTTAAAGATGACCCCTGCCTGGAAAAAGACAGGTATATGTGATGATATAAAAATACACAAAGGGGGGGGGGGGGTTGTGGGAGCACTCATGGCTAAGTAAAATACTAAAGTATAAGATTGAGAAATATGACCATGGGTAAACAGTTAGGGACCACCAGATGGGATTTACCTTGACATGGTGTGCTGGCAATTTTATTATTATAGCTTTGTAACAAAAACCCCGTTTTTAAAAAAAAAAACCCTTGTATAGACACTAAGGGGCAAATTCACTAAGATCAGAAAACTCACCAGCGTTGGCTTCGCTAGCGCTCGCCACACTTCGCCAGGCGATTTTTCTCCAGCGCTATGCAAATTCACTAAGGTTCGAAGTTATGCTCAGGTCGGCGAATGGTAGCATAGTTGCACTAGTGTTACTTCGCTAGGCAGAGCGATGTTACGCTAGCGAAGCCTAATTTGCATACGGCGGGAACTTTAACGTATAATAGAAGTATATGTTACAGCCACTACACAAGCCCAGGAAACCTTTAATAAATTAAATAAAGTTAGGAAATGTAGGGGGGAGGAGGGTAACCCCCCTCCAAAAAAAATCGATCTTTTTCAGACTATCACCCTCCAACGGTAAAACACTCCACCGTTTTTTTGGAAATTTTTCAACTTCCTATCTATTGTATTGAACTTCGCCTGGTCTGACCAGGTGAAGTAAAGTCTAACGTACGTGGTTACGTTCAGGAAAATGTTCATTTTGCGTAATAACGATCCTTCGTTAGTGCGCAACTTCGCCTGGCATAAGGGTGCAAGGTTGCCCAAGTCTATCTACTTCGCTAGCGAAAATTCACCAGAGCCGGTGTTAGCGAATTTCCGAAGTTACGAAATGACGTCACGCTGGCGAATTAGCGCTAGCGTTAGACAACGCGCGCTTTAGTGAATTTGGGCCTAAATTACTAGTGACAGGGACCAGGGAATGTGCATTGATCACTCCTTTGGGAGTGTTATGATACCAGGCTTATAGACCTTACGAAGCTTAAGAGACTAAAGCTGGCCATACATTATAAGATTCACTCATTTGGTGAGGTGGGCAGTTTTGTGCTGATCCGATTTTTTGGCCTTCAGGCTGGCCTCAGACCGTAACCATAGCAGCAATTATGTTACAAACATTTGTCACTCGAGCCAATGATCAGATCAAAATTTATGCTGCACAGTCCGATGGATTGAGAACCGCATTAACAGACAAATTCAGTCCTTGATGCAACAGGAAAAACAAATTTGCCCAAACTTCTGGTCAAGTTATGGCTAGATAACGGTTGGGTAGGCTTGTCAGAGGGTCCCATATAAGGGCAGAGAAGCTGCCAAATTGGTCTAAAGGGGCTGGACCAGCAGCTTAAATCTACCCATGTATGGCCACTTTAAAATAAACTTTAAGATGAGGACAATAGAAGTTGTTGGCCACACATGCTTATCATTATTCAGGGCTGACTTTACATATAATGTCTAATACAAATATGGATAATTTGGACAACAGTATCACCTGTTTCTTTGCCTTTTTAGGTGGCAGGGTTGGGGGTACAGATGATGGGGGATCACATGATGAAAGGGATGGTTCTATGATTGTAAAGAAAGAAAAAAGAAAGTTAATGAGTAGCTCATAATCAACTAGCCTACAGAAAAGTCTACTCTGTATATGAATCTAAGTCCTCCTGCACTTGTACAGGATCAGGGGATATAAGACCACATATAAAATACATCCTGTTCTGATTACATTTATGCATTACTACAACTTCCTCTTTCTTTCTTCAGGTTCAGCTTAGCGAACTTCCTTTTCAGTTAACCACCAGATTTGTAAACTAGATATTCTTGTTTCCCTATTTTTATCTCATTCCTCCCACTTGAGTTTATCTCACCAGAGCTGGCAGCAAGCAGAGAATTTCTTATTCCCTCAGACCAGACATGTGCTGGGTTCCTTGGAATGTTAGGGCCACTACAGCAGCGAACCAGATTGGCAGGTGCGTGCAGTCTCTGCTGGCCTCTTTTAGCATCTGCTGAGCAGGTGCGGAATCTTGGCTAAAAGAAGATAAAAACACAATGAATGAAAGAAGCCTTTTTGAAAAAAAAAAAAACATTAGATGGAAATAAGATATTTTTTGAATATAATAAAACTCCATAAAACTTCTATACGATTTATGGAATAATGAATTTACTCTTTACTATCCCCCCTCAACAATCATTCTATATGTGCCATCTAGGCAAAGGGCCAGTGATCTATTACAGTTAAGTGCCTTTAAAGGAAAGAATAAATTTCCAAAATATAATCGATTAAAAATTCTGTACTGTTTCTTCACTATCTCCCTCTCAGTAATCTGTTTGTCTGCATGAAAATTTGTCATTTTAATGTTAGGTGAACTTTAAGAATAAGGAAAGAGCTTACAAGACTCACCTTTGGGGGCAGTGGAGGAGGGGAATCCTCTGTGGGTGATGTATCATAGTTATGATCAAAATTGTGAGGGCTAGTGAAAAAATAATTCCAATTAAAGGGAAATTCCATCATTCTTTTCAATCTTTATATAGCTGCACTGTCCATTCTACAATACCATGCTACCGGGCAAATTAATGTACCGGTGGGTGGATTTATTTCTGCTGTAATGCAAATATATTACATAAACAATGAGCTGTTTGTCAGGAACCATGCATAAATCTGGCAATACATGGACAGATCCCCTTGCTTGGTGTCTAATTTGTGCACCCAAGTGGTAGGCCAATATGATTTGCTGCAACTTTTTACCCCCCGGGCTAGTGATGAGATAATGTGAGGGTGTCTATGGAGTACATTTAATGATAGATGTATTCATGACCAGATGCATTAAGTTGATGCCATACAAAGATGGTCAAGAGTGGCCAAGCCAGCAGCTAATAAAAACCCATGTACATCCTGCTTAATGTGTAATTCAGGGGTCCCCAACCTTTTTTGCTCGTGAGCCACATTTAAATTTAAAAAAGAGTTGGAGAGCAACACAAGCATGAAAAAGTCCATGGGGATGTCAAAGAGCTCTGAATGGCTTTTTGGTAACCCCTATATGGACTGGCAGCCTACAGGAGAGAATGTTTGGCAGGACATCTGTTTTTTATGCAACCAAAACTTGCCACTAAGGTTGGAGAGCAACATGTTGCTTGCGAGCTACTGGTTGGGGATCACTGGTGTAATTTATATAGAAATCAATTGATACTTTAAAACTGCACTGGAATATCATCTCACAGTTTATTTAACATTTTACATCAAAAACTGTTAATGTGACCCCTTCTGTAGGGCAATTGCTTTAACTTGACTGTTTTAGACTTGTCCAGACCTAACTCGATCACTCGGCTATAATTTTTATTTAATTTGGTAAAAAATAAAAGCACAGCAAAATATTATTTGTGGTAAGCTTTATTCTTGAATAACTAAATAATCCTGTGGTCAGAAAATCATCCTGCAATGCCCAATACACCTGCCTTCAAAAAACTTACATGTCAACGTCATCATAGTCATCATCATCAGAAGAGCTGTCACATACCCTGTAATAGAAAACTGCATTACTATTGTTTGTTGGATGCGCAGTCCCCAGGAACAATATTACGAGCATTGTGCTAGGAGAACTGACTGTCAGTTTTATTCTAATCTGCTGACACTTTACAGTGAATACTCAAGTAAACATGGTTTAGGCAATGGCAATGGTAAGAACAATGGCTACAGGATTATGTGCAGAAAGTAGTTCTTTTTCTTGATTTATGTTGTTTTTTTTCTCATTTGCAAGGTATTATCAGTTTTACAATGTTAATATGATGAACTTGGTAACAACCAGGGTCCCCATGAATGTATTTTGAGGGTTTAAACTTTCTGTATATATATCCCACGAAGAGGAGTGCTACTCCAGATCTATATACACCGGATTGGTGTCAGGTGCTTCACAGATTACGGGCCCTCTGCCCATTAAGGCCCAAAAACAGTATAGCGAATACAAAAATCTGTGGCACAACTGATATAGTTGAATCAGTGGTTGGTGTTCATTAAGCTCCTAAGCAACATGGCAACGTTTCGGGCTGCCACTGGGCCCTTTGTCAAGCCTGACAAAGGGCCCAGTGGCGGCCCGAAACGTTGCCATGTTGCTTAGGAGCTTAATAAACACCAACCACTGATTCAACTATATCAGTTGTGCCACAGATTTTTGTATTCGCTAAACTTTCTGTATATGTCATTATTCTTCATCAGGCTGCATATGATCAGTTCATTCCTTTTAACTGAACTATGTCCACACAACCTAACCACACAACCATTCCATAGCAGCTGCTGCCTACACACTGCTGTTGTGAGTCACTGATATTATTTCACAAGCTCTAACTGCCTGATTCCAACATAAGTCGACAATGAACTACTGAGGCAGCAGTACTTTGCATTGAGCAAAACTATTAAACCCCCTATACCTCTATGAAGGTTTTCACTCATGACATGAAGTATCTAGTTGTACTACTCTTAAGGATTTAAAATGCAGAGGAATTCCCTAGTTCCCCAGTTGAACTGCCACTCCGATGAGTGTTGAAAACTCACAATGGCCAGTAGATTTAGAGGTATCTCCACTAGATACTGCATTTACAAAACTCCATTCCATAAGGAAAACAAATAAAATCAGCTGTCCACTAGAGTGCATTTTTTGTTTATATTAGCAACAGTTCCTCTTCAACAAACCCTTCTCTGATGTAGACTTCCTTGACAACTATTTTACATAAACTTTGCATGCACACAACCCATTATATTGTAGAACCAGGTCTAGGGGTTCAGGTGCCAAAGGCAGCCCAAAGCCAACTTAAATCCTCGCCTCCCCCCTTGCTGCTGCCAAACACAAAGCTACCCCCTTCTCCACTGCACCCTTTTCCACTGTCATCATTTATGCTAGAATGGCCAGGGGCATTGGAAGAATAGAACATTGCTTTACCTCCTCCTGGAGACTGGGCTGATCGGTGTCCCCCTTAGACCCCAATCTGTATCAGAAAATTTATCCTGAAAAAAAATTGGAAGATTAGGTTCAGAAGATAAATATATAAGCACATACACATATTGCTTAAAGGAAAACTATACTCCTCAAGCAATGTAGGTCTCTATGAAAATATATTGCATAAACAGCTCATATGTAAAACCCTGCTTGATGTAAATAAACCATTTTCATAATAATATACTTTTTTAGTAGCATGTGCCATTGGGTAATCATAAATAGAAAATAGCCATTTTTAAAACATAAGGACAGCCCCCTGGGATCCTATGATTCAACGGTGCACACAAACATACTATAATTGTTAGGTCACTTGAGCCAATTAAAGAGTTCTGTCTTTTGCTTCCACACTTCTTCCTGTTACAGTTAGAGTTGAAATATTTCTGGTCAGGTGATCTCTGAGGCAGCACACAGACCATCACTAAATGGTTGTTCAAAGCAAGAGATATAAAAGGGCAATATTCTTTGATACCAATTTGGTAAGATTCTTTAATATGCCAGTTGATTTGATATAAACTATTTGTTGTTCAAGTATTCATTTTGGGGGTATAGTTTTCCTTTAAGACACCCCTAAGAAATAAAGATCTCTGACAGTGGGACAGGGTGCTAGCCACCATTTTGTTCGCTCTTTGCATCCTGCCCTATCATCAATAATTATTATTATTATTATTAACATGTATTTATATAGCGCCAACATATTTCATAGCGCTGCCTATGTGTGCTGGTATTGCTTTCCATAACAGAGAACAAGGACCTGCTCTCAACTCATAAATACATTGTTGCTGAACAGAGGGAAACGTCTCCTCTCTACCTCTCCTTTACTTGCACACTTCCTAATTTGTAAAATCAGATGCACAAATAAGGAGTCCTACAGCTAGGGTTGCCTTGTGGCTGCTCCTGCACTTTGCACCATGCTAGCCATAGGTATCCACCTACCTAAGGGGCAAATTCACTAAGTTCCGAAAATTCGCCAGCGTTGGCTTCGCTAGCGTTCGCCACACTTCGCCAGCCGAATTTTCACCAGCGCTACACAAATTCACTAAAGTACGAATTTACTCTCAGGTCGGCGAACAGTAGTGTAGTTGCACTAGTGTTACTTCGCTAGGCAGAGCGCAGTTACGCTAGCGAAGCCTAATATGCATACGGCGGGAACGTTAACATATATGTTACAGCCACTAAATTCCACTACACAAGCCCAGGAAACCTTTAATAAATTAAATAAAGTTGTCCTATTGCCCTACATGTGCCCCCTGTATAGTTGTGTTGCCATATGTTAGGAAATGTAGGGGGGAAGGAGGGTAACCCCCCCCCCCCCGAAAAAATCAATCTTTTTCAGACTATCACCCTCCAATGGTAAAACACGCCAGCGTTTTTTTTTTGGGCAGAAAATTAAAAAAAAAAAAATTTTCAACCTCCTATCTATTGCATTGAACTTCACCTTGTCTGACCAGGTGAAGTAAAGTCTAATGTAAGTGCTAACATTCAGGAAAACGTTCATCTTAGTGCATTTGCGAAATTATGATCCTTCGTCAGTGCGCAACTTCGCCTGGCGTAAGGGTGCAAAGTTTCGCTAGCGAAAATTTACCAGTGAACTTCCGAAGTTACGAAATGACGTCATGCTGGCGAATTAGCGCTAGCATTAGATGCTTCGTGCTTTAGTGAATTTGGGCCTAAGCACCTAACTACACTGGCCAGTTTCATCGTAGCTTGGGTGACAAGAAAGTAACATCACCTGCCTGTGGGTTTCATGTTATTAGCTTACTTTTCAGACCATTTAGCTTTCCTGATATAAAAGTCACTGTGTACATTTTTTTTTTTTTTTTTTTTAAAAAGGGGATGTTTTTAGTGGATATTATGGGGAAGGAAATGCTCTCATACAATATCAGCTCTGCAGTTGTAAAGGGTCTGCTAGTGGACTATAATGAAGGACTCAAACTAGACAATACTAAATTAGAAAAAATTATATCTCCTCTCCCATCAAAGCAGCTCAATGGTCCCATGCTATACCAGGCAGAGGTTGGGGATTTTTGTAGACTCCTTGTCCATAAACAGATGAATATACAAATCATAATAAGTTGCATTGCACATTACCAATATTAATGGAGTATCTGCTTCGCTACTTATTGCCAGCTGCTTTAAATTGATCTGGTGCACTGAGAAGAAAAATAAAATAAAGGTTTAATTGAGTTTATAGTAATTACTATGAACGTTCACAATGTCTATACAGTGGCCAGTAACAGCAGTACTTACACTGAATGTCTGAAGAGGATCGGGTGGCTTTAGGGTGGCGATTTTTCGAAAGGATGCGCGAGAAAGTAGGCAATGCCTGTCAATATATTAAGTTCGGTCACTGAGATGGAAACTGCAAAATCTATTACTTTTTTAAGATAAGGGGGTAATGTCTTAATATTCATCAGTTGAGATCAAGCCACTGCACCATACTTTTTTCCCTAGTATAGTTTACGGATTATTAGATGGAACTGTAGTATATATAGATAGTAACCTGGCACTACAAAGGACTATGTAATTATGACATTGCATCAGTTGGTATGTGAACCCTGTTTTCAAGATGGCCTGTTTCAGGTATTCACAATGTCATTGTCTACATGGAACACCAAAACCTCCTCCAACACCAGCAAAACTCAGTGATCTCTTTGTATGATAAACGTATATGATGACTTTTATTAGTGTCCCTCTAAATATGTTCTATTTTGTGCCTTTGTGTCTCTCACCTCCACCTCATCTTCTTCATCTGGGATAGAGATATCTTTGTGTTTTTCTGGATTTCTCAGTTTTTCCAGTAATTCTTGAGTGAGAGAAGCATGGAGTCCTGGTTGAGCCACAAACTGATGCTAGAAAGTGAGAAAATCATATAGTACAGACACTTGTGTTGAATTAAAGTACAGAGGCTTATTCCCAATGCATTCCCCTGGTTCATTGAAAAATCCCTCTTTATAACCAGCCACCCCTTCTCATAACCTACACTTAGTAGTTTCAAAGCACTTGGTCTCTTCTTTGGACTTTTCGTTAATGCAACTTTCACAAAATTGTGAAAGGATGCTGACCTGAAAGTGAAGACAAGTACAAGTATTTAGCTTTTTCTGCTTAAAGGAAAACTCTACCCCCCGTAAAATGTAGGTCTCTATAAACAGATATTGCATAAAACAACTCATATGTAAAACCCTGCTTCAAGTAAATAAGCCATTTTCATAAGAATACACTTTTACAGAAGCATGTGCCATTGGGTAATCATAAATAGAAAATAGCCATTTTAAAAAGTAAGGACAGCCTCCTGGGATCGTATGATTCTACGGTGCACACAAACAAATCTGTTGCTCAAGTATTCATTTTCGGGGTATAGTTTTCCTTTAATTGGGCTTCCAAAGATCTGATGTAAATATATGTATGTGTATGAATAAAACCATGGTAGGAGACATGATGAAAACCTGTGAATGCCCATTCAATGCCAATAATACTGCACTCAGATGTACCATGGCTTTTGCAATACAGATATCTGCATATATAGTAAAGCAACTACTTACATTTATCAGTGAACCAAACATAGTTCTGTTGCACTGCAGATTACACCAACACACCCAAAAACACTTGACCAATATTTACAGTGATATATATATATATATAGAAACATATATCTATGTATAAATATCACACTGCCCACACTGGTATTTGCACACTTCTATCCCATAATCTCAGTTCCTTTTTAACTGAAAAAAAAAACACTTCCTGGTCCAGACAGACTCACCATTTGGACTTCTCTTTCAGTTTGGGAGGCTGATATCCACTCTTGGACATTAGAAAGAGAACTCTGAGAAAACAGCACAGTTTATATTATTTTATTGTAAATACATGGAAACAAACAAGCAAACAGCAATTACTGTAGTGTTTCTATGATTACAAGAGACATATTTCTTCCCCACTAATCTGATTTATTCACTGGCCCTTCAACTATGCTCCTCCAGTCTCATCCTCTTTATAAGTTCATACCTCAAAGCTAACTATATGCCTCAAAAGGACCAAACATGGAGTAGCTTCCCTATTTATATTTGCCCTGTTTAGCTCAATAAATAATAAGAACCATGGACTTTTCATGATTAAAACAATAGGCAAACATATGATCAGTACAAGCCCTTTTCATTAGAGGAGAACTCAGCCCCCCCCTTAATAAAAACCCCTACCCAGTGCCCTACATCGTCCTTCCTCTCTACCTGCATAGGTAATAACACCTATGAGAACCCCTAATCCTTTACTCACCTATAGGTGCAGAGTAAGCGCAGCAGAGCTCGTGGGTGCCATAATCTAGCACTTCTTTGTGAAGGGGGAGCGGTATTGCTGCATGTGCAGTTGGAGCAGACTTCCTGTTTGTTGCAACTGTGCATGCACTAAAAGTGACAGAAATTGCAGAAGGAAAAGAAGAGGACCCAAAGAAATTTGAAAAGCCGGAAGTTGGTGTCCATGAGCTCCGCTGCGCTGACCTTGTAGCCGAGTAAAGGATTTGGGATCACTTATAAGTGTCATCACCTATGCGGGGAAGAGCAGGGAGGGGGAATATGTAGGGAACTGGGTAGGGTTTTTTTTATTAGTGAGGGGTTGAGTTCTCCTTTAAGCTTTTGTTCAGTAAGGATTATTCTGCCACTTTAAGCCAGTAGCACAATTAGGTTGGTAATGCTGCTATTTACAGTAGTTGGAGCACTGGTCAAGAGGTAGGATTTGAGTTTAGCTTTTAAGAAGATGAGGGAAAATTCTTTACAGAATAATTTGGGGATTAAATGTTAGTTATAAATGGCAGCAAGAGAGAAAGTTATAAGATGGGTTGGCAGAGGATGTGGGGGTGCAAAAGGAATGAAGGAGAAGACAAGGAGTAAATTCAGTCACCAGTGGACCCATGTAGTGAGGTGCAGAGGAGTAGGAGGGTTTTATAAGGTATCCATTGCTATGGGCAGCATGGTGGCACAATGTTTAGCATTTGGGGTCCTAGGTTCAGTTCCAGCCATGGTACCACCAGATGTATAGTCACACATGAGACTGACAGGTAGGAACCTATGTGCTTGGCAAATTGAAGTACTGTACATATGTTTTGGTGAATATAAATTATTTAATAAAGAGACAAGTAATAAAAAGCTGATTGAGGATAAGATGAAAACTATGAGAAGACTAAATAGGCCTATGGGCAGGCTGAGATCAGGGCTGGAAGCAGGTAGAGACAAAGTCCAGTATACAGGCCAGAGGTTGAGGAACTAAAGAATCAGAAAGAAACAAGCAGGATTCAGGCACTCAACAAATCACAAAAGGCTAGATCTCAGCTAGGAAGTTTAATGGCCAAGCAACAAACTATGGCAAGAGGTTTACAATTATATTAGAGGAGATTATAGACAAATATCAGGGGACCTTTTTACCCATAAAGAGGATCACCGCACCAGAGGCCACCCCTTCAGACTTAAAGAAAAGGACTTTCATTTGAAGCAGCGTAGGTGGTTCTTCACAGAGAGGACAGTGAGGTTGTGGAATGCACTGCCAGTGTTGTTGTGATGGCTGATTCTGTTAAAGGAACAGTTCAGGGTAAAAATAAAAACCGGGTAAATAGATAGGCTGTGCAAAATAAAAAATGTTTCTAATATAGTTAGTTAGCCAAAAATGTAATATATAAAAGCTGGAGTGAGTTGATGTCTAACATAACATAATACAACACAACATCCTGCTTTTCAGCTCTCTAAGTCTGAGTAAGTCAGCGACTTGAGGGGGGGCCACATGGGACATAACTGTTCAGTGAGTTTGCCATTGATCCTCAGCATTCAGCTCAGATTCAAAAGCAACAGTTATGTCCCATGTGGCCCTCCCTCAAGTCATTGATTGGTTACTGCCTGGTAACCAGGGTAACCAGTCAGTGTAAACAAAAGAGAGCTGAAAAGCTAGGTTAGACTTACAGTCACTCCGGCCTTTATACATTACATTTTTGCCTAACTAACTATATTGAAAACATGTTTTATTTTGCACAGCCTATCTGTTTACCCAGTTTTTATTTTTATACTGAACAATTCCTTTAATGCTTTTAAGAGGGGCTAGGATGATTTCTTGGACAGACATAATATCAAAGGCTATTGTGGTGCTAAACTCTATAGTTAGTATATGGCCATATATAATTGATGTGAAGGTATGGGGGGGGGTGGATTCTGGGTTTTCATTTGGAGGGGTTGAACTTGATGGACTTTGGTCTTTTTTCAACCCGATTTAACTATGTAGCTATGTATGTGTATATAGGCCTTGATTGTCAGATTAATGGCACACTGTTAACCTGAATACAGTACACTGAGTTTGCCTGAACTGTCTCTCTAGTGATGGATTTGCCACATAACTAAGTAACAAAGATATAAAAGCCTCGGTTCAAAGTACTTTCTGAAACAGGGATAAGCTGTAAAAATGTAGGTAGGACAGGAGAAAATAAAGTAAGAGGGCTTGGTGGTTTACTCTTTTATAGAAATATTTATAATATCAATCACATAAAAAACAGCATTTCTCTCCTTTATCATTCTGTAAGGTCTACATAAATATATGTAATAAATAATTAAATATTATTTAAGGCTAAAAACCTATACATACCTTACAAAGAATAAGCGTTGAGTTTTTGAAGTGATATTAATATAATTAGAGGAAAGGCATCATGCTGAATCAGCAGGGTTATTATTCTGAATAATACAAATTCCTCCTCTACACACCCTACATTACAAGGTAGAGTCCTGCGCGGGTCCATTTTTTTCGACCCGTACCTGCAACCTGCAATCCGCAACCCGGACCCGCAACCCACATTCTTACCTGCCTGGACCCGCTACACAACCCGCAAGTACCTTATCTGCAACCCGCTGACCATCAAGAATGAGGAAGTGCTGTCATGCTGCCAATCAAGAATGAGGAAGTGTTGTCATGCTGCCATTGTAACCGGAAGTGACATCATCGGAAGTAGGCAGAACTGCTGACCCGCGTCTATACCCACACCCAGAACTTCTACCCACAAGCTGCAGGGTACCCCAGGGTTTTGCAGGTAACCCACGTGTAACCGACCTGCTGCAGGACTATTATTTACGCCCAATTTTTTTATATCTTTGCACAGTAAAAAAATTACTTATTTTAGCAACTTTCCAATATGAATGAAAAGTATTCACTGATTTGTAAATTATGTTACCATAGAAATTGGTTTCTGTCTACATTTACCTTTCTTAATTTGCCAGAATACAGAAACAGTATCTAAAAACAGTTCTCCTTCAGCCAAGACTCCACTTCTCACAATGCCTTCCATGCTTATTCTTTTCTCCAAAATGGAAAACACTAAGGTGCATTCTCAATGCAAAATGCAAATAAAGCTGCCATTATTTTGCACTTTGCCCACTGTGTGGGGCATTGTGCAAATAGCTGCAGAGCTCTTCCCTTTTTTTCAGGTCTCCAAGCTTTTGTGAAAATATTGCTGTCTTGTCTAAAAAGCTATTGTTTCATCATAAGAAGATAGACGCGTAGTCTAAGGCCTGTGGTACACAAACCAATGTAAAAGTCCATGTATGCAATATGATATTGTTGGGTGCTTGATCAGTTGAACAAGGGTATAAACGGCACCTTCCATAGCAAAGACAACACCCTAGGTTTTCAACATCCTGCAATGAAAAATACCATGCCTATGCCAACTAATACCATGCCTATCCCATTACTAAGGACCCTGCCACTTACCTGAGGGGGTGTATGTGAAACATTGGGGGTTGAAGTTCAGCCAGTTCAATTGCAGTGATCCCCAGAGACCAGACATCACACAGTTCTGTGTAGCCCCCTTTCAGCTCTACAGCAGCCACCTCTGGTGCCATCCTGCAGGAGATATCTGTAAAGTGTAACTACTGCCAAAAGAAATCTAAATGCAGTCTTGTTCAATTTTTGAGGACCCAGTAAAAGCTGCTGCTCTGGGTATGCGTGCCTGGTTATATGGCACAGTATTTATTTGTGAAACAAATAATCTTCTTTATGTTATGGGGAACTCTAAAGAGATCTAAACTCTAAAATATATAGTGAATAAAGTACTGCCAATTGTAAAATATATATTGAATAAAGTACCCCCTCTTGCTAAATATAATGAGATTATAAATTAAATGAGATTATAAATTACAAAGGAGGTCCACCATGACCATATAAAAGCATGCAGTTGAAGGACAATTTTTAGGTGGTACTTTATTTATTATAAGATGCAAGTTTCAGTGAAATTACATCACTAAGCTCCAATGATAACCAATGACATCACTAAGCCTTGATAAAGGCACCAATGTGGGCCGAAACTTTGGTAGCACAGTGATGTTAAAATAAATATTTGGTGACTTTTGAAAAAAAAAAAAAAAAAAATGGTGTGTTGGTCACTTTTGAGCAATTATACATTTATTTGGCCATACACCTGTGAAGTACAAGTTAGAGACAGAATGCAGGTACTTTCTGTATTGCTATATATATATATATATATATATATATATATATATAAATGATAACTACACTGTGAAGTAATAGAATGTGTGAACACTGTAGCAGACCCTATACATTTGCAAAGAGAAAAATATATGCACATATTACCAGTAAGGTGTCCCAATAAATGATTTTCTTCTTGCAAAAGTAGCAGTCAGTTGAGCCGAAATCCCAAAATCCGCTGAGCAACAAGATAAGAAATGGTGAGAGGCGTTTTAATATGCAAGAAAGAACAAAGGTAAGTAAGCCAAAAGAATGTGTTTGTAGATTGATTCAGAAGAGTGTCATGTAAAGTCAGCCGAACCATTATTTACTGTTTTCACTGCAGCCTACTATCACACCTACATACAGATACCAAGCCTGTTTGTGTTTTTTGAAGCAAAGAAACTGCAAGAAACCTGAAAAAATGGATCACCATTCAATAAGGAGTGACCAGTGGATCATATTCATTCCTGTCTCTACACTGGGATGGTGCAGGATGGATCTGACTTTGTGCAAAAATGCCAGCAAAGAAAAATTGTGTGTCCCAATCACCTTACTGTTACATGAATGAGCTACTTTTATTCATATACTTTTGAAGAAGAGATGTCAGTCTTATTTTCTATAGATACAATAGGTCAAAAGTTAATCCTTAATCCACTGATCCTTGTCTATGTGGCTACAGTACCATAAGAAAATGTCCTATAGCCTACATTATTTTACTAACTTACAAGTCTCCAAAGCAGTATTACATTGTACCACAATGTCGCATTGTCGCATTTTTTTCAATTACTTTCCATTATTTATCTTTTACTGTTTTTCCAAAATATAAGTGTAAAGTTGAATGTTGGTGTCTCTGATGTTTGAGTCTGGCAGCTCAGTAATTCAGGTGCAGACTCTAAACTGATACAATTTTGCAACATTTAATTGATACATTTCACAGCAGCATCTCTGGAGTATTAGCAACTATTGTATCAACTCTAACAGTTGCCTGTAATGAAACCCAGAGATTCTTCTCAGCAGGGACAAAGATAAGAAATGTATCCATTAAATGTATTAGTTTAGAACAGTTGAGGGAGTTGGTGACCCCCCCTCCCAGAGCTGCTTTAGAAGGTGAAAAATTATATTATGTTGTTTTTGAAATAGCAGCTCTCAGGACTGGAATTTTAACTGCTACTTGGTTGGTGGGGCTTTATTACCCTAGATACTAGCCAGCAGGTTGAAAGTTGGAATGGAATCAAACACAAGTATAACAATTAAATTAACCCTTCACATTCCATACATTTTTCTGGTAGCTGGGGTCAGTGACAGCCAACAACCAAATCAGTTTTTAAGTTGCAGGGGAAGGCTAATAAGTCAAAGAACATACAAAAAGAAATAATGAAGGTCAACTTGACTATCTGCTTAACAAAGGTAGCTCTATATTATGCAAAAAGTTAATTTACAGGTAAGGCTTCGTTTAGGTTTTTACTCTTTAAGATAGTTTTAACAGAATTGGATTTGATGGGCAATGACCAAATCGCTGGCCAAAAATCCCAAGTCATAGTAAAATTAAAAATGTATGAAAGTGATAACTACAAATATAAAAATGATTGCACATTATTGAAGAATGTAAGGATAATCACGACTGTGTGTAATATTTGAAACATATTATGTGACACACTCTTTAAAGATACAAGTGAAAGCCCCAGCAGTTGAAATGTAAACACTATACCATAAAATTCAACTTACCTACTTTAACATCTCCATTGTCATTCAGAAGAATGTTAGCACCCTGAAGTAAAGGAAAGACATAGGATGGAAAATAATCAGAGCTAGTAATTTAACCGTTGGTTAAAGAAGATTGGTTAAAATGTCTGTAAAATATTGATTAGCTTATTAAACCCACCTTGATATCTCTGTGAATCTTCCCTTGATTGTGCAGATAAGACAGACCCTGTATGCAGGCAATAAAACCAATGTATGTGAATGTGTGCCCATACCATATGTGCCACAGCATCCAACTTTAATTTGTTCAATTTCATAACTATCTGACTTTCTGTTCATTCATCATGTCATCCATACGAAACTGGTAGCTTTGGTCAAAGAGATGATGGAACAAAAATTGAATATCTCTTCTGCAAAGCAAGCCTAAAATATCTATATCTACTAACTCTCATAGAAACTATGCTTTCTCTGAACCCACGAATTCCATGTTAGCATGAATTCCATGTTAGGAGTAACAAAAGCAAGCTGAAAGCAGTACTACCATTGCACTGATCATTGCCTATGCTAACAGGAATCTATTATTTTAACCTAGAGTTTCACTAATGCTACAGCTTATTCTCTTCACAAAGATGTTGTCACTGTTTGCCAACTATTGAGCCCTTACCCATTATCTCACCTGCAGGGTTTCTCTGCAAACATAGGCTGTCTGTAGTTCTGAAAGGGCTCCTGTCACTAGAGGATATCAAGTGAAAACAATTATAAAATAAATTAATATCAGACACAGAGTCATAAATATGAGCCATCTTTATTAGATATGCTTAATCCTTTTGAATCGAAATATTTTCAACTATAATTGCTACTATTCTGCAAATTCCTACTATCAACTCCCTATGGCCACTTCAGGTATTTTGATCTTCTATCAAGCGCAGATAGTGGTTTTCAGAACCTTTGGTCTCAAGCCACCCTCTACAGTTGGTCAAAGTCGAACATTCTTCATAACAAACTGACAGATATATGAAAATATTTTCTATCATCCTTTTATTATAGCAATAATATCTAGTACAAAAAATAAGTAATCACTTTAAATCTCACGCTAAACTGACTTTTAGACTGGAGCCTGCTCTTCCCTTATAGTGGCCAGTCCTTCAGTTTGTGCATCTATACAGAAGGAAATATATACCTTGATAAATGTCCTGTAGTGATCCACCTCCACAGTATTCCATGCAAATCCATAGCTTGTTTACTCTAAAAATGTGGAGAAAAAAAAATTGAAAAAGAAATATGGAGTAAAGCCTTCATAATGCGCATTTTAAAGATTAAATAGTGTGAGGCAAAATAAACACTCTGATCCTACCACTGCTGGTATTGACTTGTGCTTCATTTAAAATAATTAGACAGTACAGTAAGCACTAAAGTACTATTTTGGATGGAATAGTAGAAACTGGAACAGTTTGAAGGCTTCCGCTCATGAATACAAATACATGCAAATATAAGGCTCCCAGAATAACCAATATTAATGTCTATTGAACATTAATAGCCAGTGACGTAACTAACCCAGCCCAAGCCCAGGTGCAGGATGTGCAAATGGGCCCCCCACCTCCTCCAGACGTAAATTCTCTTACCAGCAGAGAGCGTGTGCAAAGAAAGGTGCATAGTTCTTACTTCTCCAGTGGGCCCATAGGGGGTGCAGGCCCGGGTCACACTCCTGGTAGTTACGCCACTGTTTATAGCATTATAAAAAGAATGTGTATAAGACCTATTTAGATATAAACAGGGAAAGGAGGGGAATTTGGGTCCTTAACCCATGCAAAAGTGAGATGGGCAATAACTAAATAATGCTGTATCTCCATAGTCCATAATAACACACTTACAAAAAATACACTCTGCTCTAGGAATGGGACATCCAATCTGTTACTCTAATTGGCATTGGTGCATTATGGTCTTATTAAACCCCGACATTTGACCCTACACCGCCTACTTGCCCGTGGGGCGAGTCTGGGTTTATGTTATTAAATTATTTTTAGCAGACTTCATTACGGAAAAATCCTTTATTAGGAAAACCCCATCTCCCAAGCATTCTGGATGAAATATCCTATACTGGCCTCACTCTAGTGCAGAGGTATACAATCTACTTGTTTTGTCTTGCTAAGCTTAGGTCATAAATTTAAAAAAAAGACAGTCATAGTCATGCTCCTATAGTCCCAGCCATATTCAAGACTGTAATAAATAAGCATTCAAATTTCAATCTACATGGCCGTAGGGAAAGGAACCCTCTTCCACTGGTTTACCATTGTTCTAGACTAGAGCTTTTATGTGACACCACGGGGGTTAGTTATTAAATTTGAGTTTTTGAGGTTATTTTTTTTATCAAAACTCACATTTCTGGGTTATAAGAAAGTTTGAAAAAAACTTTATTATGCCCCAAAGCTGGAAATAGCTTGAATGCGAAAATATACCATCTAAAACCTGCCAAGGTCATGAAGAGGTTGGTATAAAAAGACCCTTTAACTATTTGATGATGTTCAAGATTTTTTCGTAGGGTTTTGCCCGAAAGCTCAACTTTTCAGTTTTGCAACTCAAACTCACTGAATTGAGTTTTTCCATTTTAATTCTCTCCTAAATAAGAAACCATTTGAGTTTCCAGTTCATTTGAGGTTCTGTGCAGCACAGAAACTGCAGGACAGACTGTGTATCTGATACCGTGCTTACACTAATGGCCCTTAGCCATCCTAATATGCCCAGTGGTCACTGATGTAATATTATTTACAGTGGTACATCTACTTTCTTTATATTAATTTTAAGGAAATAAAATTAAAAGTTTTTGGTCTAAGGTTGTATCATTTTGTAAATTGACTTAACTCCTGCTGTGGTTTCATGTTGTTGAGACAGGATATTGTAAGCACTTGCTCAGTGTGGGACTCAAAAGAAAACAATAAGGTTAAAAGGCAATGTAATGTGGCTTGTGCATTATGGTTAGTAAAATATATACTAATGTATTTTTGTTTTTTTAGAACATACTTTTGATTATATAAAAGATACAGAGAAAGAGAAGCGAGGTTAACTGTGTAATTCCTTACTTGATATGAAAAAAATGTTCAACCCTGTTTATTTATGTTATATCATGTTGAAACTAAAAAATGTTACTGTTTTGTGAAAAATATATGCTTGTTTTGAATTTAATGCCAGCAACACCGTTCAAAGACACCGTTAAAAAAACTTGGGAAGGGGCAACAAAAGACTAAAAAAAATTGTGAAGCTAAAAAGAACAGATACCAGAGAGGCTGTGTCTCTCAGCAGTAATCCACTCTGTGAAACATTGCATGGGGAGCAAATATTGCAACAGTTTAATGTTCCTCAATGTAAAACAGAAAATAATGAGTATTTCATCATTCACAGTGCATAAACATAAAACTGATAAGATATAATAGTATCTGGAGAAATCTCTGTAAGAAAGAACAAGGCCAAAGTTAATATTGGATAGCCATGATTTTCAGGCCATCAGGCAACACTCTATTAAGAACAGAGAATGCATGTTACAACTCTATCATGCAAAAAATAATCCAAATTAAACATGACCCAGAAACACTGCTGCCTTCTCTGGGCACAAGCTTAATTTAGTGGGACTACGGTGAAGTGAAAAACTGCCCTCTGGTTTAATGAATCAAAATTAAAATTTGTTTGGAAATCACAGACACTGCATCCTTTGGGCTGTAGAGGAGAAGGACCACTTGGTTTATCATAAGCACATAGTTCAAAATCCAGTGTCCAAGATGGTATTGGGGTGTATCAGTGCACATGGCATGATTAACTTGCACATCTGAGAAGGCACCATTAATACTAAATGATATGTACAGGTTTTGGAGCAACGTATGTTGCCATCCAGAGAATGCCTTTTTCAGGGAAGACCTTGCTTCAGCAAGACTATATCAAACTGCATTCTGTGAGTATTACAGCAGTATGGAACCATAGTTAGAGAGTATGGAAGTTTAATTGGCCTGTCACCCATTAAAAACATTTGGCACATTATGAGCCCCCAACCCCCAAGCATCTGAAATATAGGCAAGAATGGGACAACGTTCCACTTTCACTTTTTTTAAATTGGTCCCTGGCATCAAATTCAAAAGCAGCATATATTATTCGAAATTTAATAATGTAATAGATATTTGTACTATTTGCAGTTAAATATGGTGTAAATGATTTAGAAATCATTGCATTTGGTTTTATTTACAATTTACACAGGGTCCCAACTTTAAGGGAAATTGGATTGTAACTATACACTTTCGGTACATTATAAATTTGTGTACTTTGACATGATATAGGAGGGCCAACCTGTTGGGGTGGGGCAAATAAACTTGTGACAGTAAAGTTGTATTGTGTGAACCTCACCAATTCCTGATGTTAATTTGTCCCCCAAAGACTGCATAACATGTATGGTCAATATGGTATATTTCATTTACCTTACATTACAGGGGTTATTTATCAAAGGTCGAGGTATTTTTCAGTCAAAACTTTTTCAGTAAAAGCTCTCTAAGCTCGAGATTTTAAAGATTTATTATATCCCGAAGCTGGAAATAGCTCTAATCCAAAAATACAC
The DNA here is from genome assembly GCA_024363595.1 of Xenopus borealis. NCBI lineage: Eukaryota > Metazoa > Chordata > Amphibia > Anura > Pipidae > Xenopus > Xenopus borealis. Next base: position 62,731,857 of record CM044445.1, read on the forward strand.
CATATAAAACTTGTTGAGGTCATGTATAAGTCAACGGCAGAGGTCATGTATAAGTCAATGGCAGAGGTCCCTTGAACCATTTGAAGATGTTTGTAGCAATCCTGATGTTTGAGGGGGGTTTTCGGTGGGTTTCACTCGAAAACTGAAGCTATTCAAGTTTTCGTTTTCACCGAAAACTTGAGCATTCAAGTATTTGAGTATTTCAAGGGGTTGTTCACCTTCCAAACACTTTTTTCAGTTCAGTTGTTTTCAGATTGTTCTCCAGAAATAAAGACTTTTTTCAATTACTTTCCCTTATTTATTTTTTTTACTGTTTTACCATGATCTAAGTTTAAAGTTGAAGGTGAACAACCCCTTTAACATTTGAGTTTTTTCTTAATTTAGAGAGGTCTAAAAAACTCACAAAGCTCTAAAATTTGACCTTTGATAAATAACCCCCTAAATGTACATTTTTATGAAGTTTTTAGATAAGTAATATTGCTACTGTATATTATACTTAATATAACAAATACAATTGTGAGCTTCACATTAAGTTGGCTTTTCTATAACTCTTCAGAAAATCAAAACAACATACGCTACTATGCAAGTGGAGCATTATTAATCTGCATATTTGTATTTATGAAGAAGGAGCAGCCATGATTGTTCATCAAGGGTAACCTAGTGAAAAACCTCTGTTGGACACATTTTTAGGGCAAGCAGTAAAATGTTTGCTTGCTTTTCAAAGCCTTAACCTTTAATCACAGTATCTTGGCAAAATCAGACTGATTGCATTGTTCAAGCCCTAGGACAGCTATGCCTTATGCAGATACCTTTGTCAAGGATCTCATCCATGCCCCAATGCAGTCTTCATTGATTTCTGAATAAATCTAGTTCAGTTAGTGATTCACCTAATAGGCCAAAAACAGCAGCTAAAACCTGCTCGTATCAGCAATGTTAAGCTGTCTATATGGACCAATACTGGTTAACAACCTAAAATGGTGATACAACCGCAGATAAAAGCTGCAAACTTGGCCCTTGCATACTAAGTTGACCTATGTAATGGACCCTGCTGATGGCCTGATATCTGGATGAAAATTGGCCAAATATATCAAGCAGGTCAGAAAGTTTACCAGTCAGGGAGGTTTCAGCATGTAAATGCAGTCCTCACCCTATCAGTTTTCCTAGGTTCCATTATGATCCAACCAAAGGTCCTCATCCCAATTTGTAGAAGAGTGTTGCTAGCAAAATTGGGTAAAGGTTCAAATACCTTAGACCAGGGGCCCACTCTCAGTACTATTATTCTTCTTCTCCTCACTCATCCTCTATTCTAGTCTCTTTTTTTTTACATACTTTAATCTATTATTCCATCTATTTAGCCTGCTGGTCTAATAGAAATAGGGAATGACCATGAAATAGTCCAAATATTTAGCAGCATGAGGTTCCACTGACATCTGGGCCCACCGGGACTTTTGCTGGTATCCCTGTGGGCCAGTCCGACGCTGTAAAGTTTTATCACCTCAACAAATGACTGAATCTTTCTCTTCAAATGACTGAATCTTTCTCTCCAAATGACCGAATCTTAAATTGATACTGACACAAAAAAATTAATTTCAACATATGAATGTACATTAAATGTTACCAATAGGTCATGTTGATCATTTTTTGCTGAGAGGTTTGATTTTATATAATTGTTAGTTGAAGTTCCTAAGCCTGACACTCTGACTCTCTGACTTTGCCAACCTGACTGTCCCATCTCAGTCTGTTAGTTACAGTTTCTAATGCTAATGGACTCCTGCTGCACAAATATGGCAGCCCCCTCATACAGGAAAATAGGGCAACAGACAGGTAATTTTAAAGCAACATGCAAATACTTTATGGCAAAGTTAGAAGTATCTTTCAAAGCCAATATTATAATAGATGTAAAAAAAGAGTTTGATTTCAGGTGTCAGTATCTCTTTAAAGTGTATACCTAGCTTGAGCCACTCTTGACCAATTAGCCTGTATGGAGAAAGAAACGTTTGGACTTCTTGATCAATATCATAATGGAACTTGGTTAGATATCAACCACTAGGGCTGGAAAATTTCTATTTGGTGTATACTATGGCAGTGATTTTCAACCTTGTGCCTCCAGCTGTTAAGAAACTACAAGTCCCACAATGCATTTGCCTTACTGTGGCTGTCAGACTCCTTCATTGCATTGTGGGACTTGTAGTTCCTTAACAGCTGGAGGCACAAGGTTGAAAATCACTGTACTATGGTATTCTCCAGATAGGTCTCATTTTGGTAGTCCAACCATGTAAACATCTGCTTGGTTGGCAGCCACACCAAATGAGTGCAATTATCTTGCAGCTAGATTTTTTTTTTTATTTTAACAAACTTGCATCAACATTTAATTGCCAAAAACAAACCACTATCTAGCACAGGGGTCCCCAACCTTTTTTGCTCGTGAGCAAGATTTAAATTTAAAAAAGAGTTGGAGAGCAACACAAGCATGAAAAAGTCCATGTGGATGTAAAATAAGAGCTCTGATTGTCTTTTTGGTAACCCCTATATGTACTGGCAAGAGAATGTTTGGCAGGACATCTGGTTTTTATGCAACCAAAACTTGCCTCTAAGCCAGTAATTCAAAAATAAGCACCTGCTTTGAGGCCACTGGGAGCAACATCCGAGGGGGTTGGAGAGCAACATGTTGCTCACGAGCTACTAGTTGGGGATCACTGATCTAGCAAGTTCCCATTAAATTTATCACTTAGCATCTCTCTTAAAATACCTTTGTGCGCGTTTAGAAATTTTAAGAATTTCTACTTTGTTTAAGGCTAACTCATATTTAACAAGAATTTCTACAAAATAGAAGGGACAAACTCCAGATTATGAGGAACCCAATCTGACCGACTGCCAGTCTATTTTAAGAAGAACATTCCCCACCCACTTTCCAAACATGTTGCTTTAGCTTCTCCTTACTGCATGTAACTTCCATAATATGCCACAATGTTTTTTTGAGAACAGCTTTTTACGATCAGCACCTCTTGCTGGATTACAGAGAAATCTTCATCTGCCAACACAAAAAGATATAATAAGTTCCTCTTTTACAATCTTTGCAGCACAATGTCTGTCTAATGTAAGCATCTATCAGTGATTATGTTACATATGATAATGTGAGATAATCAAAATATCACTTATATCAGCAATTCTGACATACTCAATAGATTTGCCTTACAGGTGATCTAAAAAGCTAATGGCGCTGTCAAAAATATTAATTTCACAATTCTGTAACGGTAATGACACATGGGAAAATACCCCACCACTGAAATCACCACTAGTAAATCATTCAATCCATGCAATTGTTTGCAAAACTATCAGCAGCGCAATTCTGTTATTTGCATGGCATACCCACAATGATTTCAATGGTGGACAATTGTAGCAGTGGTGGGGTGCAGGGGCGTAACTAGAGAGGAAGCAGACCCTGCGGCTGCAGGGGGGCCCAGGAGGTATAGGGGGCCCCATTAGGCCCTGATTTCAATATATATTGGTAAAACAAGACAAACTCTGGATAGTGGGGGGGCCCTAAAATTGATTTGATGTGGGGCCCAATAATTTCTAGTTACACCACTGGTGGGGTACAATCTTTAGTTTGTCAGAGCCATTATAGAGGGGGACATAGTTATTTCCAGCATAAAAATGTTCTTTTAAGTAATAATACTAGGGATACATAACAATAAGTAATAATACTAGGGATACATAACAATAAGTAATAATACTAGGGATACATAACAATAAGTAATAATACTAGGGATACATAACAATAAGTAATAATACTATGGATACATAAAAATAAGTAACAATAATGCAACCAGTGAGTCCATGAACAAACAACCCATATAGCACTACAGTCAATTAGCTTTAAAGGGTTAAACTTTTAGTTTGATGTAGAGAGAGATATTCTGAGATAATTTACAGTTGGTTTTAATTTTGTATTATTTGTGGTTTTTGAGCTATTTAGCTTTTTATTCAGCAGATCTCCAGTTTGCAGTTTCAACAATCTGATTGCTAGGGTCCAAATAACCCTAGCAACCATGTATTGATTCAAATAAGAGACTGGAATATAAACAGGAGAGGGTCTATATAGAAAGATGAATGATAAAAACTAGCAAAAACAATACGTGTAGCCTTACATTTGTTTTTAGAAAAAACATTTGTTTTTAGATGGGGTCAGTGACCCCCATTTGAAAGCTGAAAAGAGTCAGAAGAAGAAAAGAAGTAAATAATTAAAAAAATAACTATAAAAAAAGAAATAAAAATCAGTTGAAAAGTTACTTAGATGTGGCCATTCTACAACAAACTAAAAGTTAACTTGAATGTGAGCCACCCCTTTAAAGTTCCAATTCGTAATTCATGACTTCAGCCTTCTGCTGTAATCTTCGTGTACTGAAGGCGTTGTGTGCAGTTGGAGCAAATTCCCGGTTTCAGACAACTACACGTGCTGAAACTCATGGGTATTGCCGAAGAGCCAAAAGATTACAGAAGAAGATGGCTGCCATGGACTCCAACGCCTGAATCTGCAGCGAGGGGTGAGTAAAAAGCTAGGGGCATTTGCCCAGGGTAGCAAGTAGGCTGGGGGGGGAGCGGGGAGGGGTGTCTACTGGGGGGAGGGAAGGGGAGGTTTAGGTTTAGTTCTCCTTTAAGCCATAGATAGCCTGCCAATTCTGCACATTTTAAATGACAACAAAATAAACTGAAAACTAACTGCAAATTTAGAGGTTACATACAACAAATTAACACAACGTTTACAAGCTTACAGTATAGTAAAGAGAAAACAGAACCAAAAACCCATACATGCACACACATATTAGATACGCTGGTTGTACAGTCCCCTGTTATTGGATTGTTTGAGATAATACATGCATCGGACTCTGCCTTTTCAGCTTTCATTAACTGGTGCTCCATGATGCAGCTCTTTGGTCTGTGCAGGTGTCAGAATAAGATGCTAGAAAGATGAGAATGGAAGATACCACACAATACAGCAGAGTGCTATCCTAAAGTTATGTGGAGGAGGAGAAACTGCTTTGATAAGAAAGTCATCAAACCACAAGCAAATCACCCAGTTCATGAGTTTAACATTTCAGTTCAGCTTGCGCCCCCATACTGGTTGTGGTCCTGCTTGTGTGGGGTTAACCTTTTCAGCTCAGTAATGCACAACATGACTAACAGAAACTCAACCACTAGTCTAACAGCAGCCTTACTTTATACAATAAACTCATCTTATTCATATACAGGTGTTATTGAATATATTTTCTTCCTATACAAATATATATACCCTGATAAATGGATACAGAGTAGCTTAAGAGTAAATGCAAAAAGCAATTCCTTATACTTGAGGCGCCTCATTTTCTGAAGTCAGCCAGAGTTTCCTCGTGAGGCAGTTCGGGGAGATTGTCGCCCAGAAGAGGCGCAGATTCAGGGGGAGATTTAGTCACCTGGTGACTAATCGCCTCTTCTTCAGGGCGACAAAATCCGCCGGCTATAATGAGAAAACGCCATCGCAATGGCACAATGGCTGTGATTTGATTTCCAAAGTCGCTCAAAGTTGCCTCACGAGGAAACTTCGGGCAACTTCAGAAATTGAAGCACTGCGAGTGCATTGCCGCAGGCGATTTTTCATTTTAGCAGGGGAAAGGCAGTTCAGGGAGATTGTTGCCCCGAAGAAGAGGCGATCAGTCGCCAGGCGACTAAATCTCCCTGAATTTGCCCGTGTGCCACAAGCCTTAGGGCAGGGGCACACGGGCAGATTAAAGCTCCCCATAGACGCAACGATCTTTCGCTCCCGAACGACCGATTTTGGAGAAGTCCGACCAATCTGTCAAATTATCGTGCGGTTAGTGGGATACAAACGATCGTTCATCTTACGATTTTTCGTCCGACATTGGTCTGAAGATTGATCGGCCAGGTTAGAAAATCTTTATCGGTCCCCATGCAATCTACCTATGTTTGCAGGGCCAAGCAGGCAGCGATCCTTCAGTTTTGCTGCAATATCGCCTGAAATGGTCTTTTTAGTTGATGGACAAATCTGACATTAAACGATCGTTTTGAGACAATCGTGGTCTCAAGATAACCATTGGATCTTTCAAAAATCTTTACGTCTATGGCCAGCTTTAGGGAGATTTAGTCGCCTGCAAGTGGTGGATCATTTTGGTTGTAACTTTCCATATGACAAGATGTGGATAAAGGTCTGAATATGCAAACAAAATGTTGATGTATATGTGTGTGTGTTAATAATCAGATATGTAAAAGCAATAGCGAGAACAGCAGTAACAGCAGTATATAGGGCACAGACCCTAGAATGATTCCTGACTGATGTTCAATTGTGCAAATGAATCATCTTCCCCAAGGTTTGGAGAGTGTTAGTTTATGTTACCTCTGACATCAACTAAAGTGGTTTTGTGCTAAAACATTAACTTGACCATAACTTCCAACTCAATAAGAATATCACTTAACACTGCTGGACCAGCAAAAGGCAAAAAGCCTTGTACTTCCAGCCTCTGAATTTGCAATGGGGAATAGGCAATGTTTAAAAGCAATGAAAGATTTGCCCAAGACTGATAAATTTATTCTAAAAACATACATTATTTCTCTGGATAAATTACTTATTTGGTAACATCTTTGTGATTTTTCCAGCATACATCATATGAAACATCACCCAGAGTTCAGAAGGAATGGCTTTAACATAAATATAGCAAAACTATGACTGTATCCCTTGAATCAGTTGCTTGGTTTAGACCCCACATGCTGAAAATCTAAAATAAATCCCAATCATTCTCTGTTGATATGAACTCCCAAGACAGACCTATTTAGTTTGTAGTTGCATCTTTTTTCCCATATGTATAATCTTGTTTTTATCAAACCTCAACCTTGTTTATCGTTTAAGCAGTCAGTCCAAATGACAAAGTTAACATTTGGTGTGTATCATATCAATTTCTATTATCAGTCATTAGTGATGGGCGAATTCCCGCGATTCGCCGCTGGCGAATAAATTCCTGAAACGCCAGCGAAAATTCGGCGAAAAAAACGAGTCGCGCGTCAAAAACACGACTTGTTTCGTTTCGCAAATTTTTTCCCCAATTCACGAATTTCGCTGGAAATTCGCAAATTTTTCGGCGAAGCGAAACGGGGGAGATTCGCCCATCACTATCAGTCATTTCTGAATATGTTAAAAATAAGATTATCCACTAACAAGATTTATCCTTCTACAGATGATTTTATAACCATGCTTTCTGCACCATATGCTTCATAAAAATACAAGCATGGGTGATTCTAAAACAAAAGAAGCATTAAGTCAAAACACTAACTCAAAAATGTCCACAGTACAGGAGAACAAGGTATGCCAGTCTTTGAAAAGGGATTGACAATAACAAACAGGGCAGATTTTAAGCTAAAACAGAGGAAGATACCTGCCCTGGTCCCCCAGCATCGTAGATTAAATCATTCTATGCAGATAATAGAGGAAGAAAAATCCAAACAACTCACATATATTTATGTATCATGGTAATGATAATGAGCTTGCAGATGGAAATCTAGCCTATTTCCAGATAATATAACAAGTCTCTGAGAATTATTTCCGAAAGCAAAGAAGCATTCTGTCTGCCCGTCTCAAGACTCCCTTGTACTTTATCCAAGACAATGATCCAATGACTTCTAACTAATCCTAGGGATTTTGGGAAAACTATAAACATTTTGGACAATCTCATCTTCTGCTTTACAAACATGAAAGCAAATGTTTCACTTGACAAAACTAAAATTCATTAACTCCATAAATGAAACAGCAATTGGAAATGTTGTAGCAAAGGCTCAAATGAAGAATTTCTGAGTTTTTGGAAGGGTTTCGATTAAAGGGCCATATGCAGAATAACAAAAATTGCTTATTTTCCATGGAGGTACTCACCAGGTTCTTTTGTAACAATTTTCACTGCTGCCAGTTCTCCAGTAGCTTTATTTCTGGCCTTAAAAAAAATAAAAATGTATTACTGATTAATATATATCTCAGTATAAATTCTGGGCTTCCATGGGTAGCCTTACAGAATGAGAAACAATCAATAAAAATACTGTGATGGTTAGAGTGACTTGCTTAATCTACCTGAATCTAAATAATCAACTGAAATGATTTGGGTGAACTTCATAATCTACAGTATATCATCTAATCTAACCCAAGACAAGTAGCCTAAACTATAATTTTTATAAATTATTAGCATCAGTTTCTTTCATTTATAATTTACCGGTATGTGGAAGTTATAAATCAAGAAATGTGCATGGATGTGTCATTAGCCACATTTTTCCCCTGGTTAAGTACTTTTTCAAGAAATGTTTTGTTTTTATTTATATAGCGCAAACATATTCCACATCATTCACTTCAGTCTTTCCCCAGTGGAGCTTACAGTCCATTGGGGCAGGGATTCAAGTTCCCTATGGCATTCACACGTAAACCTGTCTGTATGTGTTTGGAGTGAATGGGGAAAATGTACACTACCTGTGTACTTCTTGCAGACTAGTGCTAAACATTGAACTAACTTGTTGCTAATGGTATGTGTAAAACATCAGCATAGTTCAAACCAAATAAAGAATGTGTGGGGGCGTTTAATGTATAATTGGGTGAAGTGGTCAAAATGATTCAGGGCATGGTTTATGCATGCTAAATTCTGAAATGAAGATATGTCTTCAGACTGCACAAGCAGTGAGTGACATACATATAGAAGATGTGTTACATGTAAAAAAGATTACAGGGATTCTAGGATGAGTGGTTGTCATTGAGTGCTGCTGATTAGAAGTTTTGCCCATAGTTGGTGTTGTGAGGTCTATGTCTTACATTTAGTGCCCTAATGTTATTTATTGGAATAAAAATTGTGCCCAGTTTATAAAAGTGTACTTAAAGGAAAACTATACCCCCCGAACAATGTAGGTCTCTATAAACAGATATTGCCTAAAACAACTCATATGTAAAACCCTGCTTCATGTAAATAAACCATTTTCATAATAATACACTTTTTTAGTAGCATGTGCCATTGGGTGATCATAAATAGAAAATTGCCATTTTAAAAAATAAGGACAGCCTCCTGGGATCCTAGGATCCAACGGTGCACACAAACATACCAAACAAACTATAAAGTTAGGTCACACGAGCCAATTAACAGACAGAGTTCTGTCTTTTGCTTCAACCCTTCTTCCCTTTACAGTTAGAGTTGAAATATTTCTGGTCAGGTGATCTCTGAGGCAGCACACAGACCATCATGAAATGGTGGTTCAAGGCAAGAGATGTAAAAGGGCAATATTTACTTAAATATATATACCAGGTAGGTAAGATTCTTTAATATGTCACTTGATTTGATATAAACTATCTGTTGCTCAAAAATTCATTTTTGGGGTATAGTTTTCCTTTAAGAAAAACAGAAAAGGTACGTCTAATTGTCCAATAAAGACTAGATGAATTTGTGGTTAGTTCAAGGAGAAGGAAAGCGTGCTGCCCTTGGGGGTGCCAAATGTTAGGCATCCCCAAGTGATATTATTGACTTACCTGAAACCACAGGCCGGTGCTCCTATCTGCAGTAATCTGTACCGGCCCGGGGTTATACCAGAGAGCAGTGAGCATGTGCAGTAGAACGAAAAGCCAAACTTCAACTAAAAAGTCGGCTACTGCATTTCATTCAACCGCGAATGCATTTGCCCCAGGAAATTTGAAGACAGAAGAAGACAGAAGTGGATCGCTCCGTGGTGCTCACTAGTAAAACCCCGGGCCAGTGCAGCTTTCTGGTGATAGGAGCACCAGGGTTTCAGGTTAGTCAATACAATTACTTGGGGGTGCCTAACAAGTGCAGCAAGCCTTTCCTTCTCCTTTAACCCCATTTAAGGTTAATTATTGTAACATATGGCTTAAGGATCAGGATAATGATGAATTGAGCCATGGGCTGGATTTTTCTACAACCTTTGTTTGCTAATCTATGAGGAAAAATTAAAACAAGCAAATAATGTACATGTTGCATAAATTCAGGCAGAACATTCCATATAAACAGAATTTACACATCCCTTTATCAAATTCTTTACTGGTAATTGTGGATACAAACATTTATATTTATAGAACACATTTGTTCATGCCTTTAAAAGTGGGTTTGACTAAAAAGCCACAGTTATCATCACTAGTACCCAAGCTTTATTTATAAATTCTGGCACCCCTGTACCTACTCAGTGCCGATTCTCTGTAAGAATTTGCCTAAGGCAGTTCTTGCAATGTCGTTGTGATTGGACGGCCATGAATTTACTACCCTCAAGGTTTCAATTCTGGGGAATTCCCTACCAATTTAGTTGAACTGAATTTAACCAAGATGAACCACCCACTCAGATGAGTTGTGAAACGTTTTCAAGAAAAACTCCATGTCCAGTTGCCTTTGACTTCTGAATTCTACTAGATACTGCCGCGAGATGCCTTTATCCAGTGGGCTAATTGCATATTGTTTGTTTTAATTTTCACTTTCAAGCAACTCTTTCCTGCATAAGGAGTCTCACTAGTATCAGGTCCAAAACAAGTGTTGTAAACCAGGAATTCCCTGCTTCACTTTTTTATCACCAACTCGTGCTATGCAAATACAAATGCAGGAAACCCCTGTCTCACCCCCCACCCCACTGTGGGTGTTTGGTTCCCCAAAAACAAGGTAGACCCTTATGTAGGAGGAAATCTCCAGCAGGTGTACTTGTGGGTAAAGAGGAAATGACAGCACGAAGCAAGAACCAAGTATGAAATTAATATCTTGCAAAATCTCTAATGCAGCCTTGCAATGGCTTTTTGCAAAGTGCAAACATATAAGTTTTTTTTCTACCATCTGCCTCCCACACAAAGTCTGTGAGTAGCTTATGTAGCTCTTGCTGGAAAGGCAAACTTTCTTTATAATTTTTCAGAAATAAAATCCAATCTCACTGGAACCTTATCACTCACCGACAGCAATAACCATGGGCAGGTTAAAAGATAGAATTTTAGTTAGAACAGATAACTTGAATTATTGGTTGTATGAGAAGCAATTTATACCATGAATACGCAAGCATGCAGCTAACTGTGAGCCTGCAAAAAAATTGTGTACTAAGAGGGTTGTCAACCCATCACAAAATGGACTTCTCACCTTTCTCCCTGTTTTTAATCTGTTGGATGTTGGATGATGGCATCACTTGCGGTTTTAAGATGGTTGGCATTTAGTAGGCCTTGTATCAGAAAAAGCTGTGGTATATTTGGTATTGGGTCAGAATGGGTAAAAACACTAGAGGGCAGATTTACTAAATTCGTGTGAAGGATTAGAAACTTTGGGCTACTTCGGTGTCACGATCGCCACCCGGAGCATTTCCGGGAGCTCAGGGCAGCGCGTCCTTCCTCTGCGGCGGCTCTTCCAAGATGGCGGCGCCCATAGCCGCCACGTGATTGCGGCACCGGCCGTGACGTCATCGTGTCGCGCCAAGCGCATTCCAGCACCAAATTCAAACTTAAAAGGACGCCGGAGACCCGGGTTCGATGCCCGAGTATAGCTCAATATTATATTGTGTTCCTGGGTCTCCCTGCTTGCCTGTTATACCTGTTATTGATCATCTGCCTGTTTCCTGACCTTGAACCTTACTGCCTTCCAACTTGAACCCTTGCCTGGACTTGACCTCTCTATTGGATTTCCCTTGAACTGTACCTTGCCTGGACTCTGGAAAAGGACTTCCTCCTTGATACTTACTACACCCCCCTGTGGGTGCCGCAGGCCCCCGCTGACATTCGGCCATGGAATTTGCAAAATTCGACTATCGAATAGCCTAAAATTCGATTCGAATTGACCAAATTCGAATTTGATAGTTGTGCCCTTTAAAAAAATTCAATATAACAATTCGGCAGATTAAACTTAGCAAATTGCTATATCGTTCGAATCATTCTTATTATTCAATCGTTCGATAAATCAAAAAATCTAAATTCGATGCAAATTCGATGGTTGGATTCGAGGGTTAATTAACCCTCAAATTTGACCCTTAGTAAATCTGCCCTTAGTTGTAGGTCTGGGAATGCCCCCACCCAGGTAGAACCCAGTCCAGCCAATTAGAACCAATACAGGGCTCTACCTGAAACTATTTAATGAAAACCAGCTAAGAAACATTTTCACTGTGTCAAATTATTATTAGGGTTGAGAAACCCTATTGAAACTACAATATCTTAGGAAGCGAAAACAAATTTTATTAAAAAGATACTATATATAGTATATATATTTGGCAAACTACCCAAATGACCCTGAACAAAAGTTTACATACCCTGGTGATTTGGCCTGATAACATGCACACAACTTGACACAAAAGGGTTAGAATGGCTATTAAAGGGAACCATCTTCACCTGTGATCTGTTTGCTTGTGATTAGTGGGTGTGTATAAAAGGTCACTGACAAGATGACAGCCCTCTGCGGCCAACTTTGAAAAAAATAATTTGTTTTATTAGATTTCTGGTGCAGTAAGTTCATGTTTATATTTAGTATAAAAAATACAGCATTTATAACATTATTCTATTTTAAGCACTATTTTTAAACCAGCACACAGGCATTGTAGTTGTAGGATTCTAAGTGCACCAAACTTAGGTTGTTATATATATATATATATATATATATATATATATATATATATATATATATATCACTAGTAGCAATGTTAAAAACTAAGGTAAACAACATATTTTTTCTAGTTCGTTGAAAACTGCTCCAGAAATGCCAATATGCTACTGTGTGTGCTCTATTTCTTGCACTGTGTTGCATAAATTAAACTTTACTGAATTCTAAAAAAAAGATCCTGCCCTAGATAGTTAAGACATCACTATGTAGAGAAGTGCTATAAGATGTGAATCACTGCTCCACATTAACCTGTTCTGTAAGAATGTATCACACAGAAATCTGTGATTTGTAAAAACCTGCAGTTAGAACAGTGATCTATGTACACCATCTTTATCTGAAGTTGACAATATTAAATTGAGCTTTTTAATAATGCATAAGGTAAAATTGGGTATGGGAGATTGCTTGTGGGTTTTTTATTTAAATAATGAGATAAATTTGGATTTTAGTAAATAACTCCACATGTTGTGATTCATTAGAACCCTCTCCTGAAATACAAGGAACTCTTTTCATGTAGACATAAAAGAGTACTCAAAGTGACCCTGCTCATGAAGAATATTCACAGTAAACAAAGCTCTATGAGTACCTAATTAAGTTGCTTGGACGCTGTTTCATGAAAATCTTCTCTCACAAAACAATTACTTATGGGTCTCATTTCAAAAGGAACCTGGAGCCATAGACACTCCTAGCATGTCGTAGTTGAAAATGCCAATGTGTTTGCTCTAATTAATAGTGTGCAAGCACACATGAATTCTGGGGAACCCACCAGCTACTGTTAATCTTACCGCAGCAGAAATTCTAGGGTTCCCTTGTGTTGTGTTGCTCCAATAGCCAGCACTGACTTGCACCAAGTGAATTGAATGCACATGTTGTTAATAACACCACGCTTGGGAAATTACATGAACACATTGCAGAGATAGTGACCAAGCAGGCACTCTCAAAACATATGGGCAAGGCCCTTTTACCTCTTGTATTGGTTATTGTTTTTGCATGAAATCTGTATGTTTATTGTATACACCCATTTGTTGTATAGTGCTGTGGAATATGTTGTTACTTCATACTTCATAAAACAAGCAACGCTACTGGGATATTTGGCAACACACTGGATTGTCTGCAAAAAATTTAAATTTTTTCATCAAAATTGCATCATGAACCTTATTTTAAAGCATAATGTCAAATGTTCTCATACAAACCTAGAATTGCTGCCAGTTGCAAAGCACTGTATGTGGCTCTAGCCCCGGGCCTTTAGTATAAAATAACAAACACGAGAAGGAGAAATATAGCAGGAGGCTGACATGGTTTGATGATTTAGCTGAGGAACTGATCAGAAGAGTCAGTAGATTGCATTCTGCTCTCACATCCTCTTTCTATAAAAGTGAATTAAAGTGGGGTTTCCAAAATAATGTTCTGTGCTGTTTTTATCTTCAGAGAAGGATAAAACTCCTGCTTGTTTTATGAAGATGCCTGACGTGAGTAGAGCTTATATTTTTGTTTAGTGTATAACAAAAAATGTTATCATAAAAATACCCAGCTCCACAATACATTGGGCTACGAGACTACAATTTGTTCCAGAAATATTTAAGGTTTCCTGTCAAATAACACCTCAGAAGCAACTTTGGAGATCAATAATGACTGCACCAGGCATCCCCTGGCACATCTTCCTAGCAGATTACATTACATTTGCTGCCCATAGACAATATACTATGCACAACTGGTAGCACAGTCAACTTTTTGAGCTGTACATAAAGTCTTGTATGATATCTTTAAATTGTATTTTACAATGAAGAGAATAATTATGCAAAAGCCATGTAAAACATATTTCTCAATATAAATTTGATGCACAGCAAGCACTGTAAATATTGCCTTAAATGATCATTTCAATAAGAGCTCAATGAATAATGCTTGTCCTAAACACACTTTTTGCCTGTTGCCTATCAAAAACCTTCTTGAGCATGGCAACTGAAGCTACTCCATTACAACCACCACAAAATAGAGGAGGGTGGGTTGAATAGTAATAAACTAATTATTTGAATACTAAGAAATTATTTACCTCACAAAGACCAAACATGGAATAACTTACATTTCCCTGTTTGCCCCGTATAACCCAAGATATACTGAAACCATAGATATTTCACATATTTCATACTTCAATTATTTAAATTTATTATAGCATAAACATCCAATTATAACATTCCTTTCAACATGGCCAGCTAGCAGGCAAAAGCAAAGGGAGAGAGAGATTTTTGTTTATGTGTAGTTTGGAGGTGCTCTGAACATGATATTTGGAATACATACAGCAAAGGACACTACAATTACAGACCAAAAAAAAAAACACAAAAAGGGTGTTTGTGGGTGGCCGTTTAGTGTTATTCAAATTATAGGCCATCTAGCTATGTGTCACTGTACTGCACACTTTGCAAATCACCCCCAATGCCTTCTCTGATGAATGGCTTTGCAGGCAGGTGAAGGCATCAGCATTTTAGTGTTAATTCTAAAGCCCTACAGAAGAAGAGAAGACTTGCATGCGCAGCCGAGCGCAGTGTTACAGGAAGCCCAGAGTATGGTGTGTGTGTGTATGTGTATGTGCACCTGTTACATGAGAACCACAGGAAGCAAGCTCTGAGAAAATTGCATGCACCGCATGGACAGGGTTGGTGGGGGAGTGGAAAAGGCACAGGGGTTCCACTGGAGGGACAAGATGAAGCCTGGCACGGTTTCGCTGACCCCAAGACACACAGGTGATGGAGTCAATGGTTCAGCAATTAAGCAGCCCTCTTCATGTTTGCAAACAATATAAGATGCAAATGTAAATTGACCACAAGGCCTATCGAAATGTACTTATCAATTGTCGAACTACTAAAGATAAGAATCATCTAAGGACATGAGTAGTAAACCTTCCAATGGGTACAACTATATGGCGTACATTAACTAGAACTAATAAGATTAGTTATACAAAGCATAATATGGTGAGGAAGTACAAAGTAAGTCCAACAATATCCAGAGTCCACCTTTGTATAAGGAGTAACCATTTGACTGTTTGAGAAACAGTTCGATTTTCACTCATTGTAACCTGCCCTGCCACTGCATGAAACCCTAATAATCTAATAGGATCACTCCTCTCTCTGTGTATATTCCTACTGATGAGTGTCCATCTTAAAAACACATTTCAATGGGGAATTACATCCCTTCTATTCAAATATTTTATTGTAAGTTATACTATGGAAACAGTAAGGGGCATGGGCGTTGTTTCGGGGGGGGGGCACAACTTCCAAGGTGATTGCCCCTATTCTATTCATGTGCTAATGAACAGGCATGAGATTTATTATCCAGAGAATTCAGATTATCTATATTGCCATTTCCTATATTGTATTATTCCAACAAATACCATTTTTCTCCCCGATATCCTATTTTCTGTAATAATTAAACAGCACCTTGGACTGGAAGTTTACATATCATAAATATATGTTTATTACAAAGCAATCTTGTTGGTTTTTATAACTGGCAAACTCTTTCTTAGTAGAATTAATTCGCAGCACTTCACAGGGCTCATCAAGAAAATCCCAGTTCCAAGAATTGCAGCTGTACAGAACCTGTAGCCAGTGGCGTAACTACACCCTGGTGGGCCCTGGTGCAGGATAGGCACCTGGGCCCCCCTGTTGGGCCCTTACCTCTATAAATCCCATGCTGGAGTGTTGATAGCATGTGTGCTGTGAAATGTCCTCCTAGATAACCACCTGCCATAACCATTATCGTGGCTCTGATGGGCCCCAAGGGGGTGGGGGCCCTGGTACAATTGCACCCTCTGCACCCCTGGTAGTTACGCCACTGCCTGTAGCTCTGTGACCAAAATGCACTTTTATCACAGAGGCTAGCAGCATCCCATATTCTTCTGCAAACTCCAGGAACAGTCCCCACCCATTTCACCTTAAAAACTTCACCGTAGCTCCCACTGCCAAGTCGCTGGATGATCTCAAAATCATCCTGTGGATTCCGGTCCGATATATCTAAAGTCAGGCGTCCCTGGGCGTCCATCCTGCAGGCAGCCAGGGTGCAAGTGAATGAGCACAGGAAGACAGCACGGGCTGCAGCCTTCACATTGGTTGGTGCTGATAAATGTTGTAGCTTCCTGAAAGCCTGATCACTTTACAGTTGAGCTGTGTGTGAGCATCCGCTCCCCTGCTCCTGTTTCATACACAGACTACTGCTCATTTGCCTTAGTCACATAGCCTGCTGATTGCCACGCCCTGTCAAACACACATTATATCACCCCCAACCTCCAGCTCTTTGGGGAACATGAACAGGAAGTAAAGCTACACTAAACACCTATTACCCAACAGTAACTAGGCCATTTGTGACTAAATCTATTCTGTACAAGAAGGTTAAAATGAAGCTGTCAGAAGCCCTCACATACAGCTTGTGTATTGGCATTGCTAACCTCCACCCACCCAACAAGTCAGCCTCCAGCATACCCATCAGGCCTTAAAGGGGCAAATTCACTAGTGTAGAGATTGCAACTGGGCATTCCACATGAAAAGAAAGTTTCTTAATGGGGTGGTTCACCTTTAACTTAACTTTTAGGGGCAAATTTACGTGAAAGGATCAAAGTTCGATCGAATTCCGATCGTCCGAATTCAATGAGAAATCGAATATCGAGCAAAATGATAGCCTACAACTATTCAATAAGCATTCGATAGTCAAATACTTATCGAATTTCGAATAGATTCGTAGGAATTTTGGGAAATTTTAGTAAATTTGCCCCTTAGTCTGTGTTTTTTTTATTATTAGCCTTCTTCTTCTTCTGACTCTTTTCAGCTTTCAAAGAGGGGTCACTGATCCCATCTAAAAAAATAAAAAAAGTCTACAAAATGTATTGTTTTCAATTCTGTTATTCAAGTCAATTTGTACCCTAACAACCAGATGGCTGAAAGTGGAGAGCTGAAAACTGGAGAGCTGCTGAATAAAAAGCTAAATAACTTAAAAAAAAAAGAAACACCAATAATAAATGAAAACCAATTGTAAATGTTTACAGAATATCACCCTCTTCTAAATAATATTAAATAAAAATGAATACCAATGGTAACTGGCAGAATATGTCATACTAAATGTTAAGTAAAAGGTGAACTTACTCTTTAATGCCTATTCATTCTTAAAGAGGCGCTTCACCTTTCAGGTAAAGTGATAAAATATTAGGGGCACATTTACTAAGGGTCGAATTTAGGTTGAATTAAAAACACAATTACATTCTTCGAATGTCCGAATGTAAAAAATTTGAATCGATCGTTTCGAACGATTTTAAGCAATCGATTTCTTTAGTTTTAACTTCGGCCCTGTCTCCAGCAGCAACGTTCTGCTCTACTTCAGTCCCCACCTCCCTCTTACTTGCCCTTTGCCTGGCACAGATCTGGGCAATATTTTTGCTGCTGCTCTGGCACAGGCTGGTGGCACAGGTACAGACTTGGGGGGCAATGGCTAGTACAGACTTGTGGCACAGGTAAAGAATTAGGAGACAGTGCTGGTGGCACAGTTACAGACTTAGGGGGCCAGCTGGTGGCACAGGTACAGACTTAGGGGGCAATGCTGGTGGCACAGTTACAGACTTAGGGGGCCAGCTGGTGGCACAAGTACAGACTTAGGGGGCAATGGTTGGTGGCACAGGTACAGACTTGGGAGGCGATGGCTGGTGGCAGAGGTACAGATTTGGGACAATTTTTTGGGTGCTGCTGACTGGCACACGTACAGTTTGATTCATTAATGTGTTATAAGGTTTCTTTATTTAAGAAAAAGTGAATAGGTGGAAAATGGTCATACAGAACGGGGGTGGGCGCTGATTGAACCCCTTGCCTAGGGTGCCAGACTACCTTGGCCCGGCCCTGACCCCTTTAAAATATAACCTTGCATTGATGTGTTGTAAATGTATGTACATGTATGTTTGATGTACTGTACGCCACTTTTGCTAATTAAAAATGTTCTTAGTAGAGCAAAAGAGTATATACCACTGGCTTGAAAAGTGTTGTGTAAATACCTATGCTTGCATAGCTTCAATGCAATCTATTCTTACCTTATCTTAAACATGCTGGCCTGCATTTTCAAGTATTAAACAAATGTAACCCAATTGACACCTTTCTCTTTCACACTGAATTGGTTGGGAGTGGGGGTGGGATAGATTTGCTGTGTCCTGTGCCTTAAAGGGGTGAAAAAAACTGCACACAGAGGTGCAACTAAAATATAGTATACCCTATGTGGCACCAAGGTTGTAGGGGGGGCCCAGACTATGGGATCTGTTGTTTAGCAGCAGACCACCTCCTCAGCCTATCTTCTAACTTAAACTTCACTGCCTAACCCAAACATGAGCAGGCTGTGGGTCCCCCCTCCCAGGGATACCATCAATAATGAAGAATTGTGCTTGCAAGATCCCCTGAATTTTTTTTTTTTTGTGGGAGGGCTCAGCACCACTGGCTGCATATCTCCCATGCGCCATTACAATTGCATCCTGGAATAAGCTTACTGGTTTATCATAATAACACAAATGTGCACAAACATTTCAGCATTACAACCCAACACCTGCACTTAGAGAAATTGTAACTAAAGGTTATAGATTTTAGGATGATCTGATAAACTGATCTACTTATCATAACATTGATGGGGTGCACACAAAACAATCATAAAACTTTCAGTTGTTCCAGCCATATCTTCCCAGCAGCCGAACGGAGAGGTTTAAACACTTTAGTTGTGAAACAATGACATTGTCCAGAAGATGGGACAGTTATATAATCTTTGTTAAATGAATGTTCACTGTGCATGGCAGGATTGGATTAAACATTTCACATCAAATTCACATTTATGAACTAAACTTTAAAAAGCATGACTCCCAGAAAATGTGTTCAAACATTTCAAAGCTTGCCAAATTAAAGTTTAGAAGCTGTGAGTAGTATTTGGTGGTGTGGCCAAAATATTTCACCTCACTGTGCATGGCAGATCCTTTCGACCCTCTTTACATTTTTCAAATGTTGGGAGGTACGATATTGCAACCCAAAGAACATATATTTTAGTATGTGTCATGCTTTCACCCACATATGAACACAAGTATGCATATATGCACACTTACACACCTTTTTTGAATTATAATTTACACATAGTCAAGCCCTGAATTCCTTGCACACAAAAAACTTTCTGTAATCTTACACCCTTCAGTCTAGATTAGTGTTTTTTTCATGACCTTCCAAATAGCCATGAAACCATGAGTAACCATGAATGCTGCTGCCCACACACTGTCTCCTGTGCCAGCTGGATAGGGTTAGTTATAACTGGCAGCTTCTTCTTAAAGAGCAAAACCAGGACTGACTATCTTCATATCTTCTATCCACCCATATACTCTTCTTTCATTATATATTTTCTGCTCAACACAGGAAGCATCCATAAAGCAAACAGATAACTAGTTCCTGTTTCTAAGTTGCATATTGTAAATCTGAATTTCATGCCAAGTTGTCAGTTTAGTGGTCAGTGGTCACTGGGCAGCAACACTGAGGTTAAGACCTCCAATACCAGTCCCAAGTCCCAAGAGTCTGAAAACATTCTGGTTGGTGGTCTAAGATGCATCACTCCTGCCACAAATTTCTCATTCTTTGCCCATTGAATTCCTGTTAGAGCTGTGATAGTCGATATCTGTAATTTTAGTGGTCTCAGACTTAAACCCTTTTCCAATCCATTTTGCAGAAAATCAAGAATATGTGTTACTGAAAGGTTATCCATTGTACACTCCTTTCTCACCATCCAAGGTAGAAACACTTTCCATACTCTATCATACGTTTTATTTGTAGTGGTTTTTCTTGCCACCAATCTTTTATCTATGACTGTCCGACAAACCCTCTTTCACTAGTCTTTGCCTCTCAGTCTCCATGCCTTCAGAAATAACCTGTGAGGAGTTGTATGTAGTATGGTCTGTCTTATCTTTCTTAGAACTGCTCTTATCTTTCTTAGAAGTCTTGGTATTAGAGGGATTGGTGGGAATATGCATAGTAGGCCTACCTTCCAACTCTGCTTCAGAGCATTTCAGTCGCCATTGATTGAGCACATTGACTTTGAGAGAAAAATTTCTCCATTTTGCAATTGGTCTGTGATGCCATCAAATTCATGTCTGGCCAACCAACATCTTTAAACTTCCTGATTGAGTTCCCACTCGTGCTTGTTCATGCTTACTCAGCTTAAGAAATTTGCTGTTATATTCTGCACTCATCTGGGGCATTTCTGCCATGAGGCAATGTGAGCACCTTGCCGCAGGCAGAATTTCCCCAGAAGTTACCAGGGGTGGCAAAAAGCCGCTCCTGGTAACTTTAAAAGCCG
Organism: Xenopus borealis; assembly: GCA_024363595.1. Taxonomy (NCBI): domain Eukaryota; kingdom Metazoa; phylum Chordata; class Amphibia; order Anura; family Pipidae; genus Xenopus; species Xenopus borealis. The sequence continues at coordinate 62,752,826 of CM044445.1, forward strand.
AATTTTCATTTTTTACACTGCAAATTCAGCATTTTTAGCTCTCTGCCCTAGCGATGCGGCCCCCCACCAGCAATTTTAAGGTAAGCGAGCCTGTCAGGGGGGCGACATTTGGAACGCTGCCTCATCTGCCACTCGTGGAAGATGTAGGGCTGATAAATTCTGCAGACTAAATTGTCCATCTTCACCATCAGTGCTGTCCCCTTCAGGTAGGTATTCAGTGACTGAATCACTTTCCATACTGCTGTTAGTTCCAGAACATTTGCTGGGAGAAACGGTTCCTCTTGTGTACATCTTCCCCATCCCCTGGGACTGGAATCTGTTGTTAGAGTTTAACATTGAATCTCTCTTAGAGCCTGACGCTTGGTTCGATTAGAATTGACTAACAACTATTTCTTCTGTACCTTTACTTGTTGATGAATTAAGATTTTCTGATTCCACTCTTGCTTTAGACCTCTTCTTTGCTCTAAAAAGGCCCACTGTAGTGGGCTGGTATGCCACTTTTCCCACTTTATCATTGGTGTTGCTGAATTCAAAAGACCTAGGATACTGCTCACTTCTCTTGCCGACAAACAGCATGTTTATTACAGCTCTTATTTTTTCTTTCTTCTGCTTTAGCAGCATGGCTATTGCTTGTGGAGTCAGAAATCTTGCCCCCAAGTATATCATCTTGAGCTGGCTTCAACTGACTCTTCTGAAAATTTAGCACTTTATTACTTGATCATAGCAGCTTTGAAGAATATTTGGATCCTTTGCTCTGATTAAATGTCGTCAAGATAATGATATATTAAGATTCCTCATCTTCTCGATTTTGCTATTAAGACCTGCAGCACTTTTTAAAATACTTGGCAATGTCGCCAATCCAAAGGGAAGGCATGTACACTGATAATGAAGGTCTTTTGTTATTGCAAATCTCTGATGCGTCTCTATTATGAGAATATACAGATATGCATCTTTCAAGTCCAATGATAGAAACCAGTCCTGTGGTTGAATTTCCTTGATTATTGTGAAAATGGACTCCAAACAATAACCCCATGTTAGGGTTTGAAAACCCCATTAATCTGAAATGGACTTCGCCAGTGCTTGAATTAGAATGAAAAAAGCGGCGGGATGCTCTATGTGGCGAGTGTAGCGCAGTGTGCTAAAACAAGCCCATCCCACAACCATAAGCGACACCCATTCTTATATTATGCCTCACACACCAATACTTTCTGGTTTTGCCCACTTTAAAGCAAAATAATTTTGCTATTTCCATCTTAATACTTCCTTCTAATGCACAGTTTAAAGGAAAACTGTGGTGTGTTTACTTCAGAAACACTACTATAGTTTATATAAACAAGCTGCTGTGTAGCCATGGGGGCAGCCTTCAAGTACAGGATACACAGTAGATAACAGATAAGTACTACTACATGGTTGCACAGCAGCTTGTTTGCATATACTATAATAGTGTTTCTGAAGCAAACACCCCAGTTTTACCAGTGCAGCGCATCAGTACATTATTTATTCATTACTTTAAAAAAACTTTAATTTTTTCAAGTTACTGTTCCTTTAATGTGCTTAATATTTAAGATGGCCAACTACGTCAAAGTCATCCCATATCTGGCCAGTCTTACTCTCAAATTGCATCTGATTCATTAAGAATTCTATTGCTTCATTATACATTTTACAAAGGGACTAAGTTTTACCTGCAACTTGTAACGATCGGCACCCAATACCAGAACAGTTGCCAAGCACCCTGGTCTCGGCTCGGCTTCACCAGTAGTGTGATCGCCTTTGGCTTCGGGGGGGAGCCCTCAGCTTACTCGGATGCCACCTGGACTTAACGAGAGGTGCAAGGCAAAGAGTTCTGGCTAGCAGAGGGGCAGGACTGTTAAACAAAAGTCTTTGGGCAGAAGGTCGTGATACAAGGCTTCAGGCAAAAGCCAGATCAAGGCAGGCGGAGAACAGTCGTAGTCAGGCAGGCAAGGGTCAAAACCAGGAAGACAATCAGGAGGGTTAGGGTTCTTACACACGAGCGTATTTACCTCCGCTCACCTGCGTTCCGTTTTGCTGTGTTAAACCGCAGGGGAGCGCAGGTATAGACGCACTCAATGCTTTTCAATGGGGCTGTACTCACACCAACCCATGTAGGCGCCGAACGCAGGTTCAGACGCAACATGCTGCATTTTTCCTGCGTTCGGCGCCTACATGCGTTCGTGTTAGTACAGCCCCATTGAAAAGCATTGAGTGTGTCTACTATACCTGCGCTCCCCTGCGGCTGAACGCAGCAAACGCTTGTGTGTAAGAGCCCTTAGGCAGAATCAGAGTCAAATATCAGGCTAAGGTCAAACCCGGAAGTCAATATGGAGGGTTGCGGATACAGGAGAGTCGATTACCAGGCAGGGTCAGGATTCCAGAAATCAGGATAGTCAGATACAGGCAGGGTTCACAACGGATAAACAGAATCAGAAGCTATAAGCACAGAAAGGCACCAAGAACTCTTTACAAGAGAAAACCTATCACAGGCAAAGTACACTGGCTCAAATGCTCTTTAAATAATTTGAAATTCGAGCCAATGCGCGCTGACGTCATGCCTGCCCCTTTACAGAACCCGGAAATGTGTGCTGCGCACGCTCTAAGACAGCGGCGCTAGGAAGAAAGATGCAGCGGGCGTCCCGCCGAGGGGGCGGCAGGCATCCCTGCTGTCCCCCCGCTAGACCACCAGGGTGAGTTGTTACACAACTTACTTGCTGCTTTCAAAGTAAAACTCCCAAACACACTTGGTTGTCCTTTTATTAGACACCAGTGAGATCACCTGACTATAGCTGGGAAGGGGTGGCAACTACAACAGGGAGCTGGTTACTGCTCCCATATGAACTATAACAAACAAAAGAAAGTTATGCTCACCAATAATTTTGAAAGCAGCAAGTAAGTTGTAGGTTAAAACCTTGCATGGCCCTTCCAGGGAGAGAAGCTGAACTCTCCAGGTGTGGGATCCCAACATGGGTCCAGGTGAGCCATAGAATAAAAATAATAGAGCATAAACTCAAAAACTTTGTCCTATCTTGGCAAGGACAGAAAAAAGACGCAGCAGGCAGGGTAGAGGAGTACCTTATAGGGTGGGTAATATGGAAATATAGTTTTCTCTCCTATCGAAGGTGGAGGGCGTGTGAAGACTGCCATAGTGATCAGGGAAATTGCATTTCAACTTACAGCACATTTCTAAGTTCTAAATGAGAATTTCACCTGGGAGAAAAGGTGATTAATTGCACAAATCAGAAGTAATATAGTAAAATAAATAGCTTGTTTCTAGTCTATTAACCCCTAACAACTGATCAGCAGGTAGAATTTACTGGTCAGCCCCATCCCATTCCCTACCCACACCAGTAAGTCTCAAAAGTGTCTCTATTTGTACTTCCTTTAATTTGCAAAGTGGATTTGCAGGCTCCATCACATGCACTAGTCAGGCCAATCTATACCTTGCTTCAACTGCACATCTGTACAGGTTGAACCTAAAAGAATCTGAAGCAGTGCAAGAAGGAGTCTGCCATCCAAACTGCACAACTACCAGGGACACTTTTGGGACTAACTGGTGGTGCAAATAAAGAGTAGGGAGGAAAGCTATTGGGAGGGTTTCATTCTGTTTAGGGCTATGTCACATGTGGTGATTCTACATCATATTATTATGAAAAAAAGTGGCCTACTAAAAGCCTGTAAATTATCCACAATGTATGTATATCATTACATTAATCTGAGCTTCATCATGCACTTTTTCACACTTTATAACGTGCTGTGCAATAAAAACACTAATACCATCCCTTTTATCCCCCAAACTATTCCAATCTTAACTTTTTTCTTTCACTGGTCCACTCTATAACCAGCCCTCTGCCCCCTTTTGCATCACAACCTCACACCCTTTTTGACACAACCCAATGGGGCTTACCCTTTTCTTTACTTGTAAATAAAATGGAAAACAAAACACTCTGAGCAAATCTGTTTTAAATAAACTGGGCATCAAAACTACAAGCAAAATTCAACTGACTGCTATTACACTGCAAAGCCCGGCCCCAACCAGTGTGTTCTAAAGGCCAAGCTTCATGACATAAGCCAGATTTTCCCAAGGCCTCAGGGTCCCAATGCCAGCCCTGCTGAACACCCCCCACCACACACACACACACGAGTGGTGGCAGGCACAATATTGACAGGGAACTCCTAGTTCCCAATGCAATTTCAGGATGCTGCAGGGCAGCATGCCGTCCCTAAAATTTGACCACCCGAGACCCAGGCCTCACCATAAATCCAGACCAACCTTTACCCACTCCTTCTGTTCCCCACTATTGTTACTAATCTATTGGTCTACTTTAAGATATGGTTGTGATTAAAATCCTATAATTAAAAGTATAAGCAGTGAGTAACAGGCCAGGACTAGCAATGGGCCTCTCTACGTTGTGTGTAAGTGGGCTGCTTCATGACATATTTAAAGAAGAATTCAACCTGTGGGGAAAAAAACCCATACCCTCCACCCCAGGTAGACCCCCGCCTCCTCCCCCCAGGGAGATGCCCCATACTCCCCTCGCCGCAGATTCTTCCAGTGGAGTTGCATGCAGCCATCTTCTGCAATCTCTGTAATCTGACTGGGCGATCAGCAATTTCCGCGTAATCTAGTGCATATGCAATTGCGCAAACCGGCAAACTGCTCCAACTGCGCATGCACAGAAATGACGATCTCCCAGTCAGCTTACAGAGATAGTGGAAGATGGCTACGTGCAACTTGGCTGGAAGAATTTGTTAGCGAAAGATTACATCAATAACAAAGTTTCACTCCCTTTTGCCAGGTAAATCACTCAAGCAAACAGTCGTTTACTCCACCAATTGAAGTGCAAAATTTCCATTACGTTACCTCTTTCACCAGAGTTTCCTTTGCCACCTTAGACCTGGTGAATTGATAAGATGAAGCTACGTCCTCCTCAATCTTGTATCATTTGACATCATATCCTGTATGCCGAAAGCCATAAAAAATTAAAAACACTAGTGTTTTTTTTTTGTACTTTAAAATAGGACTGTGTTTAAAAGTTGTTTTTAACATTTTTTTTACCATTTCAGGGACATAAGGTGGGTTCTTGTCTAGGGCATTAGATGATCTCTTTTGTTTTTATTTTTCTTCCTTGGACGTGTGTAATAATAAGTGGCCACTTCGAGTTTTTACACCAACATCTCTAATAAAGACATATATATATGCCCTATATGTACCCGTTCTATTCAAATTCACACCTAAGTGTAAGTGTAATAACAATGTTTCTTTAGGCAAAAACAAACGTTAGAAAGATTTCGCTATGAAATGCTTGCGATGACAAATTAGCGAAACTTAGCTAGGGTTTGGCACCCGAGACGCAACTTCGCATTTATGAATTAGCTTCTACACCTCCATCCCACATGATGGGGGTGTGGAGGCGGTCCGCGTCGAATTGGAATCAG
>CM044445.1:62760895-62774531 GCA_024363595.1 Xenopus borealis
CCACTTGAGAAGAAATAAGTGGATAGTGGGTGAGTGCTGACTAAAAAACTTTCCATTGAATTAGCTTCTAAGACAAAGCACCCTAAATATGATTGCCTGGGCTCCTCCAAACAGGCTGATGCTCATTGCGATAGGTTTACCAAAGTATCTGGCATTTAAAGGCCCCAAAATGAAGTTAGTTCATAAAAATAGTCCTGCGGGTCACTTCAGCTAATGAAAATCAATGTACTGACTGTAATTTTTGTGGGGTGAAAATACAAAAATATATGTTTACCCCAAAAAAACACATATTTTTGAAAAGTACACATTATGCAGAATCTAAAATGATTACCCAAGTCTTTCTGCTCCAAACTACTGAGTCACAAGGCTTTCCCAAAAAGGCTAGTTCCCTTTATCCCTGGCTGGGGCTCTTAACAGCCCTTGCTACCTTTTCCTATCTACCTTGTACATCTAGTGCACACTCTTACATAAATCTCCTAACGCTGGCTGAACCTACCACTTACTTCATAGCTGGGCTCTTCTTCCTCCAGCAGGTGTTCTTCACTGGACCACGCCACCTACTAACTGCCACACCCTTGGTTTCTTGCCCCTATTTATACTTTTTCTTCCCACTAGCTCCCTCTAGTGGCCGGGGTAAAAATTAAATTATAACACAATTCACAGGACCCTACTGCCCTCTTGTGGCCAAACCCTTTAAGTACACTCTTTCAAACATTACAATTTTCAACTTTCACAACCCACATACTAAAGTCCTGCAGTACCCTGCGGGTCGCAGGCAGAATTTCTGGTTGCGGGTATAAACGGGAGTTGGTGGTTCTGCAGGTTTCGGGTCTTCTGAATATCGATTTTTACTGATCACGCCTACTCCCGATGATGTCACTTCCGGTTGCAATGACAGCACTTCCTGATTCTTGATTGGCAGCATGAAAGCACTTCCTGATTCTTGATTGGCAGCATGAAAGCACTTCCTGATTCCTGATTGGCAGTGGGTCGTGTGCCGGGGTTGCGGATAAGGTACTTGCAGGTCAGGGACGGGTAGCGGTTCCAGGCGGGTAAGAATGCGTGTCACTGGTCCGGGTTGTGGATAGCAGGTACGGGTCGCAAAAAATGGACCCACAGAGGACTCTATCACATACACATAACATGCATTTTCACATTTACATTATCATACAATGCACTTTACCATGTTACTTCATCTTTACCCATCTTAAAAGCTGATGAAAAATCAATTCATTGACTGCAGTTTTTTTGCAGTAAATGACCTGATGTGCTACTGAACGTACATTATGTGTGAAGCAGACCTTCTTGGGGTACCTACATACTGATTAATATATTATTGCCAGTACTACCCCAACTCAAGCCCAAATCTCATACCACTATCTCCTGCCTGCCGAGTGCCAACAACTCGGCAGGCAGGGCTAAAATCAAAGCCAGAGGTGCCAACGAAGCACAATCACTTTGAGGTGCGGCTTTCTCACAGCAATATCTTATAGAAAGGGCCCACAGAATACCAGGGCATCCAAGACCAGTAGGGGCCCCACCAAGACTTTCCTGGTAAAGTTTCTAAATTGCAAAAACCACAAAACAGCCCTGGCTGCTTCTAGAGTACAGCAACACCTAAAATTTGAAGGGGCACAATAATCACTGTAATTCAAAGAACTGTTCCGCATAAGCACTGACCGACTTATCCATGGGAGGCAGTAGCTTCTAATATCAAATGCAGCTTTATTTAAACATACACTGTGGTTCTTAGTGGAAGATTAGCAGCTAACGCGTTTTGTGTCTTATCAAGACACTTCCTCAGAGGAACGAACTCTTAAGGAAGCGTCTTGATAAGAAACATGCCAAGGGTGCCCATTGCCCGGATGCTCTTTGCTCTAGCCATCACAACACTTCACCAGGCGAAAATTCGCTCAGACTAAGCAGACTAAGCAGCGAAGATATGTCTAGGACGACGAAAGCTGGGGAATTTTCATTAGCGTTACTTCAGCAAAGTGAGCAAATCAAAGCGAACAAAGCGAAAGCGAATTCAAAGCGAATATGCACTAGCATTCAATTCTGCCTAGCGCAACTTCACTAGAGGTCTTGCGCTCAAAGTAATTTGTATACAGTGGGAAATTTAAAGTGTAATGGAGCTATTTATGTTAGATGTTGCAGCTAATACATTACATTTACACTGAAAACCACACAAAGTCAATATAGTTGTTATAATGCCCTACACATGAGCCCACTTTAAAATAATGTTCCATATGTAAGAAAATATATGGGGAAAAAATATTATTATGCCTTTTGCTGCCTAACATCCTAAAAATCTGAAAAGCCGCCAGCATTTTTTGAACTTTGAAGAAATTTTCAATAAGAATATGAAGTCAGTAACTGAAGATTGAGGAAGATCTATGCACTCCAATGTACTCCACCAGGTCTGAGCTGGCGAAGACAAGTCTGGAGATAGAGGTAACGTTCAGTAAAATCTGCATCTTGAATTTACCAGAGCAAAAATTTGCCTGGCGTTAGAGTACGTATAACCACTAGTATCTATCTCCTTTGATAGCGAAGTGACGCCAGTGCCTTTTAGTAAATCGTCAAAGTGACTGAAAATGGTAATGCTGGCAGTTCATGACAGCATTAGGCACTTCTCCCTTTATTCATTCTGTCCCTTAGCTTGCTGCACTAAGCACAATTCAGCAGGAACAGTCCATAAATGTGTGCATAGCCTGTACGGAGAGATACCATAAAACTATGGCAACACAGGTATTCTCTGCACTAAGCAAAATTCAGCAGGAACAGTCCATAAATGTGTTCATAGACTGTACAGAGAGATCTCATAAAAATATGGTAGCATAGCCATCCCCCTATACTAAGCACAATTCAGCAGGAACAGTCCCACAGGTTGCTCATAGCCTGTACAAAGATATACCATAAAATTATGGCAGTATAGGTATTCCCCTGTACTAACCAAAATTCAGCAGGAACAGTGTCCTAAGTTTGCTCACAGCCGGTAAGAGAGATCCAATAAGACAAGACAGCATGGCTATTCCCCTGCACTAAGCCCAATTCAGCAGGAACAGTCCCCTTCAGGGATCCTGTTTAGCTGAGCCAGATTTGTTTGGGCAACTTTGGGGGTTCCTGGTAGACTTTCTGGGGCCACGGAAACCTTGGAACTGGGTGTCACTGCGAGCCTGGAGTTCTGTGTGTAGTTCTGTGGAAAGCACTTGTTGAAGGGACAAAAGGAGCGTTGAGAGTAAGGAGAGGTTCTTGACCTGTTGTCCTGGGGTAAGAAATTACTTTTGCCACCTGTGATTTTGGAAATGATGGAATCCAGTTTACTTCCTAAAAGGGTCCATGAAGCGTAAGGCTACGAGGTTCCAGAGGGCAAGTGTTCTGGATATGTGGCGGCGATCATGCATTTAAATGTTTGGGTGGAGGGCGTCAAGATATTCTTCAGTAGAGTTTGTCTTGCGATCCATTGGGTCCTTGAAGGAGGTCCCATCTTTAAGTGGTATTGTTGTACTCTTGGCTAAGGGGCTACTGGTGCAGCCACTTTTGGGATTTGGTCCCATTTATCCTTATGTTGCTGACTAAATGGGTACAGTGTGTCTAGGAGTTTGTCTCTGGATAATTTTTTATCAGGGGTCTTCCATTCTTTCTTCATGGTCTCCTTCACAATTTCATAAAGAGGAAAGTTGTCTTAGTTTTTTTGGTTGAGTAAATTCATCAAAGAGTGAAGTTCCGCCACTAGAGGGAAATTCTCCATTCATTTCTATGGGATTTTGAAAGGCGTAATTTATCAAATTTCACCCTTTGATAAATACGCCTTTCAAAATCCCATAGAAATTAATGGAGAGCTGCGGAATTTCCCTCTAGCGGCGGAACTTCACTCTTTACCCCTAAGAGTTTGTCGAGGATTTTAGTTCCTTTGTCTCTTCTTGAAAGTGTAACAAACATAGAGTAAGGAGTCTACTGCATCAGTTTGTGTCCTTTTGGGTAGGTTGGATGCTGTGTCCATTTTTCATATTCTGGATCTGAAATGTTCTCCTCCTCATTTGGGGGGGGGGTTCATTTTCTGAACCAACTGCACCATCATAGGATGTGCTCGGGTGTTGTGCGAGAGGTAGGGTGTTGGCAGATTGTTGTTTTTGCGTTGCTGCCAATTTTTCTATGGATGAGGTCATCCCTAACAGGGATGTTTGAAAATCTTTACGACAGTGAGGCATGATTGTTGGTAGGGAGCCAGTCTGAGGTGATGTTGCCTCAGTTAGTTTAGGCTACATGGCTGGTATACTGGTGGTGGCCTTGATTCTCTTAGAAGGTGCTTTTTAGATATTCCCCAGTCTCAGCTTTGTTTAGCGGAGTTATATTTTGTTAAGCCTTCATGCTGGGGGAGGAGTGCGGCCTGAGAGAGGTTAGTTGGGGATGGTGTGTGGCCCTGATTGTATGGGTGCAGGGCAGGGATTCCCAGTCTCTATGCACAAGCCTTAGAGTTAATGAAAAAGTAAGGAAGCAGAGTTTACCCTTTTGGTATAAGTGCAGCCTGTCAGGCCAGGAAGGAGCAAGCCGTCTGGACAGCAGGGCATTCAGATGCGATATGTACCGCGTGCTCTTTGTGTGCACTAAGCTAATTCCATCTTGTGCACTGCTTCCTTGACATCCGTGTGATGAGTATCCAATTCCTGCAAAATTTTATCACTCCCTATGACCCAAGTGATATGCACCCTGGGAGTGGCAATCCATGTAGAAGCGCAATAGAATTGTTTTTGTGATTGTGAGGGAACCAGGTCCCTTAGGCTAGAGTCCTGCGCGGGTCAATTTTTTGGGACCCGTACCCGACACCTACAATCTGCAATGCTGACTCGCAACCCGCATTCTTACCCGATTGGACCAGCAACCCCACCCGCAAATACCTTATCCACAATCTGAACCCATGACCCGCTGACCATCAAGAATCAAGAAGTGCTGTCATTCAAAACTTCAGCTTTGAAGAAGGAACTGCAATTTTCTGAAAGCTTGCTGTGATTATCATTAGTTAGCCAATAAAGATATCACCTTTACACCACTTTTGTTATGCTTCATATCAAAAGCTCTTCCTTATAACTTTCTCATATGCATGAGTTTTAGTAAAGGCAGCTGTTAGAACTGATACAATAGCAGCTAATATGTTACTGAGAAAAGTATCAACTAATGAAGCAAATTGTAACAGTTCAGAATCTACACCTGAATTACTGGGCTGCTAGACTCAAACACCAGAGGGAACATTAAACTTTCAACTTCAATTTTGGAACAAACCGTAAAAAAAAAAAAAATAACAGCGATTGAAATAAAGTCTTTATTTCTGGTAAACAAGTTGAAAATAAATAAACTGGAAAAAAGTGTTTGGAGGGTGAACAACACGTTTAAGGAACTTCCTCAATATTTTGAGACTGAACCCTTTCTCAAGACAAGCCCTGGCGTATATGCCTTGTTACAATACCATTTTGGCACCGTGTCTAATACAGAGGTGGCATACATGACATCATGGGGGTTATTTATCAGAGGTCGAATATTAGAGTTTTTTGTACCACAGCTTTTTGTGGAAAACAACTTGGACCTCAATAAATAACTCCCTACAACTGTCATTATGTAGAGCAGTGGTTCTCAACTTGGGGGTCGGGACCCCTTTGGGGGTCGAATGACCCTTTCAAAGGGGTCCCTTAAGGGGTTCCAGGAGCAGGTTAATCTCTCTCCCCAATAGCCTTGGGTCAAGGTTGTAGCTCTCCGGGTGTTGGTGTTGGGAGTTGTAGTTCAGTAACCTGTGTAGGGAAGCCAGTTGCACTACAACTTTCTATATCCCCTTAGTAGGGACTGCCATACAGCTCTCCCTGCCCATTTAAAATTTGTAAAATTAACATGGTAATTGGGGTGTGGCAAAATTTTCCTGCTGCAGTACCATAATATTTTATGGTTGGGGGTCACCACAACATGAGGAACCGTATTAAAGCGTCGCAGCATTATGAAGGTTGAGAACCACTGATGTAGAGACACCTTCCTTATCTTCTCTATGTTACAGTTTCAAATGGACACTGTATTACAATAGCTTACATTATATATTGTTTGTTGTAATTCAGTGCATGATTAAACTATATGGGCCTATACAAAACTACCACCCATGCCCTCACAATGCTGCCGAACCATGTCATCTAGAGAACAATGTATGTATGTATATATACTGTACATTTTCACAGTTATTTTATTTGGATACAGTTCCAAGTAAACACACACACAGGCAAGTGAGAGGAACAGACAAAGTACAGTACCAGCCATTTCCAACAGACCCGGACTTGCAATCTGTGGGTTCTGGCCAATGCCAGAAGGGCTGCTGTAAGTTTCCATAGGCATTCACTATTTATTGGTCTGGTGGAGGGCCTGCCGCTATGTACTTGGAATGCCAGGACCTATTGTGAATCCCAGTCAGGACCTGATTCACAATAAATGCCCGACAGGCGTGGAATGAAGTACAATGTGTACGTCACACAGTGCTACACAAACAACAACATGTCCGGTCAGGCAGTGACACTGCCCGCATTAGCTCTAAACTACAAAGCCAGTCACCAGCACAGGCATCCAACCCCAGGGCAATTGCAGCCCCCGGTTCAGTCAGATCCTGCCATAAATCCAGTTGGGATACCGGGTTCTACTTCATTGGGTTATTGCCCGGCCAACAGAAATACAAACGAACAGCTGTCCATGCCAGTACCACAGAAACCGGGATGTCCTAAAATGGTTCCCGTAGGACCTCCCGCCCTCATTCAGTCCATTCCCAGCTGATCCCGCCCTGAGCTTCATGTTCCCTTCAGTCACTAAGCCTTGCACCTGACCTGTCGTACACACAACGCCGCGCCCTCTCTTATCCGAGCTTTACTCTCAGTTACTGGCGCTGTAGGTGTTCCTGTCTCCAGCACCACCTGCCTCCTCCTCCTCCGCTGCTGTTGCCCACTGTTCCCAGCCTTGTGCGGCTTTCTGCACACATGGATGCGTCCGAGGTGCGCTACTGCTCCCGCTTCAACTATATCTGCCTTAAATTTGCCCTCGTTGTGTACAGCACCGTATTCTGGGTAAGTGCACCCCTAACTTATTAAACAGTGCGCGTCCTTAGCCCAGCTGCATTTAGATTTAATAACTTATGTATGAATTAGTGATTTAACATTTTATGTGCCTGACGGTGTACTTTTTAGAAAAAAGCAAAAAAAAAGCTAAAACTGCTGACTAATTTTGAAGAGGCTGAATCGGCAACTAAAATCGGTGGGGCTTAAAGGGGTTGTTCACCTTCGAACACGTTTATTATGATGTAGTGAATCATATACTTAGTCAGTTTGCAATTGGTTGTAATTTTGTACTGTTTGTGGTTTTTAAGTTATTCGGCTTTTTTTATGCAGAAGCTCTCCAGTTTCAGCAATTTCAGCAGTCTAGTTGCCAGGGTCCAAATTACCATAACAACATGCATTGGTTTAAATAAGAGACTCAAATAAGAGAGGGTATGAATAGAAATGAATAGAAATCCAGGCAGTAGCCTTACAGTTCACAGGCCCTCATTTAAAAGCAAAACGAGTCAGAAGAAAAAGCCAAATAATTCAACTAAAAAATCAATAACGAAGACCAATTGCAAAGTTGCTTAGCATTGGTGATTCTGTAACATACGAAATGTTAACTTATAGGTGAATCACCCCTTTAAAGGTGGCTATAGACAATCACGGTTTTTCCTGCGACCGTTGAAACCAGCAGATTAGAATTCTACCGCTTTCTGATAGTAACCCTTTACCAATGTTCGGGCACCTTCAAAGGTCCCCGATAAAAAAAATATTCAATTTTAACCAGTCGATGAGACGTCGATATCGGTCACTGTGTTTTCCTCCATATACGCACCAAATATTTTACGAAATGTGTATGGCCACCTTTAGTTAAGAGTGGCCAGCATATGCATGGACAGTTTACACTGGAGGTTTCTCTGATTGGTGCTGTGCCTGCCTTTGCCTTGCATATGAGTAATGACTAAATCAGTGTGTCGGTTCTGTTTTTGTCCTAAAGTTTTGCACCTTCCAAGAAGCAGACCATAAAATCCACTTGTTTGGTGAGGTCACCAAGGAGTGGATCTTCACCCAGATATGCCCACCAAAGCTGAGCCAACTTCATGCTTATCCAATTAGTTGGCCCTAGAGTTTATAACAACAGGTATATGAGCTGCAGAACGAGGGCTGAATCAATGAGCCATTTCGGTCCTCGATCCAACAGGAATATCAAATCTTCCTGATTGACACCTGGCCGATTTTTGGTCAGATATCAGTCGGGTGAGCCTGCAATGGATACATTAGTTTAACAGAATTACAATAGTAAGGACAGTCATTACTCAAAACTGGCTGGACCTGTTCTTGGTATTTGTAGAGTATACACATGAAGTGTAAAGGTTGTGTGCAACTTGAAAACTGCTTCACAGTTATATTTGATTCCTTTTGTTAAAATTAAACCGTAAATAAGGCCGACAACATATACCTTGAATAAGGGACACAAGTATTTACTGCTTCCTTTTAGTTCTGATATTCGGGAGCTGAACTGCAAGTTGGCATTTTGACGTTTTCTAAGAGCAATATATACCCTGTATATATTTCGCAATTATAATAGAATGCAGTCGTGTTTGTGTCGACTAACCTGTCATGACTTAGCCAGGGAAAATTGTTTATAAACCCTTCCATGTTTTATACATGATTCTTAAGTAAAGACCTGATGTGGTCAGTTTGGCCAGGTCCACAAACCCACAGGTCTTTGGTATATGCTGAATTGGTGGGCATAATTAGGCTGATCTGTTGCAACTGTAAGGGGTTTTTCACCTTTAAGTTAACTTTTAGTATGTTATAGAATGATCGATTCTAAGCAACTTTTAAGTTGGTCTTTATTGGTTATTTTTTTTATAGTTTTTTAATTGTTTGCTTTCTTTTTGTGATTCTTTCCAGCTTTTCAAATGTTCAGTGAGTCTCCAAATCTATTGTTCTTGCACTTTTTATTGCTCATCTATTTGTATTACAGTCTCTTATTCAAATCAGTACATGGTTGCTAGGGTAATTTGGACCATAGCAACCAGATTAATTAAAGCGCAAACTAGAGAGATGCTGAATTAAAAGATAACTAAAAAAAAACACAAATAATAAAAATTAAAATCCATTTCAGATTGTCTCCGATTATTACTCTGTACCTCATACTAACAGTTAACTCAAAGGTCAACAACCCCTTTGAAAGGTATACCAATATTGTTCAGATGATCATTGTCTTTGGGTATCGACTCATGCAACTCACTTATTACGCGAATGAGTCGTGCTGATTGCTTATCATTTTCAGTCCTATATACCAATTCTTATCAGTTGTGACTCACCATGAAATATACACACCCTTTAAAGGTTGTTCATTGTTGAACCACTGTTAACTTTCCACTAAGCAGAATATTGGCATATGTAGTTCTGATTTAAGCTTTAGATTTAAGTTCTACAGGGCCATTTAGAGTGTAGGCACTACAGGACAGGTATACCTTCCTAACGTGTCTTTTTACCACATGGCACTTAAATGCTGTGTATTAATACTTATTTTTTATAAGATTGTCTTCCCTGTGTGTACGTGTCTGTCTTGTAGTATAGTACAGCGATTTGTATCCTAGTACTGCTTCATATAGTGAATAAAGTACCCCCATTGTACAATATAATAATGAGGAGTTCCATGACCATATGGTTGACAATGTCGAATATACAGGTCATGGAACTCCGAGGTGACTTCTAATATCCTCATTTTGCAACAGGTGTAACTTTATTATAATACACAAGTATTCATTTGACAGAAATGACATGACTATACACCATTTATAAGGATATCATTTACAGGATATTCACAATGTGTATTATATAGCTAATAAAGTACCCCCTTTATTATAATACACAAGTTTCAGCAAGTCATGTGACAGAAATGACATCAGAACTCACGGTTTATAACCAATGACATCAGAACTCGCCATTTCTAAGGATATAATTTACAAGATATTCACAGCTTTTGTGTATTATAAAGTTATAAATACATGCATACATACATGATCTGCAGTGTAGGGTCTAAGTGACATTCCAGCTGGGGGATGAGAGAGTTTACACATGTACAGACAAGAAGGGCATGGTGACTCGGAAGGCAAAGTAGTATAGAATGTATTTTGTCTGTATAGGTAGACTCCATAGTTCAGATCCCATGCTGATTTTGTCTGTTTTGTCTATTATAACTGTTTTGCTTTTTTTCTCCTTCTTACACTCTTCTGTGCTAGTTTCAGTATAGCTTTTCTCTTCTTTTATTCTGCTTTTATTTCTATAAGTTCTGTTTTCTTTCTTCCAGGCTCCTCTTGCTGAAACTGCTAATATGGAACAGATCTCAACATGCAGTAACTTGACAGCAGACATGAAAGCTGTGCAAGGGTTTTTTATCTCCTGTGCTGCTCCCTTGTTTGCTTTCAGGTAACAATGCTTCTGTCTATATTGGCATTTCCAACAAGAACAACCTGGAGGGAGGGGATTATTCTGCAGGTTACTGATGTTAGACCTCTGAACTGGAAGTGGCCAATTTTTGAATATTTCTCCATTACTTTATCTTCTATTTATGTAATATAGCTTAAATGATTCTTTATATTTGTGTTTATATAGTAAATAATAAAGGCTGAAATTACTACTCTGCATATCCAATGGAAGTGTTGGGTTCAAAACGATTATCACCTTCAGAAGCACAGCAATCTAAATTATTTCATCAGAGTAGTGTATTACAATATCAAGCGCATACTAAAGAAGTATTCAGCATCTGTTACAATGTTACACAATCATTTATACTGTTCTGTAAATCATTAGTGTATAGTAAGCTTATTGTTTAAGTAATCACAGCATTAATCTTTCAAATAAGTAATCAGATATACTGTTTCTTATACATTTTATTTTACCATTAAACATTTAAAAACAATATCAAACCATACCTATAAAGCTGGTTGAAACACATGTACCCACTTTATTATTATTATTATTATTATTATTAATAAAGGAGAAGGAAAGGCTGTATTGATTGACTTACCTGTATTGTATTGACTTACCTGAAACCCTGGGCTAGTTCTCCTATCAGCAGAAAACTGCACTGTCCCAGGGTTCCACCAGTGAACACCACGGAGTGATTGGCTTCTGGATTCCTCTTTCATCGAACGGGTGCGCATTCACAGCCGAACTTTAACAAAGAAGTTGGCTATTTTGTTCTACTGAGCATGCATCTGCCCCTGGACATTTGAAGAAAGAAGGAAGTGATCAATCTGTGGTGCTCACTGGAACAACCCCAGGACCTTTGCAGTCTTCTCCTGATAGGAGCACTAGCCTGGGTTTTCAAGTAAATACAATCACTTGGGGTGCCTATCTTTTGGCATCCTCAAGTAAATAGGCCTTTCCTTCTACTTTAAGGGGTACTGCTATTTTTATTTTTCCCAAAAATACATATAATGCTTATATAGCACAATAGTACAATTATTTTTTTTTTTTTTTTAAATCTCAGGACCTCTTTTAATAATAAAGTAGGTTCATGTGTTTGAACCAGCTTTATAGGTATGGTTTGGAATAGTTTTAACATTTTTAATAGTAAAATAAAATTTATAAGATAGAGTTTGGTGGTAAAATACCCTTTAAGTGATCCCTTTACTTGAGGGTAGGGGTACCTATAAAGTTACAAATTGTGAATGTTGTGTCATACTGAGGAAATGCCAAAAAATGGGGCACGAAACACATCAGTAGTTGTAGTACTTTTAGTAAAATAAGTGCGACGTTGCACCAGTGCCGTTACCAATAGTAAATAGTTAGTTAGAAAGTGAAAGAATAAGTAATGTAATGTAATGTAATGTAGGAATACGTTTTCCTTTTCCAAAACACATAATTGCAATCCCCTCACATTTGTTCAACATATTCCAATTATTACTGCTCTTTATGGAGCAAATTCAGCTCAGTACAATGGATGTCCGGTCTGTAGCCCTCCACCTGCAAGCCCCTGCTCTCCAAAAAGATCATCATCAGATGCAAGTTGAACATCCCTGTGTGTATATTGTGCAGACTGAATAAGAGGTATAGGTGGAAGGTATACACCCACATGTGAAATGTGCTAAACAAACTTCCTTATAATCAAATATTTGCATTTAAAGTTTTGAAGAGATTCAACCACAATACATACGATGTTACTTCTCCACTGCCGAACACTTTTTTTATTTGCCAGTTCTATACCTACCCAGTTGTTTATTGTAAGGGCCCTTCATTTTTTTTTTATACCATGCATAACTGAAGGTTGAATGTACAGGTATTGGATCCGTTATAAAGAAACCTGCTATCCAGAAAGCTCCAAATTATGGGAAGGTTATCTCCCATTTATCCAAGTAATCCAATTATTTAAAATGATCTACTCTCTGTAATCATTAAATAGTACTTTGTACTTGATCCAGTGAAGATATAATACAGTAGAACCCCCGTTTAATATTTTTCAGGGGACCAGAAAAAAATGGTGTAAGATCAGGGAAATGTATGCTTTGATGGATGTAAAATTGAGGTTCCACTGTAATCCTTGTTGGATGCAAAACCAGACCTCCTCATAACCAATATGTGAGTTATAAGGTTGAGTCCTGTCAAAGAGGAGATGTGGATCCTTTGCTATAATCCATATATTTTCTAATAACTTTCCCCCTCCTGCAGCTTAGGCTCCTGGCTACTTTCTTTTGATGAACTGATCAAAAGAACTAACTGGGCCAATTTCCTTGCTCAAATGGTGTGACTCAGAAGGCAGAAATTGTCTCAGAAGGCAGATATGGATAGCACCTTTGCATAGCCCCCTGTGGAAATGCCTAATTAAAGGTCTCTTCGTGGGCCCAAACCAAATGTCTTCAGTGTTAATCCTTTGCAATGCAGTCACAATACTGTACCAATACAATATTGGTTTGTTTGTGTGTAGTGTGAATCGTACAATCCCAGGGGGCAGCCCTTTACCTAAAATGGCAATTTTCTATTTAGGATTAAAGGTGCATACTTCTAGAAAAGTATATTTTTATGAAAATTGTTTATTTAGATGAGGTAGGAGACCTACATTGTTTGGGGGTGGTGTATAGTTTTTTTTTAAGGGGAAGGAAATTAATTTTCTACTTGGGAGTGCTAAATAGGCACCCCAAGTGATTGTACCCCGAGCCATTGCTCCTATCAGCAGAAAACGTCACAGGCCCAGGGTTCTGCCAGGGAACACCTCAGAATGATCCTCTTCCTGCTTCTTCACTCTTCAAATTACCTGGGGCAGACACATGCAGTAGAAGAAATATCCAGCTTTTAAAGTTTAGAAGAAATATCCAACTTTTAAAGTTTAGCTCTTCACCCTACTGCACATGTGCAGCGGCAAGAAGGAAGAAGCAGCAGGCAATCTCTCCATGGTGTTGTGTTCTGTTCTGTTACACATCCACTCACTCAAGGCTTTATACCATTTTCATAACTATGTACTTTTTAGTAGCATATGCCATTGGGTAATCATAAATAGAAAAGAAGGGCCACACCCTGGGAACGTATGAATCACGGTGCACACAAACAAAGCAAACGTT
>CM044445.1:62800953-62828298 GCA_024363595.1 Xenopus borealis
AACAAAAAAAAATTATTTCCCTTCTAAAGTGCGCCCCCCTATGACTGCACCCTAGGCGGCGCCTACTCTGCCTACCCCTAGTTCCGGCCCTGGCCAGAGGGGCTGCTATATGGCCCCATAAAAAGTCAGTATTTAGTGGGCTGGTGGGGGCTGTTTGGGTCTCTGTGTGGGCTGATTGGGCCACTTTGTACCTGAAATGCCAGGGCCTATTTTAATTCTCAGTCCGGACCTGGTTACAAGGGTGCATAGTTGAGACAAGTAGACAATAACAATGTGTGCACTTGACTATAGAGGGTATAGACAGGAGCAGGATACAGCTATAGAGGCAAACAATTTAGAGGAATGGCAAAAAAAAAAAAAGATGTATGTGAAATAGTGGTTTGTGTGAACATGTGCAAGATTTTTTTGTGTATATATGTAGAGAATCATGTTGAAATTGAAAGGTGTTGGAATGCTCTTGATTTGTGTAGGTATAGAGTTTTTGTCAAATTTTCTTTGTACATTTTTAACATGTAAAATGCTTTGTGCGTGCTTTCTTGGCCATGTTTACTGCTAATATGTGGCGACGTGCCGTGTAAGGTTTTGGGTGTATATTGTATGTAATGCTGATTTGTGGGGTTATATGCAGTTTACAAAATAAAGTCTCCATTTTGGTGTTTCATAATCTCCCTTATTTTTTTAAATTTGTGTCTGCCTCCTTCATTCCTTTCTGCTGTTTTCCTGACCATCTTTCTCACTCCCACTCTTTGCTTTGCCCCTTCCTCATGTCTATTCTTAATTCTTAATTTTATTCCCACTGTCTGTATGTCACCTTTAGATTTAAATGTAGGTCCCTCACTGTTTTTTCTCCCCTCTTCCATTCACCTGGCTCTATGCCCATACACATGCCCAAATACAGTCTGCCCTCTATATTCATTCTGCCGCTATGGAACAGTCTGTGGGCTGTGGTATGAAACAGTCTTTTTTTCTGGCAGCAACAGTCACAGCTGAAATCTTAATATTGCCAACTGCTGAAATCATTGCATTTCATCCACTGTATTGCTAGGATTTATGTATTTGATATTTAGTATTTAATAATGCAGTGTCCCTATGATATGCAGTTTAATATCTGTGGCTGATACCATTGTCCTGAGACTGAATAACAGATCTTAAATACAGATATGGGATCCTTTATGTGGAACCACATTATCCAGAAAGCTCAAAAGTACAGGAAAACCATCCCCCATGGTACTCAAGTATTTACTTTTTCTCTATAATAATAATAATAATAATAATAAAAAAAAACAATAGCTTGTACTTGATGGTAACTAAGCTGCATTGATCCATATTGGAGGCAAAACAATCAGGTTAGGTTTATTTTATGTTTAAATATTTTTAGCAACCTTAAGGTAATTACAGAAACATCCCTTATCTGGAAAACCCCAGGTCCCATGCATCTTGGATACTTGATCCTATACCTGTATTTCAATTTAATCTTATTCATTGCCTTGTACTGGTACTGTATGATTGATTTCCTGAGTGTTTTACTAAATTGTTTCTACTGAGCTTGTTTTGCTAAGTGATTAATTGTACTGACACTGGTCTGTACTGAGATTGCACAGCAAATGCCCTGAGTGCCTTATTGTACTAACTCAGCTCTGTGCTTGTATTGTTTAGCTAATGCCCTGGCTGCCTTATTTTACTGAGATGGCACAGTTATTGCCCTATGGGCGTTATGTAATAAATTATGCTAAGTTTGCCTAGGTGTGGCGCATGTTTAAAGCAAACATCTTATTGGTTGCCATGGCTTACTATATACCTGGGTAAACTTACAGTGCTTTATTACATGTGGTCTGAGTGCCTTATTGTACCAACTCTGGTCTGTACTAGGATTGTCAGCTATTGACATGAATGCCTGATTGTACTGGCATTGGCCTTTACTGTATTTGTAGTTCTTGTCTTCTTAATTCTGCACTGTAGATATATTGGCCTGTGCCGGCTTTGTTTAGCCCCAGCACACTTATGTATGTTCTCCATAGTCTTCTTTGTATGATATCCTCCTTTTAATATCATTTAGCCTATAGCACAGGGGACTTGAAGTGGCACTGAAATTCAAAATGCACTGAAGTGGCACACTGCAAAGAGTGTAGCCTTCACACTCCCTGATGAACGACAGACAGTTTAATAAACAACTTTTTTGTTTTCCTTTGGCTCTACACATGGGAACAGTTTTCTTGTACTGCCCGAATACTGATGAAGAAAGGAACCTTCTAAAAGGAAAAAATCTAAATCTATTTTTCTGCATTTGGTTTTCAAAATGTTTTCATGTAAACAAGTCTATATTATTTTTTTGCCTACCCTACTGGGGGTTCTGCCACAGGGACTTTCCCTTCTGTAAGCGTACACTGCCCCTTCCCAACAGCATCAGGGCATTGTATTAGATCAGGAGTCCCACTCCCACTGTGGACTTAGCATGGGAGAGCAAAAAATGAAGCAAGTAAATCTTCTACTTGGGGAGTCCAAGCAATACATTTTCCTACACAGAACTCCTTTGAGGTTTGGGGTAATTAGGTATCCATAAATATTATTCTGAAATAAAACTCTAATTGCACAAGGATCTGAACAGGTAGGTTTTAGATTTTTCATCCTCTATAACCCTGTCATTATAAATCAGAAGAGAATTTGTTATACAAGTACTGATCCATTTCTGAAATTATAATTGACCTATAATCATATGACTATTGTGTAAAAGCGCAGCACTGCACACTGTAGCTGAGACCCTTTGCAGTATTGTGCAGTTCTCTATAAAATTTGGCTAGAAAACTGCTGTATTTTGCTGACTAATTACTGTGACAGATACTAACTACTGTTACACAGATTGTTAAACAAATGTTATGTAACATTTAACTGGTGCTAAAATACTTTGTAAAGAGAATGCTGTAATGCTGGTTTGTTCTTTTTACTTAAAGAAAAACTAAAACTACTTGTAACATTCCCAAATATCTTAATTTCTTGTTTTATATATCTATAAAGAGATGGAATATTCCTGACATAGAATCCTTATCCAGAAATCAGTTATCCAGAATGAAGCGAAATACGGGAATATCATCTCCCATTGAGTCAATTTTTAGCAAATAGTTCTATGTAATATTTCTGTACAAATTATAAAATAGCAGAAAACAATCCCCCATATCTATCAAAAGCACTAAACTGATCCAGATGCAAACAATGGAATGTTTACTTTTAAACAAGTGACCAGTAAATGTCCCTGCTGATTGGTCACCGTATGACTAGAACAGTAGTAAACGCTGCATCTTTTGTTACCAAACACCATAAGCTCTCTAATTGTAACAGGAAGAAGTGTGGCAGCAAAAGACACAACTCGGTCTGTTAATTGGCTCGTGTAACATTGTTTGGTTTGTTTGTGTGCACTGTAAATCCTAGGATCCCAGGGGGCGGCCCTTATTTTTAAAATGGCAATTTTCTATTTATGATTACCCAGCGGTACTACTAAAAAAGTATATTATTATTTAAATGGTTTATTTACATGAAGGGTTTACATATGAGTTGTTTTATGCAATAATTTTTTATGGAGACCTACCTACATTGTTCAGGGGTATCATTTTCCTTTAATATTAGCCCATTACCACTCTTTTATGAATCATGAATGATTGTAATAAGATTG
This sequence comes from Xenopus borealis, assembly GCA_024363595.1. Lineage (NCBI taxonomy): Eukaryota > Metazoa > Chordata > Amphibia > Anura > Pipidae > Xenopus > Xenopus borealis. The sequence goes on from CM044445.1 coordinate 62,804,618, forward strand.
TATATGCAATTTCCTAAATGCCTTATTGATGGTGTGTAAAGTAATTGCATAGCCAACATCTCAAATACCTTAGTGTACTTGAATTGCATGGAAGTTCTACACAGTTCAGTACTTTAGTTATAGACTGGTTCAGTACTTCAGTACTTTAGTTACAGTCCTAGGTATTTGTAGAGTGGCTTCACAGTACTCCTGCAGTTTTGTATTAATATGGAATTTTGTTTTATTAGGGAATCATGACTAGAGAGGATCCCCCTGAAGCCACTCCAGAGGAGAGCAAACTCCCCCTGGAGTTCCAGAGCCCATTACTGGAGAAACGGAGAAGGCCTATGGTTCACCCTTCAGCACCTGCTCCTCTGCCTAAGGATTATGGTAATGCAGGAACAACAATGTGAAAGTTCTCCTCAAGCATACGGTTGGGAGGGTCATTTACAAATGCAAAATGGAAGCTATTTAGGCACAAATAACATATAAGTATTATAGCTCAGCTGTATATAACTGTTGAGGAAGAGAGAGATACAAGCAAGGGCACACAACTTCATTTTTTGTGGATGTTTGATGGTTTCTTCACCGTGGAGGCCACACAGGTCATTAGTAACTTGTACAGACAAGGTTTATCAACATTTTAGTACACATTCGATATACATAGACAATGTACAGATCTGAGTGTACCTGCAATATACATAGACAATGTACAGCTTTGAGTATACATTTAATATTTATAGGAAATGTATAGATTTAGGAGCATCATTTACCATATAAATTATAGGAAATCAATGGCACAATCAGCTTTTCCCATTATTAAATTTCCACATTGTAAGTTAGACTGCCTTACTCCTCTTCAGAGGTTATCCAGATTGTTCTCTTTTTGGTGGCAGTCAACAAGGGCTTTACGCAGACCCTGCACCGATTTGGATAAAAGGACTCACCCTGGTCTCCAACTCACTGTTGCGTTCGCACAAGCAGGACAGCTTTTGCATGTCCTGCCTGATAATGGACAAATCAAATTTTATCTCATCCATTGGTGTTTATAAGGCTAGTGCATGCCTGCTTTGATGCTCGGATCTCCTGGAGAAGGTCTTGTAAAGTCAGCTCCGGCAGTGCAGGTGAGGCAGGCAGGGAGTCAGCCGCTTCGAAGGCATGTTTCTGTTCTTTATTTTGCACCATTATTGACCTGTGCAGAAAGGGGGTCCCTCCAGGTGCTCAGCAGATCCATTATTGTGTAGGTACAGTGTTGTGCAATCAGGATTTTGAGTGTGGGTAATGGAGCATTTGTGGAGTGTGTCTAATCTTGTTGGTTGCCACGCCCATCCAACTACATATATTTAGTTACAAATTACCATGTGAACTAAAAAGGCAGTTCATTTCATTTTTAAATCACCCCCATTTTTTTATTGGATAGCCCACATTATTATAACTAAGTGCACTATATAAATCACAGGGATTAGGAAATGTTGACCATAAAGATTGAATCTAATATCTACGCCACTAACCACATCATTGACATTTTTAAAAGCATGCTGTTTTACATAGAAACTTGATGAGGAATCCAAAAGAAACTGTACTGGTGATTTATTGATCTTTATAATTGTGTGGTTAAAACTCTAACTTTTGTACTTTTTTCAGCTTTTACATTTTTTGACCCCAATGACCCAGCTTGCCAAGAGATTCTGTTTGATCCACAGACCAGTGTACCAGAACTTTTTGCCATTATACGACAGTGGGTTCCTCAGGTTCAACACAAAATCGACATCATTGGCAGTGAGGTGAGTGTCCAAGGATCACAGTTATTGAACTTTGATAAGGAGCCTGATATTTATGGTGCATTTATACATATAATGCTCTTTGCAGGTAGGCTCAGACCAGCTATCTTGATATTCAGGCAGATGCCAGTAAACCCTGCTCTGAGTCCGCTGTCAAAATAAGCACAGCATTCCTTTCCTTCTATTGTACATACACAGGCTTCTGTATCAGACTTCCTGTTTCCAGCTTAAACCTCCAGGGCTAGGGCTTGAGCATGCTCAGTTAGCTCCTCTCTCATTTTGCCCTCCTTTTTTCCCCCTCTCTCCTCCCCTCTCTGCTGTAATCTGAGCCCAGAGCTATGAGTGAGCAGGGAGATACTCCGGCAAGAAGTGATCACAACATGCTAATATGGCAGATGCTATTCTAAACAAATAGAGAGAGTTTCTAGAGGTGTTTAGGAATGGTAAAGTATTCTACAGAATAAATATAGTGTTCTAGTTTGCATTATTGTAGGTAATCTATTGGCAATAAATTGCTTTGGTAGATATGGAAAATAAAAGCTCCATATATTATATATTGACAGAGGTCTGTGCTGATTGCAATATATATAACATATTTTTAAATCAATGTAATCAATGTAAATCAATGGGCATGTAATCTAATGTCCATATGAGGTAATAATTGAAGCCTCTTGGGCAGGGATCCCCAACCTTTATAACTCGTGTGCCACATTTAAACGTAAAAAGACTTGGAGAGCAACACAAGCATGAAAAAGTCCATGGGAATGCCAAAAAAGAACTGTGATTTGATGTTTGGTAGCCTCTATATAGACTGGTAGCCTACAGGGAGGCTCTGTTCTGCAGAACTACTGTTTTTTATGCAACTCAAACTTGCCTCCAAACCTGGAATTCATAAATAAGCACCTGCTTTGAGGCAACTGGGAGCAACTTCCAAGGGGTTGTTGAGCAACATGTGTATATGGCTAGCATTTATTATTTGGAATTTGATAAAGGGCAATGTGTAGCATAGCCTCAATAGAGAGAACGGCTCCCCAAGGATGGATCCTCTTGGTAGCGAAGTTGTAAGTATATACAAGATATTTTGCCAGATATTGGTTGGATAAATATAAAAGCTGTTCATGCAAGTCATGTATTGTTCCATGGGTTCTTTCTTAGATCCTGAAGAGAGGCTGTCATGTGAACGACAGGGATGGATTGACAGATATGACATTATTACATTATGCCTGCAAAGCTGGAGCACATGGAGTGGGTAATGTATCAGTGTTGGTTATACACTGCACTCATCCATTTTCAAACTACTCTGTTTTCTTTATAAATCAAGCCTAATGTACACAAAGCACACATCGTGGTATCTGACGTGCCTTTACTTTAATGTTCAATTATTTTTAAACTGCAAATACAAATGAAATGCAATTGCAATTGCAAGTTTGCAGTTCAGAGGATTCTTTCTTTATCCTTTCCTTTTCTCTTGTAATGACTCTTGAAGCAATATAGCAAAATTGGTCTTCCTTCAGGTCTCTAAATCAGTTGTCTTCTGCTACATTATTTTAGGAGAGGCTCAAAGAATAGACTCTTGCAAAGAGATGTTTTTGGTTGCAATTACATTTACAAATAATGTTGAAACCATTAAAACTGCTCTAAATTACGGAATGGTCATCTCCTATGGACTCCAAATAGTTCACAATTAAAAAAAAAAAAGATTTCCTTTTTCTCTGTTATAATAAAACAGTAGCTTGTATTTGATCCAAATTAAGATATAATGAATCTTTATTAGAAGCAAAACCAGCTTATTGGGGTTATTTAATGTTTACATGATTTTCTAGTAGACTTAAGGTATGAAGATCCAAACTACGGAAAGATCCCTTATCTGGTAAACCTCAGGTCCAAAGCATTCTGGATAACAGGTCCCATACCTGTATTAATGTAATCTGGAAAGCTTACAATTACATGTTCTTTTATTGTGCAAAAATACTATTTTTGAATGGCATCCTCTTTAAGAGAAGGGTTCAGGTAGCCCAACCCTGATGATATCATGCAAGTCTATTAAACAAATATCAATTTTGGGGGAGGCATAAAAATCATATGAACACTGAATGGAGAATACTGAGAAATGGTAATCTGAGCACTGAACTAAAATATTTTGCAAACAAAAACAGTTACATATCTGTGAATATGATGACTTATCATGGATCCTACATATATTATATACTTTAATAGTAAATTAAATAGTAAATAACATTATTAGTAATTTAAGTAACCCATAGCAGTTGACAGTTGTGGTTAGTAGGTCTTAAGCAAGTTATACCAGTTTTCTGAATTGCTGCCATGGATTCCTGGACATTTGCACTTTACACCTATGTTTGTAAAGTCCTTCATCAATATTCCTTACAATGCCCTATTACAACTGGTAAGAGCAGTTACACTCTAATTCCAAATTTTAAAAGAAATGAAAGATTTCTTATACCCTCCTTCCCCAGATCAGCACTCCTTTTCTTTAAATTTCTGTACTAATCATGCTCTCAGCTTGATCTGGCACTGTATTAACATCAGTTATCAGGAACCCAATAATCTGTGCTACAGCTTTTCTCACAGTACTGTATGTGAGTATCATTGAGGATTAGTTGGACTTTAGGTATATGGTGGCCGCTTGGGTTAATTTATAGTTAAAATTGTGTGAAGGTTTAAATTTCTTGGACATAAGTACATAAAATAAATCAGTCAATATATTTCATCCTTCCTTGAACTTGTAAGCAGTTAAGCAGCCTGTGCACTATATAATTAAAATTATGATTTCTATAGGTGATCCTGCAGCTGCTGTCAGACTGACCAATCAGCTTCTTCTGCTGGGAGCAGACATTACTCTGCGCAGTCGCTGGACCAATATGAATGCTCTGCATTATGCTGCTTATTTTGATGTTCCAGAACTTCTTCGCACTCTTTTGAAAACATCAAAGCCCAAAGGTGGGTAATACAACCAGTTTGTGTTTGTGAAGTGGAAAACAGAAACAGGGAAGCAGAAATAGGGTGGGGTTGTATAAAGCATTACAGAGCACTGCATTGACACTAGTAATTATAGAGGGGGTTGTATATACCATGAGGTATATGGATCAATAAGGGAATATGTTGGAATTAAGAGTATTTGGAGAGTTTCTACTTATGTCCATGGTGATCTTATATTTTATGTCCTTTGTCAGTGCTGAATTCCACCTGTAGTGATTTTAACCATGGGACTGCTCTACATATTGCCGCCTCCAATCTCTGTCTCGGAGCTGTGAAATGTCTGCTTGAACATGGGGCAAATCCTTCTGTCAGAGTAAGTAAAACCCATCTAAAATATGCACTAAAGGGAACATAATGGGAATGAATAGGTTTCATTTACCAAAAAATCATCACAGTCATGTTTTTTTTTCAACAAAGCAGTGTTTCTTCTACAATTCCAATGTAATTGTCCTTGCATTATATGGGCATTATAAGCCTCCCATTCCACACAACTTTGCTAATAAAGGTATATTCAGAATGCTTAGTACCTGAGACTTTCCTAATAAGGAATCTTTTAATAATCTGGATCACCATACCATGTCTGCTAAAAAGTAATGTAAATATTACAGAATCCCAATAGGATTGTTATTAAAATGGAATCTATTGGAAATGACCATCCCATAATTTGGAGCTTTTTATAATGGGTTTATGGCAAAGGGATTTCATACCTGTACTTAAGTTGTGGCATTTTTTTTTTCAATTTTCTCAGAACAGTTATTTTGTTAAGAAGATTTCAGAAATATAAAATGGTTTCTCAAAACCTAGCCATAAATTATGTCATGAAGCATGTGTATTCAACTTTGTCCATACCAAAGGAAAGTTATTCTTATGCTCATTTTAGTAAAATTTGTAAACAGACAGAATCTGCCAATTATCATTTTTTTCCCCCTGCAGAACAGCAAGGGCCAAGTACCAGCTGATGTAGTTCCTGACCCTATGGATATGGGCCTGGACAAGGCAGAGTCTGCTATGATTGCAAAGGAGCTGAAACAGCTGCTGTTGGATGCTGTGCCCTTAACCTGTAACCTGCCCAAGGTTACATTACCAAACTATGATAACATCCCTGGCAACCTAATGTTGGCATCCCTGGGACTGAAATTGGGTGACAGAATACTGTTGGATACAGAAACGGTAGTGTACAGGACCTTTGCATATGATTAATTCTGCTGTCTGTAGCCTATAGCAGCTATACTATTATATTATATTATGCTCACTTTGTATTGGGTCATCATGATCAGAAGAGTTCAGAAAGGTTGGAAATTCTTATCCACTAACCAACTTGTCTTGTTTGTTTACCATTAGGCAGGCACCCTTCGTTTCTGTGGAACCACTGAATTTGCCAGTGGACAGTGGGTTGGAGTGGAGCTGGATGAACCAGAGGGCAAAAATGATGGTAGAGTAGGGGGAATCCGCTATTTTATTTGCCCCCCTAAACAGGGTAAGTATGCTCCATACCATATTTTCTTGCTACTCAGCCATTACAAAACAAAGGACCTATCAGGGACCAGGGACCAATAAGAATTAGTATTTCCTGCAGGTGGCTGTATGGTCAGGGCCACACATAGGAGCAGATTTACTAATGGTCAAATTTCAAAGTTAAAATTTTGAAATTCGACCATAAAATTCTTTTTAAAGGCCATTTTTGATCGAAAATGGACCAAAAAGTTCAATTTTCGATGGAATTGAAATTGTTCGAATCGTTCCAATGCATCATTCGATTCAAACAATTTAACTATTTTCTGCAATATCCTTCAATTTCCTAGGACTTTGGAAAAAAATTCAGGACAGGTTCTATGAGGTCCCCCATAGGCTAAAATGCCAATTCGGCAGCTTTAAGTTGGCAAAGTGTCGAATTTGAAGGATTTTAAAGACACAGAAAAAATGTAAAAATTTGAATTTTGAAATAGTATTCAGATTGAATTTTGGGCAATTCGATAGTCGAAGTAGCCCAAATTTACTTTGAAATTCAGATTTTAAAAATTAGAATTTTATTTGAATATTAACTTTGACCCTTAGTAAATGTGCCCCATACTGTGTGATAGAAATGCTACAGCAAATTAATAGACAAATAGACTCTTTGCTTGCAACTGGTACTGTTTACAAAATACCTATCTATCCTTTGCATGCAACCCATGCAGGCTATTGTAAAAAAAAAAAATACATAACATATGCATGTGTAGAACATATACAAAAACTGCTTCACCAGTTTCTTTTTTCCCTTTATTTCTTTCTTTAGTATGACTTTCTTTAAAGCCTACTCATATGATTCTTAGATGTTGTGCTCTATAATGTGTTTTGATTCTGTAGTAACAGTATACTATATAGTTCATCTAGATGTGTTACCTACACTGTCCCAGGCTCTGGAAACCTTTTACCCATATGTGATCTTCAAACTCTTTAGATCAAGGTTTGAGCCCTTTATACCCTTGGCTGAGTAGTGCATATGTGTAGAAATATTACACTTTCTAAAATAGTATGCCTTCTGTATATTTATGTTTTATATTAGAGATGATGCAAATATTGAGAAACCAGCTTCCTGTATTTATATTACAGTATATAATATTAGAACTCAGAACTTTGTTAAGTGTAACTCTATGCCCTTCTACCACTTGGACTCCCTTCATTTATATATTATTTTCAGGCATTTTTGCTCCTGTGTCCAAGATCAGCAAAGCCCCTGATCAACCACCATCTTCAGTCACCTCAACTCCGAGGACTCCCCGTGTGGACTTCTCTCGAGTCACTGGAAAAGGGAGGAAGGAAAAGAAAGGTAACATTACACATTACATTTCCAGAGGAGTAGGCCCAGGATTATCTGTCGTAGCATGAGATGACATCTTCTATATATTGATAATAGCGTTGCCACCTTTTCTTGAAAAAAATACCGGCCTTCCTATATATGTACCTTTTTTTCCTATTAATAACATTGGGATCAACCATCAAAAATACCGGCCAGGCCGGTAAAATACTGGCCAGGTGGCAACCCTAATTGCTAACATAATGGCACCAAAACAGCTAACGTATAAAAGTGATAGGGCAGCGCAGTACACCCTTAATAATCATGTCCAGTTTGCCCATATTCTGGCTGGATCTCCTCAGGTAACCTGAGAATGTGGCTTTGCACTAATGCATTTAGGAGCAAATAATTGGCACAGAATTGATCATGCAAGCAGCTAGATTGCTGATACAGCTTTGTATTTCTCCCAGCTACACACAAGAAATCAATGAGTGTGGGAAGCCTGGACAAAGAGGGCCTAAAGATTGACATTGGAGACCAGGTGCTTGTGGCTGGCCAGAAACAGGGAATTGTACGATTTTATGGAAAAACTGATTTTGCCCCAGGTAAGTTTTTATTTAAGTAGTTCTGTCTTGGAACTGTGGAGAAAGTACTTGTTCACACTTGTTCACAGAATCTGTACAGTATAGAGTAAGGTAAAGGTATATATTTATGCATTAATCATTATATACACTATATAGAGTACTGACATGATTACACAACATTTTATAGAGTTGCTAATAATTCACATCATTCCCTGCCCCGCTGGATCTTAAGGGTGATGTCAGACAGGATGTTTTGGCAGGAAATCTACATCCCCCATGAACATCAAAACTCCTGAAATACCTTTCAGTTGTGGTGAATGGGAATCGCCGGTGGTAAACTATTTGAATAGCTTAATTGTGGTAAATTGTGTGTGCACTGCATTTTGCTTTGATTTAATGTACTGAAATATTTTACCTCATGCAATACCTATTTGTAGGCAAATGAAAAGTATTTTGGGAGCTTTTTGAACTACGGAAAGGCAGATTGCCCATGGGCACCAAGCACCTTGTTTGATTTCACCCTATGCACTAAGGACCCTATCACATTCATACAATAAACACAGGATCAGATTCAAAAAGAGCAAGTTAATCTGCCTGTAAAGTGTGGCGGAAAAACCCAATAACTTTCATTACCTACAGAGAATTGTGTTTGTTACTAGTTTTTTGTTACTAGTTACTCATGCTTAGAAGGTACTTTCATTCAGTATCAGTATACTGACTAGTAATATGCTGACTCTCTCTGACTAGCAAAGCAAGAAGCCACAAACAGAAATGCTAAATTACTGTACAATACAAAGAAATGTTACACATGCAACATATGAAGGTGAGTACACGGCAGTAAGGGTCACACACACACATAAGCAGAGCGAAGTGGAGCATAGTAAAAAATAGTAACATACATATTAATATACCAAGATTTTATTATTTTTTCTTTCAGGATACTGGTTTGGCATTGAACTGGAGAAACCCACTGGAAAACATGACGGCTCAGTTTTTGGTGTTCGGTATTTTACTTGCTCCCCAAAACATGGAGTATTTGCTCCCCCATCCCGAGTACAAAGGTGAGCTCTGAATATAATCTACTCTATTTCCTGTTCTGGAAGACTAAAGTTGGCCATCCATTTAAACTGCTGATTTGAGACTGGCATCTTACCTGCCAGTGTATGAGCCCACAAAATTGGCCTGGTTGCAGCAGCCCACTGATTTGACCTGCACCAGACTGGTCTCCATAAACCGCATCGGATGATGGGCAAGAATGTGGGTGTCCTAATCAGCCCCACATCTTCTCATTTGGAGACTTTACCAAAGAAATGTCCATACATCCTAAAATTAACTTTTAAAATTAAGAACAGAGTGATATTATACCTAAGTGCCTTTGTCATTTATGGTTTTTAAATTATTTAGCTTTTTGTCCAGCTCAAGATTTTGTTCCCTAGCTTTAAATTTCAGAAAAGTATTTCCCTAGCAACCTGGCAGTGATTTGAATGAGACACTGGAATATATATAGGAGAGGGCCTGAATAGTAAAATAAAAATGTAGCCTCAAAGAGCAATAGTTTCTTGGCTGCTGGGGTCAAGTTGAAAAAAAATGAAGACCAATAAAAAATGTTAATAGCAATTGTCCATTCTATAACATACTAAATGTTAATCTAAAGGTAAACTACCCTTTTAAAGCCAATGGCACATGGGGCATTTTGACCACTGCTGTTCTTCTCTCCCTCTTTCCCTTTCCTTCATCCACCATGGACAAAATGCCTGTAAAACAAAGTACAATGAGGAAAGGTACAGTTTGAGGAAATATAGATCACATGTGGTGGAACATTTCTGGATAATATTATATGTTGGCAAGTCTACCAGCTGCCTGTTCTAGCCAAGGCTTTGTTGTAGCTGTTTGCTCTGGAGTTCAATGGACACCCCATACACTCTTACTGTAACTGATGTTCATTTTCTCACACTTTATGCATATTCCTGTAGTTTGTTTGAATTAATTCTATGTACTGAATATATTGGATATGTTTAACCCCACTTTTTTCAGCTAGTACGTTAAAGGGGATATTAATGGAAACATTTATATAATACATTTCGTACATATTTCCAATTCTAGGATGGGTGGACCCAAAGAACCCCAGACAGACAACAATGGTATGAAGAAGGTGCATCAAGTTACTAGTAGGTACACAGTTGTCAGCTCTTTTGACGCTTGTATGTTTTGCTGAGTATTTATTTTGTGATGACTGTCAATCTAAGTGCAGACCTTTCATGTTGCATTATAGTACCACCAGTCTAAGCACACTAATATTACCTACTTGCCTATAAGTACATGCAGAACCAGCCAAAAAATCCAGCTGACCCATAAGGGTTTTGTTTTACTGTAAGGATTTTGTGTGTTCCATGTGACACGCCTACAAAAATATCACCTAAAACGTGAACATGATTTCAGGTGAAAGTGACACTATTTTAACATAAGTTATCCATATCTGTAATAAATAGCGATCTTTGTGATCAGAAACAGTTACGACAGAGACATATTGCAGATGGAGTTGCCTGGATTTTGACAGTAATGGGGGAAAGAGTGGTGCAATGAGTGAATAAATACTGCTCCATCTATAGCTAGTATAACATTAACCACAGTTTTATACTAACTGATAACGTAAAACTTCAATGCTAGCCTTTCTAAACCTTATTTACATAATTCCCAGCACGCTTTTCTAATAAAAAGAAAATTATTCATAATATGGCAGATGGTACATTCTGATCGCTTCAGTCCCCTCAGGGACATCTGTGGTGGTCATTTGCAGACTCTCCTGCTGCTGCTGGCAGAGATTGCTCAGGAACAGAATGGCCAGCATATACAAGTGACCCCCCACCTGACATGTTTACAATAGGCAGTAGTATGTTTTCCGAACATGAAGTGGCTGCAGTTGGAAAGGGTCTTTTAAGTGTTGTGACTCATTCTTAGAGAAAGCTCTAAGCATACCATAAATATATTATATACAGTATGTAACATTGATAAAAAATGAAATAAAAAATACAAATGTATTGTATTGCCTCTTATTCACTATATATGATATAAGATGTGTTTAAACAAGGGGTTTGTTTACTATACATGCAAGATAACAACCTTTTGGGAGAGTGGAGTGCAGTTTGTGATGGGAAACAGTATTTGTAGCAGAAGTGTAATCACATTTTTTGTTATATAGGACCATCTTTATAAATGTCATTAATATAGGTTGTATTTCTATGTAGCTCAATGTTTGTTAAATATTTATTTAAGCAAATTTACCTTAATTTTATAATCTTCTCTCAAGTGACACAGCCAAAGCGTAACTTCACAACAGTGCGGACTCCAAAAGAAATTGCTTCAGAAAACTCCATCTCCAGGTAACAGGCAACTCTGCTGTCAGAAAATACAATATAGACACATAGAGGCAGATTCACTAAAGGGCGAAGTGACTAACGCTAGCAAAAATTTGCCAGCCTGACATAATTTTGTCACATGAGTGCAGACATCCGCTGCTGAAGGAAATAGATACTAGCGTTGCTTCACACTCTAACGCCAGGCGAATTTTCCCTCTGGTGAACGGACGTAACTCCGCAAATTCACTAAGATGCGCCAGACTTGCCTTTGCCAGCTTTGACCTGCCAAAGTGCATTGGAGTGCATAGAACATCCTCATTCTTCAGTTACTTACATCATAATTTTTGACTGTAAAATCTTCTAAGTCCAAAAATGCTGGAGTCTTTTAAAATTTTCAGGGTGTTCAGCTGCAAAAGACATAAAATTTTATATTGTGCACCCGGTTTCCCTCATACATTTTCTACCATATGGTACATTATTTAACTGTGGGCTCATGTGTAGGGCATTGAAACAACTATAGTGACTTTATTAAGGTTCCCTTGGCATGTCTAGTTATCAGTGTAAATGTAATATATTAGATGCACCATGTAACATAAATAGCTTCATTCCACTTTAAATTGCCCTCCGTATGCAAATTAGCCTGAGAGCAAGAACTCTAGCGAAGTTGCGTTAGGCAGAATTGAACACTAGCGCAGCTTCGCTTTGATTTGATCGTTCTGCCGAAGTAACACTAGAGAAAATTTGCCAGCGTGTTGCGAAACTGGACACAACTTCGTACTTTAGTGAATTAGCATTGTCCAAGCGAATCTACGCCTGGCGAAGTGTTACGATGGCTGTGAAGCCACCGCTGGCAAATTTGAATTCTTTAGAGAATTTGCCCCTTCGCATTCACCAGAACATGCACACTGAACTCTCTTACCTTTTAGCCTTTTACCTATGAGAGCAGAACTGTATTTCCGCTCCACTAATATCTCTGCCCCTTTCCATCTCGTGTACACAGCTATTTCTCAATCTTTCCCTGTCTCTATAACATACACAGATACCTCTCATGCTGCCCTTCTATTTATAACAATACAAAGCTATCTTTCTATAGCTACGTATGTACCGCTCCCTGTTACATTCACAGCTGTTACTCTGCTACTTGCTATAGTTCCATGTGTACTCCATATTTTGATCATTTATTTCATTTTAGATACTTACATGGCATTTTGTACTTACTGCAGAAAGTTTTTTGCCTTAAGGGTTGCAATTTGGTAGAAAGGTTTGTTTGTTTTAGCAGGGGTGGCCAAACTTTTGGCTTCGAGGGCCACCTTGGAAGAAGAAAAATTGTCTGGGGGCCACACATGAAATACACAAACACTTTTTATTTGTAAAAGTAAAGAAAATACACACAAAAAAACCTACAATACCAGTTGGATAACCAGATAGAGATATACACTGGAATATGGGACACCTGGATATAAAATAGACTTATTATTATATTATTATTACTACTAACTGGGCAATGGGGGAGCCCCCCTCCTCCTATATCCTTTGCAACATGAAATTTTCTCAGGAACCAAGCGTTTCAAGCTGGGCCACATTCATATCCATCCTGGGCCGCATTTGGCCCTCGGGCCGCAGTTTGGACACCCTTGTTTTAGAGCTACAATATCCCACAAAATATAGCCCAACCCCTCATAAAGCCTTGAAGTTGAGATTTTCCCACAGGCAGCAATAAGCAGCATCTCCATTTCAATGCTCTAATAATACAGCAATATTGGCCAAATACCATTGGGTTTTGGAGATGGCACTTTGGCAGTAGTTACATAATGCGATGCAAGATGTCATTATCACTTTTAACACATCTAGTAAATATATCCTTCAAAAACACTATCAAGAACAGATACATTGATTGTAAATTAATAGAAATGTATAACTGATTGTGATGCAAACTTTCATACAGGTTGCTGTTCTGTTGCTGGTTTCCATGGCTCCTCCGTGCTGAGATGCAGTCTTAGAAATCTGTGCTCTTTTGTCACCTGTATGTTGGGTCACAAAATGATGCGTCCTTCTTTTTATGTATGCTCTCCTCTGGACCCCCCTCCCCAGTGCCTTCTCTACATCTTCTAGTCTGTCACCACTGATTTCTGCACCCACTGGAAGAAGGTGACAAGATTGTGCCAGAAGGTGTGTGAGTGGATCTGAGCTCTCTCTGTTCCCAACACCATGCCACTGAACATTCCAAATTGGCTGAATAAATTGCCTTACCCCCATGCTAAATTACTGAGCTTTACTTGAAGTGAACCCTCACTCTATATTACAATATAAAGCAATATCAAGAATAACTGATAGCTCCCAATAGATATTCTGTAGTTGGGCAAAGAAAAAGCTCTCGGCATTGCATGTGGTGTCTCACATTTCTTGTGCGCTGCAGCATGGGAAAGGTTTTCCTCTGGTGAGCTGTCTTACATTATCAATGTTTTACTTTGTAGTGTGGAGCAGTCCCATTCTCAGATGAAGGCCAGTTCATTATAGAGTGCAATTCCTTTTATGGGGAAACATCCCTAATTTGGTTTACATCCCACCAAATCAAAATGTATGGATTTATTAAAAAGGGCAATTTCTACCAAAGTTAGCATTGCTGAAATGAATTTCTGGTGGGGTGTTTATCACTTGTGATGCCATAACAATTATAGTATATAATTATATTATTATGTATATTTTTTGACTGCTGCCAATGTCCATCTTTTTTTTATGAATTCAAATTATTGCCTGAAAGATAGATATTGTTATTTGGGTACAGGTATTTTTTGCATTGGGAAAGACCATTGCTCTATATAAAATTCAATTTTTATAGACCTAGTTTAGGCCAGCAAGACTGGATTAAAGGAAGTTGGGGAAATTGCATGATTATGGCTGCACCCAGGACAGAAAAATGTTTAGTTCTTGGAGTTTGGAGCCTTATAATGGAGCTAGCTCACAGTTACTTCTAGCCCACATCTTCCTAACTTGAGCTTAAATAAAGAGTTCAAGTGGACCCATCCAGGCTAGGAGTTTTTTGGTGGAAAATCACTCCAAATGAGATCAGATGCTGTCTCTAGAGAAAGGTATACAAGCATCATCAGGAAGGCTCATTTGTTTGAGATGGATCTTCTGTGATAAATCAGGAAGGCTTTCCTAACTGCTGCATCTGTCAGGCATGAATTATATAACAGCAGATTTCATTTACCAGATATACATAAAGGCATTCCTACTAATTATTCATTTAGCTACAATTTTACCCAAGGGTGAGAGTAAACTGTTTTTCCTATATGGGAACAGAACATATTGAATTCAATGCATAAACCATTTACAATATCATAGCTGAATATTCCTGTGGTGTATCAGTCTAGTAACCATCTTGAGATAAGCAGATATTGTCTTATTTCTGCTATACCCTGTAAGCTACTTGTTTCCTACACAACAAAATATTTAATGACACCCCCCCCAAAGGGAAATTATTATACTTAATGTAACTTGGAGCATTCTGTTGTTAAAGCAACTTCATTTCCATAAACATTAATTGGCCAATCTATTTTACCAAAAGTTGGAGCTTACTTGTGCCACAGATTTTACTGTATAAAATGTCATATTAGAATCTGCAGGGTCCAATCACCTCTTAAAGGAGAACTAAACCCTAAAAATGAATAGGACTAGAAAATGCCATGTTTTATACACTGAATTTATTGCACCAGCCTAAAAGTTCAGCTTGTCAATAGCAGCAATGATCCAGGACTTCAAACTTGTCACAGGGGGTCACCATCTTGGAAAGTGTCTGTGACATGCTCAGTGGGCTCTGTGCAGCTGTTGAGAAGCTAAGCTTAGGGGTCGTCACTAATTATCCAGCAGAAAATGAGGTTCCCCTGTAATATAAGCTGATGCTACAGGGCTGATTATTAAATGTTGATGCTAATTGCACTGGTTTCTGCGCTGCCATGTAGTAATTATCTGTATTAATGACTAATCAGCCTTATACTGTGTGTTCTATTCTATGTGTACTGTATATTTTGAGTCGGTCCCTACACTCAGTAAGTGACAGCAGCACAGAGCATGTGAATCAGTGAATCAGCAGAAAAGAAGACGGGGAGCTATTGGGGCATCTTTGTAGACACAGATCTTTACTGCTAAAGGGATTTGGTTGCCTGGGGCTGGTACAGAAGCACGAAACATCATGTACAACTATTCTAGCCTACTTCTGTAGTTTAACTTTCCTTGTCCTTTAACTGGCTTTATGAGAGATGATATGAATGTTTAGCCACTTGCTTCCTCCAGTACCGATGTAGCTTCCTTAGAATAAGCTTGAAAGAACAGAAGAGTTGATCTGTTTTGGACAGGATCCATAGGCCCACTCATCTACTGAGCTATACTCTATATACATTTTTGAGGACTAAATCACATTGCGGAGAGCTGGTGTGTGTTATTTACAGTGACAGTTCTGCTATAAATGTGCTGAAGAATAGGGTATTAATAATTTAAAAAGTTGACTGGAAAGTATATTTGTTCCATGATATAGATATGTTTAGCCCTATAATAATGGTCCACTCTTATAAAAAAAACAATACTACTATGAAAATGATTTTAACCATTTGTTAATGAACTTACCCAGATTTGCATTCTGGCCTTAGTGTTGCATTGCTGAAAGATTGTAACTGTAAGAATATATGTCAATTTCCATGTCTGTAAACAGACTGCAACTTTATCTGCCTTTAACTGTTCTAGTTCAGAGACTTTTCTGCCATGTTATAGGCATCTGGTATCTTTAAATTTAGAAGATTATAATTGAGAGCAATCCCTTATAAATCAGTTTGCTACAACCTTGCCTGTAGAAAGAGCCCATTTCTTAATGCACCCAGATCTTCCTGTTACATGCATGATTGTCTGCTTCTATATTTGTGCAGTATCATCAAGATCAATATTGCAAAAGAGATATCAGTTGTAATTACTTCTGAATACCTTTTATTTCTGTGGATCAATGAACAAAAAAGCCTTGTTGCTGTATGTTGCTTCCTTTATGTACACATGGAAAGCAATTAATTGCTAACTCCTGCATGCTGCACATTTAAGTGAATTGCAGTTCCTCATTGTTATACCAATAATATGCCGTTTGCTCCCCATTAGCATCAGCATGAATGCTTTGGCATGGTAATCTGCTCTCACTTTCCAACTAGGACCTTGTAGATCTCCAGAAAAATCACTTGAGAGCATGCAGGAGCCAGTAATAAGTCATGCCATCAATAGAAATTTTATATCACTCACATTCATTGAATGTGGCTGCTCTGTTGGGAGATTTCACTGTTCCCATTAGGACATTTTCACTGGTGGGTAAGTGGTCTGATGTATTGTACAGTGTGTGTTCTTCTGTGAGAATATACAGATGTAAAAGTCCTTCTTTGTCTCCCTGGCCTCTGCATGCATCTCCCTACTCTGTACATAGCATGGGGTACTCCATGTACTGTGAGTAATAGGTATCTGTACATTTTTCAAAGGTGCCAGACTCCCTCCCCAGCAGGGGTTTATCTGGGGATTCATAGTGCAGTCAGTGGCAGGTATAATGGACTGTCAATTTAGTGCATTTCCACAGTGAGAGGACACAGCACACATACCCTGTGAAGAGTGCATATGTATTAGCTTGCACATACAAGGATAGCACATATTGCTGTGTATATTGGAATATGGTGCATAAACATTAGAATGGGAGGAGTGGGTGTATATGTATTGTCCTGTGTTCCCAGATAAAATAATCATGTAATCACACTTACCTCAGTACCCTAGGCCAGCACTCGCTTGCAGCCTGTCTAAGCTATGCACATGCTTAGTAAATTAAAAGTGAAATGAGAAGAACCAACATTTTGCTCTGCTGGGCATGCACACAGCCCAGGGCCACAGCAAATTAACCCTTTCCCTCTCGAATTCTTTTGAAAGGCCATTTTCGATCAAATTGAAATCGTTTGAAATGTTCAAATGCATCGTTCGATTCAAATGATTTTCCGCAAAATCCTTCGAATTCCTAAGATTTAGAAAAACTTTCAGGACAGGTTCTAGGACGTCCCCCACAGGCTAAAATTGGCTAATTTTCTAATTTTTTCAATTCAAATCAAATTTTGGGCTATGTAATAGTCACAGTAGCCAAAAATTACTTCGAATTTCGAATTTTAAAAATTGGAATTTTATTCGAAAATTCCCTTCAACCCTTCACTTCGTGCCCCCAAGTGTACCGAGTCGGTACCAAGTAGGTACAGTCATGAATAGAACAAATGACACCATTGTATTTAACTTTTTGCAATGTCAGCCTAAAGTGTAATTCATACATACTAGCTGACCAAGGTGTTTAAACTATGCAAATGGGCAAAAATATGAGGCATAAATCTAAATGAAGCTTAATATAATAATAATGATCTTCATTAGACCATTAATATACAGACAAGAATGTAGAACTTTTCAGCAGAGGTATTTGGATGCATAAACCATGTGTGTCTTTAGGAACTCACATGTGGTTTTAGGAAGTCTGAAGGCTTGAGCGTTAATAAATCAGCCACTAGGATAACTCCTGATAAAAAAGATTGGAGTACATGGACTAAATAGAGCTGTAAATTGAATATTCTTTAGGACAACTTCCCTACACTAACCTCAGTACTTCTGCAGGAAAACAAAATTATTCAGGAGTCCTTTTAATAATCCTTTATCTTACCTATAAGATAATGGTATACACATGGGCCTATTTATCATGCTGTGTAAAAATTGGAGGAATTGCAACCAATCAGATCTTTGCTTTTGTTTTAGGTAACTGTTGAGATATAATTGTTAATTGGTTACTATGGGCAACATCACCAATAATGTTTTTCTCCAGTTTTCACAAATCAGGATAAATAGGCCCCACAACGTGTACTTTGTTGAGATATTTCCACTGCAGAACTGCTTGATATTGCTCATGCTGCCTGTCACTAACATGAACAGTTGCATTCACTGGCAGGTTGCATTTCCAAATTCTTAATTTGCCATTAGCCTTATGGCATATCTGGTATGCAATTGTCCATTGGATGAATGGAAGGAGCACTTACTTGGGGCAACACATGGTATGGCCAACTTTCAATTGTTTTGATCATTCATGCAAACTTTGTCGCACAGTGCACAGGCCAAAATAATGCATCAGCAATCCCGTCCGATCCCTGAACCAATCGATATCCAAAGTACATGGATATTAGATAGGATCTACAGGCCACCATACACACAGATAATCATTTGAAACTTTGGTTTACTCAGTTGTATCTGTGGGTAGGGCCAACTTTGGGCGATAACTCACCAGGCTTTGGAATGGAACTTCCATTGCTGTAAGTGCACACTAACAAAGAGGATTGTAGTGCCAAAATGTGAAAGTATCAATTTTAGCACCAAAGTTTGCTCCATGGGCTGATGCGCTGCTTTTTAGTGTACATAAATCTAGGAGCAATTGGGAGCAGCAGATCAGTTTGCATCAGCTTTTTCAGTATGGTGTGTCATCAGCATTAGGTTAAAGAAGTTGAAACGTAACTTGAACTTTAACTTGAACGTAACTTGAATTATCTGATAGCATTTGCATGTAAAGCCCCAGTTTGTGCTGTCTTAACTGAGTTTACATAGAATTTGCACCAGGGTATATACCCAAAGACATACCCAAGATAGTATAGTTCCCCCATGATTATTTCTAGGTTACTATTCTTTGGGTTGCATTACATCTCTTGGTGAAGATAGATGTATCTTGGAGAATTGCATACTCTATAAGTATGTATTTCACTACAAGGAGTAAAAGGATAGATGTGCAGTCACCATTCAAGCTGCTATGTAGTAGTACAATTATTTATAGCTGTAGGTGTACTACTGAGCTTTTGTCGTGGAGTTATACAGAAAGTGTACACACAAAGTATACATTATGTGTAAAGGTTATTTCACATACTATGACATGGTAGCACATGGGCAATGAGTATAGAGGCATCTTAAGGTATGACCCTTGGTGGGGAGAGGTAATGGTCACTCTATAATTTTCCTAATGCAGCATTACCCTGCTAATGTCCATATAAACATGAAACAGTTACTAGCCCTTCCTGTAACTTTGTGTACAAGTATTGTGCTGGTATAAGCCTGTCACGTGTAGTCTTACAAGCTCTGTGTACAGGATATGTGGATGTATATCTAATAATAAACAGATTTATCTACTGATCATTGTGAGAGGCTCTTTATTTTGAGTGGCATTTACACAGAAACAGATATTCATCTATGAGCATGAAGACCTTCTGGACTGAATCTGGGTTTGGGAAGATCTATATGAAGCTTGGTAACACTAACAAAGGCTACAAAGGAGTAGACTAAGGACCACAAACCCTAAGTTACATACAATGAAACAATCAAATGTAGCTGTTAAATACATGAAAAACTCAAATACAAAATCAATGTCCAACTTTTTTATGTTAAAGGGTACCACTGAAGCTGGAGGCTCGCTTCAGGGGAAATATCTTCCCTACCTTCCATATCCTTTAGTATGGGATAAGAAATGTATAAATGTTTTTTTCTTAATATCCATGCACTTACCATGAGTATGCAGGCAAGCTGGGGCACAACAATGGTTTCTAAATGGAAATTTGTAGTGATGATTCTGTGAAACTGGAGCTGCAGTAATACCCTCCAATGAGCATCTTAATAAAGTACTTATTGGAAATGTGCAGTACACATACTGTATATATTTTTGCACAACACAGGAACAATAAATAAGAGTTGTTTAAATGAAGATGAGCTCTGTATAGACAAACTGCAGCTTCACAAATTTGCAGCATTTGTCAGCTCTACATAGGGGGACTTATTGATGGACTGGTTTGTTTAACTACACAATTCCATGTTAGTCTTTAAGGGTCATTTACTTTCTCCCTGGCCAGACGTGTAAGGCTGTACCTCTTGGTCTTAGTGCTTATGCAGAGCTGGAACTGGCTGCACCTGCACCTTGAGCCTCTTTGTGGTCTGTTCCCATGCCCTAACTTGTTCATCTGAGTTGTGCTCAGGTTAGGGGACAGGTAGGGGTCTCCACCTCCTTTCATCAGAGAGGAAAGTATATCACAGACCTTTTTTTCTGCACAGTAAAATAATTTATGCTAGAAAAGGTGCAGAAAGCGGTGTAAAATGTGGATTTATAAACAGTATTTAATCACAAGCATGCAAAAGAGAGCATTTCTTATGGTAGTTCTAACATTAAACATTTTAATTATGGAAGGAGCAGAAATTGCTCAATACATATTCCCTGGTCCCATTTCATTAGTAATTTCATATTTGTGCAAGTGCATATATCTTGACAAACAGAAGTTGTTTTTTAGCACCAGCCAGTTATTAAGTGATTACACTCACTGGGGGTGCCTAATAATTGGTACCCCCATCCCAGTAATTTACACTTTCCTTTCGTAAAATGTTTAGAGTGATTTAGGCAGTTGGGTTTCTGAGTATATATAGCAACAACTTGGCTTCTGATGCTCTGTGAATAGTTGAGTATTTTTGGGCTACTGTGAAAATACACTTCTGATCCTGGGAATGGCACTGCTGCATTACTTTCTAATTCACCATTTTGGTGTCAGAGAAAAGAAATGTGGGCATTGAAGCACCATCAAAATGTTTCTGTGTACAGAGCACCACTGGCCTAATACAGTCACTGGCCACAAAATCCAGCTTAATTCAGGGACAGATATTGGGGAGAATGACTGATCAAACCATATATTTGCACAAATGCCCTTGGCCACTCAAAAGTAGCATAATACTATGCCACGCCTAGCTTATACAAACTTTATGTTATAAAATGTCCTATCCGTAGCAACTTTTCAATTGATATTCATTTTTCTGATTTTAATTATTTGCCTCTACTTCTTATGTTGCTTTCCTGTTTTTAAATAGGGGACAAAAACTTAGACCATAGAAATATATCATATGTATTAGCTGCAAATCCAAGATGGAGAAAAATTAAGGCCAATGGAAAATTGTCTCAGAATATCATAGTCTAAAAGTACATTTAAAGGTGAAATACCCCTTTGTCACATTTGTGGTGCTATATTAATACATACAACAGTCTAAAATCACTGTTTTACTAATAAATTTTTATTGTGCCTCCATACTTATACCTCCGCTCTTTCTTCTCCTTCTCCACCTAAGTGTAAATGTTTGTTTCAGCTGCAGGCCTGCAGCATACTTTCTCCAACCTGCACCCTAATCACTGCGCAAACCTCCTTCCATCCTGCTTCCGGGATCCTCTGCCAACCTCTTGCTTCCTATTTCACATCTCCCAACCAGGACTGGACTGGGATTCAAAATAGGCCCTGCCATTACTGCTATAAAGAGGCCCAAACAGCCCCCACCAGCCCACTTAATAGTCACTTTCTATGGCAACTTACAGCAGCCCATCGGGCATTTGCCAGAACCCACAGATTGCCAGTCCGGGCCTGCTCCCAACTATCCCACTTTTAGGATAGTCCTGATTTTAAAGCACAGTCGCAGTCCAAGAAAGTAGTTAAATTCAGCTTTCTTTACTTGTTCTGACTTGTTCTCTACACAGTTGCCGGCTGCTTGAGTTCTGAATAGAAAGATGAGTAATAAAAGTAGCAATAACAATAAATGTGTAGCCTTACAGATCATTTGTTCTTTAGATGGGGTGAGTGTAGGGTTTCCACCTGGCCGGTATTTTACTGGCCTGACCAGTATTTTTGATGGCTGGTCCCACTGTTATTAATAGGAAAAAAAGATAAATATATAGGAAGGCCGGTATTTTTTTCAAGAAAAGGTGGCAACCCTAGGTCAGTGACCCCCATGTGAAAGCTGCACAGAGCCAAAAGAAGAAGGCAAATTATTAAAAAACTATTAACAAAGGAAGGCCAATTGAAAGGGTGCTTATGCTGGCCATACACAGGCAGATAAAGCTGCTAATATTGGTAATTTAGACCAATTTGACAGCATCTGCCCTGACCGATATCTGGAAAAGATATCGATCAGGAAGGTTGGATTTTCTTCTGACCGACCCGTCAGTCCATTGTGCTTCTCCATAGGGCCGAATGTCCGGATTACCCCGATATAGCCCTGCCAGTTAGTGGTAGGTGTGGCATATCGGGGAAAGATCCACTCGATTTGTGATGTCGCCAAACGAGTGGATCTTTGCATCTATGGCCAGCTTTAGAGTTGGCCATTCTATAACATACTAAAAGTTAAATTAAAGGTGAAGCACCCCTTTAATGGAGTGAGCATTACTATAGTGATCTTACTTACTAGCATGTTTGGGGTTAATTGTTAATTGCCCATTACTAAATTAATCTTACTGGCATGTCTGAAATTAATTACACTGTACCATCTCTAACTGAATATCTATCTTCTGTGTTAATTACACTGTCACTCATAAGTGTGTGTTTTGCGCAAAAACGTCCTAAAATGGACACCGTAGCCTGAACCAACTTAATCCCACGATGACTGGTTCGAACGTAACAGTGCGTTTCCCCTGTCTGATTGGCCAGCATGGCGATCAATCAGTGTGGCTCAGCTCGCGGAAGTAACAAGACTCCATGCGAGCGGCATCCTGTTTTGCAAAGCTTGTGTGAGAGGTAATATACGTGCTTGGAGCTGTACGTTTTAAGGCTGATATGAGCTGTTTAACATGCAGGGAAAATATGCGGTCCAGGGACGGCGGTATGCAATTCATTTGACACCTCGTTAGATTAGGGCTTGAATGAAATCCTTACGGGCTGTAAGCAAATGTGCAGGAGAGGCGTTATATGGCTAGGAGAGGGAGAGTCGTATAAGTCATCCCTATAGCATCCCTATAGCAAGGGAGCTACGGACCCGTTCCGCTCAATTTTGAGAGCTGATATTATTGTTGTGTGACAAGTGATGATGCCTGTGGCACTTACGTGAGTGTACTTGTGCTGCCGCCTGTGCTGTGAATACGTCCCTGTCCATCGCTGCCCACTACACCCACACCAGTCAAAGGGGAAGCAGTAAACCAGGCTCTGTTACCTTTCAGCTCAGGCTGGCAATCTGTGGGTTCTGGCAAATGCCAGAAGGGCTGCAGTAAGGGCCAATAGACGGGCACTATTAAAGGAACAGTGTACAATAAAAACTGGGTAAATAGGCTGTGAAAAATGTTTCTACTATAGTTAGTTAGCCAAAAATGTAATGTATAAAGGCTGGAGTGATT
>CM044445.1:62833682-62901588 GCA_024363595.1 Xenopus borealis
CGGGCCCCCCTTCAGCCCGGGACACTTGTCCCCCCAGTCCCCCCCTGATGGCGGCCCTGCTTGGGGATGCTGAATGTCAGGCACCCCCACTACTTTTACTTACCTGACACCCCGGGCCAGTGCTACTATCAGCAGAAAACCACACTGGGCCTGGGGTTGTTCTAGCGAGCACCATGGAGAGATCAACTTCCTCTTCTCAGGGCTGTGCATGCACAGTAGAGCGGAAAGCCGAACTTTAATCAAAAAGTCAGCTGTTTTGCTCTACTGCGTGTGCGTTTTTCCCAGGAAATTTGAAGATCAAAGAAGCAGGAAGTTGATGTCTCCGTGGTGCTCGCTAGTAGAACCCCAGACCAGTGCAGTTTTCGGCTGATAGGAGCTCCGGCCCAGCGTATCGGGTAGGTAAAAATAGTCACTTGGGGGTGCCTAACATTTAGCACCCCCAAGTGTAAAAATGCCTTTCCTTGTCCTTTAATTACTATTGTTATCTTCTTTATCACACGCCCAAAATATAAATGTTTCTTGTAAAAAAATTACTAGCAAACATACATTACAAAATGTTTTTGTGTCATTTCATATGAAAACAAATCTATTGTTTTAAGTAGGGATTCCCTGAATCCAGGATTCTGTTCGGGATTCGTTCTTTTTCAGCAGTATTCAGATACATGTTTTTTTCAAAACACATCAGTTAATAGTGCTGCTCCAGTAGACTTCTACACTGAAATCCATTTCTCAAAAGAGCAAACAGATTTTATCATATTCAGTTTGGAAATCTGACATGGGGCTAGACATTTTGTCAGTTTCAAAATGAAATATAAAAAAATCTGTTTGCTCTTTTGAGAAATGGATTTCAGTGCAGAAGTCTACTGGAGCATATTACAAAATATCACAAAATGGTAACTGATGCATATTCACTACATTTTCTTTCATTAATCTCAGTTTTGAGTGAAGAACATAAGGAAACATTTATCGAATGAAGGAGACATTTTGGCTTTTTTATTTAAACTAGCATGAAGTGATTTTAGTTGAGTTTAGATTTTAGCATTAGAGGATTGTTGTTGGTGATTGTACTCATATGGTTTTCTGCCGAATGCTGTGCTTAAGTCCTGTGTTGTATATGTTTTACAGACTTGGGAAATGCAAGCCTGCCATAATTTCCCTGACCTGGAGAGTTTCTTTGTTGAAAAGGTAAATATTTGATTTCCTAGAAATAATCCGATAAAATTATGAGGAGGCAATGGTTTATATGCCTTTATCTCTCCTTCGCAAACGTCCTGTTTGTTTCTCATTGTAAATGTGGGATGCATATATATTTTTGTTTTGTATTTTTTTAATTTAGGACTACTTTCACTTTATTATACATATGTCTTCTGTTTATTGTACACATAATTATGTTCTCAAGGGCATTGTAAAGTTTTCATGTAGGCTGTTTTAAATGACCACAGATAGTGCTCCTGAATGAAAAAATCTGGTTTGCATTTACAGATTGTAGAAAATGAATGATGACATTCTGTAAATATAAGCAGAAAGCTGTCAATAGAAATCATGGGATCCCATACCATCCCGCCCACCATAGTCATCACAGACATCAGTGCTAAAAATGTTCTGGGCCTCCTTATAAATTAAAAAAAACTGTTTTTTTTTTAATTGCTGGTCCAGGCCACCCTACAAGTTAAAAAAAATGTTGACACCAGGCCCCCCCCCCCATAAAAGTCAACCACCACTCCTGAGCTGCCATAGCTAGAGATAGAAAGAACCAGTATATGCTATGCAAGCATAGTGTGTACCATTGAAGGTGTGCATGGTTATATTGTTTTGCTCACAGATGAGGCCTTGCTTTGCACACAGAATGCCAGGCTGAAGATGGAAGTGGCATTTTCATTCAGAGTAGAGAATTACAGGAACAACTTTCCCCATAGGATCTGTTTTAAGTAAATAATTCTGTTTAGAAGTGCTTTTTCTCTAGGCTACACAAATCCATATTGGTGGAAAAACAATCCTACTGGGTTTATTTAATATTTAAAAACAAGACATGGGTGATCCAAATATCTCTTATACGGCAAAACCCCAGGTCCCAATAATTATCAATAGTAGAGCCTATCCCTGTAATCTGTATATACTCTCTAACTTATATGGCAAATACTAATAAGGTGCTGCAAGTTATGTAATATAATCTAGTTTTGTAATTTGTACGTTTCCTATTTTTGCTTTTGATTGCCTCTCCTCATTATTCATGAAGACTCACCATATTTATTTCCATAGACCCCTCTTGCAGCATACTATGTTCCAGAGTACATAAGTAAATCAGAAGAGGAGTATCTGCTCAGGCAGGTAGGTATGTTGCTATAGGGCAAATTCAGTATACTGGATACAAAATAATATATACCAAACACAAATGTTGTTCCTTTTAGGTTTATAATGCTCCAAAGCCTAAATGGACACAGCTGTCAGGGCGGAAATTGCAAAACTGGGGTATGTTGACTTTTAGTCCTATAACAGTTTATGGGTTAACTTGTTTGTTCTCTCAACTTTTCCCTTCTGTAGTTTTACTTTGTTTTAAAGCCTGTGCCTATAAATGTAAAATGTCCTTTTGTGTTTAGATTAGTTTATTCTTCTTTGCAGATAACTTATTCAGTTGTCCTAAAGCCATTATTCTGTCTTTCCCATTCTGAGCACATAAATGCCCTTTCGCTGAAATGATTTCCTACCTCTGAACAGGGTCAAGGGACAAACACATGAACACTTTTATTGCAGTTTATCCTTTATTGATTAGGCCAAGGCATATCCAATCCCTCCTACTTGTACAATGCACAATTTATATTTTCTGATTGTTGTACTGAAACATAAGTGATTTACCATTAACAAGACAAATACCCTTTCCTCTGGTTTTCTTACCTCTTTTGGCACAGGGGGACTCCCACATGCTCGGGGTATGGTGCAGGAGAAGCTTCCCTCATGGCTTGAAAAATACACTGACCAAATTTCCTCTCTGGGTGTGTTTGGGGATCACTCTGCCAACCATGTGCTAGTAAATGAGTATAAGGCTGGGGAGGGTATTATGGTGAGTATGTAAGGGCTTGCTATAGATGAGTCATTTCCTCAGACCATTATTTGTTCTCCTTATTCTGTCACTTTTTTGCAGCCTCATGAAGATGGTCCCATGTACTATCCCACTGTTACCACCATCAGCCTGGGGTCACACTCTCTTCTGGACTTCTATGTGCCCATTAACAAAGAATGCCCAGAGATCCAGAACCAGGTAATTTGACTTGTCTTTTCACTTTGAAAAAAACTGCTTCAATTCTGGTAAAATGTCAAGTCAGGGTTCTACTGTATATGTGTTTGCTTATGTTATCTTGAATTATTTGCTCTATACATGTTTTCCCCCTTACCAGGACCAGGTTGCCAGCAGAGAAGAGCAGCGGCATATGTTCTCTCTACTTTTGGAGCCACGGAGTCTCCTTGTGGTACGTGAGGAACTGTACACTAGTTATCTGCATGGCATTTGCCCGAGGATGTCTGACACACTGAGCCCGATGGTAGCGAACTTAGGAAATTGTACAGCTCATGCTGGGGACACATTACAAAGGGGTACTCGTGTGTCACTAACCATTAGGTTTGTTCCCAAAGTGCTAAAGACAGCACTCCTTTTGGGTAAGGGGCGGTAAGTTTATCTGCAAAGCTGTTTTGATACTGAATATGGAATTCACTGGTTTTATTAGTGTCGGAGTTAGGTAAGGAACCCCATATATAAAGCACTAAATGTATGATCTTGATGAAGTCGGACATCTCCCAGAATGTACACCATGAGTCTACAAGATTAAATAAAATAGTTTGTTTTACCATTACAATGTGTGCGACTCAATGCTTTTTTCTTGGTCCACAGTTTGGTTCTGCTGGAGGTATACAAACTACTAGACCGTACACTTTGCTTTACTACAGAGGGCTGTGAGCATAGAATTAGTGTAGATTTGGGAACATAAGTTATATAGAGTGTACATGTTTGTGCTTAGTGGCTCAGGACAGAATGTATTTGTATATTCTAAATTTACTATGTACAAAGTATATGTTGTGCAGAAAACAGGCCTCATTTAGGGGCTATATTTATGAAAGAGTGAACTTCCGCCACTAGAGTGAAATTCCGCCACTCTCCATTCATTCTATGGTATTTTGAAAGGCCTATTTATCAATGGGTGAAGTGAATTTCACTCTAGTGGCGGAACTTCACTCTTTGATAAATTTACCCCTTAGAATGAGCTGGGTGAAACTGAAGGAGAGTGGAGGGGTTCAAAAACACAGCCATTACTGCCCCATGAACTAAAGGGTTGCACCCTGGCTCATTTCAACTGTGTATTGAAACATCTAGCAATCATGTATTTATATAATACCCGGATCTTTAAGCACTGCTACTGCTTTCTAACCTGGATTACAGATCTGGTACAATTCATCTAGCACAGTGCTCTAAGCCATACACTCCCTACTGCCTTACCTCCCTTGGCATTATCCAGTGATAATAAGATAAGAGATGTCCCTTTCCTCTCCCTTCTGCAACACTCTGCGGCCAAACACAGACCGTGCTACATAAAGAGTGTGATGCAGGTCTGCATTCCATTTTAATAGCACAAAGAGATTTGCCTCAGCATGCAAATGAAATTGAGCTTTGTGCTTTTTATTTACTTCATTTTTGTAAATGAGCTTGTATGTTTGTAACAGAGCAGAGTGTATGTGTAGTGACTGTATTGCAGCATGTGCATGAGTACTAAGCTATGGGGCTGGTTGCAAAAACACCAATCCCCCTGATGCACAGGATGAGGGCATTGTGGAAATACAAAGTGAAGCTTACTAATGTATCCCCTTTTCCACTATCTATGGTCATGCTCAAAGATTAGTCTATTTTGGAGGGAGGTTACTAGCTTCTTGAAAATTAGCTTGAAAATAGGAATAAAATGGTCTCCATGTTTTGTTTTATTGAATCTAGATAACCGTAAGCTTTTTTCAAATTCTAAAGCTAAAACCTATCTCCCGCGGGAGTAGTACATTGACAACTTGTTTCCGTCTGATTCCAGGAAAGCTTTATTTAATTATTGGCTACAAAAAGAGTCCCCCCTCATTATCAGATATCAGTTCTTACCTGAACCAGCTTAGTTGTCAAGAAGCCTTAAGGGCTAGGCCAGACGGGGAGATTCGGGGGCATTTTATCGCCTGGCGACTTCTCGCCGCGACTTGTAGCCCCCGAACCTCCCCGAACAGCCACTTACCTAAGCGCACCGCCGTTGCTTGAAAACGCCGGCGCGTATCCACACGGAGCGGCGCGCTTTTTAAAATTGCTCCAAATTGCCTCGCCAGGCAATTTGGAGCAATTTTAAAAAGCGCGGAAATAAAGCTTTCCCGGCGTTTTCAAGCAACGCCGGTGCGCTTAGGTAAGTGGCTGTTCGGGGAGGTTCGGGGGCTACAAGTCGCGGCGAGAAGTCGCCAGGCGATAAAATGCCCCCGAATCTCCCCGTCTGGCCTTAGCCTAAAAGCTAAAACAGAAGGGAATAGTTCCAAAGGGTCCTTTAGACTTATATGGTCTCCTTGTATTGAAGTCTGTGACTCCCAGTACCAACTGTCAAATTTCTTGATTCCTTCAAAATGTAAAAGGAATGACTATTGCGTAATCCAGCTTTCCTGAAAACAATGGGCTTTTTCTTTCTTTTTGATTGTCTTTACATCCACTGTCTCAGTTCATTTTTGTTACTTTTCCTATGTTCGTATCCATTAATGTTATTAATTTTTGAAATGGCATGCTATTGTACCAATTACAGCATATCCTCTGTATGGTATTTGCTATCATGTTGATTTCTCTTGTTTATGTGAAAACCAAATAAAATATTTTAAACAACAAAGTGATGCTTGGGTTAGAACAGTGAATATTGTACCACAGTACTTTAGGTTCACAAAAACAATTGTGCATGTTATGCGCTTCATTCTGTATGTAGGGAAAACCAGGGCTATCCATACTGAATACATTATTATTAGTATTATGAAGCAATATCTGTCACGTTTGCAGAACAGAGGCTTTTCTCTGTTCATTATTTGTTGCGTAGTCTGCTTTACAAACAGTGAGGAGATCCAGTAAGTGCCAGTATCCCAGCACCACCTTGCTTTGATCCTAAGCTGCATTCTACTCAACAATAACAGCTAATAAAATAGTTCTCTCTCTCAGATGGGAATACAGGGTGTGAGGGGATGCATTTGCAATTATTGAGAGACTGTACCCTGCAGATATCCCTACCAGTATTAAGGCGTTTCCTTTGCATGGCCTGGCATGTTTCAGCTGCAGTTACAGGTTTGGAAGATCATATACAAATTCCAGGGTAACTTGGCAATCAATAACACTTTGTTAAGCTGGAAGATCTGTAGGCAAATGGGAAGCCATCTGGCTGGTATTTGATTGGCTCAGCTGGTTATAATTCTCCTACATGTCAATGTATTTAAAAAGGAATAGTAATTATAGGGATGGCTTAGTAAATTTTTTTTTCCTGGTAAACCAAAAGATTTGCATCTTTTTGTCTCACCAGCAATGTATCCCTCCATGCCAAGTAAATAGAAACATGTTCAATCACACTGTTTGCCATTATCCTAAGGGGCAATAGGAGTCTTCTGTTAAAGGGGACCCGTCACCCAAAAGGAATATTAAAAATCCTATTTTATCAAGCAAAATTAAATTTATTTACACTAGATAAATTATTTGATTCTTGTTTCCTTCAGTCTGGGAATTCAAAATGATAGCAAACAGGCAGGAGCATTTTTGTGGACACTGTGTAAGGCAAGCATTATATCATCTTAGAATCTTGTTTGTGCACCAGAATGGGGGACCCGATGTCTATCTCCATGTCCTGGCTACACAATTAAGTGGTTAAGAGAACTGGGGGAATGTGTGGAGAGCAGTGACATCTAGGAAGTGCTGAATGGAAAGTGAAAGTAATTGTCTGCCCCACCTCTATGCCATGGGCAGACAATATTTGATTGACAGCTGATATTTTTAAATCAGCTATGCTTTAGTAAAAAATAGAAATTGTATTTCATGTTTAATTTGAAAAGGACTTTTATTATACAGATTTTTGTGTCTGGGTGACAGGTCAACTTAAATTTCAGCATTCTCTTACCAGGAAACTGCATATCATTCTGGAACAGTCGTTTTTTTATTTTACTTTGAGTGTCAGTATTAATTGGTAGGTACAGTTAGGCAGGTCTGGACTGGGATTCAAAATAGGGCCTGACATTACACCTACACAAAGGCCCCAACAGCTCCCTACCAGCCCATTAAAGGGTATCTGACTGTGGCATTTGCCAGTACCCACAGGTTGCCAATCTGGGCCTGCAGGTAGGGCACCTGTTATACAGATTGCTCAGGACCTGGGGTCTTCCAAATAAGCGTTCTTTCCATATTATGTATCTCCATACCCTAAGGCCACTTAAAAATATTTTAAATATTAACCCTAATAGGATTGTTTTGTTTCCAATAAGGATTCATTTTATCATATCTGGGATCAGGTACACGGCACTGTTTAACTAGTACACAGAAAAAAGAAATTTTTTAACGTTTGAGTCAACTGGAGATGTCCTTGCATAATTCTGAGATTTCTAGATAACAGGTTTTTGGATAAAGGATCACAAACCTGCACATGGGTATCTCCTGTATACAAAGCAGGGATTTAATGCCCTGTAAACTGCACCTCCACCTTGCGCATAATCACTTTTAATGTCTCACCTGGTGTAATACATATGGGTAGTCTCAGATCTTAACTTTTTCTCCCAAGTTGTTTATCTTAAGCTTCCCATTACTAATGTTTGTCCGTTTACAGGTACCTTCCCTCTGAAACACTCCCTTTAATAGTCTCTGTTTCCTGGGGAACCGTTGGCAGCCAGTATTTGCTTGTGGTTCCTTTTTGCACGTTACGTCAGCCTTTACGTGCAGCAGTGGTTTTCTAAGCTCCACAAAGCTCTCTGAATTGGTTTCATTCTGCAGGTGAGCAGACTAATGGAGGAGGGAAGGTGAAGGAAGGGCTGGAGCCTCCTCTCACCTGGGGGCAGGTAACCTGACTCTATCTAGGGTGTGTCTGTCTGGGTCCCTCCCTGACAGTGATAAGCATAGGACTAGACGGGAAATGTCAACAGAACATTCTAATATGAGCATCCCCTCACGTACTTACAGATGGATTGATTCTCACCCGTTTACAGGTAACCGCTGTCATATCACCAGAGCATGGAAAGGAATAGTAAGGACTTAGGATACAAAGATGCTAGGGTTACAGGAAGAGATGGAAAGCTCAAAACAGGAATAAAACCATTATATAGGATTTACTGAAACCTCTGCTTAATTCTGTAGCACTGCCAGTAATGGCCTATGTTTCTCAGCATGAAACAAACTTCATCAGACGCATGAACATAACCACACATGAAATAAGGCATGAAGGTACGATTTCTAGAGTGACTATTTAAAATGATGGTGTATCTTCCATAGCAAAACATATTCTTCTCTAGAGAGAGATGGCGATGCTTCTTATCGGCATTTTATGTTACAAATACTTGTATGTATATTTTACTATGCGGCCTCTTATCTGTGACGCACTGCAATGCTGTATATATTGTGTGTGTATTCCTTGCAAGTGGATGTAGGATCAGGGTTTACTGTTGTGTGTTACATCTCTACCCATCACAAATAGGCAGATGTTATTTTAATATTCTGTATACTTTTTATTTTATATCCGTGTGTTAATTAGGTGTGGTGTTTTCGCTCTAAGGGTATAATTCTTACTTAAATCCTGTTTGGTTAGTACCTATAATCTTTTCTGTAGTTTTGTTCTTAGCAGGAGAGCTTTTGCTTTTATTAATAGTGCACTCTGTGTTTGTTTGAAGATCCGTTTAACTTGAGCGTATGGAAAATGACAGGCATCCAATATTTCCCTAAAATAACAGTCTGTTGTTGCTTCATGCTAGCACTTCTGAACTTGTTCTGCTGTCCTTACTGAACTTACACCGGCAGTTAATCTC
Organism: Xenopus borealis; assembly: GCA_024363595.1. Lineage (NCBI taxonomy): Eukaryota > Metazoa > Chordata > Amphibia > Anura > Pipidae > Xenopus > Xenopus borealis. The sequence goes on from CM044445.1 coordinate 62,842,716, forward strand.
TGTAAAGACATTGTTAAAAGACCAAGAATTATACTGTCAGTCATTGTTGACAGCTCTGAGAACGATGCATTGGTTAATCAGTTAGGCTGTGGTTTAAAGGAGAAGTAACAATGTAAAAAGTGTTTGTTAAAGATGGAAGTAATTAAAGCATTGCTGCAGTTCTTCGCTTTTTTTCTGCTTTTGTCCGAAGCAAAATTGAAAATACTTCCTACTTTCCAGTTACCACAATAGAATCCACAGGCAACAAGGCGATTCTTTGTGACAGCCTACAGTTCTGACACTTAACACTGGTTAAATACTATATAACAAAAGGGAAGCTGTTACCAAGCAGTATAACTGCCAGAGTGCTTTATTCACACATCTTTAAAGGGGTAGTTCGCCTTTAAAGAGGATATAAAGGCAAAAAGAAAAATTAAATCCCATTTTTACTTTCTTTAATGAAAAAGAAATCTATCCCCAATATACTTTAATTAAAAGATGTCTATTGATTTTATGATAAACCTGACTGTAATTTCCCCTCTGTTTTACTTTCTATGACTGCTGCAGATAGGAAACTTCAGACGGTCCCTAACTGCTCTGCAGGGAAACAATCATACTTTCAAATGACTGGGGGGAGCCCCCCTCACCTTACTTCCCTGACCTTGTTTCCCTGTAGAGCAGCCGGCGACCTCGTAGAGATTTGTATCCACAGACCCAGTGCAGTCTGTATATTCTGATTATTAATCAGGCTTGCTGTATCAGCTTCTTTGGCCGACTTGTGCTGTTTTGATAATTTATGACAATCCCTATGCTTAACCTCCCAACTGAAGCCCAGTTCACACTGAGCATGTGCAGGGTCTTGGTCTTGCAAAGTTACAAGATGACAGCCCCCTGTTTAGTATTCAAAATAAAACATTTTTAGCATTATTTTAGACTTTAGTTCCCCTTTAAATTATTTTTTAGTATGTTGTAGAATGGCTAATTTTAAGCACTCTTTCAGTTGGCCTTCATTTTTTTTATTATTTTGCCTTCTGGTGGATTCCAACTTACAAATGGGGTTTACTGACCCCATCTAAAACCATGCTGTGCAAGGCTATACAAATTTACTGTCATTTCTGCTTTTTATTACTCATTTTTCTGTTCAGGTCCTCCCCTATTCATATTCCAGACTCTCATTCAAGTCAATGCATGGTTGCTAGGGTAAGTTGGATCCTACAAACTAGATTGCTGAAGTTGTAAACTGGAGAGATGCTGAATAAATTTCATGCAAGGCTGATTTTTTTAATTGTTTTTGTAACAGTCAAACAATTCCATTATGGTGAGGGTGTAAATGACCTTTTTAAAATGATTTTTTTTTTCATTAACGTCATACCAACATATTACTATAAGTCATGTACATTTGCAATGCAGGACTAAAGTGATATTTTTTAATAAAATCCTCACTTAGCTGCCTCAAGCTCAGTTCTCATGCTGGGCTGGGGGCAGTGAGATCCTTTAGTAGGCTGAATATCACCTTTGTACCAGCCTATCAAATGATCCTCTTACCCCCTGCCCAGTAAGGATGATGAAACTACTATCCAGCTGAGAGTGTCTTGCACTTTAGTATCGCTTGACTGAAAGGGGTTGGGGGGGGGAATTTTTAAAATTATTAATAGTGCAGTGCTGCATTGCTCAAAGGAACATGTTAGCATCCCTCTATTATATACCCCAGCATGAAGGCATTATTCATACAGCTAGACAAGTAAGGTGATATCAACAGTGTGTTTGTGCCATGCAGCCATTTTGTACACAAAAAAAGACACAACATGTGAACCCTTATTAGTTTTGTAGTATACATGCATACATGCAAATATTTACTTGAGGCTGGTAATATAATACAAGAATCAGGTCAGGAAGCATGGGAAAAAAGTCTTATCAGTGCTGATGTTGGAAGCAAACATCAGATATGCTGAGCATGATTATAACTTTATTCAAGATAATGGCAGAGGGATAAAAGCATACTTTATACCATGCAAATCCTTAGCTTTTGGACCAAAATAGGGGTCCCCTTGCTATTTAGGTAGATTCCCCTAATAAAGTGACATTTCCATTTACAATAAAATAAATAAACTAATGAATACAATAAAATAGTTATTAAAATGACATGCATGCATGACAATCTCTAAACCAGTATTTAGCTTAAAGGGGTAGTTGATCCTTAAATTAAGTTTTAATGTTATGTAGCTAGTGATCTACTAAGACAAATTGCAATCCGTCTTAATTTTGATGGTTGATTTTGACCATCTTGGAATTTCAGATGGTGTTGAGTTGTTAGGCTCCTGCTTTTATACAGTGAAAAGTGAAACCAGTGGCACACTGATATTCTTGTGAAAGCAATGAAGTGGTTTATTTGTTTAGCCCATGTGCATACAAGAAAAAGGGCAACGTTTCGGACTCCACTGAGTCCTTTATCAAGGCTTGAACAGCCTTTAACAGGCTTGATAAAGGACTCAGTGGAGTCCGAAACGTTGCCCTTTTTCTTGTATGCACATGGGCTAAACAAATAAACCACTTCATTGCTTTCACAAGAATATCAGTGTGCCACTGGTTTCACTTTTCATTGCAAATCTGGACCTGAAGGGCAGGCGAAGGTCATCCAGTTTGAGCACCTGACACCCACACTTGGGAGATTTTTATGGGTTAGAGCACTTCAAGATTTCCTGCTTTTATACAGGGCATGGAACTCCAAGGTAATTTTAATATCCTCATATTTTGCAACTGGGGGTACTTTATTTATTATAATACACAAGTTTCAGTAAGTCATGTGACAGAAATGACATCAGAACTCACCGTTTATAACTGATGACATCAGAACTCACCGTTTATAAGGATATCATTTACAAGATATTCATGGCTTTCGTGTATTATATAGTGAATAACGTACCCCCTCTTGTAAAATATAAGGATATTATAAGTTACCGATGAGTTTCATGAACATATAAAAACACAAGGCCGAAGACAGAAATCACATCAGAACTCACCGTTTATAACTGATGACATCAAAACTCACCGTTTATAAGGATATAATTTACAAGATATTTACGGCTTTTGTGTATTATATAATACACAAAAGCCATGAATATCTTGTAAATTATATCCTTATAAATGGTGAGTTCTGATGTCATCAGTTATAAACGGTGAGTTCTGATGTCATTTCTGTCACATGACTCCCTGAAACTTGTGTATTATAATAAATAAAGTACCCCCAGTTGCAAAATATGAGGATATTAGAAGTTACCTCGGAGTTCCATGACCTGTATAAAAAAACTCGGCCTTCGGCCTCGTGTTTTTATATGGTCATGAAACTCCTCGGTAACTTATAATATCCTTATATTTTACAAGAGGGGGTACTTTATTCACTATATTATAAGAGTTGCCGCCGTATGCAAATTAGGCTTCGCTAGCGTAACAGCGCTCTGCCTAGCAAAGTAACACTAGCACTAGTGATGGGCGAATTTATTCGCCAGGGGCGAATTCGCCGCGAATTCCCGCGATTCGCCACTGGCGAATAAATTTGCGAATCAACAGCGAAATTTCGGTTAGCGAAAATTCACAGGAAAAACGAGTCGTGCGCAGTTTTTTGACGCGACGAAAACGACGCGACGCGCTCCTAAAACGACGCGACACGCGTCAAAAGCGTCCCGTGACTCGTTTCGCAAATTTTTCGAGAATTTCTCTGGAAATTCGCTAATTTTTCAGCGAAGTGAATCTCGGGAGATTCGCCCATCACTAACTAGCACAACTATGCTACCGTTCGCCGACCTGAGCGTAAAGTCGCACTTTAGTGGATTTGCATAGTGCTGGCGAAAATTCGCCTGGCGAAGTGCGGTGAACGCTAGCGAAGCCTACGCTGGCCAATTTTCGGATCTTAGTGAATCTGCCCCATAGTGTTGCAAATAGCTGCTCTTTGTCTGCTTACTTTTGTACAAGGGCCTGATATTCCATATACAGGTATTGGATCTATTATCCAGAATCCACAGGACCTTGGGATTTTCTGGATATGGGATCTTTCTGTACTTGGATCTCCATACCTTGTTGCCTACAAATTATTTAAACATTAAATAAGCCCAATAGGAGTGTTTTGCCTCCAGTAAGTATTTTATCTTAGTTAGGATCAAGTACAAGGTATTTTTTTATCGTTAAAAATAATTTTTAAAATTTGAGTTATTTGATTAAAATGGACTCCTATGTGTTTTTAAGTTTAGCTATTTTCAAATTGTTCTCCAAGACTTTTTTCAATTACTTTTACCGTTTTTCCAAAATCTAAATTTAATGTCTCTGGTGTTTGAGTCTGGCAGCTCAGTAATTCAGCTGCAGATTCTGTACTGTTACAATTTTGCAACATTTAGTTCAGGGGTCCCCAACCCCCAGTCCATGGACAGTCATGAACTGGGATGCCGAAATTAATCTGGCACGCCCGAATTGGACGCCGGTGATTAGAATTGGCCTTTAACAGGCCACACATGGTTCAATCATGCTTGGAAAATCAGTTTGGTTCCAGGTTCAGGTCCATGTTTGGGATACTAATCTTTGCAATGATCAAAAGTTAAAAATAAAAAAACTGCCTGTTTTGAGATAGCAGACATATTGCTGGATTTACTGTGTCGTGAACAGAAGTAAATCATCTGCTGGAGTGGTGACCAGTCCTATTTTGAGGATATGAAAAATGGATCACTTTGATTGCTGTAAATGTATTATTTGAAATACCGTTATCTTCACTATAGTGCATTCAGGCAAGGGGTCACTACATCCATGTTCCTGTCATTCATGTGTGATTTTTATACTTGAACATGAAACCTGTCAGAAAGTAATTTTTTTCAAACTCACAGAACTGCTGGTTGGCTTATAACAGGCGCAGAGTTTGTTATAAATAGCAATTTAAGCAGAGTGGATTCTCGGAAGAACCTGTTTTGGTGCTGGCAGAGGGACATAATGTATTACTTGCATGCAAGATGAGGCCAACCTGAAAATAAAAAGCCAGAGGGTGTGGCAGTTCTGCGGAAATATAAGAGAAAAGTAGGCAAAGGCTGGGCTTTTCTGCCATCTGTGACATGTACATGCAAGGATCAATCCAATCCAAATGCTTGTGTTTTTTTCAGTGTGTAAAGCATAATCAAACAACACTTCTCAATTGTTATGATACCAGAGCAGAACAAAGGAAGATGGGGCTCATATCAGTTGAGACTAGCAACGTGACCACAGAAATGTGGCACCTGGGGTGTTACAAAGCACTTTGGCATAACAACAATTTGGTGTTTGTGTGGATGCGTTATTGTTTAAAAGTTTTCATATCTACACTATACCATGCTAGTTTTCTTAAATAAACCTGTTTTCAAGAAGTATCCTTTGCACTTTAGCAAGCTGCACATTCCATACTGTTGCTGAGTACACCCTTCAGGATTTATTTATGAAAACGTGTGGGTAATACAAGCCTCAGGAACTTCTCTGTTCCCACAAAGAGTTATTGTATATTTACTGTGTGTTTCCTTAAAGCTGTTGTTCACCTTTGAGTTAACTTTTGGTAAGATGTAGAGAGTGATATTCTGAGACAATATTTAATTGGTTTTTATTATGATTTATTATTTAAGGTTTTTGAATCCTTTAGCTTTTTATTCAGTTTGCATTATAAACAATATGGTATCTAGGCTCCAAATTATCCTAGCAACCATGCATTGATTATGATAAGCGACTGAAATATGAATAGTATTGGGCCTTACTAAAAATATGAAACAAGAAATTAGCAACAGCAATTAATTTGTAGCCTTACAGAGCATTTGCTTTTTGGATGGGGTCAGTGGCGCCCATTTGAAAGCTGGAAAGAGTCAGAAGAAAAAGGAAAATAATTATAAAACAATAAAAACTTTAATAATGAAAACCAATGAAGAATTGGCCGTACTATTAGGGCCCTTACACACTAAAAGTATAAAGGTGAACTGCCCCTTTCATTATTTCCTCCAGGTGCCACAGTTTCTTCCCACAGTACTACTGGCAATGACTTGTCTCACAATGAAAATGACACTAGTGGAGACATATAAATAGTTGTAGGTGATGTACAACTTTGCCGCAGGAAGCACAAGGAAGGCAAACATACACAGCAGGATTCATGTGCAATAGGAATGACCAACTTGAGCTTTACAAACCTACATAGTGCTGTGTATTTAGACATGTTCTCGGGTGTTTGTTATTAGGAACTGTGAAATCTCATCCCTACATCTTAATGAAACATGTATAGCTACACATCTGCCCAATTACTTCCAGTAATGGATATTAGATCTGACCACTTGCGAGCCTATAAACATCCTAAAAACAAGCACCTTATTTATCTGAAATCATTGCTTGGCATAAATGCAATGGATTTGTTTACATGAGAAGAGGAAATAAGAAGTGTAAACAAAAATAGACAAACATAAATTACACTGTAATTACACTAAGGGGCAAATTTACTATTATTCCCCAAAAATCCTACGAATTTATTCGAAATTCGATAAGCATTCGACTATCGAATGCTTATCGAATAGTTTTAGGCTATCATTTTGCTCGATATTCGATTTCTCGATGAAATCAAACGATCGAATACCGATCGTTCGATTTCGATTTCACGAAAAAATCTTGAAATTTCCTTCAAGCCTCTGAAAAATTTGTATGATTCGAACGATCGAACGCTTCGGTCGTACGAATGATATTCGAGCAGGACTTAGTCAAAGAAGCCTATGGGGTGGATTCCCATTGGCTTCTATTGCAATTCGGTAGGTTCAATCTGGCGAAGTAGGCATTCGAAGGTTTTTAAAATTTTGATTCCTTCGATCATTGAATGATCGAATATCTGATCATTCGATCTATTCGATAATTCGGTATTCGATGATCGAAGAGGCCAAATTTCAATATTCGAATATCCGATTAAATCGTATTCGAACTATGATCTATTCACGTGAATTTTGTAAATCTGCCCCTAAATACAATATGCAATCGAACAATTTTTATTCGATCGAAAACGGACCTATTAGATCGAAAAAAATTTGATGGTAAATCTGTCCCTAAATGTCTTGTGTCCTTAAATGGCACCTATCAGTGTTAAAAATAATGTTTTGTTAAAAGAATGCTGGGCTCTATGAGACAGCACATGGAAGAAACAAATGTTCCCCAATAAGATAAGTGGAAGCAGCTGACTGTTGTAAAATCAGCCAATTGAGGACCTCTTCCTCACACACCAATGACATGCATGCAACGTGTCGGACGTGCAGAATATAATGGGATTGATAGAGAAATCGCCATGCAGTTAAGCTCTTACAATTAACTTCCTCTTTTAACTGTACACCTAATGGCCTTTAAACAATGCACTTTAGCTGTATGCACCCAGTGTACATGTACCTGTGTTTGCATATATTGTTTTCAAAGTATTTTCTGCTCCCTTTTACTGCAATTGACTTGTTGCCTAAAATTATGCCTATGTGTGGTCTTCATATAATAATAATAGTAGAATGGGACTAATTGTGGTGCATCTCTTTGACATAGGTGTGAGCCAATCCACACTGTTGGTTGAATACACACTTGCAGTGCTTATTTATTGACTTTTCTATGTTTTATTATTGTGAGTAGGAGTTGCCTTCATGCTTTATTTGCCGAAGTAACATTACATACCCATACATTGCAGTGAACACCCCCCTAATTATCTTAAGAACTATTTACTCTCTGCATTAAGATCCACCTGAAATATTAAAGGGCCTAATGTGAATATTTGTATTTTTTGGAAGGGGTCTGTCATCAAAAGAGTTCTGAATATTGTTCAATACATACTATCTCTGCATTTAAATGTAACAATACCCAGTTCTTGTTCATTCAGTCCCTCGGGTGGATTGTGTTTATTTGTATTTTGTGAACTAAAGCCTAACAGCTGCTAAATGCTTTTGTACCCAGGTGCATAGCAACTGACCCATCAACTGTCACACCCCAGTCACAGCTATTACGTTTCATTTTAGGAGCAGAAGGAGAGGACCTGCTCTCTTGTGCTATAAATAAAATATAGACCAAGCAGGACCAATATATGCTTTATGAACTAAAGGCAGCCAGTAATAACAACTAACAGTCCAACCAATTGCATGGAGGACAGGTTGGACTGCCAAGGCATAAAACCAGGGGCTTTCTTCAGCCCCAGCTCTGAATGAGGGAAGATACATCTTTCATTGTTATGACATGAAAGTTATAAACAATGAAATATAATACAATATAAATATATGTTTGTTTTGTAAAAATAGTGCAGCCTCTCCTTAGTAATTAAACATCCCTGTGATTTCATAAGATGATATATAGTTGGTTCTACCACATCTGTCAACAAACTGGTGCTGGAGATTCATTTATTCCTTGCTTCCCAACTCTTTAATGCACATATTACAAATTATGCTTTGACTTCTGTGGTCCATGATGAACCATGCCAGCATTTGTGTTCCCTTCATTTGAAAGGGAAAGACTATGACTATGGTATCTGCTTGTGCTATCAGCTGGGTTGGGATCAGGAATGCCTATCCTTTATTAATCATCGTTCTTGTTTAATCTATACCCTCTCTTTCCTGTCCAGTTATATCACTATAAAAAATGTAGCAAGTAATGTCTTCTATTTATAATTATTGCAGAGTTCAGTATGTTTAAGAGAAACTCTGATCAGTTTTTGTGTTGTATAATATGTGTGTGTATTTATATATTGGTATTATAATGTCTAATATTGTTTTTGGTTGAACCTTGAACTTTTAGTGGTGTTTTGAACTCTGCTTACAGATTTGGCCTTATCTATTGTAAGTGTTATTCATAAAATCCTCCCTTGCTCCCCTTCCATGGAATTATCAGTAATATGTGTTGATCTCATTCACACTTTGTTTTACAGTCAGCATTATTATTGCCACTTATTACTTCCACATATGCAACCTGCCAGAGAGAGAAATAATCATATGGGGCTATAGGTGGATGTGTGTATATGTATGTATGTGTATATATATATATATATATATATATATATATATATATTTAGGAGCCAAAACGTCGCAATAAATCTTTAAAATTTTTCACTGAAGTCCCAAGAGTGCGGTTAGTTTTTGTTTTTTTGTATATTCTATAACAAGCACCTGGGCATTGCCTTACAGTCAAGAGTGCACCGGCTTCAGTCCTTTTATATATATATATATATATATATATATATATTCGTAAGCATGGTAATCTTCGTGGTGCACATGCAATACTTAGACATATACTTCAATTAGAAATGATTCATCCCTAGACCAGGACTTTTTAGCATGGACACCCAAAATTCCAAGAAAGCCAAGAGATATGTCAAGGGCCAATCTATGAAGTGATACAAGCTCCTATTTGGAATATCCAGGTTGTACTTATGACACTTTATCATTGAATGTATATGTTGCAAAAGTATTTGGCAAATACAATGTGAGACGCTGAAATTTCGTTTAGGTCGTATACATTCCACAACAGACCACTCCAACTTCTTATTTCATACATACTTGCTCCTTTTCTGCAATTTTAGTTTATAAATTATATCCCCTACACACACACACACACACACATACTTAGTAACTCAGAGCAACCCCTTATAGAACAGCTCTTTGACTAACTCTGACATAGTAGCCTCACCAATATATGTCACAATAGCCCTAAAACAAATTTCCAAGTTTGATCTTACAGTGACAGTGATGGCACACAGATTGCAACACCCAAATGGCAGATGCAGTTGACTGAAGAAGAGGTGGGATGGCATGGCTCTACATCTCTCCCCAATTTCAGCACTGTGTCCTGGGTAAGTGCATCTCTGGGTCCATGAATACATTTTACTCTAAGCTGGCAGCTGTGGCACAGTTATCCATGTCCACCACTCACAAGTCAAGCCACATGGGCCTGAAAATGAATGTCAGCACAGCTGTTTGAAAAAGCAACCATTTATGATTTTTACTATCTGTTTACGCGCATTTATCCCTTATATGGGTTGTTGCTTTATGAAGAACAGGCACTCAAACCATGGGTCTCGTCAAGCAATTGCATTGCCGTGTGGCAGTAGGTGAATGGAATTTAATGATTCATTGTATTGATCACTTGTATTTTAAAGAACAGTATTAATAATTCAGATTGGATAGCAATTCTACATTAAGTGCAGGGCCACAGTAAGTGATGAGAGAAGGAGCAATTACAATGCAGGAATACCAAAACCTGCAGGTTTTAGGTATTGCTGAACTACAGCTCCGAAATGCCCCTGCTAGCCTTTATCTAACTGTGAAATACTCAACTAGATGGCTGCAGGTTGTACATTTGTGCATCCCTGATTTATGCATGTTTTATTCTAGACAGGAAGAACTGTATAACATTAGGTTGTAGAGTGTATACTGAGTGCTGTACAGCCCCTGTGAGACAGATTGCTTGCAATAGTGTCATGGTTTAACAGCCTTCACAGATATCTTTTGTTTGTTTTGGCGTGGTGTCAGGGAAACAATAAAAGAACTTTGGCCTTATCTTTTTAACCGAAACCTGTGAGCACGTATATATCTGGCCCCACGTGTCTCAGTGAACTACTTTACGGAGAGGGGCAGCCACCTGGAAACCGTTACCCCAGATTCAGGTGAGTGGGGACATGAATACATTCATACCAGTGACGCAGTACTGCAGCATTTTTTGCACAAACTGGCTGTTACACAAAGATAATACACAAAGCACAATAATGCAGTTGTAGCAATATGCTATTGTGTATTGTGTTGCTATTATTGTACACAAAGACAACAGACTGCTAAATATGCAACATGCTAACATATGTCCTGCTGTGTACATGCAGACACACTTGTTTTGAGTCATATTCACGGAGACAGGAGGAAAAGGAGGAGTGACCTCATGAAAAACACAATTTCTGTGCAATGCAACTAGACTCCAAGGAAAAGATAAGCCATAACAAAGCAACATTTGTATATACTTGGATCTTGTATCTCAACTCTGCATAAAAATATATATTTCAGACTCTCATGAAAATACTTTGCCAACAAGTTGCATAAAATCTAATTTGTCATTTACCTGTATATACCTGTTAGCTAAATAATGAATACCATACCTATCTATGGTATTCATGTACATTGAAGGTACTCTTTGGCTTTTTATAAATGAAACATGTCCAGATTATGAATAGTGTGAAAAAAAGTGAAAAACTCAGACCTAAATAGATCTAAATGTCCCATTACTTCAGATTGTCTTTTTGTGTTGGACTTTGATACAAGCATTTTCCAAACAAACACCCTTGCCTTGCTATAATTTACCAATGCTAATTTATTGTAGTTATGTTGTCATTTTTTACGTGGCCAAGTTAGTACCAATGAGCTTAAATTTGCATTCATTTATGATCTCAAGTTTACAGTAATACACAGAACTGATTTCAGCACATTAGTGTATTCATAAAAGAGTACCAGTTTGCGCTACCTACTCTTAAAGGGGATGTAAAGGCAAAAAAAAATCCCATTTTTACTTTCTTTAATAAATCTTTAAGAAATCTATCTCCAACATGTCTACTTTTTTTACAATAAATCTGACTCTATGCAGTGAAATTTCCCCTCCGTTTTACTTGCTCTGACAGCTGTATATAGGAAACTTCAGACGGTCCCTAACTGCTCTGCAGGGAAACAATCATACTTTCAAATAGCAGGGGGAGCCCCCACCTTACTTCCCAGAACTCAAGCAACTTTGTTTGTTTCCCTGTAAAGTAGCCAGCAACTGTTTAGAGATTTGTATCCACAGACCCATTGCAGTCAGTATAGTCTTGTATTGTATTGGCTTCTATGGCAGATATTATTGGACTTGTGCTGTTTTGATAATTTATGACGATCCCTAAGTTTAACCTCCCAACTGAAGCCCAGACCACACTGAGCATGTGCATAGTCTTGGTCTTGCAAAGATGTTTAACATGGTTACAAGATGTTAGTAAGCATAAATCATTTGTTTAATTAGGCTTCTGGTGCAGTAAGTTCATACTTAGTAAGAAAAAAACAGTGATTTAGATTGTAGATTTATACTGATTTTATGTTTCTTTTATTTCTATATTTTAACACCCACTCCAATTAAATTTTATCTGAAAGGTGTATGGGAGTTTGATTAATGTAGGACCAATCTAGAATGTGTACATTTTAAAAATTTGTATCTATTTTATATATTGTATATGAAGTGTTGCTTACTCAGTTATGTTAATATTAAGGCTGTTTTTGTATTGCAGTCTCTGTGATTTACACAACGGAGGTTGAGAATCTCCATATTTTAATACTATTTTATTTTTGTATGATGTACCAAGAGATGACAGCAGCATGTGCTTGTATAAAAGGAAATGATACTGGGTAGTTTGATGCTTTGCCAGATTGATTGTCCAAAACATTGCTGTGATAATGCAGTTTTAGACTGTTCTACTATTGTTGGATTTTTGGAATGGGTTTGTGAACACAAAAGAACTGCATACACCTGTTAAACAATATTAAAACAAGTGGTGAGGCCTGGAATATTGAGGAAAAGCTGGTCATAGACACAAAGATAAAGTCATACAAAACATAGATTAGTACGATTTCTGGACCATGTGTGGATCTGTAAGGATTGTGGCATCAAGGCGCCCGCTTGCATTCTGATGGGCGCGCGCGTCAGGATAGGCGCGCGTCAAAGCACGCGCATGCGTCTTGACGCCATTACGCATAAGACTTTGCCCGACTCCTTTGAGTCCCAGCAGGCTAATTTTGGATTGGCTCTTTCTGCTACCTTGGACAGGTTGTCAGCTTTGTCCTCGGTTCAGCGCATACCGGCTCCCTCTCCTGTTCCAGTTGCTCCTTCGGAGTCATCTGCAGGCGCTCCTGAGCCTCATATCCCGGCACCTCCTCTTTTTGGTGAAGACCCCACTGCATGCAGAGGATTTCTAAATCAGTGTGAGATCCAGTTCACTCTGCTTCCTTGACAATTTGCTTCTGAGAAGGCTAAGGTGGGCTATATTATCTCTCGTCTCACTGGAAAAGCTCTCGGGTGGGCTTTGCCTTTGTGGGAGAAGGGTGACCCTCTTATTGACGACTCCAGGGCATTTGTTCAGCTTCTTCGTACGTGTTTGATGCTCCAGGACGGGCTGCGTCTGCATCCTCTCGCCTCCTGCAGATTCGCCAGGGATCCCGGTCTGTTCCGGAGTACACTATTGAATTCCGTACTCTGGTGGCGGAGACCAATTGGAACAATGAAGCTTATCACGCGGCTTTTTACAATGGTCTCTCTTTTCGCCTGAAGGAATACTTGGTCTCTCATGATCTTCCCACTCACTGGGAGGATCTCATTGCCCTTGCTGTTAAGGTGGATACACGCCAAAGAGAGCACCAGCTGGACAAAGTTTGTGCTAAGAGATCCTTTCCACCTCTGGCTCCGCGTTTTCAGAAGCTGATTCTCCCTACCTCGTCTGTTCCATCTCCTGCTTCTCCAGTTACCGTTGAAGAGCCAATGCAAATTGGATGGGCACGTCTGCCTCTACAAGAGAAACTTCACAGGCGCGCTGAAGAACATTGCCTGTACTGTGGGGGTAAATCCCATTTTGCTTCTAATTGTCCTGTGAAGCCGGGAAACTCCAGTGCCTAGGTAGGGTTAGGGAGACCTACCTGGGTGGAATCGAGTCCACACCTCAAACCTCTACTCAGCGTCTACTTATTCCTGTACAGCTCCAGTTTTCCTTGAAAATCATTCATACCCAAGCCTTCCTGGACTCTGGTGCAGCCGGGAATTTTATGGACAAATCTTTCGCTGAGCTTCATTCTATTCCCCTCCGAGCACTGGCACTTCCCCTCCGTGTACTGGCCATTGATGATCCTCTTTCTACGGCTGTGATCTCCAAATCCATAGTGGAAATATCTTTTAAGGTGGGCATTCTCCATTCTGAGAAACTCTCGTTCCCACTCATCGATTGCCCTTCTACTCCTGTGGTCCTGGGTCTGCCTTGGCTCTGCATCCACAATCCTACTATAGATTGGTCCTCTGCACAGATCACCGGTTGGAGTCCATATTGCTCTCAGCATTGTTTGCCTGTGACCCCTCTCCTAAAACTCTCTTCTGTTGGTACAGACATTTCTTCCATTCCTCCACCATACCTGTCCTTCAATGATGTTTTCAGCAAGAAATCTTCTGAGATACTTCCTCCTCATCACCTTTATGATAGCCCTAGTGATCTCCTCCCGTGTACCATGCCACCTTGTGGGCGTATTTTTCCTCTCTCCCCCTCAGAGACTAAGGCAATGAGCAGTGGTGTAACTACACATTACTGGGCTCCACAGCAAATAATTTTCAGCCCCCCAAAATTTCATGAGGTTGACCTGTTTTACCAATATTTATTGAAATTGTATATGAATTAGGGCCTCATGGGGCCCCTATGTCTCCTGGGCCCCCCAGCAGCCCGCAGGGTCTGCTTCCTCTGTAGTTACTCCCCTGGCAATGAGAGAGTACATCCAGGAAAATCTTCAGGGGTTTTATTCAACCTTCTTCCTTCCCTGCTGGGGCTGGGTTCTTCTTTGTCGAGAAAAAGGATGGAGGTCTGCGTCCATGCATTGACTATCGTGGCCTTAACAAGATCACTGTGAAGAACCGTTATCCTCTCCCCTTAATCTCCGAGTTATTCGATCAGCTCAAGGGTTCCTGCATTTACACCAAGCTCAACCTCCGTGGGGCCTATAATCTGATTCGGATTAGAGAGGGCGACGAGTGGAAAACCGGTTTTAACACCCGGGATGGGCATTACGAATACCTCATAATGCCCTTTGGACTTTGCAACGCACCCACGGTTTTCCAAGAATTTTTTATGATATCTTCAGGGACTTGTTAGGCAGCTGTGTGGTAGTTTATTTGGATGACATTCTTAATTTCTCGGAAAGTTTGGAGGAACATCGCTCTCAGGTGTGTGAGGTTCTGTCTCGTCTAAGGAAGAACACCCTCTATGCTTAGATCGAGAAATGCATCTTTGAAGTCTCTTCAATCCCTTTTCTTGGTTATGTCATCTCCCATGAGTGATTCAAGATGGATCCAATTAAGATATCTGCTATTTGTAATTGGCATCTACCTACTAGTACCAAAGCTATTCAAAGGTTTATAGGTTTTGACAATTACTATAGACAGGCTTTTCCACCAAAGTCTCTCCTATTTTGGCTCTCATACGTAAACCTCAGGAGTGGTCCCCACAAGCCCTAGAAGCCTTTGATTCTCTAAAGAAATGTTTCTCCTGCTCTCCTGTTCTCAGACATCCTGATCCCAGCCTTCCTTTCTTCATTGAGGTTGATGCCTCTGATGTTGGTGCCGGTGCCGTTCTTTCTCAGAGACTGCCTAGTGACGAGAGAAAGAAATTCTCGTCCGCAGAACGGAATTATGATGTGGGAAATCGAGAGTTACTGGCCATTAAACTCGCCCTGGAAGAGTGGAGACACCTGTTGGAGGGTTCTGCTGTACCTATTACCACCTTTACAGACCACAAGAACCTCGAATATATCCAGTCAGCTAAATGACTGAATCCCAGACAGGCTCGCTGGGCACTCTTTTTCTCTTGGTTCAACTTTGTCATTGCTGATGCCCTATCTAGAAGTTTCTCTACTGAAGATCCTAGTTCCTGAACCCATTGTGCCTCCAGCAAAAGTCGTGGCAGCATTATTTCCCACTGTGGCTTCCCAATTGTTGGCAGCCCAGACTTCTGCTCCATCGGCTACTCCTATGGGTGTAGCCTTTGTTCCCCCTGAGCTACGTGATCTCATTCTTACCCAATCCCATAACTGCAAGCAAGTCGGTCATCCTGGAATTAAAAAGACTATTGAACTCTTGTCACATCTTGTTTGGTGGCCTTCTCTTCGGAAGGATATTAAGAAGTTCGTCTCTGAATGTTCCATCTGTGCCACCTCCAAGTCTGGGCTATCACCTCCTCAAGGTCTACTTCTTCAATTACCTATTCCTTCCCGACCTTGGCTTCATTTGGCCATGGACTTTATCATTGAACTTCCTGCTTCACAAGGGCATACTGTGATCTGGGTCGTTACTGACAGGTTTAGTAAGATGGTCCACTTTATTCCTCTTCGTAAACTCCCCTCTGCTCCTGAACTCTCCCAGTTATTCATTACTCACATTTTTCACCTACACGGACTTCCCTCTGAGATTGTGGCTTACAATTTGTCTCACAGTTTTGGAGGTCTTTATGCAAGGCTTTGAACATATCACTCTTCTGCTTACCATCCCCAGTCCAACGGTGCTGCTGAAAGAATTAACCAGTCCCTGGAGCAATTTCTTCGGTGTCACGTCTCTTTGTGTCAGGACGACTGGGTGGACCTACTCCCGTGGGCTGAATTTGCACACAATAATGCCCTTCATGACTCCTCTGGAAGATCTCCCTTCTTCTGTGTATATGGCCTCAATCCTTTGGCATTCCCTCAAGACTTTATCCTTACCAATGTTCCTGCAGCTAATGACCAAGCAGCACACATGTCTGCCATCTAGCAAGCTACCCAGACCAATCTGGAAAAGAGCTCCCTTTCACAGAAGAAGCACGCGGACAAGAGAAGAGTTCCTGCTCCTCAGTACAGTCTTGGTGATAAGGTCTGGCTCTCCACCAGAAATATTCGCCTCAAAGTTCCAACTCCTAAACTGGGCCCCAAGTTTATTGGTCCTTATTCTGTGATTGAGGTTGTTAATCCTGTAGCTGTGCGCTTTCAGCTTCCTCTGGAAATGAAAATCCCAAATGTTTTCCATGTATCCCTTCTCAAACTTGCAGTGGCTTCTGCCCCCTCGTCCCCTGTTCCGATTATTGTTGATGACCATCAAGAATTTGAAGTGAGCAAGGTCTTGGATTCCAGGATTTCCAGGGGTACTCTGCAGTTCTTAATTAATGAATGGAAGGATTTCGGTCCAGAGGAATGTTCCTTAGTAAAAGCTAGTGATGTCCACGGTCCTCTTCTAGTCTGCAGATTTAATCGGCAGTTCCCATTTAGACCCGCTCCTGGTGGTCCTGAGGCCCCCTGTGGGGGGGGGTACTGTAAGGATTGTGACTAATTCTAGCCCGCGCCAGTATGGGCGCGCGTTCTGATGGGCGCCTGCGTCAGTATAGGCACACGTCAAAGCGTCTTGACGCTATTACACATACGTCATTTTGGTGCCAATTCTCGGCCTGTTTAAGGGCGCCTTTGGCCTGTAGACTTTGCCCGATTATAGGTCAACCTAGCCTTGTTCCTGGGTGTGCTATTTCTCTATCTGATCCTGTGTTTCCTGTGTATGACCTTGCCTGAACTTTGGACTTCTGAACCTACGCTGCCTCAACTGATCTTCCGCCTGGACTTTGACTACGATTTCATCTTGACCCCTGCCTGTACCACAAACTATTTTCGGACTGGTGTTCACTCCTTGGTCCACTTCCAACTCCGGAGCCTTCGGCCCTTACAGGATCATCCTGACAATTTTCGTGCAATGGCGATCGGTCAGGTTAGAGGATTCTGTCACCTAACCATGATATCTCTGCATGTATTGCCTGTTTGACAATATCGGTGCATGACAGTCACATAAGTGACAGTCTGACATAACGTTCATACAATGCCTGTCAATTAATGGCCAGTACATTGTCTGATTTCTTCTTTTTACTACTCTGTTAATCTGAATGGTTAGTTGTACGTTGTTATATAGAAACCAATTATCTTTTGCCGTACAAAGTATAAAATCTGTATGTCTATGGCCAGTTTAACTGATGCACAGACTATAATCTGAACAGACCAGAGACAGCCACATATCAATCCTAAAAGTGTACATTTATTGAAAATAAAGTGCAGATCATGTTGTATTGAGGACTGTAGGGTTCTTTTACCTACATAGCGGAAAATTTAGATGGCAATCACCTTTATCCACAGATCAGAATATTTCCCCCAGAATTCTGACGTTATTGCAGGTGCCGACTCTAGATGCACTGAAAAAATGTAAATTAGTGTCTACTTTGGCAAATCCTTCATGATTGGCACCATATTTTTCATAGTGGGAATGGTTATACTTATGGTGCACCAATGCACATATAGTGTCAATAATGAAACTTGCATTAAGTTAGTTCACTTAGACACAAACTGCACAGGGAACTGGGGGAAGTCTATTCCCTTGTCGCAATGCTTGCAGTTCATCAGAGCAGACTGGTGAGGCACTTTGATATACGTATGGGGCCAGTTATCCAGAAACCTGTTATCCAGAAATCTCAGAATTACAGAAAGGCCATCTCCCATAGATTCCATTTTATCCAAATTATGAAATTTTTTTTAAATGATTTAATTTTTCTCTGTAATAATAACAGTACCTTGTGCTTGATCCAAACTAGGATATAATTAATCCTTATTGGATGCAAAACCAGCCTATTGGGTTCATTTAATTTTTATATGATTTTGTAGTAGACAAAGTAGGAAAATCCAAATTACGGAAAGTTCCATTATCTGGAGAACCCCAGATCCCAAGCACTCTGGATTACAGTTCCCATACTTATATACAAGTATGGACAGTTATGGACTCAGGTAAATTTGTAAATAGTATAATGCTTACTCAGTTTCTGCAGCCAGTTGAGTGCTTTGCAGATAGTTCTCATGCTTGTAAATAAACCCTATAATCCCCAATATGTGAATGTCTGATTAATGGGGAGATACCACTAACTATAATTCTGATTTGAAGATTTTATTAGGTATGTGAAAGTGTAAAGTGCAGAAGGTCAAACCTAGGGTTTCCTTCTAGTTTCCTACTAGGGTGTTCTCATCCATGCATTACAGGACGTATTGCAGTAATGGGAGTAAGATGTATACATAAAAACAGATCTTCCAGCACTGTTAGTGGGGTATGCCCCCCATATACCTCTCAGCCCCATTTATACATGAAGTTGGTCCTCTAGTTATGTTTGCATGAGATGAAGCAGTATGGGCAGCAGACCCTTTCCTAGGGATATGTACCCAATGATAATTAAATAATTGTTGCATAACCCCATTATTAAGGAATACAACACCCCTGACTGATGAATAATTATCCATTTTTGTTGGTGGATAATTTTATTTTCTGCAAGGTTTGAGATGACTTGTGAAATGTGAAGCTCGGTTACTTCCAAACTTTCAAAATATTATAATCCTGTTTCATCTCGCTTTAGGGTAAAAATGTGTCAATCTTAGCAGGTATTGGAGAAATTTGAAATTCAGCCAGTGAACCTGTTTTCCTGATCTGCATGAATATAACATTCCAGTGAGTATATATGTATGTACAGTCTATAAATATTCAAACATACAGCATAAACCTTTCCTAATACTCTCTCCAGTTTGATGCCCCTAGCTCTTCAAAACAGATATTTCATCACACAAAGTATATCAGCTAGCCTTATACTATCAACCTATTAGCCCTATGCTGGTTTATTGGCTTGCACATGTCAGTACTGCACTCTGATTTGTACCAGATGCAGTTAAACACTTTGCATTTGCAATTGTCAGGGATGCAAGTAACTTACTGTATGTACTCTATGGGCTGCAATATTGCCCTCATTCGCTCTTAGATGAGAAGGAAAGGAATAATCACTAGGGGGTGGCAAAATATTGTCAATTGGCGCTTCTGTTTGCTGAAAACTGCACCAGCCCAGGGTAACATGTAACATTTAAGATCCACCACACATAATAATGCCTTTCTTTAATCTTTAAGCATTTTCCATGTAAGGCAATGATCCGCAACATTCCAACATCTTGCTCACTAACCTCTTGGGTGTTGCTCCCAGTGGCATTAAAAAATTGCTTATTTTTGAATTCCTGGCTTAGAGGCAAGTTTTGGTTGCATAAAACCAGATGTTCTGCCAAACAGAGTCTCCTGTAGACTCTACCAAATAGTCAATCACAGCCCTTATTTGGCACCCCCATTAATATTTTATTCGTGTTTGTAGTCTTTTGAATGTGTCTCACGGGTAAAAAAAGGTTGGGGTTCCCTGATCTAAGGCAGTGCTTATGCACTGCAACCAACAAATTTAAGTGGTTACAAATAATTTTGTGTGAAAACAATTAGTACTTTTTCTGGGCCACACACCCATCTGTGCAGATTAAACTATAAAGTACACTGAGAACTTGTGCCCCAGGCCACAGTAAAAGAGACCTCATCTATATCTTTTGAACATCCTTAAATATATGGGAAACTGAGTTTTAACTGAACCTTGCAATTCTCATTTGTGTATCAGAGACTTTATGTAACTGTCTCTTTCCCTGTAATACAGGAACAAAATGCAGTAATGCGAGAAGAAGACAACACCTTCAAGAAGGATGATTCTGTTTCCTCAGTCCTCTGCCCTTCTTATCCTTGTTCCTCGCCTCACATCTGTAGCTCCGCAGTTGTTGCCCCCCTCCCTATCAATCCCTCTTCATCCTTTGAACCCCCTTCTTTCTATCCATCTCTTCCATCTGTTGCTAATCCTATCTGCCCCTCTTCTCCTTCTTTTTCCTTTCCTAACCCTTCAGTTTTAAGCCACTCTTTCACCTTTTCTAACTCCCACATTTTACCATATCCGGACTTCCACACTTTCCTTGCACCTGACTGCCGATCATATTCCTTTTCTGAATACCCCCCCTATTCCACACCTTCATGCCCCACTCTTATTTCTCCAGAGGATTCTCCTCTGTCAGTCAATTTATTTTGTCCAAATAGTTCCTCAAAATGTTCTTCTAATGGTCATTCCTTTCCCAGTTCTCACTGTCAGTCTGAACACCCTGTGCCTACACGTGATTTAAATATGCCATCAGACATTTCACTTGATTATCTTCCACCCTATCATAATTCTCCAAATCAAACCCAACATTATACCACCTCTCCACATACATCCCCAAACAATGGCCCAGCTGGTATCTCAGCTGATATCTCTACAAGAAACACTTCTCCAGACAACTGTTCCTCTCACTCTTTGGCTCCCTCTACATCTTTTATTCCTACCAGGGACCTCATACATTTACACACATCTTCCAATCATGTTGAATTTTCTTCATTACTGTCAAGCAATACCCTCACATGTTGTTCTCATGCACCTTTACCTATGGCACCTCATTTGTCCTCCGTACACCTTGCCAAACAGATGGATTCTAATGGATGTAAAATGTGTCATGCATCAGTGGAGAACTGGACCCGGTAAGTAATGTAAAATGACTCTATGTACTGTTGTATATTGGGACCAAAAAGAAAGACTATTCAATATCTTACTCTATCATTCCTTAACAGCATTGTGTTCTACTTTATTTACTTATTTTTTTTTACATTTTGGCTTCTAACCTTGAGGTTTTTTTTTTTTTTAACCATTCCAAAGAATGGACGAATACAAGCATCGATGTGAACAGTTCCTGGATGATCTTTCTCGATTTGAAGACTGGTTAAAAGGAATACAGATGACAGTATCTTTACCAGATGTATCCCAAGCTCTTCACAGAGAGGCCAAGTTTGCACTGAACAGGCATGAGGTCAGTGACTACCAAGATACTGACTTTTTTATTAAACCATTCTTCATACCAAGTGTTCATGACTGCCATTCAAACTAAATTTTTTCATCCTTTGATACTTGCCATTTTTATTTCTGTTACAAATTCTTATTTCTAATTCTAAAGCCTACCTAACAGTGCTACAGCAATACACATCTTGTCCAATTCTCCTTGACAAATAGGTTGTGCTAAAGGATTTGCGGGAAAAACTATTGGACCTGGAGTCCTTGAACATAAAATACTGGAAGCTTGCACAAGTACCTCACCAGATATTTCTTCCCAATAACCTTTGCAGTAGGATGCAAGAAGTCAACCAGTTCTTGGACAAAGTTCAAAAGGAGGCAGAGGAAGTGATTCAGGCACTAAAGGTACCTCAACATCAAGATGATATGAGAGACGTCACTGCTCTGTAACACTTTTCTGTGTTCAAGGTTAATAAATCAAGCGCACAAGACAAAGTTCACATGCTTCATTTGTCTTCCTGTAGATGAGAGTTCAACAGAGAGAGGAGTTTGATGCAGAGAGGGAGGAGATGAAACTTTGGCTTACAGAAATGGACCTCGGCCTGTCCAGTGTGGAATATATGTATAATGGGAATTCAACTGAGAAAATACATCGTCTGCAGGTTAGAATGGGAAAACAAAGACATATAATTCCAAATGTCTTTACTTTTTTTTTAGCTGTGCCAATGATGCAATTTCACCAGCAGATCACCCTATTAACATATTATACGCTAGTGATGTTACTGTCTCCCAACAGCTGACTAGTTGCTTCCAAAATGATCAGCTTCTAGCAATAATTCCATTCCAGTTCTAACTTTTCTTATGATGCTTTAAAGCTTGGCTCTTTGAAATAATATTAAATACATAGATTTCAACTTATTCAATGTATACTTTCTATTAGCACCTTTGCTCCTGTCCAGATACTGTCTGGATCTGCAAATGTTGTTCCTACAACTGCCCACCTCTCAGGACCAATAACTCTTTCACCAGTATTCTGCTGTCATCAGACCTACAGAACTTGTTTTACCTCTGATTATGTGTCATATTCAATCTGTAGCTCATCTTTCACTAGTGACAGAGCTCAATTTACATATTATTCTCATATATTGCTATCCAGCACTTCATCCTATGTACACCATTAAGAGTGTAATGATAGCCTCTTCTTAATAGAGCATGCTCTTGAATTAGCACCATTTAACAAGGCTCTAATCTCACCCCAAAGCAGTTGATAGGGCTGGTTTAGCTAGAGTGCCAGCTAGAATGAATGTTCCCCCCTCCTTAAAGGAGAAGTAAGGCTAGAAATGGTGTACATTATATTTTGGGGTTGTGTACCAACCCACGGCAGCCACAGCCTGTTATTAGGGAAGATCTGTGCCTCCAAAGATGCCCCAGTAGCTCCCCATCTTCACTGCACATGCTTTGTGCTACTGCCAGTTATTGAGTTTAGGGACCCACTCACAATATACAGTACACATAGAATAGAAATGTCACAGTAGAAGGCTGATTAGTAATTAATACAGATAATAACTTCATGGCAGCACAAAAACCAATGCAAATAGCATGATAATCTAATAATCAGCCTTGTAGCATTATCTTATATTACAGGCACACCTCATTTGTAGCTTGATAATTTGCGATGACCCTAAACTTAGGTTCTTAACAGCTGCTCAGAGCCCACTGAGCATGTGATTTTCGAAGATACTTTCTAAGATGGTGACCTCCTGTGACACATTTAAAGAAGTTGAAACTTTAGGCTAGTGCTATAAGTTCACTACATAAAATATGGCATTTGTTAGTCATATTAATTTTGAGGATTTAGTTCTGAAAGTCAGTGGGGTTGATCATATACACTGGGTAAATTTACAACTGGGCATTACCCCATGACAATCAATCAGATGTTTACAAAAAGGCACAGATATTATAATGCAGAGTTGAAGGGTGATCCCATTATCAGCACACATCTGACCATGCTGTATGATAACCTACTGGAGCAGAACCTTATGTGGGTGATTGAGCATTCAATGGCTAAGTCTGAAGATGGATATGGTAGATTTTTGAGGGATACCTTTTTTTCTGTTAGATACACCTGGAAGCCCAGGAACAATGGCTAAAAGAATGATACATCAATGTTTTCCTTTATCTGAGACATTGTTGTATACTAAAGGGACCCTGACCAAAGAATGGAGCTCTGGAACAGAAAAAGCCCAGCAACCACTGCTTTGCCTGATTACTTAGCACTAGCTCTGTTCATAATGCAGTTCATCCACTAGCCCTGGTAATACAAACATCTCGTCTAATAGAACTAATATGACTATGATATTTCCTAAAACCCTGCCACTGTGTTACATCCCTGTTGTATCACCTTCATAACAAATGTTGCAGTACTACATTAGGGAGCTTCATGAACCTGAAGCTGGAAAGTATCATTGAACTATTATTCAGAATAGTTTAAAATATATGGTTAAACATATTAAAATTATATTTAAAAATCTTAAATATTCATATTGGTTGGAATATTTTAGCATAGGAACCTGCAACTCCACCCACCCCATTGTTAACACAAATTTAAACAGTTGAACTCTTATAACTCTAGTAATACATGTGATTTTAGGAATTTCAGGAAGACGTACGCAGTACTATGAAGCGGATGGATGGACTCCTTGAACGTGGGGATCAACTGATAGCAGAAAGTTATCAACTTGATGCTGATGTTTTAGAGAATGAATTGAAGGAGTTGGGCTCTTACTGTCAGGACATATTCATTCGCTTCTCCCGCTTCCAAAAACGTCTTGTGAGCACGAAGCTGGTAAGTAAAACCAGTGAATAGTGCACTGTAGAAGAAAGGCCTTATTATTATCTGTCTTTTTGTTTGGGGCACATTGGAATTAATAGGACAAGTACAGTGCATCCAGTATGAGCCTACTATATGACCACACGCTCCCTGTTTCCTTTGAGGTATTTGAAGATAACTTGATGGTTGATGACCTAGAAACCATGTCACTTGGCTCTTCTGAAGTTTTCTGTGAGATAGAAAGAGAAGATATAGAAACTCAGAATCCATCTCTGATACTGCCTGGCCCTTCTCTGCTGGCCTGTATGCAGGAAGTTCCTGTGGGGGCTCCAATTGTTGACTTGGAGTGGGACCCTTTGGGTGATGTTGGGACATCTGAATCTATTGATGGAGGAGAGTCTTTCCACACAGCTAACTCTGGTGAATACACTTTATACTTTACCTTGCTTTATTTCTGTTTTCTATATATCCCATCTCAGTGTTGGTCTCTAATATTATGACACATTTCCCCTCTTTAATAGCTCCACTTTTACTTTCTGTCGTAATCAACCAGAACCAAATAGACTTGCCCTCTGCTCCCAACATTAGGCATGTGTCAATATAGAATATGCCTATGAGTATTTGTCAGGATCTACAAGTCATGTTAGGTTTGTAAGTGAAGTAGACTTAACTTTATCACAGCTACATGTGAATACCAGTGTGCACCTCCATTAGGTTCTGATCAATTGGATTCCCCACATCTATAGGTCTATATGCAGCACCCAGAACAGTTAAGGAGCTTGGTGAATAAACATCTTATGGAAACATTGTAACTTCTTTAATATGAGAAAACAAACAAAAGTCAGAGTCTGTTACTACAGAAACCACAAAAACACAAAAGAAGTCTGTAGTAACAGACTCTGACTTTTGTTTGTTTTCTTTGCAGTGCCATGGCGGGTTTTGCATAGAGAGTCTAGGAGCAGCCTAAATTCTGTCCTTTGGAGCCTGGGACCTGAGGCAAATCATGGAGGAGACACTGAGCATTATGGAGATGTTATGAACACTACAACTCCATCCTGGGACAGTCATAGCTTGAAAAGAGATGTGAAAGAAACAGACAGCCAGAGAGAATATACAGATCCATCAGCAAAACCTAACCTTTCATCGGTAAAGTTTTATTCTTCTCTAATAGTAACCTGTCTGAAGCCTTGGGCTGGCCCTGTTTAACTGTATGCAGCAAAATAATTTCTATTTTCTGTGAAGGTGCCATTCAACTCGCTACAAGAGACATTTGAAAATGGAGATGTTGCCAACACTTCAAGTTCTGGTGAATAAATTGTTTACTGATTATATTGATCATTAAACCTACTTGACAGTACAATGATTTAGTAGGACAGTGCATAGGAGAACAGGCAGGAACGTTAGCACCAACATTTACAACAGTCTGTTTGCTCAGCACCCAAAAAACATCTGGATTCAGGCTTCAGGTCTCAGTTTCAGTGGCTACAGGCAAGCCTTCTTAGTAACTGATATAGACGTGGAGGTTAGAAAAATACATATTGTACCAATACAGTCTTTGCTCAAGTCATATTACCATAGCTATAGCTTATCAGTAGATAGAAGAACAAACAGCAATGAGAAAGGACAACGATCTATACAAAGATCTATATATTTATGCCAATGAGCATTTAAGAGTCCTCTATCATGGCCAAGACTGATGAACTTCATTCTGACAGTGCTATGCAAAGAGAGCTGGACTTGCCTAGGTGCAATACTTTAGCTAAGCTATAACAAGACATCTCTTAATCATCTCTTAATTTAGCGCTGGATTTAGAAGGGCATTATGCTGTTTATTGTTCTTGCTGTTTTTTACACATTGGGGTCTTTTTACTAAAATAGGTACTAAATTGCCCCAGACCCAGAGCAGTTACCAACAATCAGCAATTCATTTTAATCAGTCCAACTCAACTTAGACAGTTAAGGAGAACTAAACCCATACTTTAAAAAAACCCACGCACCTCCAGTCTACTTGCTACCCCGGGCAAATGCCCCTAACTTTTTACTCACCCCTTGCAACAGATTCAGGCATCAGAGTTCACGGCAGCCATCTTCTTCTTCGGTGCATGTGCAGTTGTCCGGGACCGGGAATTCGTCCCAACTGTGCATGTGCTGAAATAACGTTCAATACACGAAGATGAAGACACCTGAATCTGTTGCATGGGGTGAGAAAAAGTTAGGAGCATTTGCCCGGGGTAGCAAGTTGGTTGGGGGGAGGGTTTTTTTAAAGTATGGGTTTGGTTCTCTTTTAAGTTAGAAAATCAAAACATCTGGTTGCCATGGATAACTGCAGTTCATTGGTGCAATTTAGCACGTTGGTAATTCATCCTCACTATTTTTGTCAAAGTGGTTGCAATACATGTGTTGAATGCACAGGTGCATGGTTCTAATGTACTGTATATGGGTGTGGCATTGCAGACAAACAGAACCAATGGCCACCTGACCATGATTGAAAATGTTTAAAGAAGCAATGTAAGTTATATATTATTTTCAAATAATGCAGCAAAAATTTCTGGCTCGAGGGCACAGTCCCTGAGATATATAGTGCTTGAATGGAACCGCTGTTTTCTTAATTGCATCTTTGGCATTTGCATTTTCTCTATTTATTGTGGCAACTATCATTCCTATTTTAGCATCTTGTGTCTGAGGGACTTTTAAGCACAGGAAATAGTGATCACCCACCTCTTACTGTTGCAGATAATTGGGGGTACTGCCAGTCTCTATGGCAATCTCTATTGATTTATGCATAGAAAGCAAATGCAGCAAGATGGGTGCTACCAGTGTTACTCTTATGTTATTTGTGAAATAGAAGTGAGATAAATGCTGTGAATGAATGACTGTACCAACACAGAGGAGTCATAAGTCCTCATTCCCATCTGGTCTGACTGACGCACAACCAACTTTAATGACGTACCAGTTTTATAAACCCAGTTTTTCTGTACCAGTCCATACTTTTTTAGTCTCCCCATTGTTTTACTAACAATGCTGTATTGAGGTTCCTATAAAACATCACTAATTGTTTATAAGGTCCAAGAACTGACAGTACAGTTGTTATGTGGTAGGGTAGGCACTATTTGTTTTTCCTCTCTGCCCCAGACCTAGAAGATGTTGGAAACAGTACACATGGACTGGAAGCTGAAAAAGAGGGAAAAATTGCCCAGAATTACTCCCGGTCTCTGGCTGCGGATCTGATGGGTTTTAACAGCACCCAGAGGAACAATTGTATATTACAGAGAAGACGTCAGGTGCAAATGGAGAGGACACAGGTACGCAAGCACCACATGGCAATTTATTCGTACAGTACTGTATATATGCTTCAGGAACGGAACAACAAGCAAAGTGCCCAAAATATGTTATTATATGCAATAAACAAATACTAATAAAAGGCACTATATTTGCCCAGGAGCAGTAACTCATAGCAACCAATCAGCAGGCAGCATTTACTAGTCACCAGTTTATAAGCTAATATCTTATTGGTTGCTATGCGTTACTGCTCCTGGGCAAACTTAGTACTTTTTTTCCATTTGGGGGTAAGTGTTTTTATTTTAGTACTCTGTATCAGCCTGTAAGGGCTGTTTTGACTATGCTATGCTGTGATCACTGTGACACTAAAGTTAGCGCCCATGGTTTTCTCACGATTAAGAAGCTGCCATGTTGTGTGCTGCAGAATCCCTTTATGTACAGGGCCTGTGCATCAGCAGCTGATGACTGATTCCTCTTTGTCTCTGTTTTTCAGAATTTGATGTTATACGCAAAAAGTGTCAGAGAAGAGGTTTCTATTCTCATGGAGAACAGGTGATTTGTTTAGTTTTGTTTATTGTAATAAATATAATTGTTTGCTTTTTGGGGTTTGGGAGTTGGTACTGCAAGTGGCAGAAATATTCAAATTAGCTTTGTTATTCTATTTCCAGCGATGAAATATATTATGTGTGTGAAGGCAAATCGTCCCATTGCACAGCAGCATCCCTTCCAGTTTGGATAAAGCGTCTGGTTTACCTTTTCCTGCTTATTCTCTTTCTTGGTACCTGCCTGCTTGTTTTTACAGTGAATCAACCCCGCTGCTACTCACATAATTTTTCTTGGTCCTTAATGCTCTCCTATGTCAATGGTCCACCCCCTACATAAAATCAGACTTTGTGAAGACTTTATGACTGTGCAACCTACCTGGATAGATGGTACAATGTTGGCTTATTCTAGACGTACTGAATAAAAGCCCATCAATGCCAGAGGAATCAATCACTACATCAGATTTAATGGCAACGTTGGTTCAGGTCCCAGGTCCACATACACAAACAAACTGTAAGTTCCTTGGATGAAAATTCAGCTCTTGTAAGAGCTCTTCTGTTGTAAGTATTGGGATTTTCATTGAAAATATGCAAGAAGTGCTGATTATGTGACAGCTGGTGGAAGAACGAGTGTTGATGTTGGCAGTGTTGATAGAGGCAGTGAAAGGTAGTGAGAAAGAAAATGAGTGTCTTACTGAATGTCACTGATATTTATTCTGATGCTGTTGTGGAATTAGCTTTGTAAAGTTCATGTACAGTTTGCATTGAATTTTGATACAATGAGATATATATATATATATATATATATATATATACATATGCCAGCCCAGTTTTACTGATGTGAATAAATGTAAAAGAACCTGAATTCTGCCATTGACATTTTTATACATTGGACTGGTGAGTGACAGTCAGGTCTGTGGAATACAATGTGCTGTCTGAAAATGTTAGAGAAACCCTGAAACAGCTGTCCTGCAAACATTATCTACTGCTGATTAGGATTCTGGTAGGATCCGGGAAGTTGCTGTTTAATACACATAGAAAGCCACCATTTGCCTGTGGCTGCTGAAAAATCCTGGGAGGAAAATATACAGCTAATAGCATCTATGTTCCAACAAATCACAGGAGTATTGATACTTCAGTAGTTACCAAAGAAACTAGTAGAAGTATCTCTGTTAAACACCTTCCTCCAGTGGTATTTGATGGTAAACATCCTCCTGCCCCTGTGGTTTATGATAGCTAATCCATCTGTGCATCTTTTGTAGGACCTCAGTGCCCCTGTGTTATAGGGATGGCGCAAACTGTTCGCCGGCGAACTTGTTCGCGCGAACATCAGCTGTTCACGCTCGCCGGAAGTTCGCGAACGTCGCGCGACGTTCGCCAATTTGGGTTCGCCTTAGTTGGCGCTTTTTTTTTGCCATTTCTCCCCCAGACCAGCAGATACATGGCAGCCAATCAGTAAGCTCTCCCTCCTGGACCACCCCCACACCCCCTGGACCACTCCCCTTCCCTATAAAAACCGAAGCCCTGCAGCGTTTTTTCATTCTGCCTGTGTGTGCTTGGAAGAGATAGTGTAGGGAGAGAGCTGTTAGTGATTTCAGGGACAGTGGATAGTAAGTTTGCTGGCTAGTAATCTACTGTACTTCAAACAACTGCCATCTAGCTGTGTGAGCTTGTTCACATTCTGTCTAAATATCCATAATATTACCCTCTCCAGAAAAAGCACCTGAGTGACTTTTTTCAAGCAGCCATAATATATTTTACGTAATCCGTATCCACCGCTGTAGTAGTGTATACGTTGACCTTGTAGCCATTATTTGCCCTGTAGGCATTTTTTGCCCAGTGTGTTCTTCAAACAACTGCCATCTAGCTGTGTGAGCTTGTTCACATTCTGTCTAAATATCAATAATATAACAGTGTCCACAACCACCACCTGAGTGACTTTTTTCCCTTTACAGCACAAAACGCAGCGCTGTGTCAACAATGGATTTTTCACATACATTTTTGCCCTTAATCCCCCTCTGGCATGCCACTGTCCAGGTCGTTGCACCCTTTAAACAACTTTAAAATCATTTTTCTGGCCAGAAATGTCTTTTTTAGCTTTTAAATTTCGCCTTCCCATTGAAGTCTATGGGGTTCGCGACGTTCGTGAACCGTTCGCATTTTTTGACGCAAGTTCGCGAACATGTTCGCAAACTTTTTTACCGCGGTTCGCGCCATCCCTACTGTGTTATACTGCATGTGTTCTCTTGCTGCTGCACAAATTAGACCAAACTTGCTGCATATATTTTCAATACTTAGCAAATTGCATCCAAATATCATGAGGAGCATAAGGAGGCCCAGGGGCTCTGCCCTGAGCCTTTGGCTAGGGGAGCAGAATCAACCATGTACATTAGAGCAGGCACTCAATGAGCGGTCCATCACAGGCAGAGAGGTTTTGATTATTTATGACTATCCCTAAGCTTAGCATCACAACTGAAGCCTAGGCCACACTGAGCATGTGAACAGTCTTGGACTTGCAAAGATGATGACCCTCTACGGCCAACTTTGAAAGCATACAGTAAATCATTTGTTTCATTAGGCTTGTGGTGCAGTAGGTTCATGTTTATGTTTAGTATACAAAATACAGCATTTCCAACATTATACTATTTCAGACTTTAATTCCCCTTTAAGATGTTAGACCAGGCCCAGACAGGCAATTTGTGGGTTCTGGCAAATGCCAGAGGGGTTTCTGTAAATTTCCATAGACAGTCAATATTCAGTGGGCCTCAGGAGGGTTGTTTGGGCCACTGTGCACTTGAAATGCCTATTTTGAATTCCTGTCCAGACCTGTGTTAGACATTCGTTTAAATTTGGACTCCTTGGTGATTGCTGTGGGTAGGCAAATTCTAGTCTAACACTTGCTGTTTGAAGCACAATTATAAACAAATGGCACTGGTTGTGGGGTCTACTGTACAGTGACAGGTTGGATGATGTCTCCCGGCCACTGCACTGTAAAACATTAATATATTTCACTTTACTGTAAATCTCTTCTCCACTCTTAACATTCTCGCTCCATCATCAGCCCTATCTGTATCCACTTCATCCTTAGTGCGTCCTACACACCTTCCCTCCATCATTCCCACCAGCCCCTGCCCTTTCATTTATTCTTCCATATTGGTATTCTGCAAACCTTCTTCCGCCTCTCCTTCCAATCCCTGTATTCCTCACACACTTTTATTATTATTTCCTGCTTCAATGTCATTTCATTTTCTCACTCCCAGTGCTATTACATTGTACAGTAACAGTAATCCCTATAATACCATTTGTTACCAGAAAAAGCAGGAAATACATAATGCACTCTTAGGGGAAGATCTATAAATGTAACAATTCAAATTGTTTTATTTTATGAATTTGTTTGAGCTAAAACTCACAAATTTGAAGTATTGTTTCCAAAATTCATATGTTGGATATTTATTAAGCCCCACAAATTTGAAAAACGTGAATGTAAAACGTCCCATCACCTTAGAGCCTACCAGTTCACGTAGAAGTTAATAGAAAAAATGTAAGCATTTTCTTTTTTTCACTACGAGTTATTATATTTTTTGGAGAGTTTGTACACCTATTGCTCTCTCTTTTATTCTAATGATTTTTTTTAAATAAGTAAACATTGGATCTGGTAAAATTTCAAGGTTTTTAAAAATTTTTAAAAATTCTAAAATTCACAAGTTTGAATGTTTTAATATAAAAGCCTCTTTTAATGTTCCATTTGATTTTTGTAAGCTTCAATCCTATAAAATGTGAACATATTATAATGTAGTTTCCTACACAAAAGAATTGAATGCTATTCGTTTAATAATAGAATGGCATGTAAGGAAAATGGGATTTGTTGTACATGATATAAACTCTTGTGTCCATGTGCTGTTGTTACACAATGTAGAATTGTGTAACGTATTTCGTAGTGCTGTAAAGTGAATGTGATTATACAACTATATCACATGAATTACATACATAGAAAATGTGGAGTTACATACATCACAATAAATATGGAGTTACATACATCACAATAAATACCGGTACAGAAGGTGAGGAAGGCTCTGTGCAGAAAGAGCTTACAATCTAAAGGGAAGGGAATGATACACAAGGTGTGGGTAAAATCAGAATTAAGTGGGTGAGAGATGTGGTACTGTAAGTGGTATTGCATTGGGTAGTTAAGAGTGAGGGTAGGCTTCTCTAAATAAGTGATTTCATGAAAGCAGAAAGGTTGGGAGAAAGTCGGACAGACCGCGAGAGAGAATTCCAGAAGAGGGGTGCAGCCCTTGCAAAGTCTTGAATGCGAGCATGTGAGGAGGTAATGAGAGAAGAGTTGAGTAGCAGGTCAGTAGAGGAGCGTAGTAAGCGGTTGGGTGAGTATATGGATGTCACAGTTGGCACCCAATACCAGAACAAATGCCAAGCACCCTGGTCTCGGCTCGTGCTTTACCAGTAGTGTGACTGCCTTTGGCTTTGGGAGGAGCCCTCAGCTTACTGGCCAGCAACGGGGCACGACTGTATATAAAGTCTTTAAGGCTGATGGTCACGGTACAAGCAGGGGTAGGCAGATTTGTGGTCAGACAGGCTGGGTCGAGGCAGGCAGATAGCTAGAGTTGACAGGCAGGCAAAGGGTCAAACCGGGTGATCAATCAGATGAGGATGAGGCAGAATCGGTAGTCAAATAACAGGCACGGGTCAGGATACAGATAATCAGAATAGTCAAAGCCAGGCAGGGTCAAAAACAGGAATCAGGAACAGACTGAAGCTTTTCAGCACAAGTACTAGCACCAGGGTTAAACCTGTCACGGGCAATGTTACAAAATCAAATGGCCCTTTAAATATTTATTTGAATTTTGCGACATTGCGCGCTGATGTAATCACGCCAGTGCCCATGCGCAATAAAACAAGGAAGTGTGCACCCCGCGCACACTAAAGATTGCCGGCGTCCCGCCTCACCACTAGACCGCCAGGGTGAGTAACACTCACAATAGAGATGTAGGGAGGGGCGGAGCTATGAAGTGCTTTGAATGTCAGGGTCATTCATTTGAATTTAATTCTGAAGGGGAGTGGAAGCCAGTGCAGGGAATGGCAAAATTACACGGCAGTGTTCATTATGGACTGGTGAGGTGACAGATTTACATTGTACTCAAAGGCAGTATTGGACTGAGGTACCTGAGACTCACTGTAGTACTCGACCCCAACCATCTTGCCTACCTGAGAGCTGCAGAACAAATAAAGCAAATGATGTAGAAACTAGAAAAATATTAGAGATGTATAGTCAATTGTCTTAGAGTTTAAAGTTATTTTAAATGTAATTACAATTGATGGCAATATTTGTTCTCTGGTTCTGACTCTTGAAAATAAGGTAGCAGAAGTCATTTTTCATTTTTACATTTAGAAATAGCATTAAAACCACTAAAAGAAAATTGCTTAGATTCACCTGTGCTTTTATTATGCAAAACCGTTTTTGGGTCCCACTCAAATGATCATTCTGAATGTTTCTTTACTCTGCCGGTGGCTCTTCAAGAGTCTTTCACTACTTGATCGCACTCATTTCTGCTTTCTACAATGCACTATGCACAGATCAGTTTTTTGTCTTTTCTGTGCTTAAAGTACCGTGCAACATGGATAATGTTTCTGTAAACTATATGGCAGCTGACACTTATCTCAGTGCACAACAGTTTTCAGATTGTGCTTATCTTGGAGGTCATGGTGCTAAATAGGGGGAAGTTATATTTTTAAACTGTTTTCTTCCTCTAAAACAAAGGTGCAGTGTTGGATCTAAGGGAAGGTAGAAGAGTCAAGTGCCTTAAAATTGGTTGGGGGTGCACAAGTAGAGGGGGAGCAACAGAGTCTATCAGTGGTGCGGCCCAGGAGCTGGGTGGTTTGGAGGTTCGAGGGGGCCGAGTTGTAAGGTGCCTTACAAGCCAAGCACAGTGGGGTGCTTTCGAGCTTGCATTGTCCTTTAAGCAATGCTTTATCAATGCTTATTCAGAATTTACATTGGCCCATGCCCAAGTGGAGCCTACGGTCTAAAGGCTCTAATATGCACAAATACACTTGGGTCAATTTAATCTAAAGCCATTTAACCTGCTTCTATATTCTTGAGTGTGGGAAGAAAGCCCCAATCCACTCAAAACTGCATAGCAACAGTGCTACCAACTGGGCCACCGTTCAGCCCATTACTAGTTGCACTGAATGAATAATAAAGAGTCACGCCAGGAGCATGCTCAGATTGTGGCTGCCAGTACTGCTCTTACTAAAGCATCACTTTATTTAGAGAAACGAAATAGGTGAAAAGCAAACTGTTTGCAGAATGTCCTTTGTAGACAAATGGAAAAATATATTTAAAAAAAAGCAGCAATAGAAGAAATTATTATTATTTAGGAATAATTCTAAGCTATTTGCTGGTTGGCTTGTATGGATTACTACTGCTGTAAAATGGCCCAGTTATCATAAATCACATTTTGTGTAGTGTATATTGTACCTTGTAGGCATATTGTAAGGGTAGGTGAGATATCCATCTATTATGTTTCAAATGCACCCTGCTAATTTATTGTGCCATCTGCTGACAGTTTATTGAATTACCTGGTAACTGAACGCTGATTTTAAATGTTACTCCATGTACTGCTGAAAGGCTAAATAAAAAACAAAGAGCAATATCACCTTGTCTCAGAATGTCTAGATCATTAGGTGGACTTTCCCTTTAATAGAAAGTGGTAGGCTTAGAAATAGCCTGGTGCATGTATTTCATTACTAACCATGTTCTGCTAAGTTTCCATATAGTTAGTACATAGAGATGCCATAATACTAAGCACCATTCAGCAGAGATAGTTCAGGGTACATTGGCTTTTTAAATCAATGTTTCTTTAATAGTTCCACTTTAATGTTTAAACCACATAAAAATATTGCCCTGTCAGTATGTCCCCCCTCCACATATTATATCCTTCCCATTTTCAAAATGAAAAGCGCCGGATAACTTCCACTTTTTATCATTAAAGCTGGCATCCAATATTCGTTATTCCCCACCAAACTAGTGTCAGAATTTGCACAGTATATGGCTGTGTCAGTGCCTAATGTATGCAGACAAACCATTTTCCTCTCTATCCCCTTAAAATTGCACCTCTTGGTGGAAAAATTCAGACCACATTTGTTACTTCAGATTTTATTTTGATAAAAAATCTCTTCCTGGACATGCCTGGAGACCCATCAGAACTGTATCATAGATATAACAACATTCCCTTCAATTTCTATTCTGTCAATCATCTGGAACATGGAATAACGATGTGCAAAGTCACAGAATTGCTGCCCATTCACAAAAACCGTGAAGCGATCCATCCCGCAGCGAAGGGAAATCTGAAAGGGGACAGTATAAAATATTAATAAGGAATATTATACTCCTGTAACTAGAAGATCCTGTAAAACTGGGGGTGAGGCTGTCAGAAACATGGGAGGAGATATAAAAGCTAAAATCTGAAATGGAGAGAAATGAATCACTTTAGCTTCCCATAAACCCAATAAAATCAGGACATATGGCATTCCCTCTCTCTTGGTTTACTTTAGTTAATCTCTACCTTTATTTTTATAAGAAAAATAATAATTTTTATAGAAAATAATAATAATAATGGAATAACGACAAGTAAGATGAGAATTAGAAATACATTAATTTACATGGCTCTGGAGGAAAAGGCAAAGGGCTGGAAAAGACAAATGGCAAGAAAGCCGATATCAAGCTTTTAATAGTCTGGTACAAACATCAAAATATTGTCCAGGTCTGAATGGATTGTAGGAGAGTTGCCTCTCTTCTTGTCCCCAGGAGCCTCCAAGTCGGCTGTTCCTCACCACTGTATTCTCAGTCAAACGGGGATTAAAATGCAACGCAACATCATTGGAAGATCCTGCCTTAAAGTTTATATGGA
The DNA here is from genome assembly GCA_024363595.1 of Xenopus borealis. NCBI lineage: Eukaryota > Metazoa > Chordata > Amphibia > Anura > Pipidae > Xenopus > Xenopus borealis. The sequence goes on from CM044445.1 coordinate 62,878,776, forward strand.
ACCTAAAGGATATGGACTATTAGTTACAGCAGAACATAATTATTTGCGTATAGTTCAAAACATTTTGAGAATTGTCCGAATCTTTGTACCTGGCCGAACCGAATTCTAATTTACATATGCAAATTAGCGGCGGGAAGGTAAAACATTTTTGTCACTAAACAAGGAAGTAAAAATGTTTTTTCCACTTTTTACCTTCCTGCCACTAATTTGCATGTAATGTAAATTAGGATTTGGTTTGGAATTCGGCCAAATCTCTCATGAAGTATTCAGGATTCCGCAGATCCAAAATAGAGGATTTGGTGCATCCCTACTTTGAAGTGAAATGTTTCTCCCTTTGTAAAGTTTAGTGTTGATATACAAACATGCCAATCCTAACTCCATGCAGACATGAGTGCTCACCTGACAATCAGCCGCTAACCATTGACCCTCCATGCAACTTTTGATTGCCTAGAGAAATATGTTTCATTGCACACATCCTTTTATTTCATTATATGTTTATATTTAGCTCCATACTTAATGACTTATTTGTACAGTCCTTTCATGTACTAGGGCAGGGCTGTTAAACTGCAGACCTATGGGCTGGACGTGGGCCTCCAAATATGTGATATAGTGGCTAACTGGCCTATGCCATGGAAAGAGCTGTATTCATGATTTAATAGCCCAGACGCAATGTGATTAGATGTCTATTATACTTCAATATATAGAGTGGAGTATCATGAGAATCCTTACCTTTCTGCACCTTCTGGAATGAAACCTCTTATTATCACTGTCTTTCTTGGTGACAGCCCTCCCTGGATAGTGCCGTGATATGGTATTGGCTAGAAAAGAGGTTTAAAGATTGTTAGGAGAGAAGATTGAATAGATAAATAAAGATGGAATCATTTCCTAGGTGCCAGACCAGAACCCATATGTCCTCTTGGTCATTGCTGGAGAAGCAAGTAACCCCCCCCCCCACACAAACACACACACACGCACACACCCTCAGCTCTGTAGCTGGAATTATCAGCAAGTGTGTGGCTGTGAGCTAGAGGAATTTATTTAGGCTGTTTCCGTTTACCATATACAGTTATATGAAAAAGTTTGGGAACCAAATCTTAATTCTTTGGAGTTTTGTTTATCATTAGCTGAGCTTTCAAAGTAGCAACTTCATTTTAATATAAAACATGCCTTATGGAAACAGTAGTATTTCAGCAGTGACATAAAATTTATTGGATAAACAGAACATATGCAATATGCATCATAAAAAAATTAGATAGTTGCATAAATTTGGCCACCCCAACAGAGATATTACAACAATACTTTGTTGAGCCTCTTTTTGCAAATGCAAAACAGCCTCTAGCCTTTGATGAGTATCTGGATTCTGGATGGAGGTATATTTGACCATTCATCCATACAAAATCTCTCCATTTCAGCTTCAAATCATCCCATAGATTTTTGATAATATTCTAGTCGGGGGACTGTGACGGCCATTCCAGAAAATTGTACTTCTCCCTCTGCATAAATGCTTTTGTAGACTTCTAATTGTGTTTAGGGTCATTGTCTTGTTGGAATATCCAACCCCTGCATAACTTCAACTTTGTGACTGATGCTTAAACATTATCCTGAAGAATTTGTTGATATTGGGTTAAATTCATCCAACCCTCGACTTCAACAAGGGCCCCAGTCCCTGAACTAGCCACACAGCCCCACAGCATGATGGAACCTCCACCAAATTTGACAGTAGGTAGCAGGTGTTTTTATTGGAATGCAGTGTTCTTCTTCCACCATGCAAAGCACTTTTTGTTGTGACCAAATAACTAAATTTTTGTCTCATCAGTACAAAGAATTGGTCCAAAATGGCTGTGGCTTGTTTAAATGAGCTTTTGCATACAACAAGCAACTTTGTTTGTGGCGTGAGTGCAGAAATTGCTTCTTTCTCATCACCCTGCCATATAGATGTTTTTGTACAAATTGTGCTGCATTGTAGAATGATGTGCAGACACATCATCTGCAGCAAGCTGTTCTTGCAGGTCTTTGGTGGTGATCTTTGGGTTGTAACAATTCTCACACTCTTCCACATATGCTATTCCTGCTGTTTTACAGCAACTGTGCCTGTGGTCATTTCCTGATTATATTCCTTACAGATGAAACTGACAGTTTAAAACTATGAGATAGCTTTTTGTAGCCTTCCCCTAAACCCTGTTACTGAACAATCTTTGTTTTCAGATCTTTTGAGAGTTCCTTTGAGGATCCCATGCAGTTTCTTTTCAGAGGAGAGTCAGCAGAAGCACAACTTGCCAGTGGCCACATTAAATACATTTTCTCATGATTGGACACACCTGCCTATGAAGTTCAAGGCTTAACAAGCTAATCCAACCAATCCGGTGTTGCCAGTAATCAGTACTGAGCAGTTACATTCAGTCAAATTAGCAAAATTACAAGGGTACCCACATTTTTGCACAGCCACTTTTTTTTATTTAATTTCATATAACTGAATACTGCTTCACTAAAAAATCTTTGTTTAGAAAACACACCAGTACTCAGATATTCCTGGGAAATAAAAGACATACCACTGTGATCCTTTTTGTTGAAAGTAAACTATTATGCAGGCTATGGGGGTTCCCAAACTTTTTCATATTACTGTAGATACAGTACCCATGGGCTGCTGTCCCAAAGCTGCCATCCTAGGCACAGGTCCATGGGTACCTTTACAGTTCCCATGACTATTGCCCAAATATATTTCATGAGGCTGTATAGAAATCAAGGCAACAAAGAGAACAAACACTGAACCAGATAAGACAGTAAAGTCAAGTCTGGTAACTGGTGGCTGGAGGGTTATGGTGGCAGCAGCATAACCTGTTGAGTGTTTGTATACCTGGGTCACATAACCTATTCACGTACAAAGCATGAGTGCAAATGGTCCAAATACTCACTGGGTTATACACAGGTCCTCCCATTACCTGCAAACAAGAGAGGAATTCATTATGTATATACACAAAAATACATCAGCTTTATTACACAATGATGCACAAGTCAACTAGCAGATGCCTAACACACTATGTAAAAAAGCTGCAAAGCTTGCATTAGTGACCCAAGGTCTAGTAACCCATAGCAACGAAATGGCAAGAAGCATTTCCTGATTCCCTTTTTGAAAGCAAGCATCTGCTAAAGGTTACTAGTCCTGGTGCGAACTTTATAACTTTTATTATAATACCCATAAAGCATTTACTGTGCACAAGCATGTATATATCAGAATGTATCTTTATTTTCTACAAAATATTTTAAGGGATTACATATGCAATTCAGACCATACAAATTAATTACACAGTGAAGTAATTATACTGGTTTGCTGTTTAGATGCCTCATGTGTGCATCACGTGCAGCTCTGGCTTTCTGCAAGTACCCAGTTTGAGTAATAAAAGAATATTTATGTGTGTATCTCTCTGTCGTGCTATGTTGTATTTCAGGCAATGAGTTGTGAGAAGCTATTTCTGAGACAAATGATCAGTGAGAACAGAGCAACATCACACAAGAAATACAAACCATTTGTAAGTAAAAGAATGTGACATCAATCATTTACACAAGATAGGCCCATGTACGCCAAAAAATGTAAAGTGAGGCATTTCATGAGACATACTCCACTAACTATGCCACTAAGGGCCCTTACACACGGGCGTTTTTGACCTGCGCTCCCCTGCGTTGCGTTTGGCTGCGTTTAGCCGCAGGGGAGCGCAGGTCTAGACGCACCTCATTTTGTTCAATGAGGTTGTACCCACGAGACGCGTGTAAGCGCCGAACGCAGATTCAGACGCAACATGCTGCATTTTTCCTGCGTTCGGCGCTTACATGCGTTCGTGTGAGTACAGCCCCATTGAAAATAATTGAGTGCGTCTATACCTGCACTCCCCTGCGTTTGAACACAGCAAAAGCAACGCAGGGGAGCGCAGGTAAAAACGCCCGTGTGTAGGAGCCCTAACTATGCCAACCTGAGTCACCCTAGTAAAGGAAACCTTCCCAAGTGGACATATGAAGGCAGAGGTTGTAAGGGTAATTGAGATACAATTTAAACTCATGGACGGATATCACATCCACATTATCCGTTGTTTATTATCGTCAGCCAATTGTAGATGTTTTTCATTAAAAAAAGTCAGCTTGCATCCACAAAAACATACAAACATACATTTACACAAATACACTCTGTACAGTGCACACACACAGACATACAAATATATACATGCATGACATCTTAGGGATGGGAAGTGTTTGTTTTACTCACAGGTAAGTTGCCAGCTGGGTAAACTGGTAATGGCATCACCCCCTGGTTGGAAGCAAAAGAACACATCAATATGCTATTCTATCACAGATCCTATTTACCTTATTTGTGCAGCAGTACTTACCCCTTGATTTGGGAACATGGGAGCCATTTGACCCTGTAAACAACACACAAATAGTTTGACATACAGATTAAAAGAGTGTCTGACAAATAATGCCACCAGCTGTACAACAGCTGTTTTTGTTTCCTATGCTAATATTACCAGCTCAGCAACTTTTCTTAACTAATATTTGCTCATGCCAAGCACTAACCACTAGTGGTGAGCAAAATGTTTCACCAGGTGCGGCTTGTGGTAAATTCCACATTTCACTATTGGTAAGTATTTTTGCCAAACTGCCTTAAACTTTTGCCCAATGTATTTTTGTATTGACTCCAATGCATCATGCATGGTAAAAGTCCCCCACAAAAAACACTAGTTGCCTTTACTGCTTTATGTGAGTTTTCACTATTTAGCTAAACAAGACAGATTTGCTCTTCACTACTAACCTACTAACTAATACTGACATAGTAATACCCAAGTTTCAGTTATTACTAAGCAGCCATGCTTTTCCTCTGTGTTATTAAAGGGAGAGAGATGTTTCAGTAAATTGGCAAAAAGAGTAATTGCACAGATCCAGCTAAGTCAGGGGCTCAACTTCAGCCCTTTTATCTGATCACAGATTTTTGACCAAAGCAATCCCCCTAAATTGGCAGATGGGCAGACTGGTAACTGTGTATCACTACAGGTTGGAAAAAAAACACTTAATTGTGTTCCCCCAAAGAGCCTATTTGCCTTATCCATTCAACAGTACTTACCCCTGGATGTGGAAAGCTGGGTGCAGGCATAGGAGCCTGTAAAAAAAAAACCACAGGAATAGCAAGATTTATAAAGAGTAATCAAGTGCCTTAGATATTGTCAGTCCCAAACACATTTATTGATTTATTTTACCCATTACCAGTAGGTTGCCAATTTAAATTTGCCTTCACTAATAATAACCCTTTCAAATTTCAGTTTTATGATATATATGTATAAATATATATATATTTCTAATTGGATCAAAGAGAAGCCAGATTGGCAGCTGGGAAATTGACAATATGTCTAGCACCATGTCAGATTTCAAAATGAAATATAAAATAAATTTCAATGCAGGATTCTGCTGGAACAGCACTATTAACTGATGTGTTTTGTACAAAAAAGCATGTTTCCCCATGACAGAATCCATTTAAAGTGTACTAAGATTTGTAGTCCAACAACTACATTGGCAGATGGGCAGACTGGTGTGGTGTTTATACAAATGGCCTGCAGGTGTCACTGTGCATACACAGGACTTTCTGTACAGCTTGAAAGTGAAAGTAAGACTTACTGCTGTTATGTAATGGCTGCATGACCTGCTAATAAAGCACTGTTATACTCTCCTCATCCTCGGCTACCAAACACAACAACTGGTAACTGTGTATCACTACAGGTTGGAAATAAAAGCACTTAATTGTGTTCCCCCAAAGAGAATATTTGCCTTATCCATTCAACAGTACTTACCCCTGCATGTGGAAAGCTGGGTGTAGGCATAGGAGCCTGTAAAAAAGACCACAGGAATAGCAAGATTTATAAAGAGTAATCAAGTGCCTTAGATATTGTCAGTCCCATCAGCAATACACACATTTATTGAAATTTTACCCATTACCAGTAGGTTGCCAATTTAAAATTTGCCTACACTAATTTGCCTTTCCAATTTCAGTTTTATAATATATATGTATAAATATTTTTTTTTCTAGTTGGTCCAAAGAGAAGCCAAATGGGCAGCTGGGAAATTGACAATATGTCTATCGCCATGTCAGATTTCAAAATGAAATATAAAAAAATCTGTTTACTCTTTTGAGAAATGGATTTCAATGTAGGATTCTGCTGGAGCAGCACTATTGACTGATGTATTTTGTAAAAAAAAAAAACATATTTTCCCATGATAGAATCCCTTTAAAGTATGCTAAGATTTGTAGTCCAACGACAACTGTAAAGTGTTGTTGCTTTAGGGTCAGTCTAGATGAGCAGATTCAGGGAGATTAGTTGACCCAGCGACAAATTGCCTCTTCTTTGGGGCAACAATCTCCCCGAACTGCCTTCTTCCTGCCCTCCGCCCTCTGAAAACCGCTTAAAAACTGAAAATCGCCTGTGGCAATTCACACGAGGCCATTCATTTTACAAAGTCGCCCAAAATTTCCTTGTGAGGCAACTTCGGGCGACTTTCGGAAAACAAAGCGCCACATGTGAATTGCCGCAGGCGATTTTCAGTTAAGCAGGCGGAGGGCAGGAATAAGAGAGTTCAGGGAGATTGTCACACCGAACAGGAGGAAATTTGTCGCTGGGGTGACTAATCTCCCCAAATCTGTTTGTGTAGACTGACCCTTAAAACCCTCTTTAAAGCAATGCTTATCTTATTTTGAGAAATCCCCAGTACACAATGCAAGCATTACAAAGTAAGAGTAATTTAGTCACTGGTGGGCTCAATTTCATTATAATGTGGTTGGTAGAATTTTACCACTTGGAAATTCTAATTTACATTTACAAACCATATACTTCAAATAGCCCCTTACTCACCGCTGGCATTCCACCACCACCTCCAGCAATGGTCAGAGCCTGAACAGACACATCCCCACTGACTTGCAGACTGTTCACACGCTCCAGTGGGATACGATGTTTGAACTTGTAGAAGGAAGAGCCATTCACAGTGATCTGAAAAGGAGGGGAAAAAAGACATCAACTAAAACAGAACTTTTTTTCAACCATAAACATGCTTCTCATGGTCGGCACCCAGGAATTAAATATTCAGTGTAACAATAAGAATATATAAGCACTTCACTAGAGAAAAAAAAGCTGAAAAAATGGCTAATAAGCATGTAGTGATGGGCGAATTTATTTGCGTGCTGCGAATTTGTGGCGAATTCCCGCGATTCACCGCAGGCGAATAAATACGCGAAACACCTGGAAAGATTTGCCTGGCGAAAATTCACTGGTGTCCAAAGTGAGACAAATTTTTCACCATTTCGCAAATTTCTCAGGAAATTCGTTAAATTTTCTGCGAAAGGCCCCAGATTCGCCCATCACTAGTATGGAGTTCTGTAGTACCCACAAGTGCAGGTATTTGAAGTGTTAAATCTTTTTATAGGGGAAAAAACTTGTCAGAGCTAATTATACTACAATAGTGTGACATGATCAGCGTGGAAAGGACAACTATAAACCTTACTGCATTTCTGCCCTGCATGGTAATCACCAGTTCAATTCTTCAAAGAGAACAACTTTATACTACTTTTTAAACTGTATTTATCAGACTAGTAGATTGATCTCTTAATCCTGCAATGGAGAGAGAGGGAGCTGAGAACCTCTGGTGTAAATCTCAGATTGAGGAGGTAGGTCTCACAATACAAGAATGCATGGATGACATTGTATCTCTGTCTTACCTCAAAGTTGCTGCTGTTGATCATGAATGCCAGTTCAAAGCTTTTCCCTTTGCGAAAAGGAAAGGAATCCTTCTTTTTCTCCTCGGAACCCCAGGAGCCCCCAATTAAACTGTTAAACACAACCTTGTCCTTGCCATCAAAGCGCGGATTAAAGTGGCAGGCGATATCTGCTCCCTCATGTTGCCCACAAGTAAAATTCACAGCAAACCTGGAGAGAACAAAGGAGGCAGTGGCAGGAAATTATAATTATTTATAATAGCTCCATCATCTTCCATAACATTTAACTGTACAAGGTGAATATGAACACAAGATAAAACAGTTAACATATGGATATAATGACATCTCACTGAATCACACATTGTTGCAATGGTAAAAGACAGTAGGGCAAGGGCCCTGCTCTCATGATCTTACAATCTAAAAGTAAAGGGGACTGAGATATAAGGCAGAGGGTGATCTGTGTGGTTGTAGCTGTCCTATCAGTCTAGATTTTGGCAGTAAGAGTGCAGTAAAATTTGCTATATCAAGAATTAGAAGGCCAAGCACAGGGCAAACATTACATATGGAAGTGTACTTAATGAGGTGATATATGGTGGTGCAACATTTTTGGGTGCTGTGTAAGAATTTTTAATTGGATTTTGGGTAGGGATGCACCGATTCCAGGATTTGGTTCAGGATTCGGCCAGGATTCAACCTTTTTCTGCAGGATTTGGCTGTATCGAATCTGAATTTGCATATGCAAATTAGGTGTGGGAAGGGAAATCACGTAACTTTTTGTCACAAAAAAGGAAGTAAAATGTTTTTTCCACTTTTTTCCTGTCTGACCCTGTGCCCAACTAATTTTTGGAATTACACAATGTAGATATATGGAGCACAAGGACTGGATACTATAAAAACTCAATTTATTTCATTTTGATTAAAAACTTCACATTACAAACCACAACATGGAAAGTTCCTACCCCACACTTGATGTGTTTCGTGGCATCACGCAACTTCCTCAGAAGCACACTAAACTAATTTTTGACCAGATATCAGTTGGACAGACCTTTTGGCTGGCACCATAAACAGGCCAATAAGCTGCCAACTGTAACTTTTGGAAGTCTGCAACTTTTATTGGCCCTTATCAATTGATGGCTGCAAGAATGTTAGCAGCTAGATGTTGGGAGGTCAACGTTCAAAATAACAGCTAAGCAGAGTACATTGGGAACTTGTATTTATGCTTATCATGTTGTTATTTCAGGCAGAGGACTAGATGCAGAAGGGGGAAAGGTGAGTAAACAAATGAAGAAATCCCTGTCAACAGAAATTGACAATGCAGGTTAGAAGGGAGGGCAGGACAGAAGTGAAAAGGCAGATCTGAAACTCACCTGGATAAAAATGGCACTGAAACTCAAAAGAGCTATCCACTACAAGTAGTGTAGATTGTTATTTGAGAAAAGTTATAAAGAGAGCAATGGTTGAGAACAGCACTTCTAATGCAACAGCACAGTCTAATTTCACTGCTTGCTTTCTAAAATACAGTCCACACTGCAGTAAAGCAGCAGTTTTATCAGTAATATGCGACATATTCAGCATATTAAAGGGGAAGTAACACCATGGATTAAAGTAAGAAATTGAAAAATATAATGTACTGTTGCCTTGCATTGCAGATATCAGATAAGCTCTGTAGAAAAGGGTTTATATTCCTGTGTTAAAAAATAAACAAATTGTATTCTACAGAGCCGATATGCTCTCTGCTGTGCCGTTTAGCCCCATTTCAGACTGCATGGATGCATGGCTACACAGCAGCAGGACGCAAAATGAGCCATGGGCCATAGCCTCAAAATTATTTTGAAAAACAGGGATCAGTGGGCAGTAAGATTGATGTGAGTGTTAGTAATATAGATGGCAGCATGAAGAAGGCTTAGCAGTGCACCATTGCAAGAAATACAGTATCATGTAATATTGCAAATATCCTGCAAATAGGTCAACCAGAAAAAAAGGTGTAAAGTGCCATGCTGAGTAATAAAAAGTTAGAGGGAAATGGCAGCTAGATAAGACTTATCTCTGAAGGAGAAGCTATTAATTTATAGCCCCTGTTTTATGGCACCTGCAGCCAGGATTAAAATGAGAAGATGCACCCAGTTTGGTCTTTGTACAGTTTAACTCTTTTAATGCCATGGTGAGAGAAGAGTTTCTTTCAATTTAGCTCATTTGTTTTTGCACCACAGACCTTCAACTACCATGCTGTTGATTTTTTATGATTTAATTGGCATCTCTCGGTCCAGCAACTATTATCTGGTTCTGAGCTTAGATCAAGTCAACCCCAAAATAAAAATGTGCCTAATAAAAGAAAACATAATTCTAAGCAAATTTCCAATAAACATTTATTAAACATTTTCAGTGCTCTTAAAGTTGTTTGAAAACCTTGCTACTGAAAGCAGCACGATCGCCAAAATGAAAATTTAATATAAGCTTCATCTTGCTGAAATAAGAAACTTTCTATATATAATGAATTAAAAGTTCTGTACCATTTCCATAATCAATTTACTCTTCATTCTTCCCCTCCGAGCAACCTGTCTCTCTTCATTCTGTCTTCATGCAGTAATTGGAGTCAGTTTTTGATTGACATTTAGGTCTAATACATTCTTTGGGGGGGTTGCACCCTTAATCTAGGTGCTTACGAACCTTTTGTTTGTGCTGGATTTGTGTTGATTATTTGAGTTATTCTGCTAAGAAAGGGAGGCCCCTTAAGGGCTCTTCCAGACGAGGAGATTGCAGGGAGATTTGTTGCCTGCAACAAATCTCCCTGCAATCTCCTTGTCTGGAAGAGCCCTAAAAGACGTTTTAAACCTACCTGTCAATCAAAATCTGACACAGACCTCAACGTGAAGAAAGCATGAAGAGTGACAGGTTGTGGAGAGTGAGATACTGAAGAGTAACTTGGTTACTTCTTAAGTGATACAGAATTTTTAACAGAAAAATGTCTTATTTCAGAGAGATGAAGCTTATATTTTATTTTTATTTCCGATAGATCCCCTTTAACTCCAGGAAAAAGTTCTGTAAAAGTCTTAGTTCCCCAGAAAAGACAGGACTGTTAATCAGTTGGCTTGTCTTACATTGTATCAACAGTCTGAGCCACCAGGGCAGAGAATAGACAGCGACAGACAAACACTGCTTTCATTAACATTACATATACAAATAACTTAACTAACTGATCAAAATAAGTGATTTTTCATTGCTGGAGTAGGGAAGAGACCCCTTTTGGCCATTTATTACAGAGGTCCAGCACATACGTACCTGGTAATGTGGTTGGGGATAGTCCCCTGAACGTAGACAGACATGCCAGCACGTAGACCTCCATTGATAGGAGTCCTAAATGGGATGGCCTGGGGAAGGAAGATGGTTTGTAAGAACAAGATATATTGTAGATGTGAAAAGAAATTGAGCAAAGACTAAATCTGTGAATGCAACAGAACAGTGAAGAGGGAAAAAAAAGATATGGAGGTCAGAGTTTCTATAGTGATATATATATATATATATATATAGTATAGTAATGGTCCCATTTGATTTCCATTGCAGTCCATAAAAAAACTATATAAAAAGTTACACATATGAGAAAATAAAATGTTGAGAGTGGGGGAGAGGTTGTTAATGGGGTAACCCTGTGCAACAAACACCAAACCACAATTCAGGTACCAAATGGATGAGACTTTTCTGACAATGTACAAAAACAATAAGGAGCATGTAGATATAATTTAAAGCCCAGAATATTTTGATTAGAGAAGGATGCCGTTTAGACAGAGACCTGTTCAGACAGGACACTGACCTTTAAAAACAGAATAGATGTTGAAGAATACTGCTACTTACTGGATTATAAAAAGGCTGATAGCCAGGTGCTGGTACATAAGCCATTTTGGTGCTTCTGGGATTGTAATCTGGGTGCAGAGTACTGTTTTTATACACAAGCAGGTACTGGGTGGGGTGATTTGCTCTAGCAACCTTTGCTCTTTATTTATTCCATCACTGAGCAATACGCTACACCATTGTTCATGCACCAGAGAGCAACAGTTTGTGTGCACACTACTACCTGTCATAAAGAAGGGTTTGGAGGAGGTATACTCTTATCACATGCAGCCTGCTGTCTAGTCCCTGGTTACAGGAGTTGCATAGCACATAACAAACAAAACACCACTGTATTGGACAGGGCTTATCAGTTATGTGCTATGTAACCTGTGACTTTTTTGACTGACTGCCCCATTGCTACACAGCAGCTTGTTTATATAACCTGTAGCATTCTTTTTGAAGGAAACACACAGCTTTTACCAGTGCATGCTAACAGTATATTATATGTTAATTACTTTATAACACTTTAATCTTTTGGTGTTACTGTTCCTTTATGGGCAATGGGACATTTTGTGCATTAAAGTACAAGGAAAGTTAAATTAAAGAAGTAGGCTAGAAATGTTGTAGATAATGTTTTGTGCTTCTGTACCAGCCCAAGGCAACCACAGTCATTTAGCAGTAAAGATCTGTGTCTCCAAAGATGCCCCAGTAGCTCCCCATCTTCTTTTCTACTGATTCACTGATTCACGTGCTCTGTGCTGCTGTCACTTACTGAGCTTAGGGACCAACTCACAATATACAGTACACGTAGAATAGAAATTTCACAATATAAGGCTGATTAGTAATTAATATGGATAATTACTACATGGCAGCACAAAAAACAGTGCCACTAGCATCAGAATTTAATAATCAGCCCTGTAGCAATCAGCTTATATACCTCCCCGAACTGCCTTCCATCTGCCTTCCCTGTGCTTAAATGAGGAATCGCCTGCGCAAATACACTTGCAGCGCTTTGATTTCTGAAGTTGCCCGAAGTGAAACTACAAATGGAACAGCTGAAAGGGGCAGGCAATATAAGGGTTCTGATGGCAGATTAGGAAGAATATCAGAACTGAGGTAAGGGACCAAATCACTTTACTGTACACCACTAGCTGCATGTAATCCAGTTCAGCAATCCTGTTCTGTATTTAATGATAAAAGTATGCTGTTTTTTTTACAGTGCAATGCAGTGACAATGAAGTACAAAGGTTCCCATAGATCCAGAATTTCATCATGGAAAAGTAATAAACTTCAGAATTACTCATAAGTCATAAGTGACCTTTGCTTCAGCTTGGTGTGTATTGTAGGGGTCGGGTTGCAAAGCAAATAGTCTTATCACCTTATCAGTTAGGAGTAACCAGGAAACCCCATAGTTTAAATCTACTATAATAAAACCAACTGTGACAGAGAGAAGCTGGAATGTGGCCAAGATATTTGGGTCAATTGATAATGATAAAATAATAGGAACTGTACATTATTCTTCTGCTGCAGATGGACTAGAGGCCAGTAAACATAACCATTTGACCACATACATCTCCCCAAGCCTCTAGATAAATATAGTTGCATCCACAATAATACTTCACAAAAAGTCCAGTTAAATTCTAATTCCATTGTGGATATTCCAGATGGGATTAAGGACTGCATCTCGATGGCCTATATTACCAGCAATTTTCATACAAATGATTGGATCAGCCTGATATTTCCCACCACATATTGGCCATATCCATGAAAGACAGGTCGTTTTGTGAACTTTTCAGTGGATCTTTACTTGTTTGACCATCTTAAGGGTGTGAGATAAACAGTACCTTCATGGTAAGCTTACAGGACCACTTAATAATTCAAGGACATGTCAGTGCAGCCATGAGGTAAATGGGAACTGAATCTAAACCCCAGATTCGCCCATCACTGCTGCTGAAAGCAGTAAAGGTGTAACCAAGCTTAGCCAGATAGCATACAGACATATACACAAATGAATCCATCCATCTGGTTAATATCATAATGGAAACAGTACTCTGAATGGGTCAAGCTAAGCTGCACCTCCGAGGCAGGTAAATGGGGAAGACCTCCGTCATTTGTACAAAGTACACAGTGTGCATCTAGTTACTGAGTCTGGTTCCAGATAGACTGTATGGATGTGGGGTTATTAACACGTGTATTATAATGGACAATAATGAGTGCGGTGACTCTGCAGAGGACCTTTGGCCTGCACAAGTCTCTTATCACTAGCCAAAGTAGGACCCTGTTGTCTCAAAACAAGATCTTTCCTGCTGTAAAAAGGTGTCAACACTTTATGCATAATGAGTAATTTTAATATGCATGCTGCTGTTCAGAATATGGTGCAGTGTTGCACAGTTTGGCACAAGTCAGTCCTGTACTTTAAACCTGCCTTCAGCAGAACTTTGTAAATCTGCAATGTTTCTGTTGAACAAAATATATTTGGCACTAGAAAAGAGCATTTGTAGCCCTCTGATATTTACAGTATATCTCCGCTGATAACCTGCATATAACTAAAGCAGCTTGAACCTATATTTTGCCAACCTTTTGCTCTAGAGTTACACAAGAAAATGTGTACCTGACCAGGCCACAAGCTTTGGCTTCCTCTGAAATCATCTTTCTTGTAGTGAAGGCCAGTTCATTCACAAGACTGTGGGAAGAGGGAGAAAAAAAAACACAGTTCCCTTTTAAACTTGAATGGGCTGCTTTCTCTCAAAGTATATCAAATTACCTTTGTGCCATGAATGAGCAATATCTTTCTAAACATAGCTGCATAATAGTTTTTGGATCATTTGATAAATTCTTAATTAATATAAAATGCCACTGCTCTATATATTGGACATACAGTATTTTAATAATTACTACACTTTAAAGGAGAAGGAAAATCCTTTTACACTTTGGAGGTGCCAAAAGTTAGGCACCCCAAGTGATTGCATTTACTTACCTGACACCCTAGGCCAGTGCATCTATAAGTAAAAAACTGCACCGGCCCAGGATTATTCCAGCGAGCACCGTGGAGTGATCCTCTTTCTGCTTCTTCTCTCTTCTAAAATCTCGGGGCAGATGCACGTGCAGTAGACAAAATACCTGGCTTTTTTTGTTAAATTTCAGCTTTTCGCTCTACTGTGCATGCACAGCCACAAGAAGAAAGAAGAATCAGTAAGATGTTCACTCCGGGGTGCTCACTGGAAGAACCCCAGGCCGGTGCAGTTTTCTCCAGATAGGAGCACCGTCCTGGGGTGTCAGGTAAGTAAATGCAATCACTTGGGGTGCCTAACTTTTGGCACCCCCAAGTAAAAATTACTTTCCTTCTCCTTTAAATGATAACAGTACTTGTGCATTGGTTGGCATTATTGATAGCCTGATGTATTATTATGATCATGTTTAAAGGCCAAACTAATTACATCGGCTAGAAATGTTGCAAATATGTTTTAGGCTTCTTTACTAGCCCAAGGCAACCACAACCCTTTAGCAGTAAAGATGTGTGTCTCTGAAGATGCCCCAGTAGCTTCCCATCTTCTTCAGAGGATCATAAGGATCATAAGGCTATGTGCACACAGGCTGTTGTCAGCGGCTGTTATCAGCCTGCATCAGGGTCGGACTGGGGGGGCCTCTTGCACCTTCTGCCCCAGGGCTCCCTCTGGATTCCGAGGGCTGCCGTCTCACGTCCTGCAACCTAACCCCGCCACACGTGTGCACACTCGCATCAGCACATGCAGTGTTTGGTAACGGCAAAAAAACTGTGCTGACATGCATCTGCGGCAGCGCAGTTGCCAGACGGAAGGCCTGAGGCAGTAGCCCTCAGGGTCTGGAAGGGGGCCCTGAGGCAGAAGCCCCGGAAAGAAATAGTAGTTTTTACCTGGTGTCCTGCCGACCCAGTCCAACCCTGGCTGACCTCAGCCTGTGTGTGAACTGCACTGAGCACTATATATGCTGTATAAAAGCCTTTATAAAATCAAGATGTATAAGAGCATCCAGTAATGGGCAAATATTATACTGCATCTACAACACTAACAATGTGTGACTGTAATTGTTGTGGGTTACTTGGCTCAGTAAACCACTGGACATTACCTTGACTTGACAACAAGCATCTTGGGTACAGTAACAAATGTCACAAGCAGAAATAAGGTCCACTCCTGCAAGAACAATTCAGATACACAGCTTTGTCAGTACATATCAGGGTCCTGAATACAACTGGTATCCTTTAGGCCTCTGACACATGATTAATCTCTTCCGAATGCTTTTCCACCAGTAATAATGTAAATCACAGGTGGCAAAACATACAAGATGATTCAGCTTTCCAAAATCCCCTGAAGTTTCCTTGCGAAGCAGTTTCATAAATCCATAGTGGCTCATAGTTTTCCCACTGGTGATTTCCATTTTTGCAGGTGGGAAAGCTCTCAGAGAAGATTAGTTGCCCGTGCTACAGGAGATGAATCAGAGGGCTGCTTACTGTATATCCCGTGTCAAACATGCACAGCTTGTTGCTCTCACGCATTGTGGCAGGTTATAATAACATCTTAGGCAACAGACTCATTAGTACAATTTTGGAAAACACTCAACGTGTACTTGAAATGTCTATCAGCAGGAACTGACATAGAGCAATGTTTCATATCAAACCAATTCTTTATCAAGTTCCTATAAAAGACATTATGGCCTGAAATGTTGACTCTTGATGTGCCGCAGGGATAACTGGCATTTGGGGTTGATCTATGGATAGGCATTTATATAGATACATGGGGGAGCAGGCAGCTGCTTCAGTCTTGTATCATTTATGTTTGGGACCAAAAAAGAAAGCAGTTTGGCTTGAACTTATTCAAAACACTCTCCTGTATTCAAAAATGTTTCATATTGTAATTTTAATTGAAAAGAAAACAAATAAACCAGGTACAGGTTATGTAAAACATATTCACATATTATTAAGTACAATGTCAATGTTCTGTACAGCAATTACAACATAGTAGTAGAAGTAAGGATGGCTTACGGAAGATTGGAAAGTAGGAAAGAAAGGGGGGGGAGGAGAAGGAAGAAGAAGAAGAAAGGGAGGGGAGAAAAAGGGGGAAAAAAAACACCCCGGGGGGATGGAGGAGCCCCACCAGAAGATATGAGGTGTTATGAGGATTTGTATTTGGGCTTTGTAGCCCTCTGTTTCTTTGTAGGATATCCATCACCCCCAAGTAGCCCTGAACTTTATATTCTGATCATCCGTTTGCCGAGAGTTCCTCAAAGACATACAGCTCTTCTATTTTAGCAAACCACTCCTACACTGTCGGTACCTGTCTGGATTTCCAGTGTAGAGGAATAATATACTTTGCTGCAGTGAGGAGAAATGGTTCTATGGAGTGCTTAAATGTTGAGATGTGGAACAACAGGTAGTAGGCCGGCTGTCTATCATGTGTGCAATTTAAGATTTCTTCAGATATGCTGATTATGTGGTCCCAATATGTTTGTAACAATAGTGATTTTTATTACCGCACACCTCCTTCCACTATTCTGCGTGGTGGTGCTGGTCCTCCGTTGACCTGGCCAGGTCTCTCAGCTGCTCTGTAGTATGAAAAACGGTCCGCACACACCAATATTGCAGTCGGGGGTTGTACCCCTTTTATTAATATATCACCAATTATCAACGTTTCGGGGGGAACACAGCCTCCCTTCTTCAGGATAAGTCTTATCCTGAAGAAGGGAGGCTGTGTTCCCCCCGAAACGTTGATAATTGGTGATATATTAATAAAAGGGGTACAACCCCCGACTGCAATATTGGTGTGTGCGGACCGTTTTTCATACTACAGAGCACCCAATATGTTTGTATCATGGCTAGGGTTGCCACCTGGCCGGTATTTTGCTGGCCTGGTCGGTATTTTTTATGGTTGCTCCCAATGTTATTAATAGTAAATACAGATAAATATATAGGATGGCCTGTATTTTTTTCAAGAAAAGGTGGCAACCCTAATCATGGCCCAATCCCAAAAAATGTGCAGCATTGTGCCTTTTTCTTTGAGGCATCTCCAGCACAGGTCTGAGGTTCAATAATAATAATAATATTATTTAAGTGGACTACAATGGGCCTCCAAATCATGGGAAATTGTGACACAGATGCTAATGTTGGCTCAGGGTTGTTGTCTAGATTGTCTTTAAGCTGACAACAGCATAGGATTTCAGCAAGTCTGAATCTACCCCTGGTCCCACATTATATATTAGCTATTGGCATAATTACCGCAGCTGTCAAGTAACACCATCGCTCACTCTCACAATATGCTTATTAAAATATTAGGTCTAGCAAGTAATTTACCTCCTCCAATGCAGGCACTATGCACCGCAGTACTCACTGGCTTACTGCACTGAGAAGTAGAGGAACCTGTTAGCAAAATATAAAAAAAGGAAAAAAAGCTTCAGTACTGTTGTTAGATTATTTGCTGTGACGTTACTCCAGGAATCAACCAATGTTCACACCAACCCTTATGGCTTTCATGATATAAAAGTCAGGATGTCATGACAAAATGGGGGTAACATTTATATTGCATTACTGCAGACAAGACCTTGCAAAACAAGCTTTGGAAATGATTCACATGATTTTATATTTCCTTTGTCCCAATCTATTTATTGCAAAATTAATAAAGGAGTTGTTCAGGAAAGGCAAAGAAATTAAATCCCATTTTTGCTTTCTTTAATGAAAAAGAAATCGATCTCCAATATACTTTACTTAAAAAATGTGTACCCTTTTTTATAAGAAACCTGACTGTATGCTGTGAAATTCTCCCTTCATTTAGTACTGTGGATAGGAATTGTCAGACGGTCCCTAACTTCTGGCAGGGAAACAATCATACTTATTAACAGCAGGGGGAGCCCCCGCCTTTCTTACCAGCCATGCAGAACTCAAGCAGCTTTGTTTTTTGATAATTTATGAAGATCCCTAAGAAGCCCAGACCACACTGAGCATTTGTATGTAGTCTAGTCTTGCAAAGATGTATAACAAAGTTACAAGATGACAGCCCCCTGTGGCCAACTTTGAAAGCATAACAGAAAAGAGTTAGAATGGCTATTAAAGGTAACCATCTTCACCTGTAATCTGTTTGCTTGTAATTAGTGGGTGTGTATAAAAGGTAAATGACTTTCTGGACTCCTGACAGACCCTTCCATCTTTCATCCAGTGCTGCACTGTTGTTTTTTGGATTCTAAGTCATGGGGAAAGCAAAAGAATTGCCAAAGGATCTGCGGGAAAAGGTAGCTGAACTCTATAAAACAGGAAAGAGATATAAGAAAATATCAAAGGAGTTGAGAATGCCAATCAGCAGTGTTCAAACTCTAATTAAGAAGTGGAAAATAAGGGGTTCTGGTGAAAACAATTAAACTACATTTTCGGCCACAACTGAAAAATTGTTCGGGGTGCAAGGAAAACCCCACAAATAACTTCAGGTGAAATACAGGAATGTGGTGTGGCTGTTTGAAGATGCACAATAAGGAGGCACTTGAAGAAAGATGGGCTGCATGGTCAAGTTGCCAGAAGAAAGCCATTACTATGCAAATGCCGCAAAGTATCCCACTTACAATATGCCAAACAGCACAGAGACAAGCCTCAAACCTTCTGGCACAAAGTTATTTGGAGTGATGAGACTAAAATTGTACTTTTTGGCCACAACCATAAACGCTACATTTGGAGAGGAGTCAACAAGGCCTATGATGAAAGGTACACCATTCCTACTGTGAAACATGGTGGTGGATCGCTGATGTTTTGGGGATGTGTGAGCTATAAAGGCACAGGAAATTTGGTGGCAAAATCAATGCAGTAAGTTATCAAAAAATACTGCAGGAAAATTTGCACTCCTCAGCCAGGAAGCTACGTACGAATGGGATGTACTTGGACATTCCAACATGACAATGATCCAAAACACAAGGCCAAGTGAACCTGTCATTGGCTACAGCAAAATAAAGTAAAGGTTCTGGAGTGTCCATCACTGTCTCCTGACCTCAATATCATTGAGCCACTCTGGGGAGACCTCAAACGGAACTTTCGTCAACTGGAGGCTTTTTGCCAGGAAGAATGGGCAGCTTTACCGTCTGAGAAGATAAAGAGCCTCATCCACAACTACCACAAAAGACTTCAAGCTGTCATTGATGTTAAAGGGGGCAATACATGATATTAAGAACTGGGGTATGTATATTTTTGGTATTTTATGTAGTGACTATGATTTAAAAAGAGTAAATACAGTAGTTTGACAAAAAATTGTTAAGAAATCATAAATTCTGCCAGGGTATATAAACTTATGAGCACAACTGTATATAGTGAATTATGTACCCCTTATTGTAGAATATAAAGATACAGGTCTGGGGCCCCTTATCCAGTATGCCTGGGACTTTAGTTTTTTGGAAAAGTGTTTTTTATGTAATTTGGATCTCTATACTTTGACTACTTAATTATGTTATATAAATATTACGTAAAAAAGGAAATCATTTTTAAAATTGGAGTGATTGCATTATAATGGAGTGTATGGAAAATGGCCTTCCCATAATTAGGAGCTTTCTGGATAATGAATTTCTGGATAATGGATCCAATACCTGTATTATAAGGCACTAAGAAGTTCCATGACCATATAAAGGCACAGTAACCTCTAACATTCTCATATTTTGCAACAGGTGGAACAATATGTATTATGATGCACATTTCAGTGAGTCATATGATGAAACTACATCACTAAACACCATTTATAAGGATCGTTTGTACAGATCCTTTTTTGTATGCTTGATGTACACACCCCTTCTATTATACAGTGCCAGGGCTGGGCCAAGGGGTAGGCAGAGTAGGCACAAAGCTGGGGGGGTCAGGCACCTACCTCCTCCGTCACATACCCCCAGTCTGATCCCCCTCTCTGCGCTTCTGTTTTTTTGTTTTTTTTCAATGAAGCGCATGTGTGCGCGAGTGCACGTCCACCCTTGCATGCACATGTTCACACATGTGCAGGAGCGCTAGGCTGGCACCAAAACCGCCCGGCTGGTAGTACACATTTATGGTCTACCTAGGTAGAGTTACCATTATCAATGTCTAAGTTACCTCCAGAATGCCTTGTTCATGACGTTCATTTTTTCTGGTCGATTTATCTACATGTGAATTATGTGGTTTGGCACCAGAGAGACTTTCAGGGATTTTAATATTTGGAACTCTCTGCCTCAGAGTGTGCAATACTATTGCTGTTCCGGAGAAACCTGTGGAGAACAAAAGACAGCCAATTTAAGCAGTATTGATCGTTAAGGATCTCACTCCAATTTGCTCCTTGCAGAAGCATAGATTATTTGTCACAAGGTAAATCTTGCCACGATGACTAACCACTTCAAGTGCACGGGGTTAAAGTTAATCCAGTGTGGGGGAGAGAATATAGTTACCAGTATTAGATTTATCTAAAGTTAATGTTCAGTGGAAGCCAAACTATAAAGAGCAACATAACTGTGTGTGGGAGGGGTAAAGTATAATTATTGTGATAGTCAGTGTAGATGCAAGCAAAGCTGGGGAGCTGGAAATCTCAAAGTACAACTGGATAACTATAAAAGTTTTAACACAACCAATGGCTGTCAGTGGGTTTGGGTGTTGTAGTTAAGGTTGCCACCTTTTCTTGGCCTTCCTATATTTTAAGGACTGGAGTCCAGAACTGCTCTGCATACTCCAGATGAGGCAGGTGGCAACCGTAGTTGTAGTACAATAACAACTTGTAGACCACCAGTTTCTCATCACAGGGGTTATCAGTGTAATCAAGAAAAATACAGAGCCACATTCTGAACATAGTATATTGATTTTACTTTATAGGAGTACCTCCAATATTGATTTGAAAGTATAGCAGGCATATCATTTACCCCAGACTACCAAACACTTCCAGCACTCTTAAATAAATTACCTTAGAACACTGACCTTATTACACGGTTGTTTTTATTGGTAAAACACAAAGGAAGCCGCACCGAATCCAGGATTCGGCCTTTTTCAGCAGGATTCGGATTTGGCCAAATCCTTCTGCCTGGCCGAACCAAATCCGAATTCTAATTTGCATGTGCAAATTAGGGCCAGGGATAGGGTTGCCACCTGTCCGGTTTTGAACCGGACAGCCCGGTATTTTGAAGGGCTGCCCGGTTCAATGCTTCCTGCCCGGTTTTCCATATAAGGAAAACCGGGCGGGATTAGCTTGATTGACGCCGCAATCGGCCAATTGGCGATCGCGGCGTCATAGCTCTGCCCCGTGACCGCCCACTGACGTCACGGGACCGCCCCGTGACGTCACGGGACCACCCCCCTGTCCGGCTTGAGCCACAGGGAAAGGTGGCAACCCTAGCCAGGGAGGGCAATCACGTGACTTTTTGGCACAAAACAAGGAAGTAAAAGATGTTTCCCCTTCCCACCCCTGATTAGTATATGCAAATTAGGGTTCGGATTTGGTTCGGTATTCGTCTGAATCTTTCAGGAAGAATTCAGGGGTTTGGCCAAATCCAAAAAAGTGGATTCGGTGCTTCCCTACTTTTAACTCACTGACAGATCAAGGCAACATAAGAGAAGTCAAGGAAAGTCGCCAGAGACAAGTCTGAATTCCTCTCGGAAATTGTAAAGAGTTAACTTACCTCTCTTCATTATCCCTCTCAGCACAGTAAAAGCCATTGCAATACACTCACAAATTCTCCCCCGATCAATAACACAGCGACGCCATCTTAAGAATGGCCCATCCGTTGTCAATTATATGTCGCCATATTGCGATTGGCACTTTTGTTGTTCTTGCAGTACATTATCACAAAGAAGTAAAGGAAGACAGTACAGGTACAGCTTGTGGGTCACAAAACTTGAACTTGGTTCTGTCTGGTTAGATTTTCAGAGAGTGAAAATCTAATCTTTCCATATTTTTTCAAGCATAGTTTCTTGGTCCTGGTAGAATCAGCCATGTTGGACCACACTTTTAGCTGTTTTGTCCAGAAAATAGGCAATGTCTTAAAAATTTAGGGACTACTTTTACCAAAAGCAGACTTTAATTTTCCTTGGATGGTTTACCATGTTTTGCCCCTGCAGAACATTTTCATACCTCCCAACATTAAATTTTTTGACCATGCCCCTTTTCTATGACCACGCCCATTTTACAAAATTTGCCAGGTGATGAAACTTTGAACACATTTCTGTAGTTTTTATGTTTTATTATAGTTTTACTAATAAAGGAGAATTTCCCTTTAAGCTGTACTTCTCCCAAGGGACAA
>CM044445.1:62910353-62923575 GCA_024363595.1 Xenopus borealis
AAAGATAAAACAACTCATATGTAAAACCCTGCTTCATGTAAATAAACCATGTTCATAATATACTTTTTTAGTAGTATGTGCCATTGGTAAATCATATATAGAAAAATGCCATTTTAAAAAAAATAAGGACAGCCTCCTGGAATGGTACGATTCAACGGTGCAAACATACCAAACAAACTATAAAGTTGAGCCAATTAACAGAGAGTTGTGTCTTTTGCTTCCACACTTCTCCCTGTTACAGTTAGAGTTGAAATATTTCTGGTCAGGTGATCTGAGGCAGCACACAGACCATCATGAAATGGTGGTTCATGGCAAGAGATGTAAAAGAGCAATATTTACTTAAATATATATATACCAGTTTGGTAAGATTCTTTAATATGCCACTTACTATGATATAAACTGTTGCTCAAGTATTCATTTTAGGGGTATAGTTTTCCTTTAAAATGTAGTTTTCATAAAATGGCATATTTTAAAACTTCTGCAATGTTGTATACAGTGCCTTGTGAAAGGGTAACTCCACTAGGGTTGCCACCTTTTCTGCAAAAAAAAATATACCAGCTTTCCTAAATATTTATATTTTCCCCCCAGTAGTCTGGACAATAGCCCTCCTAGAATATGCTTCTTTTAATGGACTCAAACCTAAGATTTAATTCATACAAAGCAGAAGTATATATACATAGATCTTGTAATTACAAAGCAAAACTACATGCTACAAACACTAACTGAAAGTTGCTTAGACTTAGGGGTTATTCTCCTTCCAAACAGATTGTTTCCCAGAAAGACTTTTTTCAATTACTTTCCATTATTTATATACAGTTTCTCCAAAATCTAAGTTTAAAGTTCCCTGTCTGTTTCTACCTGGCAGCTCAGTAATTCAGATGCAGACTGTAAACAGTTACAGTTTGCTACATTAGCAGATATATTTCTCAACACCACTGGAGTATTAGCAACTAATGTATCAATTCTAACAGCTGCCTGTAATGAAATCCAGAGATTCTGATCATCAGGGACAAAGATAAGAAATGTATCCACTAAATGTATCCGTTTAGAACAGTTTACAGGGTTGGCAACCTCCCTTCCCAGTGCTGCTTTTAAAGGTGAAACATTACACTTTAATATTACAAAACAGTCACAAAATTTATTGGAAAAAGTTAATTTCTTGCAATCGGTCTGAAAACAACCAGTTGTTTGAAGATGAACAATCCCTTTAATGTATTGTCCTTATAAGGCGAATCATAAGTATGTATGCGGTGTGCATAATTCCAAACGACTATATTCCTAGACTAATGGTACAATGGGTAAGAGCTTGCATGTATGTTATATTTCCAATTTTTGAATATATAGATTGCATCAGTGGCACTTAATTCATGCTGTCCCGAATTTAGCTTTCACTGAATAAATTCTGCTTTGGAAAACCTCACTTGCATATAGAACAGAAATGGCAGTTGTGTGGAAGAGCCCATTCTATTATAGCTTACCTTGCTAAATGTGTTCTTTAGAAACAGCACAAAGTAACATTTTCAAATGTTTTATTGATATGTGCAAGCACATAATCATAGCAAAAAAAATCGTAAAACGAAAAGACATTTCTGAACATAAAAACTAGCTCCACAAGGAACCCAACTAACACTAGACATCAATCAGGGCTTGGAATTTTGGTAGGTATTTAGGAGGCATGCTGAGCAGTGGAAAAGCACAGTTTTAGAGTGTAAGGGTAAGGACCATCTGCAAGAAAGAAAAAAAAATTGATTAGACACATAAGGTTTTTTTAAACCAACATATCATTTGATATTTATGTTAAAAAAAATATGGAAAGTCTCAAGCTTTCTGACACTCCTGTCTGGGGTTGTGTAGAAGGTAGCACGTCTGAAACTTTTGAAGTGCTTTAGCAAGCTGAACTATAGTAAACAACTTTTAACATGTAAAATCAACGCATAGAAAGCAATAAAAGCCTAGGAACCAAAACTAGCCACACAGAGGTAGAGCTCCTACATTATTCAACATCCAGCAGATTTGGCTAAATGGACAGTAAAATTGGCCATCTGATGGTCAAGTCACTTGCCTTATTCCAGACACAAGGACCTGCGCAGACCACAACACTACCACAGCTTCACTGATACAGTGCAGTTTGGCTCAATCTCAAAACAAAATAAGCAAGCCTTGACTGCTTAAAAAAACCATTGTTATGGATTAGAAGTCAATCTATGCAAGGCTTATAAAATTAGAAACGGATTGGTTTATCAAAGCAGCAGTGTACTTGGAACAGCTAGTGTGACATTACAATGATGTAATAGCAACATTTTCTGTTTGTGACATGATGAAGTTTAGCATTTTGTGCTCTACTCACTTGGATTTTTCATCTGGTAATGATTCATGAAGCCGAGAGTCTCCAGTGCTTCGCTCTTAGAATCCCACTCCAGCAGTCCAGAAGAGCTTCTCTCACCTGCAAGAAAAACATTAGCTCAATCTAAGGCTGGAGGTTTCAAATTGTGGGCTTAAAGACCTGCTATGGTGGGAATGGCCATTCAAGTGCACCCTGAAAGGCAGTTATGCGGATATTCAGAGTGATGATGTATTCATTGTCCAATATTCTTGGCAAAATGACATGTAAAATACCCACCTCACCTAGATTATCTGAAGTGATTAGTGTACCATCCAGCTAAAAAGCAGGCGGTCTAGTAAGGTTATCACCAGGTCACAGAAGCGTAGTATAAGGGGCAGATTTATTGAGGTTCGAAAGGTAAAAAAACTCACAAATTCGAATTTAAAAGCACACACTCTAATGTAAATTTGAATGTGAGATTTATCACACCTCGACCATGGAAACAGTTCTAATTTGAATATTTACCACCTAAAACCTGCTGAATTAATTTAGGCAGAGGTCCATTGACCCATTTGAAGATGTTAATAGCCTTCCTGACATTCAAGTTTTTTTTTTTTTCCAGAGAAAAACAAATAGAATTTAATTAGATTGGATTTCAGGTCAGTAACAATAATTTGGATTTTACACTTCAATTTTTTTGTTAAACAAGACCAGATTCGGGTTTTGAGTACATTTGAATTTATTAGAGTAAAAACAAAATTAACCAATTTGAATTTGGACCGTTGATAAATCTGCCCCTAATTGTTGCAGTCTATAGACATTTAATCTTTCAATGAGCAGCATTAGGACTGTTAAAGGGATTAACAATGTATTTTTTTTATTTCTAAATTACACGGTTTAATTCCAGAACCAGCAGGTGTATTTTTTTGTTGTATTGGTGTGTAGGCAGCCATCTGAAGTAATTTTGCCTGGCCATGTGCTTTCAGAGCCAGCACTTTAGGATTTATCTTTCTGGCATGTTTATCCTACTCAATGTAACTGAACGTGTCTCAGTGGGACCTGTTTTTTTCTATTGAGTGTTGTTCTTAGGTTAACAGCTGCCTTGTACATCTATGTTAGGGCGCTACTATCTGGCTACCTTCCATTTGTTCTGTTCTGCTGGGGAAAAGGGTGTATTGCAGTACAGCAGTAAAGAGTTTATCAGAGCACAAGTCATGACTGAGGGCAGCTGGGAAACAGACAATGTCTATCCCCATTAACAGATTTCAAATTTAAATATATTTAAAAAAAAAAAAAAAAAAAACACATTTGTTCGCTCGAGAAACGGATTTCAGTGCAGGATTCTGATGGAGCATTACTATTAACTGATGCGTTTTGAAAAATAATTTTTTTTCCAAGACAGTGTCCCTAAGCTAAAAACTTACTTTTTCCAGAGAAAATTTTGATTGAAGCTGGCTTCTTAACACCCAGTTCATCACACATCTAGAGAAAGGGGACATAGTTAAGAAAATCTGCACAAACTGATCTTTCTATCTCACATATTTTTCTAAAATCTCAGATAAGTTAAATTTGCAAAGTCCCACAAGCACTCCCTTTTAATGGTTATGTTTTGCTCCTTAGTTTCATGTACGTATGGGATCTTTTATACGAAAACTCAAAATTTCAAGGTCATCGCCCATAAGAATTGTCCATTGTAAGAAAATAAATGCTTAACCTTTTTCGTTAACCGTAACTTTTACTCCATCATTACAAAGCAACATAAATCCATACTGGTGTCAATAGAGCAAATTAGTCATACCCCTTACACAGATAAGCCCAGATCACAAGCATTCCGTATATGCACACACTATATCAAGTCTAGCATGATTTAAAGGAAACCTGGAGAGCGCTACGCAGTTAAATTTCACTTTTCTTGCTGAAATACTGCTTGCTAGCTGTAAGTCTGTTTCAAATGTAGCTCACCTCAATAAAGCTCTCCTCTGTCACCTCAGGGGGGGCATTGAAGAAGTGAAGCACACTGCTGGGCTGTTGGATTCTGTTCTTTGCAGCCTGCTCTGGGGATGTAAATCTGTTATTACGGGACCCACTGAAGACTTTAAAGCTGCAGGAACCATCTTCCAAGCCATAGGACTGCCCAGGCACAATAGAGGGTTGCTTTGAAACACTGAGAAAGGAAAACATGGATAAACACTCAGAAAGGACATGCACTAAAATAAATTTACTTTTGGCAAAAGGATCTAAAGTAACTCTCACCAGACACTTAGTTTTTGACCAAACATAAAATTGTTGTTTAGGTGTGTAACAGCACGGTCCACAGCATATCCATCAGCCATCTCCACCATAGCCGCTCCAGGTTTACTCTTCATGAACTTAACCTGGCGACAGTACAGATTAGGTCATGACAATTAAGTACAGATTCACCGTGACTTGTATATTTAAAGGCTGGTTTAAAATCAGTTTTATTTCTCACCTTTTCTAAATTACCATACAGGCAGAAGATATTGAAGACACGATCACAGTTCATCTTTGATGGGTCTAAACCATATACCATCAGTACTGGACTGTCTGCATGTGGGCCATATTCTGGTGGCGGAGGTGGAGGATGCCCATATTGTGGAGCATAACGGGAAGGGCCCCTGCGCTGAGCACCAACAGGAGGGGGGCCCATTCTACGACTTTCATAGTGTGGGGGTGGGGGGCCATATGCCTCCTCATGGTAATGACCATGATAACCTGCATGAGGACCTCCTGTAAATAAAATAAAATTATGTGGCTGCATACTTCCACCTCAACTTAAAGTAACAAAAAAACCAACCTACTTATGCAAAATAACCTCAAAAAAGTTTATATATAAAAATTCTATACAACCAAAAAACTCCCTAGTATGCTCTTCAAAATGACAAAAAATGCACTTTAGTATTAAAGTGATACAGACACCAACAAACTACTCTTCAAAATAATGTCAATTAACAACAAATATTTGGCTGCTTTTGTAAGTAATTACTTTAAGTTCCTGAACTGGACTGTCCCTTCTCAGCCTGTCAGTTTCTAATGCTAACAAGACCATTTATGCACAAATATGGCAGCCAACTAACGGAACATATGGGGGAATCTGAGATCATGTAAAAATGGTAAAATTAAAAATCACGATATATAAAAAAGGTTTCATTTCTGGGGTTTCTCTAAAGAGGACTGTTCAATTGTAGTTTGCTTTTGATCTTCAGCATGGAGCTCAGATTCAAAAGCAAGCAGTTATGACCCATATGGCCTCCCTCAAGTCACTGACTGGTTATGGACCGGCAACCGAAAAGCTGCAAAGCAGGAAAATGGGTTCTGGATATTCTGTTAAGACATCTGGTCACATCAGCCTTAATAGATTAAATTTATTTAAATTTTAAACTATTGAAAGTTTTTATTTTGCACTACCTATCCATTTACCCAGTTTTTATTATTACGTTAAACTATTCATTTAAATTCATTACATTGCTGCTGCCGCTTGGTCCATATAACACTTCATAATTCCCACCAGTTCACATACCCAAGACTGCTACAATGAAATGTTTACAATACAAGCATCTTATTGCTGTGGGCAAGATTGAAAAGCTAATGTAGACGACTGCAACATCTTACCATACTCAGCAGGATGGTCTCCTAACAGTGGTGGGTTCCTCTGCCTCTTGTTTGGGTTACCTGCAGCATCACCTAAAAAGTTATAAAATAATCAAATAAAGACCCCCCCAGAACAAGTCTAGGAAACAAGTATCTATTTTAAACCAAAGGACCACTTTAATTTTAAAAATTGGGCCAGGAAATACTTCCGCAGACTAAATGGGGATTGTACACAGACATAGTATAGAGCAAATAAAAGTAGATATCAGATTAAAGCTCATTAAGCTCCCCAGAAGCAAAAATTTATGATCTTGCAGTTTGGAAGGTTGCAATCAATTTAAGTTGACAGATTTAACAGTTCCCAAGAAAGAAAGTCAACTACTACCCTCAACAGCAAAAGCAGACAACTTTAAGCCATTTACCAAGACAAAGCATTAATACAGAAATTTGGGTTACAGAATAATTGATCACAAATAGAGAAAAAGTTACTTACAGACGCTGTCCCACTGTGATAACAACATATCTGTTATTTTCTTACCATTGGATACCTCATGTGTGCGTAAGCAGAGCTCTGAAAGGTGCCGCCCCGCCATACACACGCAGCGACCCTGCATCACATGGTTGTAGTCATGAGTGACACGGAAGGGCAAAAACAACAACAAATGGCATTCTTAAAAAAGGCTCACGTATTGCTAACGTGTCTTTCCGTGTTCTGTGTATTCCATGTGAATGTTTCTCGCTTGTTGTGTGCCTCCTGTCAGATGCTGCTAGCTGGTGTCTGCCCCACGCACACTGAAGGGAGGGGGACATGGTAGCACATCCTGAGTCTTGAAAGGGGAGTGAGATATGTTCAGCTCTTCTTGAGGATGGTGAGAAAAGACTGTCTGTTGTGGGGGGGTTTGGAGACTTTCATGGTGTTTATGATGTAGCATGTTCCGCCCAGTCTCTGCCTGCCATAGCATGAGCCACTTCTGTGCCTGTTACATTACTGTGTTCCTATGGCATGTAGCTCTCAGACTCTGTGACATGGATGAGCTCCCTTTTCTGTTACGTGTTTGCTGTAAATGCAGAGGGCAGTCTTTGTACTTGTAACATGCCTGCTGTGGCGTGTTTGGAACGGTCTTTGTACTTGTAACATGACTGCAGTAGTGTTGGAGCCCCCATTTCAGCGAGTTTCTTGGTCATCATGTGGTGTTCTCCATGTATGACCATTGCAGATGGTCTGGTATTTCTGCGATGAGTGTTCTTCGTGGGCAAAAGGAACTAATGATGTCTCACTACACTGTGTGTTACTAAAGCAATGTGCAGACAAGGGCCTGTCAGTTCTGGACCCCAGGAGGGAGCAGGAAGTGTCCCTTAATAGGGAAGCCTCTGAAAACCAGACCGCCACCTCTGGGGTCAATTTGAGAAACCACTTTCATTCTCAGGCAGCACTGAGCCAGTCTCTGCACATAGAAACTAGTATGTACCTTGGAAAAGAAATGTGTTAGGACTGTCATGTAATGCCATCACTTGCTTGGAGGGGTGGGCAGAAGATTTTGAGCATCTGCAAAATTGTGTGAAAACCAGTAATGCCAAATTGACCAAACCATAGTATGCTTAAGTAGTTCAAGAACCACGTGCAGTATGCTTCATATATAGACCAAGAAAGTCCCAAAATAATTTGGTACGAGAATTAAATATAGAAAATCTTCAAAGCAGAGTTTTAAGCCAAAAGAATGGCTATTTGTTGAACATAAAAACATGACTATCAGACAAGCAGATGGCATTACAGAGTGTGAAGTGACACTTGTGCATTATAGCAGACTAACTGAAAGGGAATGTATGTAGAGTAAAAGTACAGAACCAAGTGAATTACCTTGTCCACTCAGGGCAGGATTGGTGTAATCCCATGTGTCCTGGTCATTTTTGAAGACATTCAGTCGAGAAGGCTGCAAGGATAAAACAGTAGTGAGAAAGGTGTCTTTGCTCTACATTCCATAACAGCTCCAGTTTAATAGCCACTTACCTTGGCATATTCAATCTTTAGTGTACAACATCCAGAGTAAATGTCAGCCCCATTGAGAGAAGCCTTGGCACGCTGAGCACTTTGCACAGAGTCAAATGTTAGACAAGTTAAGGAAACCATACCAACCTATGCACAATTTTAAAAGGCACCAAATGAGACAGCTAACCCAGTAACAAATATCCATACTAACAATTTAAGAGAGAGTTTGAAGGAAAAGAAAAACACTAGGAAAGTTTAGGGTGGTAGGCATATTACACCATTAAACAGAAAGCATAATGTGAAAGTTCATAACTGGCATTAGTAAAGGATATTCGATCATGGCCTGGACGCCATTCTTTCTGAAAATAACAATCCTCTCGACAGGTCCACAAGGATTACAGATGGTATACAGCACATCCTACAAAGCAGATTTGAACATTAACTGATTGAACAAAAATACTGTAGAAAACATACATAGTTATATATATATATATATATATATATAAAAAAAAAAAAAAAAAAAAAAAAAAAAAAAAAAAAAAAAAAAAAAAAAAAAAAAAAAAACTTACTGTAGTTATGGAATAGATTGGATTCAGAATAGTTAAGAGCAAAACATTATTGACCCCCCGGGAATCATCGCCTGTATCCGTTGGACGGGAGATCTTTTGGCTAGTTGAATAATTTACAAATGCTGGATGCCCTGCAACATAGATTTGGTTGTCTGCTGCATAGTTCACAGCACTGCATGCACCATTAATATCCTCAAATTCAACGAGAGCCTGTCTCTTCTTAGGCATTACCACGACATAACTGAAAATACAATAAAGCCAGATTTAACATTTCACATAACTGCTTATCTCACAACATACTAAAAGCCAGCTCACAAACTGCAACAGTCATAAGGAGATTGCAATTACAGAACAGCATTAAAATATTGACATGCTGCTGCACATAAATATAATTATACCTGATTGTTCCAAATTCCTGCAAAGCTTCTGCAAGGTCTGCCTCCACAACCCCATCAATAAGCCCCCTCACATGGACCACCGGGGAGGCCGCGGTCTTGTGAGGGTCATCGTATCCTTCCTAGAAACAAATATAAAGTCAATAGAGTATTAGTGGGAGAGCAATGAAGACTAGATACCAAGGTTACAAAAGTTGTTCACTATACAGCACTTTTTTCAGATTGTTCACCAGAAACAGTTTTTCAATTACTTTATATTTGTGAGTCTTTCTAATATTGAAGTTTAAGGTTTCATTTTTCAACTTTTTGGGGGGGGGGGGGTGGTGTTGCTGACACTAAGGGTTATAACCGATAAAATTGTCACTATTATTCCACAGATGTTGCAGAGATATGTATGCACTAATGTAGCAATCTAACAGTTCAGAATCTGCACTCGGATTGCATAAAAGATGGGATGTAATTGAAAGTATTTTTGGTGAGCAATCTGAAAACAACTGCATTGAAAGTATGTGGAAGGTGAACACCTTTAAGGCTCAAAATAAAGCAGAACATTTATTGAATATAAGATTACAATTTAATGATCTTGGGCAGGAAAAAATTAACACTTTATTGAGGAAAGCCATTGGTTATCATTGATGCCGTCGCTCTGTATATCATTAATCAGGCCATTACTTTAAGACAAAAAAAAAAAATACTTAAAGGAGAAGTCAACCTATCAGGGGGTAAATGCCATGCTGTATAGTTTTCCTTTAGTCAACATTAATTCAATCAAGTTTTTATGCTGGACAACAAAATACTGGCAAAGAATTAGATATAGCGATCATTATGGTTTTGTATTTATTTCTTCCTATGAGCTGGTTAAACTAAATTACCATTCCACCGTGATTCCCTCTATAAACAAAACCATTCCTATAATGCAGCTACAGATGGTTAGGCTTGAGACAAAGAGCAGTTCTTTATACAGAGGGCTTTGCAGTGGACTGGAAATTAATTTTATCCACCTGGGATAATTAGCAATAGGACTACTTTTAGCTTCAGCCAGATATTGTATCATTACAGGAATAGGAAAAAAGTGCATGTCCAGTAACAGGAAGACGTATATGTCCAGTAGACATTCAATTAAAATATATCTGAATAAACTGGGGATGCATTGCCCAGACATAAGCCACCATCCTTCTTTCTTCTTCCAAGTACATTAAGAAAATTGCTTCTTTACATGAAGTAGGTTTGTACATACGAGTGGTTTTATGCAATTTTTATTAGAGACCTACATTATTCAGGGGGTATAGTTTTCCTTTTGTCAACATTACTTCAATCAAGCATTTGTGCTGGACATAAAACTATTAGTTAAGAATTAGATATAGAAATCATTAGGTTTTGGTCCTGCTGGTTAAACTAAAAGAGTGGGATTCCCTCTATAAACAAACCCATTCCTAGAACTCAGGCCACCATCCTTCTTTCTTCTCCCAAGTGCCCCCTCAGCACAGACTCAGGCCTTGCATAGGCACAGGTTTTACATGTGTCTGGTATAGTAGTGCTGTTGTACACATGTAGTGACTGAATACAATGGGGGTTGCTCAATACATTGCTTATATTGCAACCTTAGCGCTTACGGCTACGAAATAAAATTGTAAATCTTGAAAATTTTAAATAACAGATGCTGCTGTGTGAATTGGCCTAAAGCAGGAAGCAGCCAGTACTAATTTGCAAATGAATGAAGGGAAGACAATGCTGACTAGAACTGCAGCAGGACTGGTAGTGTGGGGGGGGGGGATCCCAAAATAACCCCTTTCTAACTCAGGGAAAGGAGATGGGGTAGCAGCTTAGTGAATTGGTCTGTTTTCGGGTAAGGACACTCTAATAGGAGAAGGGGTATATAGAGCAATGTTTTCAATCAGCCATAACCTTGTACTGACTAAATATGCCCACAGAAAGCCTCAGACTGGCATGGGGCGTGGGACGAACAATTAACCCGGTCTAGACAGCAGCGCCTCTAAATCCAGCGGCAAAAAGTGCTACTACACGCCCAGGCCGGGTCCTTACAGCTCTACTAACCTGAACAGATTTCACTTTTTCCCTCTTCTGGGCAAACTACCGTATAATTACCCCCAGGGACTCTTAGTGTTAGGGAGCTTGGCCGAGTATCAGTTGAAGATCCCCAGGCTAAACAGAGCTGGGATGGTAGCTTATCACTCATCTCTAAACACACAATAACAGAAGCCTTTGTATTTGAGCAAACCACTGCCTTCAGTATAGGAACTCTTACCGCTGAAGTCGCCACGTTGTCCTCGACTCCGTCAGTCTTCTGTCTCTTCGGGGCCCGTCCACCTTCGTTCCCGTAATAGTTTGGCCTTCCTCCTATGGCCGCAGCTGCCGCCATCTTCAGAGATCCACCGGGACTAAGCTCACCGTAACATGGCGCCGGGGCTAAACCAACAGAGACACGCCCACTTACAATCTCCCCATAGGCCAACATGAATGCCACTCTTAGTATTCCTGCGTTCATTCGCTTTCCAAGACGCCATTTTAGATTTTCGGAAGTTCATTGGTCAGGGAAGGGAAATCACTTTCTAATTCACTAATGTGGGTTTGCCCTGCACTAGCTACGCCTCCATGTTATATTACCAATGTAGGCACGGGATTTGTAGCCTGGTGTTTGATATAAACGACTCAGGTCGCCTCCATCTTGTGTGGAGAGTTAGGAAATATAATGGCTCCTGGTCGTTTTAAAGTAAAGAAGAATTAAAGTGAAGCTTGATAGTATATACCTTTATTAAAGCTTTAAATCAACTTTTAGTATGAGGTAGGGAGTGATGGGGCAATTTGTAAATGGCTTTCATTTTTTTTGTAGTTTTTACGTTTTATAGATTGTTAGTCAGCAGCAGTGAGCGCTCCAGTTTGTAGTTTTAGCAATCTGGTTACTAGGGTCCCAAATACACTAGCAACCATGCATTGATTTGAATAAGAGACTGGAATATGACTAGGAGAGAGCCTAAATAGAAAGATGAGTAATAAAAAGTAGCAATAACAATACTAGAAGCCTTACAGAGCATTTGTTTTTCAGAGACCCCAACTGAAAGCTGGAAGTCAAATAATTCAATAAGTATAAAAAATAAATGATGAAGACCAATTGAAAAGTAAATTTGAAGAAGAATCACCCTGCATTGCGCATTGTTTTTATCTGTGGCCCCACCAATATATAATTTGTAATACATTTCCCATATTTTTAGAGTTGCTACCTGTAATGGAAGAAAATACTGGCCTTCCTATATTTTTTTCTTTTTACCCTATTAATAACAATGGCATCAATCATCATTTCTTCCAGCCAGGCCTGTAAAATACTGGTCAGGTGGTAGCCCTGCATGTATTTTATACCAGTTTTTCTGGTCCCCTGAACAATTTAAAATTGGGGTTCTATGGTGAGCTATTAATAAAGCCACTGTGTTTTATGGCTAAAGCAGTGGAGTACCAGCAGTGCTGCACCAATGAGGTGCCTCAGGAGGGTCCTTAAAGGACCAGTAACATCAAAAAATAGTTAGTATACATGGAAAAATAAACATCAAGACAAATAAAACTTTGAAAATTGCAAAGACTTTATTAATATATAACTTAAACTTTTCAGGTCTATTGTATTAGGAATAGGAAAATGTCCTTCATCTAATGGAGCTTCTCCAAAGTCATATCTAACAGGAGCAAGACGACTTGCATTCCATATGCATGCATCAGATAGTTCATATGTTTATGGTCCTTGTCTCACTTTAAGTGGTGTAGTAAATTTAGATTGTACGTGTTTCAGTATTCCTGATTCTTAATTCTGACTAAAGATCCAGGTTGAAAGTGCACTTCTCTTGCACCACATTTTCTGTCAGTATAAGCCTTGCATTTGGCTTGTTGATGTTTGACAATGTCAGCAGTAGATGATTTTGTAGGAACAGTATTTGGTGGAAGTTTGATGTCTGCAACATGTAACTTAGTGCGCATCTCTCTGCCATGTAGTAATTCAGCTCTGTATTTTTGTAGGAACTCTGTTATAAATACTTTCCAAGATTCCCCAGTAAGATTTGCTGTCTGTAGTGCTTCTTTCAAAATTCTGTTGAATCGCTCAATTTCTCTATTTGCTTGTGGGTAATAAACTGAAGATTTCCTATGCACAATATTCCTCTCAGAAAGAATTCAAACTCAGATGAAACAAACTCTGGTCTGTTGTCTGATATTAACTCATTTGGATTACATTCTCTGCTGAGGACTGTAGAAATTTTATTACTGTAGCTGATGTTATCTGAGAAACAAATGCAATTTCTGGCCATTTACTGTAATAGTCTATCAAGGTTATAGCAAA
>CM044445.1:62926319-62936667 GCA_024363595.1 Xenopus borealis
ATTCAAGAGTGTACTGTGTAACCCCTGCCTGTCTCCTGCGGCCCATTTGTCCAGTTAATGGAGCGGCCCTTCAGCATTTGCCCGAGAACACACATTGTCAGTTTACCCATAGACTTCAGTGTATTTGATAAATTTAGGTATTGGAGCTATTTATACATGGAACTGCCTCTGTGTCATCCTGCTATGAGTTCTTAAGGTAGATGTCATGATGGCGTCAGGTGGCAAAAATAGATAGCGAGGTGAAAAAGTCTGGGCACCCCTGCTATAATCTTGATAAAACCAGGGTAGTGATAATCAAGTTGGCCTCAAGAGGGAGCTGTGCCTGATGCAGCTGCAGACAGTTAGCCACAGCACATGCAATTGTGCCTTCATTTCAATGGTCATTAGACACAATAGAGCTGACCTTTTTCTATGTTGGTGCTTGGAGTCAAAATGACATCTGTGCACAATTCCTTGGGCACAAAAACACTGCATCTTCAGTAGATACTTACACTCAGTTCAAAACAGGTGGGATGGATGAACCCTTATAAGTTCCAGACATGATTTTGCCACTCTGCCCGTTGAGAAATGGGCAGCAAACTGTCTAATGATGTTCAATGTTAGTAAAAGCAAGGTAGCAACAAAAGAAATGTGAGTTATATGCTAAACATTAAAGGGGCTGATACAATTCTGAGACCATTTGCAATTGGTTTTCAGTTTTTGATTATTTAGCTTTGTATTCAACAGCTCTCCAGTTTGCAATTCCAGCAATAGCAATTTCAGCTAGGGTCCAATTTATCCTAGCAAACATGCAGGGATTTGAATAAAACACTGGAATATGAATAGGAGAGGACATGAATAAACGACGAGCAATAAAAACTAGCAATAGCAATACATTTGTAACCTTACAGAGCATCTGTTTTTTTAGATGGGGTCAGTGACTCATTTCAAAGCTGGAAAGAGTCAGAAGAAAAAGGCAAATCATTCAATAATTATAAAAAGGGCAAATCATTCAATTGCTATAAAAAAAACTATAATATATTAAAAGTTATGAACCACCCCTTTAACTTCTTAGCTGCTTTCTGTCAGCCCCGGGCCAACTTCATGCACAATATTTCATTGCTCATAATCCCAATTCTCTGATGACAGGCATGTCTTATATGATATGTATGTATGACATGTATGTGTGAAATCGCTGACCCCAGTATGCATTTCATCACAGGTCACAAGTATGCATATTTCTTGAGGGATTTTTCATGTATACACAGTACCATTTTTTACTCCATGGAACTTTATTTTCCTTACAAATATGGCAGTGCATGAGCATAGTGGGGGAATAGAAATATTATGGGGGAAAACTGCATTATTAGAAAAAAAAACTAGTTACTGGCTTCACCACCTTCAACAAGATGGACTATTATTAGGGTCATTTATGTTTAGCCCTGATTTTGATTCCCAATTGGGTGCTTTCTGAAAGGAGTTCATACTCTGATTTTGTCTTATACATCAAACACATATAAGCAGGTTGTAAATGTGTGAATGTGAAAGGCACTGTGAGCTCAACAAGGGCAGGGACTAATGTGGTGTCAAACAATCGCTTTAAAACACTGTGTGGTACTATATAAAAAATAACAAGTTGTGTTTTTAAACTGACACCATTTAATGCATAAAAAAAATGTCTTTTTGTGAAATTTGGCCAACTATTGCGGGTTTGGATTGGGTACAAATAAAATTTATGATTTCTTAACCATTTTTCAGAGAATATGAATGATAACACAAAAACTTTTCTTTCACTCATGGTTAGTGGTTGGCTGAAGCCATTTATTGTCAGACAACTGCGTTTACTCTTTTTAAATCATACTCACTACACAAACTACCCAAATGACCCTGATCAAAAGTTTACATAATCCAGTTCTTAATATTGTGTATTGCCCCCTTTAACATCAATGACAGCTTGAAGTCTTTTGTGGTAGTTGCGGATGAGGCTCTTTATCCTCTCAGATGGTAAAGCTGCCCATTCTTCCTGGCAAAAAGCCTCCAGGTCCCTGTAAATTCTTGGGCTGTCTTCTTGCATGAACTGCAAGTCTGAGGTCTCCCCAGAGGGGCTCAATGATATTGTCAGGAGACTGAGATGGCCACTCCAGAACCTTCACTTTATTTTGCTGTAGCCAATGATAGGTCGACTTGGCCTTGTGTTTTGGATCACTGTCATGTTGGAATGTCCAAGTACATCCCATGTGCAGCTTCTGGGCTGATGAGTGCAGATTTTCCTCCAGTATTGTTTGATAACAATCCTAACCAAATGTCTTATGCCTTTGTAGCTCACACATCTCCAAAACATCAGTGATCCAACACCATGTTTCCTAGTAGGAATGGTGTACCTTTCATCATAGGCCCCGTTGACTCCTCTCCAAATTGTCAGGAGCGCTCTGTGATGCTCCTATTCCTATACAGCAAAATCCAAGATGGCGGCGCCCATGATTCTGCCGCTGGTGTGTTGACGTTGGCACACAAACGTGTGATGTAATGACACTGTGTTCCGGCGCCAAATTCAAAATAAAAGAATGCCCGATAATAGGTTTTGTATATTACATTCCTGGGTGCTCTATATTTCCTGCTATATTGATTCCTGGACTTTGACCCTTGCCTGAACTTTGCTCTTTTCTACCTGCCTTTTGGAATTATTGCCTGGACTTGAATACAATTTTGCCTATTCCCATTCTGTACCACCAACTTGGACTTTAACCCCTAAAGCTTCCTCCTTGGTCAACTATGTCAAAGTCATCCCAAATCTGCCCAGTTCAACTCTCAAATTGCATCTGATTCATTAAGAATTCTATTGCTTCATTATACATTTCCCAAAGGGACTAAGTTGTTTGTTATAGTTCATATAGGAGTAGTGACCAACTCCTTGTTGTAGCACCCAAAGAAAACTCCCTTTTTGCCAAGTTGGAGAAGTGTGTCTTCGAGGTACCCAAGATTCTGTTCCTGGTGTACATTATTTCTCATGAGGGGTTCGAGATGGATCCTTCCAAGGTTTTGGCAATCCAAGATTGGCCTCTCCCCACAAGTACCAAGGCAATCTAAAGATTTGTCGGTTTTCCTAACTATTACCGACAATTTATCAAAGGGTTC
Organism: Xenopus borealis; assembly: GCA_024363595.1. Taxonomy (NCBI): domain Eukaryota; kingdom Metazoa; phylum Chordata; class Amphibia; order Anura; family Pipidae; genus Xenopus; species Xenopus borealis. Next base: position 62,929,434 of record CM044445.1, read on the forward strand.
TCTTCCCGTATTGCTCCTATCCTGGCTCTAATCTGGGAGGGCCAGAAACCTAATGCCTGGTCTCCTCTTGCTCTGTAGGCCTTCCAGTCCTTGAAGGATTTGTTTTGGTTGCTGTCCTTCGACACCCAGACCTTTCGCAACCATTCTTCATTGAAGTAGATGCATCAGATGTGGGGGCTGGTGCCATCCTTTCCAGAGACAGATCACAGATGGGAAGCTTTACCCTTGTGCTTACTTCTCCAAGAAAGTCTCTTCTGCTGAGCAAAATTACGATGTAGGCAGCCGTGAGCTTCTGGCGGTGAAACTTGCATTCAAAGAATGGCGACATTTCCTGGAGGGAGCCCCTCATCCTGTGATCATTTACACTGATTACAGGAACCTAGCGTTCATCCAGACTCTCAAGAGACTGAATCCCCGTCAGGCTCGTTGGGCACCCTTCTTCACTCGATTCAATTTTGTTCTTACGCATCACCCTGGCTCCAGAAACCATAAGGTAGATACCCTATCCAGAAGCATTCTCCCTGAGGGGCTCATCAGTGAAGATCATGAGCCTATTGTTGCTCCAACAAAAATCATTCCCTATTCCCACAACTGGCCAGCCAGATCCTATCTGTCCAGTCATCTGCTCCGGCTCATACCCCCATTGGTATGGTTTACGTGCCACCTGAGTTCCATTCTTCAGCAAAGTCATTGTTCCAAGCAAGCTGGATATCCAGGTACTCAAAAGACTTTTGAGTTTGTCAGTCGACTTCTCTGGTGGACTTCCATACAGAAGGATCTGAAAGACTTTGTGGCAGCCTGTGCCATTTGTACCTCATCCAAATCCAGCTACTCTCACCTTAGCAGGCTACTGCAACATCTACCTATTCCGTCTCGTCCTTGGATTCATTTAGCCATGGACTTTATTGTCGAACTACCACCTTCCAATTGAGACACTGTATTTTGGGTAGTAATTGACTGCTTCAGCAAGATGGCACACTTCATCCCTCTTCGAAAACTTCCTTCTGCCATTGAACTCTCTCAGTTGTTCATTCAGTTTATCTTCCATCTTCATGGCTTCCCAGTGGAGATAGTATCAGACAGAGGTTCCCAGTTTGTGTCCAAGTTTTGGCGCTCGTTGTGTAAAGGTCTAGGTATTGCTCTTCAATTCTCCTCTGCCTATCACCCTCAATCCAATGAGCAGCTGAAAGAGTAAACCAAGCTCTAGAACAGTTCTTAAGAAGTCATGTTTCCCTCTGCCAGAACGATTGGTCTGATCTACTTCCTTGGGCAGAATTCTTAATGCTTGACATGCTTCAACGGGTAGATCACCCTTCTTGACCATTTAACATCCTCAAGCTTTCCCTCAGGACTTCCTCTTGTCTGATATCCCAGCAGAAGACAATCACACAGCCCATATGTCAGACATTTGGTTGGCTACCTAAATCAACTTAGAGAAAAGTTCCTTGTCCCACAAGAAATATGCTGATCATGGACCGAAATCCTCTCCTTTATATAAAGTTGGGGACAAAGTGTGCCTTTCTACAAGGAACATTCATCTGAAAATTCCTTCCCCCAAGTTGGGTCCAAAATTTGTTGGTCCATACTCCATTGTGGAGATTGTTAATCCCGTCAGACTTCAGCTTCCCCCTGAGATGCCAAGACCTAATGTGTTCCATGTGTCCTTGGAAAAACTATCCATCACTTATCGCTTCTCTTCTGAACAATCTCCCCCTGCTTCTATCCATGGATGATCAACAAGAATACGAGGTAGAGAAGATCCTAGACTCAAGAATTTCAAGAGGGTCCCTTCAATTCCTCATCCAATGGAAGGGTTTTGGTCCTGAGCAACAGGTTGATGTCCATGCCCCCTGTCTGGTACGGGAATTCTACAAACAGTTTCCAAAGAAACGACGTGTTGGTGGTCCAGTGGGGGTAATGTCAGAAGCGCTCCATGTTGATCCTATTCCAGCCACGGCAAAATCGAAGATGACGGTAGCCATGGTTCTGACGCCAGCACACAAACGCATGACGCCACATTGCTGCGTTCAGGCACCAAATCAAAATAAAAGAATGCTTAGGACGCTGGTTCAATGCCTGATAATATGTTTTGTATATTACATTCCTGGGTGCTCTATATTTCCTGCTATATTGATTCCTTATTTTATGGTTGTGGCCAAAAAGTTAAATGATAGTCTCATCACTCCAAATGACTTGGTGCCAGAAGATTTGAGGCTTGTCTCTATGCTGTTTGGCATATTGTAAGTGGGATACTTTGTGGCATCTGCATAGTAATGGCTTTTTTCTGGCAACTCGACCATGCAGCCCATCTTTCTTCAAGTGCCTCCTTATTGTGCATCTTGAAACAGCCCCACCACATTTTTTCAGAGTCCTGTATTTCACCTGAAGTTATTTGTGGGATTTTCTTTGCATCCCAAACAATTATTCTGGCAGTTGTGGCTGAAATTTTAGTTTTATTTGATTTCTTAATTAGAGTTTGAACACAGCTGATTGGCATTCTCAATTCCTATATTTTCTTATATCCCTTTCCTGTTTTATAGAGTTCAACTACCTTTTCCCACAGATTCTTTGACAATTCATTTGCTTTCCCCATGAATCCAAAAAACTTCAGTGCAGCACTGGATGGAAGATGCAAGGGTCTGTCAGGAGTCTAGAAAGTCAGACCTTTTATACACACCCACTAATCACAAGCAAATAGATCAAAGGTGAAGATGGTTACCTTTAGGGTAGGGACAGACAGGGAGATTCGGGGAGATTTTGTCGCCTGGCGTTTTTAGCAGGCGACAATCTCCCCGAATTTCCTTCTCCCTGTCTGCCGATCGTAAAGGCACAAAGCGCCAGCGCCTGTGCAGACGCGGCGCTGCGATTTCCGGAATCGCCCGAAGTTTCCTCACAAGGTATCTTCGGGCGATTCCGGAAATCGCCGTGCAGCGTCTGCACAGGCGCTTTGTGCCTTTACGATCGGCAGACAGGGAGAAGAAAATTCGGGGAGATTGTCGCCTGCTAAAAACGCCAGGCGACAAAATCTCCCCGAATCTCCCTGTCTGTCCCTACCCTTAATAGCCATTCTAATCCTTTTGTGTCAACTTGTGTGCATGTTATCAGGCCAAATCACCAGGGCATGTATACTTTTGATCAGGGTCATTTGGGCAGTTTGTGTAGTGATTATGATTTAAAAAGAGCAAACACAGTTGTTTGACAATAAATGGCTTCAGCCAGACACTTACCATGAGTGAAAGAAATGTTTTATGTTATCATTCATATTCTCTGAAAAATGGTTAAGAAATCATAAATTCTGCCAGGGTATGTAAAGCTATGAGAACAACTGTACTATCTTCAAAGGGCTAGATACTAACCTCACAGGGCTAGAAGACAAAGTAGCAAAAGGAATGTGAAGGCACAACTGGATATTGTCCAAAACAAAAATGGTCTCCTTATATGACTGAAAATCATTCAGAATGTTGTATAAAGTATCACAATTTCAGAACAAAAACATTGTCTTTACTATAATAAGGGCAATCAGTTACATATTGGATGAGGTGAGTTTGAATATACATTTAAAACACAGAAACCTTTTATGGACTTGTGCGGCTACCTGTGTTCAAAATGCTTCCAGTTAATAGTATTGTGTATATGGCTTCCATGCAATGTTTGTACACTGACTAGAAAAGGATCGAGCAGACCCACACCCACGGCAACAACTTCAGATAACAGCCTGGTGCTCGGTAAAAGAGGATATGGCTGCCTCTTGGTAAATCTATGTAGAAAAAATACCGGCACATGAAGCTTGATTTGCAGGGAAACCATTGCTTTAATTCAAAGTGTTCAAGTGCACCCCTTTGTCAAGCCTGCAGAACCCATAGTGAACAAGATACAAATAAGGTAATCATCTAACACATTTAGATACAAAATTGGATAACCAAAATTATTTAAAAAGTGTATAACCAGGAATAAATAGTGAGTAAATAAGTAATTCGAACGTATTAGCAGCCCACGTAGTTCAAAAATAGATGTGAAAAATTGTCCATTGAGATAAAACCAATCTCGTAAAAAGTGATTTATTGTCCAATAAAATGTCCAATGGAACCTCAGTGCTAAGAAATCCTTGAAGTGAATAATATATTTCTTCCAGATAATCCGGGGGGTGATGAGTGAATTAAAATAACCTAAAGCAGTTTAGTTAAATTAGCATCAAAGAGACAAAGTAACAGGCAGTGGAAACAAATGTAACTATTAATTGACATTTCAAATGGTTACAAAAATATATAACTTATAACTACGTGGGCTGCTAATACGTTCTAATTACTTATTAACTCACTATTTATCCAATTTTGTATGTAAATGTGTTCATTGATTACCATATTTGTATCTTGTTCACTATGGGTTCTGCAGGCTTGATAAAGGGGCGTGTCCCCGAAACATTGCACTTTGAATTAAAGCAAGGGTTTCCCTGCAAATCAAGCTTTGTGTGCCGGTATTTCTTGCTACATGTCTGTACACTCAGACACAAACCAAACAAAGCCTACCATACATGCTGAACCCATGGGACAACTACTGGATTCTATGTCAACATATCAGTTAGGCAGGTCTTCGGAGCAGCAAACCTAAGGTGTTATGTATCACATGTCAAGGTTTTTTAGGGTTTTTTCAGTCAAAAGTCAAATTTTCTGTTTAAATTTTATTTTTTTTTATTTTAAACATTTAAATTTTTTAAGATATATCATACCCTGAACCTGGCAAATGTTTCTAATCCGAATATACCATCTTAAAACCTGTTGAGGCCATGTAGAAGTCCATGGCAGAGGTTCCTTGAACTATTTGAAGATGTTTGCAGTATTCATGATGATCAAGTTTTGTTCAGTGGGTTTCACTTGAAAACTTGATTAATTCGAGTTTCTCACCCTGATTACACTGATCTGAGTTTTTTACATTCGAGTTGTGAGTTCATTCAAGCTAAAATAGCTCACAAAGCTCTAAAATTCAACCCACTTAGTGTCTTGGACAAACAATTTACACTAAAAGCTGGGTATCTGTTTTTAATCCAATCAAGTCTAATAAGATTGTATCACTTCAAGAAACACTGAATTCTTCTACAAATAGAGAATTTGAAGAGTTACAATGTGCCATTGTGATTGGATTAGTGGAAGAGTTTATATACCGAGAACTTCCCATACCAGTCAGTTGAACTGATGAAAGCTGCTCGGATGAGTAGTGAAACGTCTTCAATAATTACTCAGCAAGTCCAGTTGTTTTAGAATTACTCATATCAGATATTCTACAAATAGGTTTTCCCCCTGACAATTTTGGAAACACAAGCATGCATAATGTTCATGGGGATGCCAATTATGGGATGTGACTGGTAGCCCCTATGTGTACTGGCAGCCTACAGGAGGCTCTGTTTGGCAGCATGCATGGTTTTTATGCAACCAAAGCTTGCCTTTATGCCAGGAATTTAAAAAAAACTGCTTTAAGGCCACTGAAACAAATTGCTCTCAAGCCACTGGTTGGAGACCACTGTCCTAAGGTGTGTACCCATTGGCAGTTCCTTTATTTTGAATGCAGCTGCCATAGTATTTTTATTTGCTCAGTTCAGCATGGATTAATCAGTTCTCATATCTTCTTTTGTGGGTTTAGAGTCAAATGTCACTTATGTGGTATAAAAGCTTCATGGCAGTGAAAAAAATTAAAAACATTTTTTTCCCCAAACATATGCATTTATTGGCCTTAAGTGGCTACTAAAGCCCCCCATTGATTGAGGCGGTCAGTCCATCCAGATCCTCTGAAAACCATCCTAAGCAACCATAATGTACAGCAGACTGTAATTCTTGTGGACAGATAACCCCCAACTGGATAAAAAATTACAGCAGTAGCCAAAACTCCAAATCTGAATGTCACAAATAAGCCTGTGTGGTGAGCTTCAATGTGTTTCCTATATGGTTATGTGGCGTTTGTAACTTGGTGATGGTTCTTTATGCAACCCCCCCTCCCCAGTAAAAACAGCTTCCACTTCCCACAAAGGCATAAACAGATTTTCAGTTCCTTTGTATTGCCAGCACAGTAGCCACATGCCTTTAACATTAATTGTGATTGTGGCTAAATAGATCATGAACACAAGTAAATATGGAAGATTAAGACAGATACAGCAAGTATTTTCCAGGGCAGATGAGCATGTAACCATTCACAGTTTTTAGGCCCCAAAGCTACTGTGCACTCTCAAAATACACATAAAGCAGCTACTTAGACCAACTGCAGGGGTCACAGTGTTTTTGGGTGCAATACTTTATTTTTTTGGTCTGGCTGACGGCCAGTAATTTAGTTCAAAATGAAGAGCAGTTTCATTTGAAAAATGCATGATTTCTGAAGACTAAAAATATAATGAAGGCAAAAAAAACAATTAGAAGTGCAAAGTTTATTATGCAGTCTAGGAGAAATTGGCAAGTCCCTAAAGTAAAATGATACCATGATTTCAGTATTACAGTCTGCTTGGCGCATTGTGAAGATACTTGGCTCTTTCATCGACTCTTCAGATGCAAGGTGGAATGAATAACGCGGAATACATCCGTAACAACAACAAACAAAAAAGTCAGGGGAATGGATTTAAGATCATCAATAAACCAAACTTTGGGTGTATATTAACTTGATTAGGCATTTTATTAGTATGTCAGTCTTTATATAAATCAGTGCAGCAACATACTGAGCTAAGTCTTACTAAAGTGCCTTATCAGTATGATGCGCAGATCGTTAATTTTGTGAAAGAAACCTGGGTGTGGCACACAGCTTTATAAAACGTGTGATTTCTCATCACAGAAAATAAGATTAAATAGCACCAATAAGAATGAATATACACTTATAACAACTGCCCAGAGCTTTTTCTCCAGCAATGCACACATTCGGTTTTTACTCCGTTTTGGAAGCAGTTCTTCTGAAACACCCCCGTTCATAGCATAACCTAGGATGCACTGTGAATTCCCCTACTGTATGGGAGAATCTGTGAGGCTTTAGATAAATCAGAAATGTACTATCAAGATTTATATCCAACAGATAACTTAACTTTCCTACAGGATATAAATGTCAGGTGCTCTCTAAAAGCATCCTGTTCACTTACAGGGGGGTGGTGGAACTGGCACATAAATAAATGTATTATAAATATTTCACCATGCCTCAAAACACTCAGCAACTGCTACACTGAATGTACATTCCTCTCATATTATCCACAGGACGCAATCATCGGTTT
>CM044445.1:62950130-62974068 GCA_024363595.1 Xenopus borealis
AACCCTGCATTGATTTGAATAAGAGACTGGAATATGAATAGGAAATAGACTGAATAGAATAAGTAATAAAAAGTAACAATAACAATACATTTGTAGCCAGTGACCCCCATTTGAAAGCTGCAAAGAAACAGAATTGCAAATCATTAAAAAACTATGAAAAATAAATAATGAAGACCAATTGAAAAGTTTCTTAGAATTGGCCCTTCTGCAATATACTAAAAGTTAATTTGAAGGTGAACATCCCCTTTAAGTTCGCGCCATATGCAAATTAGGCATCGCTAGTGTAAATGCGATTTGCCTGGCAAAGTAATGGTAGCGCAACTTCACTACCGTTTGCCACCCTGAGCGCAAATTCGCATATTAGTGAATTTGAGTAATGCTGACAAAAATTCAGCTGTCAAAGTGCGGCGAACGTTGGCGAAGGCAACGCTATTGCATTTTCGCGCTTTGGTGAATTTGCCCCTAGGTGTTTACACAGTATAGATATAACACATTCTCACAGTCCTTTGCCATAGTATTTGCATGACTGGCTTTTGAATAAGGCAATTTCTGTAAGTTGGTTTAATCAGGCTTTATTTTAGCAGTGCCACTATTGTTTCCTTGCAGTTTATCTGTACAGGGTTTATAATATACAGTTTGCATTTCAGAACAGAGGTTAGGGAGATTGTTTAAATGAAAAAGAATTACAAAAGACAAACAAAAAAGTATGTGTCGCAGAGCTAAACACTGGTATCTCTAGTAATATTATCATGTGCTGATGGTTTCAGAAACGTAGCAACTCAACTTTTGGGATGCTTCATTCATCATCAAATGGACCATAGTCTCCACTTCTTCTCTCATTATTTTCCACCTTGTGTCCTCAGATAGCCTTTTGTCACTCCACCTATGTGTAGTATGATGGTCAGGGCATACATCTTCTTCTTGGGATGACATATGGTGAGAAATATCAGAGTTTGGTTCTTTATTGTTATAATGCATCAGTTTGGGATCTAATTTTGTTTCTTCACAATGTTCAATGGAATCTGGTTCTGTTTTTTCCAGCTCTGCAAAATTGCTGTTATCTGTTGACACTGACAACTCTCCTGTTTTGTTCTCGGCTTCCCCTAAATGCCCACTAGGGGCAATTCTTTGGTATTCATGTTCAATCTCCTTGACTTTGGGACTGTATGGAGGAGTTTGCTCATCCTTTGTTTCCTGTGATGTAAGACCAAATGTTCCTCTTTGAGCCTGCTTATCTTGAGATTGTATAAGTGTCTCTGTTTCGCACATTGCTTCTTTGATGGATTTACTATCACTGTTCCATTTGTCTTCAATTAACAACTGATCACCATCATAAATTTCTTTTATTGTTATCCCATTCTCCTGCAAGTTATTCTGAAGTTCAAATGATCCCTGTCCTCCCAGGGTGGAAGGTTCTCTTACCCCCATTTGGGTATCTTTCTTCTTTAAATCTGTAAATTGAATTTTACCGTCTTTAAACTCTGAATGCATTTTTAGTGTGTCTTTGCATTTTTGATTGGAATTTGAATCGTATTCATTGCTGTCTGACTGCACTTTGTTGAGACAATATTTGACTTCCCTGAATTTATCCAACTCAGTCTGTTCTTCTTGCTCCAAATAGGTATTCTTCAAATCTCTGCTTTCTGCTGACTCTGTCTCTTGTACTTCTATTACATTATCTCTCGCTAAGAAACCTTTATTTTCTGAACAGCCTCTTGGCATCCTACATTTTAGTACCTCACATTTATTTTCATTCTTTTTATGTAGAAGGCCTTCAATAACCTCTTTTTTGCTTTCTTTTTTTATGTTGCATTTTCCTGATGTCCTATTTTGTAAATCATTCCCACATGCCTGGGACGCCTCAGGTATCTCTTCTATGAATTTGGATGTTTTTTCCCCTTCACTTTTTAATCTGTATTTTCTAATTTTTCTCAGCAGAGGTACTTTAGAATATGACTTGCAGTCCCTTTGCTCTATACTATGGCTGTCATTATTCCTTTCTCGTGCCCTATTTAATTTCTCTCTTTTTTCTGCAGATCTTAGGCAGGGAAACCTGAAAACATGGCTTCTACCCTCTCTTTGTTTTTGCCCTTTGATATCCTTATTCCTCTCGTGATCAGCACTCTTTAGGAATAGTTGAATAAAGGTCTTTCTCAACTTTGATGGCTGTGTTGATCTCATTTCAGTTTTACTTCCTCTCTCAGTACATTCACATGAAGTCTTCTCTTCATCTGAAATATTTTCAGGAGTTTCTGCAGTTTCAGCATATGCCACCCCCATCTCCTTTACGTTTGGAAACTGTCATATATGTATGACACAGTGGGAACTTTCTCTGGGTAGTCCTTGGCTCACAAATCTGCATAAAAATGTTCAAAAAACTGTCATCCCACAGCACAGTATGCATCCGCATCTCATGAATGTACATTTCAGTTTACCCCATGCTAGATTTCCAGTTTCTGTTTGTGCAGCCTAGAAACAGACAGTTCTCCATGTGCAGTTCAAATTTAGCTGAGCCAGCAGCATTGTGCACAGACTTTCAGTTCCAAATGATACCAACCATGCCTTCCTATGAATAGCTATATACCCAATGGCAATCCTCCTAGCAGTACACTGAAATGGGCAGTCCTAAAAAGTATGATGATTTTTTAATCCCGTATGTAATAAAAGGCACTTAAGTTTGCCCATGTGCAATAACCCACAACAGGTTCAATGTTGATAAATGCAATGTTATGCACTTTGACAAAAATAATATAAATGCAAGTTATACACTAAATGGCAGTGTGTTGGGAGTTTCCTTAAATGAGAAGGATCTTGGGGTTTTTGTAGATGACAAGTTGTTCTGGGCAGTGTCATTCTGTAGCTACTAAAGCAAATAAAGTTCTGTCTTGCATAAAAAAGGGCATAAACTCAAGGGATGAAAACGTAATCATGCCTTTTTATAGATCCGCGTATGCAGTGCAGTTTTGGACTCCAGTCCTTAAGAAGGATATAAATAAGCTGGAGAGAGTGCAGAGATGTGCAACTAAACTGGTTAGAGGGATGGAAGATTTCAATTATGAGGTGAGACTGTCCAGGTTTTCTCTGGAAAAAAGGCGCTTGCGAGGGGACATGATTATACATTACAAATACATTAGAGGACATTATAGACAAATATCAGGGGACCTTTTTACCCATAAAGAGGATCACCGCACCAGAGGCCACCCCTTCAGACTAGAAGAAAAGGACTTTCATTTGAAGCAGCGTAGGTGGTTCTTCACAGTGAGGACGGTGAGGTTGTGGAATGCACTGCCGGGTGATGTTGTGATGGCTGATTCTATTGATGCTTTTAATTGGGGCTTGGATGATTTTTTGGACAGACATAATATCAAAGGCTATTGTGATACTAAACTCTACAGTCAGTATAGCTATGGGCATATATGGTTTGAGTGCAAGTATGGAGGGGTGTGTGTATGGATGCTGGGTTTTAATTTGGAGGGGTTGAACTTGATGGACGTTGTCTTTTTTCAACCCAATTTAACAATGTTTGTTACTAAATAAGTGACCAGTAAACACTACCTGCTGATAGGCTGATGTGGGTTACTGCACTGGGCAAGCTGAGGGGCTTATTTATCATACTGTATAAAACATTGGCGCCAAACATCAGCAGTGATGTTTCTCAGTGCAACCAGTCAGATCTTTCCCTGAATTCTTTGTGAAATATTCGACCGAATCCCGAAATGAATCCAAATTTGCTTATGCAAATTAGAGGTGGGAAAGGAAAAAGTGAAAAAGAATGCTTTACTTCCTTGTTTTGAGATGAAAAGTCAAGTGATTGCCCTTCCCACACTTAATTTACATATGCAAATTAGGATTCGGATTTGGTTCTGCCACACACAAAGATTCGTCTCAATCCGAAACCTGTTGAAAAAGGCTAAATCCTGGATTCGATGCATGCCTAGTTGAAATGTAAATGCTATGGGCAATATTACCAGAGATATTTTTCTCCAGCGTTTTACACAGCATGATAAATAGGCCCCTTAGTTTCTTTATTAAGCAACCCTTTTAGTGTTTTCTGTTGTTGAATACCTTAGGTAGTATGTACTGTATGTATACCAGATTTGGTTTCAGATCCGAATCCAATCATTTTTTGTTAGCAGATTTCACTGAATCCAAATGCCTGGCTTTACTGAATCCAGATTCTTAATATCATGTCACGTTAGGTCATAAGGAAATGGTCATTTAAAAAAAAAATTCTGTGCACTAAGCAGCTGGATGTTGCCCTTTCCTTAACCTGATTTACATAAACAAATTAGGGTTTAAGATTTAGGATTGGTTAAATCCACTCAAGCACTTTTACCTGTGCAATTGGTAGTTTACTTTGTATGATGGCTTCATCTCATGGTACTGTATAGATATTTTACAGGAGAGGGGTTACCTATATTATGCAAAGTCCATGCAGAATGTCTGTATAATGCAACAATATATATTTATAGCTTCTCTGAGTGCGCTCCCTAATGGAAGAACATATAAGCTTCCCTAACTAATGGCAAATTATTTCAAATGGCATGATAAAATGTATGTAGGTTCAATATGGAGTCCAATTATTTTATAGATACAGTAATTCATCGGACAGTGTATAGGAATCCTTCTGTCATGGCACTGGTGGTTCCCTGCATCAAGGTATAATTGGAAGGTTAGGGTTACCTATCTTTTATAATAGTGTACAATGGATCTCAGTCCCATATTATGGAGTTTGCTGCCTCAGTGAAATATAATTAAAATTAAAATATGTGGAACTATGACAGCCCACTCATTTTACACATTAAAGGGATCCTGTCATGGGAAAAAACATTTTTTTCAAAATCTATCAGTTAATAGTGCTGTTCCAGAAGAATTCTGCACTGAAATCCATTTCTCAAAAGAGCAAACAGATTTTTTTTATATTCAGTTTTGAAATCTGACATGGGGCTAGACATTTTGTCAATTTCCCAGTTGCCCCATGTCATGTGACTTGTGCTCTGATAAACTTCAATCACTCTTTACTGCTGTACTGCAAGTTGGAGTGACATCACCCCCTCCCTTTCCCCTACCCAGCAGCCTAACAACAGAACAATGGGAAGGTAACCAGATAACAGCTCCCAAACACAAGATAACAGCTGCCTGGTAGATCTAAGAACAGCTCTCAGTAGTAAAACCCATGTCCCACTACGTACTATTGAGAAGGAAAAACAACAGCCTGCCAGAAAGCAGTTCCCTCCTAAAGTGCTGGCACAAGTCACATGACCAGGGCAGCTGGGAAATTGACAAAATGGCTAGCCCCATGTCAGATTTTAAAACTGAATATAAAAAAATCTGTTTGCTCTTTTGAGAAATGGATTTCAGTGCAGAAGTCTACTGGAGCAGCACTATTAACTGATGCATTTAAAAAAAAAAAAACACTTTTTCCCATGACAGTTTCCCTTTAACCTAAAAACACAGAAAGGATACAGATATATGAAGACATGATCACAGTTGCAATAATTTAGACAAAAAATGCAATATTATTGGCATTCTGGCTGAAAACCCCATCCACTGCTTTGGGCCTTGCAGAGGTGTGCAGACCCATAGATTGGGAACTTTTAGCCTGGGTATAGTGTATTGGTATTGCATGGTGCAGTATGTAATTCTCATAAATAAATGTAAAAAAATCCCTATCTCATGGGACATTAAAGGGGTTGATCACCTTTAAATTAACCTTGAGTATAATGTAGAGAAAATTTGCAATTGCTTTACATTCTTTATCATTTGTGGCTTTTGAAGGTTTGTATTCAGTAGCTCTTCAGTTTGCATTTTCAGTAATGTGGTTGCTACTACCCAAATTACCCTAGCAACCATGCACTGATTTGAATAAGAGAACAGAAAATGAATAGGACATGGGCTGAATGGAAAGATGAGTAATAAAAAATAGCAATAAAAATAAATGTGTAGCCTTAGCATTTGTTTTCGATGGGGTGATTGACCCCCATTGGCAAGCTGGAAAGAGTCAGAAGAAGAAGGTACATCATTTAAAAAGCTATAAAAAATAAATAGTGAAGACCAATTGACAAGTTGTTAGAACTGATCTTTCAACTGAACAGTTAACGTAAAGGTGAACTGCCCCTTTAAATGGGATTCAATAGCTTGTATTCTGTTTAGGCTTTAATGTGTTGACTGTCTCACAGCTCAGTGTAAAATGGTTCCCCGTCTCTTAAATTTGTGCATGAGGGTCAGTACCTTGAAGTTCCCATGGTGCAATTGCACAAAATCTGTTGCCCTCTCCATAAACAGGTTGCAGGAATGTCTCTCTCCCAACACAATGCTGTGCATGGGACCCTCTATCTGAGCCTGTAATGTGAATAACCTGTCTCTCTTTGTTTATATCGGTAGTGCAATGTAATGGGCCCCTCTCCCCACACCGTACACACCGTGCTGGCTTGAATCTTCTCTTCAGATAGCGTGTGTGGCCAGAGACGTTCCTGCATTCACACACACACACACTTTGTTCACTGCACTCTGGTTTCTATGGCAACTCATCTGCAAAGCCATTAAGGATCCCAGGAAATAGCGCGTCACCATGCTGGGCTATACCACTCACAATAATGTACAGATGCCGCAGCTCTCAATGAAAACCCCTGCCCCATTCACACAGAAGAATTAAAATAGGCCCTGGCATTTCAGGTACACAGAGGCCCAATCAGCCCACACTTGCACCTTATAGCAGCCCCTCTGGCATTTGCCAGAACCCACAGATTGCCAGTGTGGGTCTGATGTGATGGTAGAATGTAGGCATACCTCCCAACTTTTGACAGCTCAACCTGCAGTCCTGCATTTGTACTGAAATGTCCTGACTTTCTATTTGATCTCCTGCACTGAACAGACAGAAAAAGATAACTAAACTTAATTGGCCTTTGGCAGAGAGCCCAGAATAAATAGAAAGATAGATACTTTTGTAACAGTTTTAGATAAAGAGGTCTCTTGGGAGAACTTAAGGTGGCCATACACGTAGAGATCCACTTGTTAGGATTTTGCCAAATGAGGGGATCTCTCCCCGCTATGCCCACCTTAAGGTGGGCAATATCAGGCTGATCCAATCATGGGCTCAAGAGTCGGGATAATGGAAGATATACGGGAGGTCAGATTGTGGGACCACATCAGTGAACGATGCAGTCCACAATTGACTGGATTTCTAACCGTGCCCAATCTGACCGACTTTTGGCCAATGTGTTCAAACTTTCATAACCTGGCAAAGGTTTACATGGTAATTAGAGGATGTGGCCACAAAATGGGAGTGGTCAAAAAACTGCAGCACAGCAAATCTTTTTGTCCCTATATCTGTTTCCAAAATGTTGGGAGGTATATGTAGGCGCTGACAAATGTGCCATACTTAGTTCCATTAAGTGTATATGTAACCTACAGTATATAGTATGCAAATGTCAAGTACATAACATAATATTTATAAATATTGAATCTCATCTGCTAATTAGGGCCAGACTCAATTCAGTGAAAAAAAGTTATCTCAGGGTTTATCACATGAAAGGTCATGGATGATATTCAATTAAAGGAGAAAAACTTTTCTCCTAATTCAGTTCCAGTTTTTTCCCTTAGAATTCAATGGAGTTTCAATGAAATACATTTTTCTGAATTGAATTGCATCTCGAATGGAACTGAATCTCATCCATGAGTTTTCACATGATAAACATTTTCTCACTGGATAGAATCTGGCCCTTAGTCACCCAGACTGGCTGTTTCTCTTCAGACACCAAATTACTCTATGTCCTATTATTGGCAGGTGGAGACCATAATCTATTTTTAAATATTCTAATTATAATCAGCTTTTCACAGCATTACAAATTTTTCAAATGTGTTTAATCTAGCAAAGTTGAAACACCAAAGGGTATTCATTACTAATAGCATATATGGCATTCATTAGGCTCTAAAGAGAATAGCGATCTGAACTCACCCTGGTGTAAAGGTATAATGAAGCATAAGAACACTGGGGAATGGGAGTAGTGAATGACAGAGGAGAACTCTTTGTGCTGGAAGCTCGCAACCCCTAATTTTATGGGGGGTGATGGAGGGCGTTGTGATAATAGTTGATAATTAGATTATACAGCCCATTTCCTCCTCCTGTGGTTCTTTTGTTGAGACTATTTTATTAGTAGGAGGTCCATTATGCAGGGGTGTAGGTGTGCACTGGTAACCTAATTACGTGCCTTGCAAGGACCAAGCATGGCGTAGATTCACTTTCGCTGTTTGTCTTGTTTAGCTCAAGAAATAAGATACTGACACACCTTCACCCACAGTTCACCAAGACCCTTCCAACATCCCACAAACTCACATCCATTCCACTAGCATACTTGGCAGCACAGGGTGACCATCACAGGTGGCAAAAAAAGGACAAAGATTCCTTTTTATTTCTGTATTCTGTGAAATGTCTTCACAATAAAATATAATCAAAATGACAAAGCTACAGATAGACTTTCCTTCTCCTTAACTGCTCTAGGATGTTTCAAAATGTTAAGCACCCCTAAGGAAATAGAACGTTTTTTTCAGAGAAAACTGCACTGGCCCATGAAAAAACTGTCAAAGTTCTGTGTTGACATTTGCCTACTCAGCAGTCATTGGTGCTTGGGCTTTGGCTATCACATATACACAGCAGGGTAAAACTTTTTGGTTTTCCACTAGTTCATATGTGTGACTTACAATCTCCACTAGGGATGTTGGAAAAAAGTAAGTATAATGCCAGTGTACTGATCAGTTTTTCCAGTGGCTGGTGGAGTTTTCTCAAAACAGGAGCACTGGCCTAGGGGGAAAACTTTTTTCACTGGGGGTATCTAGCATTTAGGTATCTCTGCCAGTGAAATGATGCTGATTAAGGCAGGTTTAAAAATCCCATCAGGGCAAGGACCACATCAGCTCATTGATGCACATACTTGCCCTGACAGCCTGCATACCAGCATTGTGATCTGATAATTTGTCCCTGAAGTGGATCTTTCAGTGTATGGCCAGTTTAAGGGCTAGGCCAGACGGGGAGATTCGGGGGCATTTTGTCGCCTGGCGACTTCTCGCCACGACTTGTAGCCCCCGAACCTCACCGAATAGCCACTTACCTAAGCGCACCGGCGTTGCTTGAAAACGCCGGCGCGTATCCACGCGGAGCGGCGCGCTTTTTGAAATTGCCTCGCGAGGCAATTTGGAGCAATTTCAAAAAGCGCGCCGATCCGTGTGGATACGCGCCGGCGTTTTCAAGCAACGCCGGTGCGCTTGGGTAAGTGGCTATTCGGGGAGGTTCGGGGGCTACAAGTCGCGGCGAGAAGTCGCCAGGTGACAAAATGCCCCCGAATCTCCCCGTCTGGCCTAGCCCTTACTGTTTCATTTCGATAAAATTGCTTCAAGGATCAAATGTCGCTCCTCCTTCCCATAGGACAAACTTGCTGTC
Source organism: Xenopus borealis (assembly GCA_024363595.1). Classification (NCBI taxonomy): domain Eukaryota; kingdom Metazoa; phylum Chordata; class Amphibia; order Anura; family Pipidae; genus Xenopus; species Xenopus borealis. Next base: position 62,959,567 of record CM044445.1, read on the forward strand.
GCTGTTTCTCCAATAGGCCAGCCAATGCTTGTCAAATAATACATAAATAAGTTTGTCCTCAAAAGCCAACATACAAACAGTTATATAAGACAGAGGAGCTCATTTAGAAACAGTGGGCAAATTTGCACTGGCAGAAACCTATAGCAACCAATCACTGATAAGCTTTGTTCAGCCAGCTGCAGGTTGAGCATTGAAAGCAATCTTGATCTGATTGGTTGCCATGGGTTATTGCCCAGGTGCAAATTTGCCCAGTGTTTATAAATGAGACCCTGAGAGACATTTCCAATTCCAAAGCCGCTTCCTTCATTTAAACATTAGAAATAGATCTAGTTATAGAACAACCCGGGAAGGAAAATGTTTGGAAAGTATTAAAGTATTATTAAGTTACTTATAACACAAATAGAACAGTAATAAATGACAATGTTTTCACAAAATTTTATTTTGACTAAAACTGCATGATTACATAAGGTGGCCTGCTATGAAGAATGGCAAGTAGAAAAAATCTCTATTTTGTTCTGCAACAAAATGTGATTTGGATTTTGTAGAGGAAAACCATTATTCAGTGGTGCTTTTTCTATTTTTACATTTCTTATATTGTAAATCATAATACCTGCCGTACATATCAACTGGGAAAAAAATGTTTATATGTATGTTATTGTGTGATGTTGTTAACTTGAGTAACAAACTCAGTACATGTGTGAGTTATGCTTATCCCATGCATTATTACCAAAACAGATAGTTCAGTGATATTTTAAAGAGGCTACTACTTGAAATGTTAGAGAAACCCTAACATAAATTAAGAGAGAGACTAAGCAAATATTCCAAAAATTTCCCTCTAGTCCTGCCTTAGGGCCCTTACACACTAGCGTTTCTTACCTGCGCTCCCCTGTGTTCCGTTTGGCGCTTACACGCGTCTCGTGGGTACAACGCCATTGAAACTAATGGAGTGCGTCTAGACCTGTGAGAGAGCAGGTAAGAAATGCTAGTGTGTAAGGGCCCTTATAAGAAGGTTATTTTATGACACACTGCTGTCTGTGGTAGCTGGGCTGGCATCACTGCACTCCCACATTAAAGGGGTCTTTTACCACCCAGGGGGCACAAGTGCAAGAGCTTTAATTGGCAAAAGTGTGCAGCCATTAGTGCTTAACTAGCAGGACTTGCACCCTCCGAGCTAGCTGCTTTGTGCATGGACTGCCAAATCAAAAATCTGGCACTCCTTTCAAAGAATAGTGTCAGGAGGTACACCGAAGCCCAATACCTTACTTTTTGATTTGGCATTCCATGCACTTTGCCTTAGGCTTAGTCCAGACGGGGAGATTCGGGGGCGATCCGTCGCCTGGCGACTTCTCGCCGCGACGGATCGCCCCCGAATCTCCCCGAATAGCTACGCAACAATGCGCACCAGCATAGCTTAAAAACGCCGGCGCGAGGCAATTTTGAGAGCAGAGGCCTGCCTAGTTGCACAATGCCTCATGCAGTGGGCAAAATGCAACAGAAAAAAAATTGGTGAATGAGTCCTTTTTGGAACTTGGCACACTGCATGGAGCATTTTAAATGCTCACATGTATTGAGTTGTTTTTTTTTTTTTTTTTTTTTTTTTTTTTTTTTTTTTTTTTTTTTTTAAGTTGAAGTAAAGTGATACCTCATATTCAGATGTAATTTCTGTAGGCTTGGGAAAACATAATAGCATTATAATGCGAAATCAGTAGCTGAGAAACTCAGAAAGTATTCTATAAAATTTTGCTAGACGTAGAAATAGCAAACTACTGTGTTGGCAGAGGATCAGAAATGTACAAAGCAGAGTTTTATATCCCCATCTGCTTGCAGGGTGTCCACTTGCTGCAGATTTGTGAGACGATGATTATAGTTGAAGCAGTGATAGCCATTCACGTAGACTTTATAGTGATTCTCCCCACTACGTATAGAGATCTGGCGGTGAGACATGGTTGGGCAGGTTAGGATAATGCAAGAAACAATGAAGTCTACCAACGCCAAAATACAAAAATACTATAATGAAGCCAGCACAGCCTTTAGCCATTCAGTATTGCTACACTACTTTTCCTTGTAATTGGACTATACCTTGATACTTCAGAAGATTTTGTACTAATCTAAAGGATGCAGTATAGAATACAGAGCATGGTGCTGCTGCATGCAATAATTATTGTTGTGCTTGTTGTTAATACGTAGGTACTTTATATGGCTGAGCCAACCCTTTCACCCAGCATAGACAAAATCCATGGTTTCACTAAAAGTTCACTCTGGCATTTAAAGGTTAAATCTCTAATTTCAATACTACGCTATCTGCTGCAGCCTTACACAAATAGGATGGTTTATGAACTTACATCAAAATACTCGCCCTGACGAAATGGGTTTTTGGCAACATCTTTCTCCTCCTCGCCCCAGGTCCCATTTATATAGCTGTTTCTGATCAGTGTGTTCTTGTTGAGAAGAGGGTTAATGTGCAAGGAAATGTCATTTGTATATCCAACTTTGAAGCTAATATGGAAACTGTGGACATCAGAAAGAAAAGACAATTATACCCGGGGAGAATACAACCATTCATTTTAGAACTGGCATTTGTGGACGATTTACAATTACATATTTATGGCTGGGTTATATCAGTCCTGGACTACAGGGTTAGATAGCACCAGCCAACAGCTACTGCATTGATGTACAATATTGACCAGTGTTACAGCACATGAACAGCCATGCTGCTGGTTGTAAGTAAACCAAGTCTATTTCTATCTATGCCTGAACTGGTCACTTTATCTAGCCATGGTTAGCTGCTCTGATCTTGTAGCCACACTAAGGGGCAGATTTATAAAACTCACATGAAGGATTCGAAATTCGATCGAATTTTCAACAAGATTTGAATTCGAATTTTGAATATGCAAATGAGGCAACTTCGACCATCGAATTTTAAAAATTCGACTGATTTGAATAATTCGAATAATAATTGTATTCGAATATTCGCTGGTCGAAGTGCTTCCCCTTTAGAAAAACATTCCATAGGCCAGTTCGCGAGATTGAACCTACCGAATTGCTTTAAAACCCTATGGGAAGCTCTCATAGGTGTTTTAAAGTATTTTGTGATCGAATAAGAATAATAATTTAATTTTTTCTATTCGATCGTTCAAATATTCGAATATCGGTAAAATCCTTTGAATTCAATATTCGAATTAGAAGGATTTAAATTCGGCCAAAATTCGATGGTGGTTGGCAGGGCCTTGCTCTTTACACAAATTATTCCTGGACTATTTAGCCTTTCTAGTCTTAGAATGGCCACTGACTATCTCTACTCCAAATGTCCATTCATCACATACATCTCTGCAGGCTTTTTCTGCCATCTGTCTTCTAACATAACCTATAACTTTTGCACAACATTATACTACTCTAGCCTCACAGCTCAGGACAGGTTTCCCTCTGCATATATACTCAGTATTCCACAGCATACATTCTGCCTTATCTTAGTCCTCCATTCCCTGGCATAGCTCTATATCAGTTATGCCATGCTTACCTCTTTGCATTGGAGTTCACAAGTCCTTTGATGATCACTGTACGTTTTGGAATCATCCCTCCACAGATATTTCCTTTAAATGGTAGAGTCTGTAAAGTTAAACAAATATAAATATAGGATCGCCAGAGAGTAAGAGATAGGAAGTATTTACTGGTAAATAGACTTACTGGATATAAGATTGGGGGACCCAACATAGGCTGTATGAGGAGAGAAAAATAGAGTGTAATCAAAGAAAATTTTACCACTCAAATATACTCTATACACAGACAATTAACTATTATTTTACTAACCAGGAGATTCTCCTGTGTAGATGACATGAGGAGACCCTGAAATAAAAATGTAGTTAGCAAAGAATCAATAAAAATGACATATTTGGGTACAGTAATTCCATGATAACCTTTGCCTGAATTCATTTTTTTTATAAGAGGTGAAGCCAAAAATAAAATAAATTAGCTTCTATATTTTATTGACACAGTGCTGTCCATAGTTCAACCTGGACAGGTTCTATTTAAATATATACATTTTCACTACTATAGATATATCTAATACTCAAGTCAATCGTTGCAGCTATTAAATGGTGTAAAATGGTATATCGTTTTCTGCCAACTACCCCTTAAAGGTAAAATGACTCTTCCTTTTGTCTATGGGAATTGTGATGCTTCTTCCATCTCTTCCCAAATGCAGAGAGAGAGCAATCATCCTGGGGCTACTTACTGCTCCTTTAGCACCTCCAGCTCCAGATGCAGGGCCATTCCCAAGGATACACAGAGCCTGAACAGTGATGTCTCCAGACACCTGAAGCCAGTTGGTCTTCTGCAGAGGGATCCTATAACCAAACTCATAGAATGGGGAACCATTTACAGTAACCTAGAATAGACCAAATTATATTTGAAGAGGCAGATTTGTCTAAAAGCTATTTTTCTAAATTTTTTATACTGTAGACTTAAAAAAATTAAATTACAGAGTATCAGCATCAGTCAAACCTTATAATTATCTGGGGTGATCACATAGACTAGCAGGAACACTTTCCCAAGCTTGAATGGCATTTCTCGCTTCATCTCCTCTTTCTCCCAGGTTCCACCCTGATAGGAATTAAAAACCACACGGTCGCGCCCATCATAACGAGCGTTCAGGTGGAAGCCAATGTCCGAACCATCATACTGACCAGTGCAAAAGTTCACAGCAAACCTGGGGATAAAGTGTAACAAGTAAAAAATGAAAGGTGAGATTAGCTATAAGTAGGGATGCACCAAATCCACTATTTTAGGATTCGGCCAAATCCCAAATCCTTTGTGAAAGATTCATCCAAATACCCAACCGAATCTGAACCCTAATTTACATATGTAAATCTTGGAAACAAGGGGGAAGAGAGCAAGCAATTTGTGCACAGTTAAGAAAATGTTGATCTCCCTGAATCCTGCTGAATATGGCCAATCATGGCCGAATCCCAAAACAAATCCTGGATTCAGTGCATCCCTAGAAATAAGAACTTTTATTTTTAGGTTATTAACAGAATAGGCGGGAGGCGTATAAAAATGGGAACAACAACAGTGACAAGGAGCAATATCCTCACTAAATGTTGTATACTGTGTGCTCAAAACTTTTCCAGCAACTGTTCAAAAAGAGTATATAATATGAGTGCAGTGTGGCTGCAAATCCATGCAACAACTGAGTTGTGTTTGTGCAGTGGTGTAACTATAGAGCAGTGGTTCTCAACATGGGGGTCGGAACACCTTTGGGGGTCGAACGACCCTTTCACAGGGGACACTTAAGGGGTTCAAGGAGCAGGTTCATCTCTCTCCCCACTAGCCCTGGGCCAAGGTTGTGCTGGGAGTTGTAGTTTAGTAACCTGTGTAGGGAAGCCAGTTGCACTACAACTTTATATATCCCCTTAGTAGGGACTGCCGTACAGCTCTCCCTGCCCATTTAAAATTTGTAATATTAACATGGTAATTGGGGTTTGGCCACAAAATGGGTGTGGCAAAAATGTTTGCTGCACTACGCACGGAAAACAAACCTTAATGCAGCCACACTGTCTCTCGTACTTTCCTAAAAATCTGCCCTGGGCTGGCAACGAAAATATTTTTATATTTTATGGTTGGGGGTCACCACAACATGAGGAACTGTATTAAAGGGTTGCAGCATTAGGAAGGTTGAGAACCACTGCTATAGAGGAAGCAGACCCCACAATCACAGGGGGGCCCAGGGAACAAGGGAGCCCAGACTGCTTCATCTATAGCCAATAAAAAAAAACCTCTCTCCCCAGCTGCTCTCTCTTACTGGCGAGGAAGAGGAAAGCAAGTCCGGTGGTAGTGGGCAGAGTCGGGGAGGGACAGGGGCAGAGGTGGGGTGGGAAGTGGGTGGGAGGATGGGGATTGGAGTGTGCTGGGCTCCTCTGAAGATTTCTTTGCAGGGGGGCCTGGTGCACTAGTTACACCATTGTGTTTGTGCATTCTATTTGTTTGAAAGCAACAAACCAGAGTCTAACAATAATGAATGAGAGAAGGTGTAAGACAGCGATATAAGGGCCAAATATGAGGAGATGACTAAGGGTTAAGAAATTAAAAGGCAGTGAGATAAGAGAACATATAAAATTGGGAAGAAAGAGAAAGAAGAAAGGGTTTTATAAACTAACAGTAAAAGCACTGCATGGGGGGAAAGGAAAGGAAAGCAGCAGCAGGCCAGCAAATATAAAAGGGAAAGGAAAAAAGTAAAGGAATGAGGAGTAAAAACATGAAGGATTGATGAGGGGGAAGATAAGAAAGATTTTTAGCATAAAGCATAACAAAAGTTGGGCTTTTATCTTACCTATTACAAGAACTAGGAGCAACAGCCTGAATGACCACAGCCATTCCTACCCGTAGGCCCCCAGCAATTGCTGTAGTATAAGGGATGGGCTAGAAGAGACACAGAGCAAGGATATTTATTGACACATATGAAAAGTTATTATTATTTTATTATTAGCATGTATTTCTATATCGCCGACATATTTCGTAGCGCTGTAAATGTGATTATACAACTAAATCACATGAATTACATACAAGTTCACAATCCTTACTTATGCATAAACATTAAAAGCAGCTTTAGCTCTTCTTTTAGTTGAAGGCAATAAATACAGATGGGTTTAAAGACATGGACATATTAAAAGTATTATTTATTTATATTAAAGGGGTAGCTCACTTTTCAATTGGTCTTCATAATTCAACTGTAAGTTAGTGATTTGTCAGACTTTTTGGAGCCACCAATGGTGGTCCATAACAATATGACTAGGGTTGCCACCATTTCTTGAAAAAAATACCGGCCCTCCTATATATTTAGCTTTTTTCCTATTAATAACATTGAGATTAACCATCAAAATACCAGTCAGGTGGCAACACTAAATATGACAGATATAACAAAATATTTGTATATAAGGCACTCAGCCACAGTTCCAAGAATATCTTGGAGAGCAGAAAAAGTGTTCAAACCAAATCCCACCTTCACAGACTTTTAAAGGGAAATATTACCCCCAAAATGAATACTACAGATTTATATCATATTAAGTGGCATTTTAAATAATCTTACAAAACTGGAATATATATTTAAGTAAATATTGCCCTTTTACATTTTTTCCCATAAGTCATCATTGTAGGATGTTCTGTGTGAGATCACTAGAAACGATTCAGCTCTAACTTGAACTAGAACAGAACTGTTAATTGGTTCATGTGACCTAACATGTATGGTTTGTATGAATGCACCATGAATTGTAGGATCCCAGCCTTTAGGTCAAAAATGGTAGTTTTCTATGTAGGATTACCCAGTGACACATACTACTAAAAATGTATATTATTGTGAAAATGGTTTATTTACATGAAGCAGGGTTTTACATATGAGTTGTTTTATGCAATATATTTTCAAGCACGTAAAGATTTGTAGGTTATTGTTTAGGCTTGCAATTTTACATTTAGTTCTCCTTTCCCACATGTCTCCTCCCAACTCTTCATCTCACACAGTATTACCCAAGGCTAGATTATGGTTTACCTTTTATTACTAAAGAGACTGGGAGTGTGCTTGAGGAAAAAAAATCAGTTGGGAGGGTGTGGCACCTATGGCATTCCTTGTTACAGAACCCTGATCTCTTTCCATGTCTTAAATGCACAGACTGAGGTCCAGCAAATTTATTCATAATGATTCAGAAATATTTCTTTGTGAAAGATAATACGGCTAAACTACCCTTCCCTGCTTTACCCCAATCCTAAAGACACGTACTGTTTTGACACTTATTAAGTGCCTGAACACATTTTTCCTCTTTCTATAGATTGTCTAGTGACCGATAATACTTAAGAGGTCTATGGTGCTGGTCAAGTGTCAGGGTCATTGGTTCCTATACTGTGGGGCTGGCTGGAAGTAGTGGTATGACACAACATGAAGGTCAGTTATGGTGAGAATTAGGAATAATTGTCATTTGCTCTGCTAGATATACCTGAAAGCTCAGCTTCAAGGTTAGTTACAGGTTTGGATTTGTGGGAAGGTCATCCAGCCAAAGGAGATTTCAAATGTCTTTAAATCTCCTGAACTAGTTGAGGGTAGGGGTGGCTAGGGGTGGAGTGGGTACAGGACCATTTAGAACTCCATGCCTGGTTAGTTATGTGAGATAGGGGTGAGTATTTATTTGTTCTTTATTCTTTGAACTATGGTTGAATGAATGATACAGCATATTGAAATGTTCCTACATCTTTACCCATTTCATGAGCTAAGGGAGCCTCGGCTGTACCTTTATTGGGGACTTGAACTGAAAATGTTTGAGAATTACTCAGTAAATAAGGCAAAGGTGTGAGAATGCATGACATTTCATGTAAGAACTATTTGTAAATGGGAGTGTAAGTGCATGGGCATGGCTTCCTGTTGATCAATCTGCAGTTAAGCAGGCATTAAATAAACATAAAAGACTGAACTTGATGGACATATGAATCTTTTCAACCTAACTTGCTATGTTGCTATGTTACTTGGGGCCCCTCGAGGCAGGGCTCTGCTATTTAGTAATATGGCACCCTGTGATTACTGATGGCGGCCCTGTACCTGTATGGTAGGGACAGTTTTAAGTACTGTGTATTTGGGTTACATAAATATGTCTACACTCAGAGTGCCATTTCATTAACTTGCCACACCCCTTCATTCCAAATCTTGCTCAATAGATGTCAAGAACAAAGCATTGCAACAGTATTCACAGTTTCGCAATCAAATTAAACTTATAGCACAAAGGTCCAAAAAGTTTCTCTTGTTCTAATATTTACATTTGAAACAGCAGTTCTGGATTTTTATATTTAGAGAGACACTTGCAAAGAACCACAGAGACCAAAAGTAAATGTGAAAAAAATAAAATATTTATTTGCAAAACCACCCTATTATTGCCAGACAATCTAGGGCTGATGTTATTGTATAAGGCTCATTTAGTATTTCTTTATGAAGGGAACATTATTCTGATTCTTTTTTGCATGTACTTATTGTGAAGCTATTTTTGTATTACCTCATGGCAGTATCTAATATCTCCCCAAGTTTCACCAGTCTGAATTAAAGGTTATATTTCAATGAACTGATCAAGTGCATTTTTTCCTGGATATACGATCCCTCGATAAAATCGTACGATCGAATACCGATCCTTCGATTTCACAAAAAAATCGTACAATTCGAACGATCAAGAAGTTCGATCATACAAATGGTATTCGAGCAGGTGTTTGAAAAAAAAAGTCTATGGAGGGATTCCCATAGGCTTCTATTGCAATTTGGTAGGTTCAATATGGCGAAGTAGGTAGTTGAAGAAAATTTTAAAGTTAAAGTCCTTCGATCATCGAATGGTCGAATTATCGAATATCCGATCATCGAAGTGGCCAAATTTGCATATTCAAACATCCGATTAAATTGTACGATCAGAATTCGATCGAACTTCGATCTATTCACGTGAATTTCGTAAACCTGCCCCTAAGTGTGCTGCATCTCTACATACTGATACTAGGTGGCTACCTATGGATTGTAGTTACTGTTGGCTGCTACTAAGTATATCAGGACCAACTAAGGCTCTTTAAATAATACAGTGCATGGCACAAAGTGCACTTTTTGGACACAAATTACCATGTTTTTGGGATGTGGAAATAAGTGAGGGATGTGTAATTTAGAAAAGGGGAAATGAAAGAGGGACCCCCTTTTTCTAGGGTATAAGATTATCTAAGTCCAATACTGAATATAAATTTTAAAACCAGAGAATGTTTATTTTCTTGCAAACAAGCAGAAAGCACAAGGCAGGCCAGTTAGGACATGTGTTTATTTTGTAATCTCAAATACCTTCTCTTAAAAAAATTCTCAATCAGGGAAATAGAATGGAACATATATATATCTGTTCCAGTGTTCATCAATAAGTGGCAAGAAAAAGGCTAAACCTGTATGGGGTATAAATCTTAATAAAACAATTTAAATTGCTAAATATGTTCTTCTGTTTGGATTCCGTTTCTGCTTTCCTTAGAGTAAATGTATTTTGACTTTTTGTAAAATAAACCTGCATTGCCTTAGACTTACCAATGAATAAGGCAATATGTTTGGGCAAGATTTAAAGGTGTGGAAGCGAGACACACCCAACAATACTGTGTTGCGCGGTAAAGAGGAAATGTGTGAATCCATATTGTTCTTCCATAACCTTTTACTTCTGGTAACCTACTTATAACAGTTTTTAATATATAATACTTACTTTTCCCATAATCCCCAAATATAGAATAGATATTATCCATGTGCAGCACAAATATTAATCTGTTGAATGGAATTACTGCACAGTTGTGGCCATAAGTATCAATGCATGTGACCTATAGCACTGAGTTGGGGGTTTCCAAGTGGTTCTTTAATTTTTACGTAGATACGTCCTACAATGTCCATCAGGGTTGTGTGTTCACTGACAGATTAGAAATTGTAACTAAAATCTGTATCATTGGAAGGCCATTCGAGATTACCAATTAACACAAACAGCCATATTTGTTTTTATATTTTTCAAAGAAATTCCACAAAAACACCAAAGCAAATAACATCTTGTGCCAGCAAAGGCTGTCTCTGATGCATACATCTGGAGATGCAGACAGCTGCAGGGTCTGGCAAACAAGTCTTAATACTTTAGAAAGAAATAGAGACAATGCAGACAGTCACACATTATGGGAATAAGATGGCTACTCACAGGATTGTAGGCAGGCTGGAAACCAGGAGCAGGTATGTATGCCATGTCTGTGCCAGTAAGAACGTCTAACTGAAAGCAAGCTCCAGGGAAGATGTTGTATAACCCAACAAAGGTGGGGCAGACCCAACCTGTCCTAGCATCTCCTGTATAAACTGGAAAATCCACTTGAAAATGGGAGGTATCAGGTAGAAAATGAAAAACTACAGGGACGCCTGCTGGAGAATGGGAATACAGATTCAAATACAAAATATTTCAATATGATATTCACTTGTCTTTTCTGCTGATACTGATGCATAAAACATGGACACTGAGCATTAAGTGCCATAAAGCCCTGAGTATTATCCTTTGTACTCTTATGGACAGTGATCAATACCTGCAGTTCCAACATGGACACTAACCATTATATGTTTCGCTAACATGGACAATGTTCAATATTAGGTACAGGTATGGGACCTGTTATCCAGAATGCTCAGGACCTGGGGTCTTTCTTTTTGTAATCTTTTTGCTTTAGTGCTGCTAGAAAATAATTTAAACCCAATCAGCTGGGGTTTGCCTCCAACAAGGATTAATTAAAGCTTAGTTTGAATCAAGTACAACATACTGTTTTGTTATTATAGAGATAAAGGAAATAATTTTTAAATATTCTGATTATTTGGATAAATGTTATCTATGGGATATGGTCTTTCTCTAATTCAGAGCTTTATGGAGTTTCCGGATAACTGATGCCATACCTGTATTGCATATATGGAAGCAATGGATTGGTACATCTGCATAAACCATAGTTACAATTATTAAAGGGTATATATTAATGTAAGTCTGATGTGGTTTTAGACTGATCTTGTAGGGTATAAAAGTCCTATAAGTTTTACTTTAATGCAAAATGTAGGTTCCAGAAAAAAGTTTCCCATACTTCAGTTTGTGCATATTGCATGGTTTTGTAGAATACTTTAAAGGACATGTCTCCCACACAAAAATTGAATCACTGAAGAGCCTCCTTGAAATGTCTAAATACCTGCCATTCTGGTGTTTAAAAGGTTAATAGTGAGGCTGCAGCATCCCCTTAATCACTTAGGATTCCTCCTGCTCCTCTAGCCCATTCAGTCCCCTCCCTTGGGAATTTCCTTTGGCTGTTAGCTACTGATGCTCAGTTTTTCTTAACTCAGATTAATAGACACATTCTCCGGTCTAACAGCCAATGAAGAGATGGCATTGCTGGTTCCCCCTCTCCTGAGCTCAGCTTAACCATTACAGTGCTCAAACCCAACAGAAGTTTTTTTTAATCAAAGTATGTTGTGTCTATGTAAGCCTGCATTCTGCATTGCATTAACTTTACAGCAGATGTAACAGATGTGACAGTTTGTAGATGTCAAAGTATGTTTTAGAGGGAAAATGGCTGCCAGGTGAAAGCTGCAATTTGTTTTAGGACAATGTGATGGCTCAGGCAAATGGAAGGGTATATGCAGTACAAATGATGTGGCTTGGGTGGGGAAGATATGCCCAACTTATAAAAATGGTAAGAAAAGGTAGGCTTTACATGTCCTTTAACTCTGTTGATCGTCCTACATTGTAGTTGTGCTTCAGCGCGGTTAGTATATAGTATTCTCACCAACATGCAGTTTCTTGCAGTGGTACCCTGATATGATACATATTTTTTTGTTAAATAGCTACTAAACTGTCATTACTGTTTTAACTTTTCTTTTGTCTATTGGCCAAAGGACACATTGCAGCTCCTGACTGTTTAAGAAGTCATAACACACAGTCTGCTGGGGCTTTGACTGATCAAATGGAGCTGGAGTTCTGCCAATTCTTCATATTTACTGTAAGTGTTATTGAAATAATTCAGTTATACTATTTCTAATTTAATAAGCACATTGTTACACTATAAATCCTGAAATGACATATCGCTAGCATCATCTTCAGCATTATACTAAGCTTGGATTTTTTATTTATTGGTTACTTTCTATATTAAAGAACCTCCATGAAATAGAAACAATGGAGTATAAGAAGAGTTACCAAGGTACTTATATTGCTTCTCTTTACTGGCAGGTCTGTAACTGCACTTTAATGTGCCTAAGAAACATTCCCAGGAGATTCACAATGGATAAATGTTCTATAAATCTGCAATGTACAAGCGGGGCAAAAACTAAAACAGGAGCATAGCTGCTTTGTAATTATCTTCAAAGTGAGGATTTTAAGGGCACATAAACATAAGTTAATGCTTTTTATAAATATGATCATTCCTTTAACCATAATCCTGCATTTAAGTACTGTACCAACAGTTGTTAAGGAAACAGAATATCAGCACTATACAGTAGGTTGGACCTCCTGCATCTACTCCTTTAAATTACAGGGATCCAGCCTCGTGGTTTGGAATCACTTTTAACTGTTCTCATGATTAAAACAGGCAACTTATTGTTTACCAAACACACATACACACCTACTGGATCATATTATTTTTTTTCTATTTATAAATAGTTACCTTGTCATAATATTAGGATTTGACAGGGACCCATGGTAGTTTTGGGGGTTGATCAGCTGCCTCCACAATAGTATGCTGTTTTGCCTGGTTTTCACACAAGGTGCAATTGTGTAGTCAGACTGAAAAGTCATGAGTAACAGCAAAGGAATGCCTGAATAAACTTCACTTTCTACAGACAAGTGCTCTCCTGTCTGCAGTTTTGGAGCCAAATAACACTTTCTATGCCACACTGGTGATATTCCCAAGCAGAACACTGTATAATAATGCCAAAATATATTCCTCAAACCCATCAGTACTGAAGACTTTTATTCGTTTTGGTTTTATTTATGAAGAGCTATAGATACAGGGTACCATTTTAGTTGATGTATAGGGTGTAGACACTGCTACATGCATTTCTTCACCTCAGCCGAACCCTCACAAAAGAATGAAACAATCTCGGGCACCAGTGTTTCTTAATCAGGAACAGATTTATTGAATAATTTATATACAACATATTCATGGCATAATAAATCAATAGTGGATTATACTTATGCCACAAGTGTTTGCTCCCTATGTATCAGGATTCTTGCAGTATGTTACAAGGGATTTTACTCATTATTCTTGAGTCCCATGCACTTGAGTCCCTACAGTCTGTTGGATGTCAGCTGTAAAACTAACCTACACTATATTATCACAACATTATCCTCGATAGAGCACAAAGCTGCTCTTACTAGTTTACACTAATCACTCCATCAGTTAGCTCAAGGCTCAGTCTTCTTACTGACACCTCCTAAATCAGGTTTACTAGCTCATCCACTCCCAGCACCATCTGGAGTCCAAAGAGACAGAACAATGTGCTCACTAGCCTCACTACCGCTGTGTTAGAGGGAATATTTTCTTCCTCTGGGGAATAAATTACACATGTGGCTAAGAAATTGTTGTAGAGTGAGGGCTTTATGAATTGGTCTTTTACCAGGATGTGCTGCACCTCAGTGATAATGATGCCAATGTTTTTTTAGGAAGAGGATGGTTGTAAATGAGAGGAATTTCAAACTATTAATTTTGAGGGTGGAACTGTGAGAACTGTTCTGACAATTAGAGGAGAAGCTTAGACATGGGAGGGATTTGTTCTTTATCTCCTTTTGAACAAATTAACATGTTGATAGGTGGGTGCTTTATACTACAAAAATATTGTTTTATTAATGCAGCAGGACCTGCATCTTGAAATCCAAGTTATAATAAGAAAAAATGAACATAATTGTTGTTATGACCAGAGACCCTCGCTTCTATTGCCAAGTCACATATGATAACGTGGAGCTTTTGGTCCCTCTACTG
>CM044445.1:62994548-63005186 GCA_024363595.1 Xenopus borealis
CGGAAGGCGTACAAGGAAGCCAAGTCACCCCGCCATAAGAGGAACACGTCATCGATGTAGTGCCACCAAGCCAAACAATGACCAGTGAAGCCAACATCATTGTAGACTTGCTCCTCCTCAAACCAGCTCATGAATGAGTTGGCATATGCCGGGCCACATTGGATCCCATGACCGTCCTCCGAAGCTGCAAATAGAATTGTTCCCGAAATCTGAAATAGTTTCTATGTAGTATGAACCTAAGTATCTCAAGAGAAAAAGAAATTTACGCCGGCGTTGCTGCGCTTAGAGGTGACATCATCCAAAACCACATTGAATGCTGAAAGGCCGAACTAGGCTTCTGGGAGATGTAGTCTCTACACTACATGGGGACAAGCTTGAGAAAGGGAGCAGCAGGCACCCGAAACGTTGCTTTGATCTCCATCATGATGAGTATACTCCTTTGTCTTTTTACATTAATGGAATAAACGTTATGTATCTCTTACCAAAAGCAACTTCACGTACCAAGCATTCTAGTAAATAGATGTAAAGGTTTCAGGCATTATTTATATGGTATTTTCTCACAGAGGAGTTACATATTTTCAGCTAAGACAGATATTGTTGGGACCCAGAATATAATATACACTGCCAAGCCCACCAGGAGCTGTAAGTAGAATCTGAATGATGTTGTACACAAGACTGAGAGAAAGCAGCCCCTAGAATACACACAGAGACAATCCCTATAAATCAGTTGCTGGAAGCCTACACAGGAAATAACGGTGCTCAAACAGTGTATGTCATTCAAATGATAAATAAACACCAAACATTATCTTAAAAATATGTCTTTTATTGTTCGGTCAGGAAATGCCAAAGCAGCAGGTATGGTAGAAACTGGATGCTGCATTTCTGACATCTCTCAGCTACGGCTGCCAGTATAAAAAGGATGGGACAAAGATTGTTACAGACTCCCTCATCAATAGGCCAGCAACATTTTAGTTTTTTTTTTCCATTTTTTTTTTTAAGTTCAAAGACAAGAAAAACTGCAAATATAGGTTCTAAGTGAATATATATATATTTTATCATAAATCCCCTAAATTAAGTAAAAAGTAACCCTCTTCAGCTTTTCATTCATTTCATTATAATTTTTGGTCCTTAGGGAAAACAGGAAAAGAAGGGGGGGGGTGGATTGGAATCACAAGAGACATTTATTTTTTGAAGGAATGATGTGGAATGTAACTCTTCAGCAGTATCCTAATCTGCATGCAAAATTAATAATAGTAACAAGATGACTGTTTAAAGGAAGCAAGGGCGCAGACATTGTGTGGCCTAAATGCCATTAATTTACATCACACACCCCGAATATTAACTTCTAATAATAGTGACCAATTAACTTTAGTTATGCCAGCTGCCTCTTACAGGCACATCTCTGGGCAGTGATACAAGACTGTTTGTAACACAGCTCAGTAAAGCATGCTTGTTATGGATATCTCCCCTGCCTGCAGTTTGGAGTCCTCTTGCACAAGAAGAATGCTGCACTGACCTCACATAGGGAGGTAAAGGCATGTAAAATCAAACTGTCATAATAGGGAAAAAAATAATCAAGCAGACAATATGTTGTACGAGGGTCCCACCTCTCTCAGGGTTAAAGAATCTACCACTCCTGGGTATAGAAGCTAGGGTGCTAAAAGACTAGGAATAAATAACCCAGGGAGGTATGTAAAGAGTTGTGTGAGCTTGTTGCAAAGAAATGGCTACTACCCAGAAGCAGAGTATACATGCCAGTTGTGTGTGGAAGAAGCATCACCCGGCCTTTCAGCCATTGCATAGATAACTTTGCAGAGGGGGTTGTGGTTAAGTAGTTACATCTCCTCATCCTCCTCCCACCCTGCAAAGATAATGGAAGTGTGATTCCCCACCTTCCGCTGGGGAGGAAGGTGGGGATTAAGTTTAAGCCCAGTGACACCCACACACCTCCATAGCTTTGCCTTTACTGCCAAAATGGCACTGGTTGCTAGAGGGGAGTGACAGGGCAGTTTTAGAGAAGGACTCCTAATCTATTTTCTGAGAGTCCCTCACAAGTCGCTCTCGCCATACAAAGCAGTAGAGAAAGACATATAATCCAGTGCTCCAGGCACTGTGTCAGGTCCCTGGTAGGGTGCCATGCGAGCAATGCAGTACTCCGCCTGATCCGGGGGAAGTTCTCTACGTAGCTCTGCTGCAGTGATGTAATTCTGAAATAGAAGGGGAGAGGAGAGACGTTAAAGGATATAGCATGATAAAATAAATGTTTTTAAAAAAATCTCAGACTGAAAAAAAATATATATATAAAGAAAATTAACATTTTCAGACATATTACACTAATAAAAGACATCCAGGATACAGATGTAATGATGCTTGTAAAACTTACCTTATCTCCAGCCAGGACCTTAAAAGAGGCTATGACTTGGTCAGCTGTGTCTGTGTCTGTCGTCTCTCGGGACATAAAGTCAATGAATGCTTGGAAAGTAACCATGCCAGAGTTGTTGGGGTCAACGATAGCCATGATCCGGTTAAACTCTGCATCTCCCTAAAATGCAGAGGTGTAATTTTTTTTAAGGAGAGATTGACAGGAAGAGCACTAGACAGACCAGTGGGAGACACTGAAGGTAGAGTATCACAGATGTAAGAAGAAGTAGAGGCCCATACCAAGCTGTATCCAGTAGAGATAAGTAGAGCACGAAAATCATCAGCATCCAGTGCACCAATTCTCTTCTTTCCCAGCATAGAGCGACAGACAAAACAGAAGAGAAAGTAGAGAAAAAGTGATAGGT
Source organism: Xenopus borealis (assembly GCA_024363595.1). NCBI lineage: Eukaryota > Metazoa > Chordata > Amphibia > Anura > Pipidae > Xenopus > Xenopus borealis. The sequence goes on from CM044445.1 coordinate 62,997,335, forward strand.
CCAGCAGTGGATTGGAAATGAAGTTGAAATTAGGAGAAATTTACATGAATGTTATATATAAATGTGAAATGGAGAAAGCAGGAGGGAGAAAAATAAAGGACAGAAGATGTATGAGGGAAAAATGAAGAGAAAGCACACAAGAGAGAGAGAGAGAGAGAGAGAGAGAAAGACAGATTAAGGGTTAGTTTATGTTATTTTGCTTTGTGTAGGAGGTCTGTACCTGTCTGTCATTTTCAACATCATATCCCAGACTGATCAGACATGCTTTGAATTCTTCAGGTCCCAATGCCCCTGTATGATCCTGTTACAAGTGGAACAAGGTGAGAGGAGAGCGGGTAGGGGTGATGGTGGGGAGGCAAAGATTGACAAGGGAGATGGAAGAGAAAGATACATTAGGGGATAAACACATGAATTGGGGACATATGACAAATGGACTAAGTCAACCTACCCTTCCCATAAACACACTGAATAGAACAGAGAAAATGTATACATCAAATAAAGTCATCCTTTATCTGTCACACAGCAAAGCCAAGCATGACGTATTCTACTTGTTTTAAACAGTATCTAATAACCAAACTGGGCATACAATACTCTTTCAACCTTTACATTAAAAAAAGACAAAATAAAAAAGTGACCAACAGCAAACTGTCTCCAAATGCTAATTTGTGATCTCTATAAGCAGCCAGACCTCTATGGTGTGCAAGTAAAGTTCTATACATTATGTAGAGTATGAAATTTAGAGTACATATGACCGGTACGACAAAAGTTACTCATTCTACTGAGAATGCTCTCTTCCCCACGTGTAATTTGCATTTGGTTGTGAAGGTTCACATGGGTGACAGCTCTATAGAATGGTATTCAACTGCTTTTGAGCATTCTAGGCCAACTGACACAAGTATCCGAAAAGTTTGGAAAAATTAAATCTAAAAATAGATCTTAATGCTGGAAATCCTGCAAGCTATAATAAAATATTGAGGGTTGGAAAGGTTGCAACATGTTCTTGAGTCTTTTTCATGAGTGTGTATGAAGCCACATGCACTAGTTTTCTGACGTATGCTATGATCTATATAATGGTTATTTCTTGAAATGCCTCGTCTGCTCCTTCAAGTTTGGAGGGACTGTTCTTAAAATTAAAGCCTATGGCTGAATAGGGCGGTAAATGCTTTATTTAATGTACAGAACTTACTGGAGCAATTTAAAAGTTTAACAGCCCGTTTACAATAATGAGTCAGACCAAAATGTAAACAGTATCTTGCCATGTTGGATCTTTTTAGTCCATCTTTTGAATGTCAGTGATACTCACGTGTTCATTGTGCTCTGGGCAGCAGTTAAGAAGCCAAGTATGGGTCATTAGAAATCATCAAGCAGAAAAGGTGCATGTCATAGTGACTGATGCTACAGCTGTGATGTTTCTATTATACCCATGATGTAGATTTTGAAGCTGTCCTTAAGAATAGGCAATCCCAGCAGCCCAGAGAATGTGCTCTTACTCCACAGAAAATAAATTGGGATCTACTGGGCACCTCACAAACATTTTTGCCTTTGACTAGTAAAGGAGCATTAAACGTACTTTGGAACTGTTTTATTCCCAAACCCCACCCCCCACACACTTTACATCACAGTGTTGTGGCCATACACAGGCCAACTAGGTACAGTATCAGCTAGCAAAAAAAAAGACTATATGAGGGGCCATACACAGAATGGCTGCTTTTTTATTGTTCCGCTTATTCAACCAGATACTGGAACAATTCGAAGAACAGGAAGCTTAGACAAGCTGCAGCTCCTGTTCACTTACTTATCTGCCAATGGTCCATATAATAGCAGATATGGTGAATCAGCAGATAAGATTTTCCGGACTGGCATGATAAGCAAACCAACAGACATCTGTTGTACACAGATATTGGTTAGCATTGTGGTGCCACAGTACATGCACCAAAACCAATATGAAACTACATCTCTTATGATTTAATCAGGTCATGCATAACCATCCTAAATAAAACATTATTTGTCCACTGCAAAAAGCAACCTACAACAGTAATATAAACAAAATTAAACAAATACATTTTGTATCTCTGACATTCAATACAATACATAAATCTTAAAATCGAACAATCATGTAATTCTTACCCTATCAAAGTGATTGAATGATGCCCGGAATTCATGCATCTGTTCCTGGCTGATGCCCTTGGCATCACGGGTAAGGATCTGGTTCTCCACCTCATTAATTGTGCGAGCTATTGTAGTAAGAAGGTGTTCCCAGCCTACGCGGATGTGCTGAAAAAAATAAAATAAAAGTCAGGCCCAGATTAACTAACCAGGTGACCCTATGCTTGCTCCACTTGTTGTCCCCCCTCCCTCCGCCCCCTTCCTTTTCATGTGCACGTCTAACCGATCTAGCAAAGCACTGGGGACAGGTGTACGGGAGACCTGAAAATCTCCCACGTCTCCAGTTCTCATATCTAATTCGGATGCGGCTGGGTGGCGTCACCCTGTAATTCTGCCGCCCTAGACCTGGGCCGCCAAAATCTGCAACTGACAGCAGTTATGGATATGTCACAATAAATGGCCATCAAATATTATTTCTCAAAAATGTGATCATAACAGTCCATTTTAAATGAGTTTCTCACCTCCATAGTATAGTTAGTATGCTTGTTATCAAAGATCAGGGCTTCCTGGATGAGCTGATGCTGCTGCTCCAGTTTATCGATATTGGGCTTGTAGTTTATGACACTCTGTTCATACTGCTTCAGGTGGCTCATCTGGTCTTCTAGAGTACCATGCATCTCTATAGCAATCCTGCCAATCTCCTGCAGAAAGAACAGCCATTATTCAGTAACACTGAAAGAAAACTTTGCAATGTAACATCAGAGATTATGTGCTAGGGACCACGACTGAAACAAGACATTTTAAAACACACAAGTCTAGTGCTTAAATCTGTGGTTCTAGATAAACATAAACATTGCTGTAACGATGCATGATATAGATAATTTAGTGAGCATAGCAACAATGCAAGAAGTAGTTTTGAACTGGGTTAAGTCCATAAAGCCACAGCATGCACCTACCTCCATTTTGGCCTGTATCCAAGGTCCTACCACATTAGCTAGGTTGGCAAACTGCAAACGCAGGTGCTCATTTGACTGCTGTTTGTCGTGCTCTCCCTTCAATGCACCATCCCTCTTGGGGACAAGCTGCTGAACCTGCAGATGTATACAGCATAGGTAAACTTGTTATTTCGCCTCGAAAAATAAAGACATTAGATGCAAAGTGTTATAGTTTCTCCTTGAAATCTGTAACCAACCTTCTCCCATTTTGCGTTGATAATCTGTGGAGTTACAGATGTATAAGGATTCCCACTGGCTAGTTTGATGTGGTTGTAATCTGCAATTTTCTGAGCTTCATTCTGAATACCAAGAATGGCCTCTCTCTCACGGTCCGCATCTGGAAGAGTGGACTTGAACTGCTCATGAGCTGCAATCAGACCCTGCAAGAAAATGTTCATATTTAATAATCTAGAAGTAAGAAATTAGTAATCAACTAACTATATCCTACATCCTATCTAGAACTTGACACACTATACTCATGCAGCCCTATTTGGTTTGCCCCTTTCAACTAAAAAGTTGCTTATTTTTAAGGCTAATTTGATCAAAACTAGACTGCACGACAGCCCTTTTGCCTATGTCTGGAAGATCCCTTGAAGACGTAGCTTACCTTGATTGGCCTGGGCTCCCCAAGAAAATGTTTTTGGTGGGGGCCCGGCATGCACACTTAAGCCCAACACCCTTCACCTTTCAGGCTGTAAACGAGCAAGCCAGCAAAGAAGTGGCCAAGGAAGAGAGGATGGCAAACTACCATACAGCTGACCCTGCAGTCCAGGCTCCCTTGGCCCCCCTCTGGGTCTATTGTACGCCACTGCCTTTAAACCATGTATTACTCACCTCAATCTCGTCAATGGTGTGCACTATAAACATATCTTGCAAATCTTCCATAGCACCTTCCATCCAGTTGTTAAATGGTGCTGCTCGCTTGGCATATTCCAAGTACAGCTGGTCAATTGCTTCCAACTGTTTCTCTGTTACCTGTTTGCACACAAGAATGAATCAGAATACAACCATTAGTTACAGTGTTTTTACAAATGTTATGCAGATCATGCGAGAAGAACTCCTAACCTCTAATGCTTCTCTCCTGCTGTGTGTTAAGGAGCCCAGAAGATCCCACTGGTCACATATCTTCTGGCAACGAGCGTTGACACTGGGGGAGTCATAGTAATCCAACTCGCTGGAAACACAAAAACAAATTAGCATAGACAGCCCAAAATGAGTTAAATTTAAACTATAAGGCACTCTTTCCTATACAACTCATATAGGCAATCATTTACAAATGAATCACTATTTTTATAAATTTTACTGGAAAACCTGCGTGTCTGTGCAAAGCTCCTGACACTGTGTCAGACATAATTTTATATTTCACAGATGCTTTTCTTTTGGAGCACCACACACCATACAGCTAATAAAAGTGCAGTTTTGTGTTAAACTTGTGTACACACACACACACAAACACACACGCTGCTCACTTTAATTCTTGTGCAATGGCTGCTATTTGTTCTACACGATCCTGGTGGGCTGCAAGGTCACTTTCAAATGCTTCGTGTTTTCGGATAAGTGCCTTTATGTCTGCAAGGGTGGCACTTTCATAATCTTTCTGCTTTAGCATTGCCTCCTTGCCTGCAATTAATGTATTTGTTAGTGTAAGAAACTGACCAAGCAAAATATCAAGCAAAATTTCATAGTTTAATTTATAAACTGTGGCTTGTACAATAAACAAACGATTCACAGACAAAAATTTATACATTTCCAAAATACAAACTCTGAGAGTTCCAAGGGCACAACACTGCACAACCAATACAAATAACAAAAAAAAAAAACGGATAGACAAAAAAGGTTGAACTTGAGAGACGTGTTTTTCTACTTAAAGGGGTTGTTCACCTTTAAATTAACATTAGCTAGCCATTAATCTACCCATAAAGAAAGTCTACATTTAAATACACATCGCCCAGGCAGTATCTGAAAGGTATTATTTGTCTACTTATACAATATACAGGAACACACCTTCTGTCCAGGCCTCATGGATGGAGGCTTTCTGTCGAAACTTTTCTGCTAAGTGGTCCAGTCTCTCCCACCGTCTGATTTCATTTAAAAGCCACTCCTCATAGCCTTTCTCAGCCTGCTCTAAGTGTTGCCATCCATTATTAATATCCTAATGGACAAAAAAACAGTGTGAGACAGAACACTTCCACACACTAACCTTTATTTGTAATGTGACTATACAAAAGTAGAAAACAAACATAAAATGTTTTTAATGAGGCTACAGGAACAATCCAGTGATAGTGCTCAATTTCTTTTTAAATGCTTTCTCACCGAAACCATCTTGCCCTCTGATGGCATAAAGGCAGGACGATTGCTGAGCCTCAATTTTGTTTGCAGGGTGTTGAAGTTGATCTCTAATTGGCACTTCTCTTGCACCTTAGGTGGTTTGTGCACACGACGGTAATCTCTGAAATCCTCCAGCTTCTGTTGCATGTCATGCATAGTCTTTTCAGGCACACGATTCTCCAACCAGGGGATTGTACGACTGATCCACTCCAAAAGCTACAGACAGAAATTTGTGAACAAATTGTTACATTTGATGGCACCTCTAGATTTCAGATTTTCATGATGTATCCTATAACCTCACTAGGACCCAACAAGATTGGAAATCCTTCATTGCAGTCACTGCTACAGAGTCCACTGAACTACTCTTTTTGAGATCATCCCAGGTCACAAAACCCAACAGATTAGCAACTTGTTAACCAAACAGACTTTAAATTCATTCCCTTAATCAGTCATTACATTCAGTGTTTAATAGGCATAAATGATTGTGACCTTGTAAAAGAAATACATTTGACAGTTAAAAACAATAGGAAAGTAGAATTACAAAAAAATAAAAGAGTACAATGCCATTTTTTCCTCAAATGCACATGGCACACCCAAGATCTCTCATTTAGCTTTCTTCAGGCGATGGAGAAATGATCAATCACCCTCTGTGCCATGTGTTTTGGGGCTGAAAACTGACGGATACCTCAAACACAGGCAGTGCACAGGGGTATTGTATTCTCTTATGAACAATGTATGCACTTTAACCCCATTTATTTCTGAACTCAGTAACCAACACAATCAGTTCATAACAAGTATCAAAAACTTACATCACTAGCCAGCTTTTCATAGTCTTCCATTAGATGTTCATTTTCTTGATTTACAGCCAGTACTTTACAAATTCTGTTAGCAGCTGTTTCGGCCTGTGAAAGAACACAGCTTAGTTAGAAGGTTGATTAAACTTTTTAAAGAACCATTAAAGAATTGACAACCCACTTCTCATTAGTGGTTGTATCTGTACGGATATAAAGCGACTTATTTGAGCATATGCAAGACCCTCCAAGATGAAACAAAAAAAAAAAAAAAGTCTACCTGGACTGAAGGGCAAAAAGGGCTACATAACAGAAACTCAAGCCAGTGTTGGTCTGTTACAGATCTTATTTTTTGTGCTAGTGACAATTCCTTCTGACAGCTGTCAAGTTACTTACATTTCCAGACAAATGTTATGCTTACTAGTCAGGACCCAGCTAAGACTCAAAATGTAGTTTACCTCCCTGAATAGAATTTGAAAAGCTATGTAAAAATAAAAATAGTATGGCTGCTATAAAGTGCCATAGAAAATCAGTATTTAGTGGGCTGGTGGGGGCTGTTTGGGCCTCTATGTGGGCTGATTGGGCCTCCGTGTACCTGAAATGCCAGGGCCTATTTAAATTCTCAGTCTGGACATGGCAAAAACTGACAAGCTCTTCTCACATTTCAGCTTATGGATAGAACCCAGCTGAAGTCCACCGCCAGTTTCCTCAATTATTATTATTATTGAGATGGTATACTTGAGACAGTAATACACTCAGTCTTTTTTAATGTGCCGTGTAGTTAAAAAATTACTACCTGCTATAATAGAGTTCTACTTCCCTGACCAATTATATTTTTTTCCTGGTTTACCTAAATCCATTTTACTAATTTTTGCAACAGATGTTTCAATCAGAGTAGCTCAGTATGAAGCCACAAAACTGAGAAGTGTCTATGTTTGCATAGAAACATAGAAACAATCTTTCTTTAGTGACAGAACAATTGTTTATATGTCTGCTCCCATTGTAAGATTGGAAGGGTGGATGGTGGGCAGAAACCTCCAAGCAGAATAAATGATACAAGCAGCAGCAGCTCACCTTCTGAGCACCAGAGAAAGCGTGGTAGAAGCAGGAAACGTAGGTCATTATGGCCTTCTCATCAGGCCTGAGAGTGCCAACAATATCTGTGCACAGAGAGAGAGGGAAAAGAAAAGGAAAACAGGGAAGTGAGAGGGAGCAGGTTAAGCCAGGACCCAGAGGTGGGGGGTTACCTGTCCTAGATCTGCACCTCTCTAACCTGTGTATATGTCTGGAATGGTGTGGGATGCCCTGCACATCTAACACAACATTCCTTTGATTTTATAGTGACTGTTGCACATGCTGGGATAAAAATCTAAATCCTCAATCTCTGCCCAATAGTCAATCCAGACATATAGTAAGGTGAGAGCACACCAGGCAGCTGCAAGTAAAGCAAGAAAACGAGGCATGCTGAGGAGACATAGGGCACAGGTGGAGGCACTGCTGCCCTCCACAAACACTACCTTCTGAGCTCCAGAGAAGGCGTGGTAGAAAGAGGACACGTATGTCATGATTGCCTTCTCATCAGGACGAGCAGTGTTGACAATGTCTGGAAATGAAGGAGATAAACTGAGAGAT
>CM044445.1:63005354-63015535 GCA_024363595.1 Xenopus borealis
AAAAAAAAAAATTAAAACACCTCGTTTTCCAAGAGACCAGGAAAAAACATGCTGTAAAAGAATTAAGGATTGTCCAAGTCCAATTTTTTTTTTGTTTATCACAGAAGAAAGGCCCTACTGAGAGTACAACTCACCTTCAGCATCCAACATCTTAGGAATGTCAAGATATCTTTCTGCTACTTCAAAAGCATTGTTCAGGTTAGTAACTGGGTCATCCTAAAATAGAAACAATGGTAAACAAAAAGTCTGCTGTGAAGATAAACAAAGCAGGTATAGGTACAGACATTTGCAATGCATAGGAAAGCATACATACATTCACTCATACTGAACTGGAAAGGATGTATATTGTTTAAAGAGAAAACTATAGTGAAAATGTAATCTAAACTTCATTACACATAAATAAGAAACTTTCTAAATATAATCAGTTAAACTTTTTCTACAGTTTGTGAAATAATCAGGTAATTATTCACAATCCCGGTCTTTCTTTATTATCTCCATGCAAATACAAGGTACATTAGCGCTACCTCTCAAACTAATGGATTCCATCCTAAATCCAACCCAAATCCCACCTATCTGTATGCAGAATTTGTGTTTGTGTCATTTATTTGAAATGAATTAGCTCTAATAAAGTTCATATAAAATATGATGTTATAGAATACCTAATTCTAAGAAACTTTTGGCCTTCGTTTTTTTTATAGTTTTTGAATTATTTGCATTCTTCTTCTGACTCTTTGCAGATTTCAAATGTGGTCCACTGACCCCATCTAAAAACAAATGCTCTGTAAGACTACAAATTGTTATTGCTACTTTTTATTACTGATCCTTCTATTAAATAATTTCCTCTTCATATCCCAGTCGCTTATTCAAATCAGTGCATGGTTGCTAGGGTAATTTGGGCCCTAGCAACTAGACTGGTGAACTTGCAAACTGAAGACTGCTAAATAAAAAGTGAAATAACTCAGAAACCACAAATAAAATTTTGAAAGCAATTGTGCATTGTCCCAGAAAATCACTCTCTACATCATTAAAATGAATTCAAAGGTGAACAACTCATTTTTGCACAAATTATGTTTTACTGCCCAGTAAAATGAGATGGGCAGGACAGGTCCACCAGAAAATGGACATAATATTTTGGATTGAAGTTCTGCTTGTTTCAGACCAAGCCTCTATGTTCACTACCTTTAGTTACCCAAGAGGGAATGGCTCGAAAGTTTAGCAAACCCTCTTGTGAAACTCAAACTGCTCAACCAAAGTTGGCAATCAAACAGGAGCGTTTAAAAGTGCAATATTAGAATATTTTTTCACTGAAGAAGGAAGCATTCCATGAATTTGCTTGGTACATATCTGGTGTAAGGTGAATGGGCCAAGCAAAACGGTTATATGTGTTGTTCACCCAATGCAAACTGCAGAATGTGTGATAACTTCCTTCTAGTAAACGCACTGCTAATTGTTCTTTATACTGCACAAAGCAATATTGTCACATTATATTTTTTTTATGTAAATGCAAGCAGAGATGCACACAAAGTTTTCAAGTTATTACTAATGAAATAGATGCAAGAGGACGACTTCTGGTTTTAAACAAAAAAAAAATGAGTCAACATGATCTATTCTGCTTTCATGACAAAAGAGAAGACCACAAAATATCCATAGTTAGAATTGCAGTGCAATGAACACAGTGAACCCAATACTGAGGTGGATTGCATTTGTAGTGAGTGTGGTTTATCTCTGTAGAAGAATGAAAACTTTGAAAGCTAACAGCAATGAGCCACACAAACTACACATCTCTTAAAAAATAATGTGATTAAACCAGAGTCTCGTGAGAATGAAATAATTTTCTTGGTTCTACCACCAGTGCCTTTGGAAACATCGGTTTTGCTTTATACAAGCTTCTTATACAATATAACCCTCACATGGTTGTTATGGGTCACTGTACTGTTTAATGATGTGCCCATATTATAAATAAGACCATGAGAGATCAGCAGGCAGGTGTCAATATACCGCTATGCTGTCATTTTATTAAACATTTTTTACACCTACACCAAGTTACACAGGCCAGGGGAAAAAAAAAAAAATAACAGTTTTTAACACTCACCTTTCTCAACTTGTCATACTCTATCAGTTCTGGGCGATGTCTATGGATAAGGGCATTGAAAGCCAGTCCATCCTTCCAGCTAAAAAAAAAAAAAAACACCAGTGGTCAGGGGTCATTGTTTGCTCAAAAATCTGCAATATAGTTGCCATAGTTTAAAAGAAAGGAAATAAATACTACCTGATGTGGAAGTTCTGCACATTGACATTCTTATAAGGGGCAGTCTTCCTCTGGCACCACAAAAGAAGCCCTTCCTTTGCGGAGGTTTCTAGGGAAGTAATAAAGAGAACTGATGTAGGGATGCCAGCTAACTGAACAAAAATACTAACAGATACTAGAATGTATTAGAAAGCATGAACACAGCAAGAGATTTAACAAACCACATGCACTGGTTATGGTTTCACTAGAAATTATTTCAATGTATGGAAAAGAAAGGTTGAAGGAACTTCATCATTCTCAGAGTTTACAGGGTTTTCAGCTTAAATGTTTTTATGTACTGGTGTCACGGCCTAGGGTGACAGGATTTTAGGGTGCGGCATGCTGCCCAGCCACACCCACATTGGTTCAGAAACACCGGGGATACGCAGGAGATACAACAGTCTTCTAAATTTCCCATGCACCAATCCCCATTGCTCCTGATGATGAAAATTTGCAAATAAAGGGCAGAGCATGGGGGCGATGAACGGCAGTGGCCCTAGGGGCGCCCGCTATGTAAATCCGGCCCTGTGCATGACAATATATGAAGAGGTGTTGCCAACACACAGGAGAATTTACCTTCTACAGATATGTCCTGAATGGCAAACCGCAGGATGATAGTCCAGATCATTCCCAATGTCATCTTTGAATTGCCATCGACAATTTCTAAAAAGGAGGGAAAACTAAATTAGGGAGTATGAAGCTTGAAAGAAATAGCGTGAATGCAGTGATCTGAAAAATAAAACTACTAAAAAAATATCTGGAAACAACTGCAGAAAATACCTTGTTTCTCTTTTTGAATTGAGCTTAGACTAGAATTCCTAAAAATGCAAAGCTTTCAAAGTTCCCATAATAACACAAACACTTAAAAGAATATTTCTGATGCATTAGCGGTGTTTGACCACGTTCTTCCATTATGCGAGTCACTTGTTTTTCTCAACAGCTGGAGCCTTAGCTATCTGAATAAAACCCATTATACACAATGCCTTTGTGCCTCAAGCCAGATTTTTAATCAATTAACAGGTCCAAAAACGGTCAGGTGACAGTTTGCCTGTAAATCATCAATAAAGCATGCCATTTAGGACTACTTTCTCTGTTCCCTGTTGTTTAATGGCTGCCTAGGTAGTGGTGCCTCCAGGCCGGCAGCTGCAAGTTTACTGCTTATAACTTTGGCATTTTCTTTTAACTAACTAATTGAATTCAAAGCCCTCCATTTGGTAAATTAGGTCTACACAGGAATTTTGCAGATAGCTTTCATAATACTAACTTAACATTTAACAGCGTGATTGTGTGTTTTCCAGTCCAACAAATTCTAAACTAAATCCTGTAGAAACAATGCTTTAGGGCACACAGAAAGCTTTCTGGGCATTTACCCTCTACATTTTTCTTGCTAAAATACCATGTAAGATAAAATGACCATTGCACTTAAGTTTGCCAGTGATGTAAATGTCCTACCTTAAGAATAAGAATGAAACTTTCAGCAAAAAGTTTGAGAATGTAAAAAAAAGTGGTGATTGAATATATGCAAATCAAATTCTATAAAATACAAATGAAGGATGGCACACATGGAAAGCCCTCCAGCAGCATACTTATCTCCTGCAAATACAAACTAAAGATAAAATTGTATGTTTAGTGCCACTTTAAGGTATTGTTTTGATCATTTGCTAGCTTCACTAGGTCAATACAGCTGGTGAAAGGCTAACAGACAGAATACAGGACACCATGGGCAATTTCCATTTAGAGGTATACCTAGAATTATCCTAATGTTGATGCTTCTTTCCTAAGAATGGGTGCAACAAAGTCAAACATCAGAGGAGTTCAGCTTCCTCACTGCCAAATACAGCCAAAAAGGCAGATACTATCTGGCCAAGCCTCTCTGCATTTTATCAACTTTTGTAGTCTGTGGGCATAGAATGGTAGAGTGGTAACGCACCTTCTGCTCCAATCGAAACCAACTTCACTCCTTTACTTGCAATGAAATCCAAGGCTTTATTGACATTGTTGATCTTGTGCACCCTCATCTTGCCTCTCTCTGGCTTAGGCAGCCGTTCTCCTGAAAATGAAAAGAAAGAGGGGTTCAGAACACATATTTACAGATCACAGAAATACAAGGTTACCCATGTCTTACATTTACCATATTTGTTTAAAAATAACCCCACAACGAACTAAAACTGAACTGCAACTTTATTCAAAGCTAAAGGGAATTTCACTGTTATTCATAGTCTTGATTACAAAATACAAAAATTATTTCCAGTATTTATACCAGTTCAACCAGTTTGAAAAAACTAAAAGCCTAGTTAACTCTCCAGTATGATATGCAATTGCATAATATGCAATTGCATAATATGCTTTAAAAATGTCCACAGTTTCTTTCCATATTTAATGCACCTTCTACTCATGTCCTATCTTGCATTAAAAAACTTTATATTAAGACTTGTCATGATAATGGCCATTGTGAGGGACTGAAAAGTCAACTTTATGAATACGCTCTCACATTTATTTTTCTTCTTAACAAGTCCTGATCGTGCTGTTCTATGCAAGTTTCTTTGAACAATTTTTGCTCTGGTACCATACTAAATCAGACTACTCCCATGATATTTTGCCATCACTTCTTACCGGAGATGACTTCCAGTAGTAACATGAGCTTCAACCCATCTCGGAATTCCACATCGATATTTTCTATCTGTGTGCCAGCCTTTCTTAGATGGGAGTTGCACCATGCTGTGAAAGTCTGAAAAAGAACATGACATCAATTAACCACTAAAGTAAAAGTCACATCCAAATGCAAGAATGTATTATTGGCAGGAAATAATTTTCCTGACCTTGAGCTGAAACAACTATGCTGGAGGAAGAAAACCTGGAATTGCCTGCAGAGCTTACAAAAAAGTCTGGAGCAATTTTGGGTATCTGGAGTCGGAGTCGCCTAAAATATACTCCTCCTAACATATACTCCTAATAAGTTTAAATACAAGCACTGTATTTAAATCAGATTTAAAAGCTTCCGTGAAGGAGGATATGACAGAAGTAATTCTATTTCTAAGAACAATACTTCTTTTTGGATTGTACTTAACAGCTATTCTACAGCTATAGGTCAGGTTAAGTTAATAATAGAATTACCAAAGGATATAGTTTATGTATGATTTATACTTCTTTCAATCAACATGGAAATTACACTAGAAAACAGCAATACCAAAAAATGAAAGTGTTTTAATATAATAAACATAGTTATACAGTTAGCATGCACTGGTAAAAGTGGTGTGTTTGCCTCAGAAAGACTACTATAGTTTAGAATAACATGATGCAGTGTAGCCATGGGGGCAGTCATTGAAGTAGCTGGAAAAAAACCACAGGTTACATTGCAGATAACAGATAAGCATTACAAGTCCAATACAATGGTGTTTTATCCATTACCCGCTATGTAACCTGCAGAGCAACAGTACATTTTATTTTAATTCTTTTGATACACTTTTGGTTTTTGGTGTTAATGTTCCTTTAAAGAGGTTTGAGAGTCAGAGTTGGAGGTCTGAGAATCTATGTTCCGACTCAACAGCACAGAAATTGCACAGAAATTACATGTGAAGCATAGGTACTAGGATACAAAGGCTACGCAAGTGTTGAAAACACTTAAAACACACATAGGTTCGGTCCAATGGGTAATTAATGCAAATAATTACTACATGGCAGCTCAGAATCCAGTGCAATTAGCATCAGAATTTAACAATCAGCCCTGTACCATCAGATTATATTGCAGACAAACCTCATTTTCTGTTGGACAGTGACAACCCCTAGTTTAGCTTCTCAACAACTGCTCAGAGCCTACAAAGCATGCGAGTGTCGCAGACACTTTCCAAGATGGTGACCCCCTGTGACAAGTTTGAAGTTCTGGATCATTGTTGCTATTGACAAGCTGAAACTTTAGGCTGGTGCAATAAGTTCAGTATATAAAACATGGCATTTTTAGCCAAATTTATTTTTAAGGTTTAGTTCTCCTTTAAAAAAAATGACAGATAGTGCGGTCTAAAATTAACCTGCAGTAACCAGTGTCACTAAGGAACCTGCTGCTTACAATACTCACTGAAACTCCTACTCCTTTCCGGTCTGCAAGGTCTTGGGCTAAAGAACCAAATTCAGAATAGGCAAAAATACTCCCCACAGTCAATAAGCTCTTTCAAGTTTCGGCTCATTTATACATATATTTTGGTAAAAAGAACCTTCCTCAGCAATGTTCAGGAAATATAATTTAAAAGTACGTTATTTCCATGCAAGACCAATTGTAGGACTGTGCACACACTCAAATAAATGACTATGGAATTCCTCTGTGACGCTTCAAATTCTTATTCGAATAATTGACAACAGTGGCCACAGTTATTGTGCAGTTCAACGTTTTTCTAAAGTACTTGCAACATTCCTCAGGGAAAAAAAGGTGTGTAAATACACAGGCACAAGCAAGCTGACTACTAGGTTGTGAAAAAAAAACAGATTTAAATGCCCCAAACAACCCCCATTATACACTACAAACAGCGACGTGACAGAACTCTAGAACTAAAGAATTTAGCACATCTCTACAAACACACGTTATTTGCCAATAAGTGGCCAGGAAGGGCGAGGCATTTACGAGAGTGCTTGACTTCATAAATAAATTGAGCACAGATACTATATGACAGGAACAAATACACTAGCATCACCAAGGAGTGTACAGATGAGATCATAGCTTGACCTGTGACAAAGATCAACCAGGACTTAATCATTCAGTGTTGGCACATTCTTTAACCTGCAGATAAACATTTCCATTGTTTGCCAGAGAATGGTGCTGCAAGACTTACTCTCCTGTTCACTAGCCCAGCCCAACAGGAACTGGCACACAGCCCAATTCCTCACATTCTTGCACCTTACTGCTCATAGATTCAGATGTGTGGTGGTGGTGAAGGTGGTGTCCTTGAGAGAACAGGTGAGGAGCAATGGAATGTTCAATAGCTAAAAGCGTCCCACATCTACACACTTTCTGTTGTACACACCCTATGCTGTGCGTAAGGACTTGCCTCTTTCATGCACACTGTCACACCTACTCTACTCTTGTGCTCTTCAACAGCCCACACAGGGACATTTACTTAGTTTTAAGGGATACCTTAATCCAGGGATCCCAAACCTTTTTTTTAACCGTGAGCCACATTCAATTGTAAAAATAGTTGGGGAGCAACACAAGCATGGAAAAGTCCCTTGGGTTGACAAATAAGAGCTGTGATTGGTCATTTTGTGGACTGGCAGCCTAAAAGAGGCTCTACTTGACACTATACTTTGTTTTTATGCAATTAAAACATGCTTACAAGCTTGGAATTCAAAAATAAGCACCTGCATTGAAGACCCTGAGAGCAACTTCCAAGGGGTTGGAGAGCAACATGTTGCTCACGAGCTACTGGTTGGGGACCACTGCCTTAATCTTTTTTTTGTTAATAAAATACCAAATGAAAGCCGTTTCAGTCTGTCCTTTGTTGTTCGCACGTTACTTTAGCAGGCTACAGGAAAAAAGGTTATCAATAATTAACTCTCCCCAAGCAAACGACAATTCCTCACATTCCAACATTTTTAATTCTACTTCTCAGGTCTGTTAAACACAGAACAAGAAAAGTATTGCAGCAACTTTAGGTATCCAACTCACTGGCTTGTGGGCTGAACACAGACATCCCATATGAGAGGCATTATTTCCATTGTTAGTGTTCAGGCCAACAAGCCAACAAGAAGTAGAGTGCGGCTTTGAGGCACTTCCTCCTCTGCAGATAAAACATATGCTGGCAGACATAAAACGTTTAGGATCTCCAAATGACAAACCTGCCAATATCCAATGAACAAAAATACATCAGTCAGGATCACCCAGGTATAGGGTTGCCACCTGGCCGTATTTTAAAAGTTCATATATACAAGACAAAAAAGTATCCTATATATTTTTCTAAGAAATGAAGTAGCCCAAAATGACCTAACCCATAAAAGGGACATAATACTATAATGTAAGGACTGTTTCAACCACAATCCATATTGTAAGGTCAGTGTCTATAAATACATTTAGGGAAACAGGAATGGTAACCATACATTTCAAAAAGCCTGTAAAAGAACATGAATACACGCTAAAGCTTTCCATTGCGTGAGAAGATAGTGTTCTCTCTACCACAGCTTATGCCCTCACTAACTAAAAAAAAAAAAAAAAATCAATACATTAAATTTATTTAGGGGGTTACTACATGTGTTGAGGTTGATTGTACCTCAATAAAAAAAAATGTACTTTGTAACATTGTCAAATATAATATATTAACTCTCATATAATTCTACTGTTCACTGACAAATACATTCACAAGAGATTCCATAATCCATGCACTATGGGACATGAGTATAGGGAAGCCATAGGACAGCTATCCCAAACCAGTGGCTCGAGAGGAACATGTTGCTCACCAACCTCTTGGATGATGCTCCCAGTGGCCTCAATTTTATTTTTGAATTCCTGACTGGGAGGCAAGTTTTGGTTGCGTAAAAACCAGATGTACTGCCAAACAGAGCCTCCTTGGGGTAAAAAAAAAAGTTTGGTGACCCCACCCTAGGAGATGATTTGAATAGACAGCGATATGTAACAGTGCACTCCTCACCAGGGTATTGGCACCAAGAAAAATGTAAAAAAACAGAACACGTGCAATCAAATTAAGATGCAAGATAACCTGCATACTAGATCAAGTGCATGCAAACTGAAATTTCCCGAGGACCAACAAACAGAGATTGCATGTGGAGTGTTCATATGTTTCATGTCAGGGAATGGAACAGCTTTCTATTAGAATGATGTAGCATTTCCTGTCTTGGACAGGGTCCAGTGAAGTTGCACATATAGTTATAAATATTAAACTCAAAACACTGTGACATAAGGAATGTTAAACTGCAGTACAAGCTGAAAAAGACAGGAAGGAGACAAAGAATATTCTACAGTCTACCGTCACCAAATTTAGTTTAATAAGGGGTTTCTGTGTGTTAAGAGCGTGGGTGACATGGTTTTAATTTTAGTCACTCTATTGTGTTACTTTGTGACCAAACAGCTAAGTGGTCAGTTTTATAAAAATAGAAATAAAAAAAGGAAATGAAGGTAAAAACCTGTATTTGGTTATTTTAATGCCCATAAAGATGTTTCTATATAATACAACTGTAGATCATCTAATACAATTTATCACCTGTATTAGCAACTATTTCAACTTTTGTAAATGTATTTAAAGGGATTGTGTTATGATTTTATGATGTATTTTTTATTTCTAAATTAAATTGTTTATACTGCATATAATTCCTAAACCAAGTGTATTTTTTTTGTTGTTGGAATATTGGTGTGTAGACAGCCTTCTTAGGTTTTTGCCTGGTCATGTGCCTTCAGAATGAGCTAACACTTTAGGATGGAACTGGTTTCTGGCAGGCTGTTTCTTCTACTCAAATTAACTGAATGTGTCTCCGTGGTACCTGGATTTTACTATTGAGTGTTGTTCTAATATCTACAAAAAAACTTACATGTAGGCGGTTTGTAGTTATCCTAGTGGCAGCTATCCGTATGGCTTGCGTTTATCCATTTTATAGTGAATCTTGTTCTAATATCTACCATGGAATTATCTTGTGTTAAGGTGGCCATACATGGGCTGATAAAAGCTGCAGATAGATCTGTCCGAAAGTTGGCCAGATGTTGATCTGGCAAAGTCCTGTAGGATTGCCGTCTCATCTGTTCGTTGATGCAGTTCTGTGATCAGACTGTCCATAGTGCTGCATTATGAGCCAATTTTTGGGCCCTAGGGCCTACGATCGCATCAGCATGGCCTCTTCCACCTCAATGTGGGCGGATCTCTATGTGTGGCAGAGCTGTTATCAGTTACCTTCCAATTGTTCT
>CM044445.1:63019007-63038336 GCA_024363595.1 Xenopus borealis
TGCAAACTTGGGTCCAATCGGCATCTTAAATCCAACCATGTATGGGCATTGGGCACCTTATGGGGGATTAGTTCAGGAGATCATCATCTCTTGGGCTAGCCTGTTGTACCACAGGCCAGAACCAATTTCAAAAGCAGGAAGAAAAAAAATAGATTAAAAGGGCAAGTTGTGCTTGAAATAGAGCAGACAATTATATTCTCCATCGATTTTTTTAACTCTGTCTATGTTTGCTCATCAGGTTTTGAGTGAAAAGACAGCTTTTCGCTAGCATACTATAATGATATCTAACTATACACATACACACACCTAGCTATTCAACCCCCCTCTTTCTAAATAAAGCAAGGTCACACACAAAACAAGCAGAAAGACTGTGTAACATTAACATTTCAGGTTTTCCAAGTATTTATCCATTTTCAAAGAAGCTGAAATTCCACAGCTGCTCAGTCTAGGAACAGAAAAGAGAGACTTGACAGACACTTAAAATCTGTTTTAGAATGGCATGGAGTTTTTTGTTTTTTTTATAAATCATGGCTGCCATTTGCATTGTTAACAATGGCAGATCTTGGGAGGAAAGATGGAACACTCCATGTACAGCTTATTACACTTGTGTGAATTGTGGGATATGGGGGAGGTGCAGTGTGAGAAAGAATTTCCTCAACTAATACTTTAAAGTTTGCTAAAGCCTAATAAGGATGAAGAATGAAGAGAATTCCAAAAGCCTAATTCTACTGGACAGAAGACCACATTTTGCAGCTGCATCAGGAAATGTGTACATGAAGGGCAATATCTGAAGGAAACAGGAGTAAAATCTCAGCCTAAACACTTCTGTGCAGAGCTCACACTTGCAAATTTCGGCACTGTTTTAACGACGCCTTCCGGTAAGCAGCAGGCTTTAAAAGAATCTCCTGTAAATTAGTCAAAACATGAAAGTGGCCAGGAGATTTAAGAGTGTGCTGGACCCCTAGCCCTTCATGACCTATTCTAGTGGCACAAACAACTTTTGGATTTAAATTGCCCCCTTGTGAGATATCGATTCCTACTCACTTCACTGCATGCAGTTATAGAAGAAAAATGCTTTTTCCTATGAGTGCATAGGAAACAGCAATTAAGAACAAAAAAATATATATATACTTCAGAATCTTGAACAAGTATGGGACCGGTTATCCAGAATGCTCGGGAACTGGGATTTTCCGGATGAGGGATCTTTTCCTAATTTGGATATTCATACTTTAAGTCTACTAGAAAATCATGTACACATTAAGTAAACCCAATAGGCTGGTTTTGCTTCCAAGAAGGATCAATTACATCTTAGTTTGGATCAAGTACAATGTACTGTTTTATTATTAGAGAAAGGAAATAATTTTTAGAAATTTGGATTGTTTGCATAAAATAAAGTCTATGGGAGAGGACCTTTCTGTAATTTGGAGGTTTAGGGATAACGGGTTCCCAGATGAAAGTCCCATACCTGTAGAAGCATACCCATCTATACTGGTTATTGGCACTGGAGCAAATAGTGAATTAGAAGTAATACAGAACTGCTACTATAATCACATTGATTATAGAAAAAGCCCTCTAGTTCTAAAGGCAGCAATAACTCACCCCCACCTTGACATTTTCAGACCAGCCAACCCATGGCTGAAATGTTTGCTTTAGCCATCCATTCAGTTGGTCAAATAATACTAATGTATTTGTTCAACCAGAGGCCTGAACAAGTCGATCTACAAGAAGACTGAAATAGATATGCAGCTCTTTTTTTTTTAGATCTGCCAATGCTACAATGGGTCACCAGCTCACCAATAAGAGATAAGAAAGATCAAAAAATTAGATCTGATGGGATCACAGAACAGTCTGTCTGTATTGCCCCAAGAAAAAGCAACTGCACACAGCAGGCTCACAGTCCTGTGTTTAGTCTGGGTGGAATCAGCACCCACTTATTCGAATGTAATATAGACTGAGCAGCACATCATGACTAGTGCACTATGGAGATTTCTTCTGCATTTATTAGTTTACATTCAATGTTTTGCAGGTATATCCCTTTGACTGTTTGAAGGTTCATGCCCTGAAACAATGTATGTAACCTAATAAAAGCAGGAGGAGATCCCTGCATTGCATACGTCAGAGTGTGTCAGTCAGTCTATTTCACCTTTAAGCAAGGCCATCCAACTATAGACCGAGAGGAAGGATAAAATACTTCAGTGGCTCCAAACAGGAATGGTCTCATTAAGAAGAAAGAAACACAGAGATATTTAACGGTCAATTTATCAACCCACACCTTTGAATAAATGCAATTATCATTAAAAACAGATCGCCAGTGCTGACTTCAGATCACCCACACCATTACTATTTTCTTTCCAACAATGGACCTTACTAAAAACAAAGTCAGAAAAGACAGATTATGTTTTGTATTAAATTAGCAAGCATCAATCTCCTCTAGGGCATTAAAAGCAACCAGTATGTTTATCTAATACTTCTAGCAAGGAAGTGCTGGACTTCCGAAATGCATTCAGTCCATTCTGAGAGTGAAAGAGATATCCAGACAGGATGGAGTTCTTAAAATAAGGGTAAGGCCTTGCCTTTTGCTCAGTAGTGTGCAAAAAGGGCTTGCAAAAAATATAAATAAATCTGCATTGCTGCTCCCAGTTATTAAACAATTTTATTTTTCCTCCTACTGTATTTCTGTGTTCTGTTTTGCACAGTATTTACTTGCAAAATGCAGAACAGTGAACCGAAGAACTTTCTCCCTAGAGGAGCGACTATTAAGTTACAATACACAATTCTAGAGCAAATGGAAATCCTGTTCAGCAAAGGAGGGAAAGTTAGTAATAAACTTCCATAGTATATTAGCCTGACAACCCCAGGTGCTACTATCTGTTACTACCTACTAAGCCCACTGCACACTGCAAATGACTTGAAACAGCTGCTCCTACATAATATTACACTCAGCTTGCCCTTATTGGTTAGAGAAACATAAAAGAAACAAATATTTGGCCATGGATTTTCCCTCCCCTAAGTGATGAACTACTGATCTATTCTATTTAGACATACGCCCAATTAGGCTCATGAATAAACATAAGTGGAGAATAGCTAATGCACTGCCTTCAGTCTGTTTTATTACAGCTATAAGCTCTGTCGTGTTCAGCCATCTTAGGGCTCAAAGCACACCAGGCAGGTCCTCTGCCAGCTCAGAAACTACCCAATCTACACAGAAATACACAGGCAGAAGAAACACCTTGCATGCTATCGGCCTTCATTTGTAAACAAACCCCTAAAAGCCCTGCTTAAAAATCTAAAAGAACTTTCTGAAGGTCAGAATTCCTAGAAATGGTGCAGAACATAGAAATGTTCACATTTATTTCCTGGTATTACTAGTCCTAAATCTGTTAAATTCAGAAGATGGGAAGGCCGTTCGTGCATCTTCAAACAAAACAATGATCCATTGACCCTGTTCTAGAATATCTACATATTAAATTTTCTTTTTTAATAAAAGGATAGACAGTGAAACCTTTCAGCAAAATGAATGCTATTGTCAATGTAGGTCCAAGAGTAGGGTACATCCCCTTACGTAGCACTGTGTTTATTACACAGCCTCCCTAATGAAAGAAACTTCAGTTGAAAACTACAGCTAAGCATGTGACACAGAGAAATAACCTGGCAATCTGGACAGCCTGTAGTAGGTCAATCAGGTTGATCATGTGGGGAGAGGGTCTATAGAACGGTTAGTTAAGGATCTATGCCCAGATGCCGGAGAAGTATTGGTTTTCCTAAACATTTCGTCCAAGTGGATTGAACATGAAGCCTATTGGAAATTTTTATTTACCATTTACATTTTAACATGTGCTGAGCAAGTCATTGAAGCTTAACTATAAGGTGTACCATTGAGCTGACACGAATGCTAATGTGAATCTGAAGTTCACACTGATGGATGAGGCCCACTAGGCAGTACCTTATGATAAGCTCTTTTTAGAGATTCTATACAACAGAATCATTACTTCAGATGTTAAGAAATGTTGAAGAACTGCTGGAAAACATATAAAAATGGCCCTAGAATGTGGGCACTGGCTAGGTTTTCATTCGAAGGATTCTAGAAGTGCAAGAGAACTTTTAGAATAAGTCAAATACTAATAATTTCCCAGTCATAACTTTCAAGTAAATACATGCATGTCTGCAGCAGTAGGAGAGGTTAACTAGATAAGACTGCAACTGTGCACTCTATGGGAAGGTGTGAATGTAATGAATTCTCAGGGTAAGATGTCAACAAGCAATGCAAAAAGTTGCCCTACCTGTCTGACAAAGGGAATGGGAGAGGCAATAAGGAACATGAACAAGTCCTTACTTGGTAAAAATGGGCTGCAGGAGCGTCACAGGCTAACAATTTATAAAAATCTAGATCACCTAGATTTAAAGTCGGTTCTATTTACAGAGTATTTGCACACAACATATAGAACCACAAGAAGAAAAAAAAAAGGAACTTTATATGCATTTCTGCTACCATTAATAAACCAGTTATGTGGCAACCGGAATATTGTGGTAGCAAACAAAGGGAACACAAACATACGAGACGCTGCCAAACCCTCAGAAGGAATGGATAATTACCAGCCAACTCTCCCAGATTTTTGCAAAAAAAAAATAAATAAAACATTTGTGTTAAGTCCAGTACATGTTCAAAAATTTGGAAAAAGTGAATTTTGTTCTTGCACAGCAAAGTAAAACCAAATGTTTAACAGGGTAATTAAAACCATACTAAAGCTGCGTGCAAGCTTTATTAGCTGCACCTCCAGTGGGGTAAACATTGTTGGGGAAAAGGTCCCCTTTAGTTGCAGAACCAATATCACAGTCTCCTGACCGTTCATAGCTCTCCATATTATACCCCAGTCAGTACACACTGAAGACACAACCTTCACCACACCCTGGAAAGACTTGCTGTTCCGCATTTGTTACGGTACTGGCAAGGCTTGAACACTCATCCAGCCCAAGGCAGGTGGAAAGCAGAGCAATCACTATTGAATAAATGCCTTTGACAAAAAAAGGTCTATTCTGAATAAGCACAAGATACTAGCCTGTGTTACGTATTGTAAGGAATAAAAGTAGCTTCCTGAGTCAACAGGAAAGAAAACCTTTTATGCAGCTTCACAATTTAATATACAGGTGTATCTTAGTTCAGATACAGGTGTACCTTAGCAAACTACAGTAGTTACAGTAACAGTTTAGGTTAAATAAATGACCCTTTTGACTAAATTAAATGTGCCTTATAGATGATCCAGCAAAAGAAAAGAAAAAATAATTGAGGAAAATCCTTCCTAATCCCAAAATGATAATAGAACAAAACCCTGTACTGAGAGCTAATTTACCAGACGAAAGTGAGAAAAGAAGTGGCTTGGCTAAAACTACTCAAGTACTCAAGGATGTAGTCCATTAGGCCCTGGTTCCCCGTTAACACTTAGGGGCAGATTTACCAATGTAAATTTTTTTGAAAGGGCTTTTTCGATCTAAAATGGACCTATTTCGATGGAATAAAAATAGTTCGAATCATTTGATCGCATCGTTCGAATTGAACGATTGAAATGATTTTGCTCAAAATCGTTCTAATTCCTAGGACTTGGAAAAAATTTCAGGACAGGTTGTAGGAGGTCCCCCATAGGCTAAAATGGCAATTTCGCAGCTTAAAAGTGGTGAAGTGTTGAATTTTAAGGATTTTGGGCCAATTCGATAGTCGAAGTAGCCCAAAATTACTTTGAAATTCGTATTTTTTAAATAAAAATTTTATTAGAATTTCCACTTCAACCCTTAACTTTAAGTACATATTTAAATACCACATCCTGTGGCAGCCATCTGTGCCTCTACGTAGCGATTCCCAACCAGTAGCTTGCGAGCAACATGTTACTCACCAAGCCCTTGGGTGTTGCTCCCAGTGGCCTCAAAGCAGGTGATTACTATTGAATTTCAGGCTTGTTTTGAGGCAAGTTTTATTTTCATAAAAATCAGGTGTACTGTGAAATAGAGCCTACTGTAGTCTGCCAGTACACATAGGGGCCACCAAATAGAAAATGATAGCCCTTATTTGGGACCCCAGGAAGTTTTTGCTTTTTTGTGTTGCTCTCCAACTTTTTATTTTTAAATGTGGCACACAAAAAGGTTAGGGACCCCTGCGGTGGGACCTAAAATTCTGATTGTATACACTGAAGAAAAGACCATTAGGCCTAATTGCTTTATCCAAGTCCTTTATAACAAAATGATTTCAATGTATTAAAGCAGCCACACACTCAACTCACATCTCTTTACTACTGATAAACTTACAATTTTCTTCAGGATTAGTCTATTTATATACGTAGCTGAAGGCTAAGTACAGTACATTATATAGGGTCAACCCACAAAACTTTCTTTGGATTTGTAACAATTCTGTAAACATAGAAACACAATGTTATGGTAGAGGCTATGGACACGTTTAAAGTACTGCTGCACCTACAGTAGCTGAATTATAACACTAGAGAACAAGTATGGGAGGAGATGGGAGGAAGATTTACAAAACCGAAAGTGGAAGAGGACTTGGTAATTCCTTTGTAACAGTATTAAACTTAGATACACTAATTATACATTATATCCCTCAATCCAAAATGCTTTATAATGGACATTCCTTTTGTGCTGCTACAAACCTAAAATAAAGAAACATGCCAGCATTTAGGTTCAGTCTCAGGCTAGAAATCCCTGTGTCTCATCCATAAGGTAACAAATTCTACTGTATGGAATTCATTACAATTGCTTTTATAGGGCCTTGAAATAAAGACTTATTTTGGGCTACTGTTCCAGTGACAGCACATTCTTGTAATTTGCAGGACATGAGACAGCAGATTATCTGGGGTTATACACACATACTAGAGGAGCAAATGCAATATTTCTGGCAGGGCTCTGAATTCTGGTTTGTTAAAGTTTGAGAAAAACATAAAAATAGCTCAGACATTTTCTGCTTGGCAGTTTAAAAAAAAGTGCATAGTTCAAATTCTTCCACGGGGATCCAAGGAAACAAGCTCTCATCAGAAAGTCATGGACACTGGACATTGAACAGCCATTAAAACAAGTTATGCAAAAATGTTATGCTACAAGGCAGGCTGGATCTGTGAGGAAGAACAAAAGTACATAATACAAGTATATCACGCTTACTGCACAAGTTGCCATATTTCAGACATCATTAAAAATATATTCCTAGAGCATGACACTTATGAAAAGCACAGTTAAAGGCGAAATAAAGTCTAAAATATAATAATGCTAGAAATGCATGTAGTCTAAACATAAACATGAATTTACTGCACCAGCAGCCGTCATCTTGTAACATTGTTAAACATCTTTGCAAGACCAAGACTGTGCACACTATCACTGTGGTCTGGGCTTCAGTTGGTAGGCGAATCATATTGTCAAAACCGCACAAGTCAAATATCTGCCCTAGAAGCCGATATAGCAAGACTGATTTACCATAAGAATATACAGACTGCACTGGGTCTGCTGATACAAATCTCTACATGGTCGTCGGCTGCTTTATAAGGAAACACACAAAGCTGGACGAGTACTGTGAAGTAAGGTGAGGGGCCTCCTCCCTGCAGTTTGCAAGTATGATTGTTTCCCTGCAGAACAGTTAGGGACTGTCTGACATTTCCTATCCACAGCAGTCAGAGCAAATAAATGAAGGAGGAGCCGATCTGCTCTCTCCGATGTCCTGACACTGAATGTGGCCGAACAGACACAAAGTCCTGAAGAGACGGAAAGACCCAAAGTCACAAAGGAGCCGACACTGGAGTCCTGAAGCCACAAGTTCAATTCTACCGACACCAATGTGGGTTTTTTTAATCCCCTGGCCACCAATGTTTTATTTTAATGCTCTATAGGCCCCTGCACCATTTTTAAAAAAATATATTTTATTGGGCCCCAATTTTTTTTTTAAGTTATATGGGGGGGCTGCCACCAAGGTTTTTAAAAAAAATAATTTTTGGGGCCCCAATTAACTTGTAAGGGGGGCCCTGTCACCATGGTTTTTTTTTAAAAAAATATATTTTTTTGGAGCCCCAGTTTTTTTTTTTTTAATTATTTGTAAGGGGGGCCCTGACCATCAATAGATTTTTATAACTTTTGTGTGTGGGGTTTTACTTTTTTAGCACTGTTGTCTGTGTGGTCTTTTAGCTGCGATGTGGAGTGGGCAAATTTGGTTGTGCAGGGCCCCGTGATTTCTTATGGCAGCCCTGTTTGCAGAGGAACAGTCCTACCTATGAAAGGTTTAGTATTATAGTGCACTAAACAGTAGGGAATATACCGCACACAGTGAAAGGGGATGTTTTTGAGCAGAGGTCTGTCATCCTGATGAGAACACTGGTGAAAATGTCCTGTGTGACATTAAAGGGGCTGTTCACCTTTAAACGAACATTTAGTATGATGCATAGAGTGATATTCTGAGACAGATTGCAACTGGTTTTCATTTTTTATTATTTGGCGTTATTTAGTTTTTTATTCCGCAGCACTACAGTTTGCAATTTCAGCAATCTGGTTGCTAGGGAAAACATTACCCTAGCAACAATGCATTGCTTTGAATAAGAGACTAGTATTAAAGACTAATTAAAAGTAGCAATACAAATACATTTGTAGCCTTACACAGCATTTTCTTGTAGATGGGGGTCAGTAACCTTTTGAAAGCTGAGAAAAAACAAAAAAACAAAACAAGAAATATTTGCAAAACTTTAAAAAAAATAAGCCACATGAAGTTGCTCAGAATTCGTCATACTATAATATACGAATAGTCAACTTAAAGGTGAACTACCCCTTTAACCTTGCGGTGATGATTCACATACCCCCTTATGTAGTAAAAGGCTTGTTTGCCCAAGGGCAGTAATGCATAGCAACCAAAACAGGTTTGCTTTTAAAGCATTGCCCAGTAAATGCAACCAGCTGATTTGTTTCTATAGACAACTAGACACCTTCTATTACATAACCCCAATAGTGTGTTCAATGACAAAAACTCAGAAACGCTATTGGAGAAAAGGTCAACCCGGGGTGGATTTCGGCAGAAAATCCGAGCCAAATTCTCATGGACGTGTGTCTTTTGTTCAGCCCAACTTACTATGTTACTATGTTACACAGGGACAGGCAGCTCTCATTCATTCTTGTTACTATACGCATATGGGACAGATACAACCTTTTATCTTCCAAACGTTTGTATGCCATAGGAGTAACTGCTGTGTGTGTGCCAGTAACCTTACACTGCCTGTAGGCACAGCTGAAGGAATCAACTGTTCTTGTCAGAGTTCCATGACAAACAAGAACTCTCACTTAACCTATTCCCTGCTGTTAGTCCTTGCAGAAATACAGTTAATGATTAGAGGAGTAGAAGGTTAAAAGTACAATCCCACAGGTTGTTACAGCAGCGGCAAGCTCCCTTAGGATATTACTCTGTAGGATATTAGCAAAAACCTAAAAAGTTAAAAGGTAACGTTTTATCAAGAGCCTGTGTCAGTATTGTGCTTAGTACAGGAGAATGCTAGGCATAACTTTATGTTGAAGGCTTATTCCTGCTGCTGCCAACAATATAGTGTAAAATGAAAAGAGCTGCAAAGCAATTTTCCAATATATATGTATGGGATCTATTATCTGGAATTTTTGGGACCTAAGGTTTTTCAAATAAGAGATCTTTCTATAATTTAAAACTCCATGCTGCTAAAAATAATTTAAACACTGAATAAACCAATAGGATTGCTTTGCTACTACCGGAAACCCATTATCCAGAAAGCTCAGAATTATTCAATGGCCGTCTCCCATAGCCTCCATTATAATGAAATAGCCAAAATTTTTAATAACGAATCCTTATTGGAAGAAAACCCATCTTATTGGGTTTATTTAATGTTTAGGTCCGGAGCATTTTGTATAACAGGTCCCATACCTGTAGTTTCAATACTTTCAACTCTGAAGCAGAGTGGTGAGGCTGTTTGCTTGTATGCAAACCATAGGAAGGAGTAAACTCTGACTTCAGCCTTTCCATGTAAGCAAGGATTAAAGGGGTGGTTCACCTTCTAGGTAACTTTTAGTATGTTATAGAATGGTCAGTTCTAAGCAACTGTTCAATTGGTTTTCATTTTTTTTTTTTTACTTTTTTTTTTTATAGTTTTATAGTTATTTGCCTCTTCTGACTGTTTGCAGCTCTCAAATGGGCGTCACCGACTACCTTCTAAAAAAAAAAAAACAATGCTCTGCAAGTCCACAAATGTATTGCTATTGTTACTTTTTATTGCTAATCCTTCTATTTAAGCCCTCTCCCATTCACATTCCAGACTCATTCAAATCAATGCATGGTTGCTAGGGTAATTTGGACCCTAGTTACCAGATTGTGGAAGATGCAAATTGGAAGAGCAGCTGAATAAAAAGCTAAATAACTCAAAAACCTTCAATAATATTGCAAATTGCAAATCACTCTCTACATCATACTAAAAGTTATCTCAAAGGTGAACAAACCCTTTAATGCATACATCCTGCTCCTAAATTATGAAGCCTACTTACTCATTTTCGAGGTCGAGAAAGAATCGTGAAAAAAAAAACTCCAAAACTTTTTATAAATAGTACCAATCGCTTCTCAGGTCATTTCACTTTGTATGAGAAATGTATTGACTGTACAAAGTTGTGGTATATGTGTGCTACTTCCCATGATAGGTACAGGTATGGGAAACAACAACTACATGGCATACTGGGGGGAAACAAAGTTAATTACACAGTATGATTATGAATTTACACTGTAAATTGTGCATTCAGAGTTTTCAACAGGTACACCTAAAGAATATTTTTGCACGTTGCTGCAGCATGTGGATGGAAGCCTGTAAAACCTGACACCACCGGTCTGGCCAGCATGTGAAGATGGAGAGCACAGTGTATCTGTAGTAATTGTCTGACACAAAAAGGCAACTGTATTGAGCTGAAACGTCCCTATAAAGAGGCCTTTCAGGCTCGGTAAGAGGGCCCGGCCACTGGGAATTAAAAGCACAAACATGCATGGTTTCCAGGCTCTCAGCTAATAGGTCACTGGATTTAGTTTCAACTGGAACACCAGGTTTGTAGGCAGCCAGTTTGCGAGCAGAAATAAAAACTAGAATTTAGCTTTGAATAACTTCGTAAGTGAGGAGGCACACAGTTTTAACCACAGACATTCAGTCTTTCAGAATGCAGTCATCATCTTACTCAATAAGCACAATGTGTGCGGCCACAAGTTATTTTTTGTTTGGGCAAAAAAAACTAGCATGCAGATTGTGTGTTGCGTGTGGGGGTTAGACTATATATAAAGTTACACCACAAAATACTATAGTAATGAACTATGAGAAGTCCTGGACTAACATGAAAATCAGGTCACCGGCAACAGAAAATGCATATTCCTCCACATTCTCTGACAATGACACCCTTCACATTATTATTATTATATCTAAATGAACTTCCCCCAATGTGACAGCTTTCTCAGCAGGGTGCTCCCATGTTCTGGAACATGAATCACAAACTAACAAAGGGGTGGAGGAGGAGAAAATTACAAGTGGATCACTTGTATTCTGACTGAAAATATACCTAAAGTTTAATAGGCGTGACTCAACACTCCTAGTCGGATGAATTACTGATCTTTCACCCCACCCTTGGAACATTGTATAAAGGTCTCCACCCAATAAAAGTGAACAAGTACAAGCCTGGAGACAACCCAAAAAGTCATCCACTGTACACACATCCATCTGGAATTTGCAGAGAGGGGAGATCTATTCAACACACGGAGTCTGTACCTGCACATGGTTCTACAGTGCACAGTTTCTACAGCATTTTCAGGCAACAGTTGTGGGGTGCTGGAGAAAACCACAATCTACAGTGGGGAAGTGACCAGAATCAATGCCGTACATTTTGTTGCTTAAAAAAAAAAAAGTCACAGTTGCTAGATGTCAACAAAAATCTTGCGTGTCATGTAATGTTATATTGCACATATTTGTTCCTATAACTCCTATAATCCCATCTAAATGAGGATCCTGTTTATTACAAAGCTAGATACTGCATCACAATGTGTATATTGTATATTAATAAAATCGACTGGGCTGAGGTAGAACAATAAGGATATCTAAGGTCCTTTATCAAAGCTGAATTGTGCAAATACGTAGGTCATAAAGCCCTTCCGAGGTGCAGCACATGCAAAACTGTTTCATTTCCAAGGGTTATCATTGACAAAAAACTACACGCATACATTTTGTGTGATCAACTATTCCCAAACTTTGCTCTCAAAAGAAGGCAAACAAATTCATACTCAGTTATTTTCCCAGTTCATTTTTTAAGTTTAATAGCAGTAGGTCAAACCAAACAAAAATAATTCACGCAAAGAACAAAGGGTATATTGCTGCAAACCACTGTTTCCTATCCTTAGCGGCACAAAAGTACAACTTCATGTATCCACTTACACAGAATAAAGTGTTAGTGCCTTTGTTTACTCTCAGGTATGACCCCAGTTAGCAGCAATGTTTCAGGACTTCAACAAAAAAAAGTAAACCCTAAAAATTCCATATTTTCTATACCAGCCTAAAGTTTCAGCTTGTCAATAGCAGCAATGATCCAGGACTTCAAACTTGTCACAGGGGGTCAGGTCTGGACTGGGATTCACAATAGGCCCTGGAATTCCAAGCACACAGAGGCCCAAGCAGCCGCCGACCAGCCGATTAAATAGTGACTGTCTATGGCAATTACAGCAGCCCCACTGGCATTTGCTAGAACCCACAAATTGTCAGTCTTGGTCTGCAGGGGGTCACCATCTTGGAAAGTGTCTGCAACACTCACCTATGTGTACTGTATATTTTGAGTCCCTAGGCTCAGTAAGTGACAGCAGCACAGAGCATGTGCAGTGAATCAACAGAAAAGAAGATGGGGACCTACTGGGGCACGTCAGAGACACAAATCTTTACTGCTAAAGGGTTGTGGTTGCCTTGGGCTGGGACAGGAGCCCAAAATAGAACGTATCACATTTTTAGCCTACTTCTTTAGTTAGGGTTTAGTTATCCTTTAAGTTGGCCAAACACATTAAGACATGCTCATCTGGCAAGAGCTTTGCTTGATTTGGCACACAAGTCTTATGGGACCATTTGGCCCTGCCAGGTATCTATTGGGGAGGCAAATAAACAGCCAATTGTCAACTTATATCGAATGCTTCTATCTTGCTGTGTGTAGCTAACTTTACTCAAATATTGCACACTCAGTGAAAGCATGGCACTTTAGAATTCAGTGGATGTATATGCCACTACCAATTAAACCACTTTGTCCAAATGTATGCTACAGGCAGTCTATCACACCAAATTCATTTCACTTTTAACAGCACCTAGGAAATTGCCATTGTACAGATTGTGAAAAGCGTTGAGCATGCAGACGAACGTTCAACCCCCATTGTGCATTTATACACTATACTGCCAGCAGGAAATCGGGACATTTTACAGCTATGACATCACTTAAATCATGAGAAACAATGTAAACCTTAACTAAAATCTTAAAGGGCTTATACATTCCAAGAAACGAACACGAGTGTTTCTCTATGTAATTTTACCAATTGCCTTACTTTTCTATTTTGAACTGCTTTAAATATTTAAGCAGTTTTTTGTTGCTTAACAGGACTTGCAGTTCAGCAGCCCTCAATAATGGCTGCTGGGGTCTGTGGGTGAATTAAATATGCAGATGGCATCCCAATTTAGTCACACTATGGTAAACAGCACATTTCTTCTTAGTTCCTGTGGAATTTACAACTGCACTGACAGCCAGAGGGAGGGAGCTGCTTCCCTCCAGCTCTGTCCTACTTAAAAAGTTTTGGTCCCTTCTTTACTCGCATTAGATTTCGGTTAGCAATTTGACACAAGGCAAGATGCTTTTACTCACTCACTGCAGTAATACATGTTTAAAGAAGATAGAACATATCATCCATCTTATTTAAATGTTGATTTTAGACTTATCAAAGGAACAGTAACACCTAAAAATGAAAGTGGCATTATATGGTACTGTTGGCCTGCACTGGTGCAGCTGGTGTGTAGCTATAGTTTATATAAACAAGCTGCTGTGTAGCCATGGGGGGCAGCCATCCACATCTGAAAAAGGAAAAAAGGACAAGGATACATAGCAGATTAACAGATAAATTCTGCAGTATACAAAGGCATTCTTTAAAGGATATCGGTTATCCATTGTGCATCATGTGCTTTAATGGCTGCCCCATGTCTACACAGCAGCTTGTTTTTAAAAATTATATTTCTGTTTCTGAAGCAAACACACCATTACCAGTGCAGGACATCACTAGATTATATTTTAAAACATTCTAATTTTTAGGTGTTACTGTTCCTTTAACTATATAAAGGTAATGTCTGAAGCAGTAACAAATGTTACTATAGTTTCCAGTGGAACTAGTGCTATGGTTTGCACAGTGTTTTCAAAAGAGTGGTAAAAACACCAGGCATTTGTGTGCATTATCATTTAATCATATATTACCAGCAAGTTATGCTGCAGTTTATATTAATTTACAACATAACAGGGGCTCTAAAAAAATTAAGCAAAGGTTACAGAAAAAATGGGGTCAGAGGAACTTGCTTACAATCAAAATATTCTTTATATTGTATAAACCTAACAAATGTTTCTAAAGATAATGTACACAATGGATTTTTTTTAAAATAATACTAGACTGGCTATATACAACAGAACTGTCCTGCAATGAAAGTAGCCTTTGAAGACTTGTCCTTATAAAACTTACAGGGCTGAGCTGGGAACAATACCCCAATTGTGTACAAGTGTGTTTACAGGATATTGCACCTCCTACAATAATTTATTTACAATCACATTTGGCACACAGCTAAATTCATCTCTGGTAGCTGGTTTGGGCCACAAAGCTCTTAGCTCACAGCATTTAAATCTAGCATCCCTGAACAAATATATCAGCCTATGGACACATGAGCCACTTTGCTTTGGGATTCTTAATTTCATTTTTATTAAGACAAGAATAAAAATACAGAAGCATTGCCTGGTTGTAGTTTAGAGGGAATGAGATTGTGTGAAAAAGACCAGTCTATTAAGGGTATAGTGAGGGTATAGTGGGGTTATAGGGAGAGGAAGAATGTAGGATAATAGCCAAACATCCCAAATTCTGATCGTGGGAAATGTTATGGTCTGTCAATTCCACTCACATTCCACTTAGAAAGTTGAAGACACAATCCTGAGAACCATAGAACACAGTGACATATTGGACACCAGAAAAGTATTAAAGGGGTTGTTCACCTTCCAACACATTTTCAGTTCAGTTATTTTCAGATAATTCACCAGCATTAAGACATTTTTCAAGGACTTTCTATTTTTCATTTTGTGACCATTTTTCTAATATTGAAGTTTAATTTTTAACCTTCTTATGAAAACTGCAAACTAGTCTAAATGATACATTATTTGATTGATACATTTCTTATCTGTGTCACTGCTAAGCAGAGTCCCTGAGTTTCATTACAGGCAGCTGTTAGAATTGATACAATAGTTGCTAATACTCCACAGATGCTACTGAGAAATGTATCAACTAAATGTTGCAAAATTGTAACCGTTCAGAATTTGCACCTGGATTACTTAAACACTTGAGACAGGAACATTAAAGGGATTCTGTCATGATTTTTATCATGCGTTTTTTTTTTCTAAATGACATTGTTTACACTGCAAACAATTCACTCTACCATATAAAATTCCATTCCTGAACAAGCAAGTGTATTTTTTAGTTGTAATATTGGTGTGTAGGCAGCCATCTCTGGTCACTTTGCCTGGTCATTTGCTTTCAGAAACAGCCAGCACTTTAGGATGGAGCAGCTTTCTGGCAGGCTGTTTCTCCTACTCAATGTAACTGAATGTGCAACAGTGGGACCTGGATTTTACTATTGAGTGCTGTTCTTAGTTCTTGTTATCTGGTTACCTTCCTATTGTTCTGTTAGGCTGCTGGGAGGGGGGTGATTTCACTTCAACTTGCAGTAAAACAGTAAAGAGTGACTGAAGTTTATCAGTGCACAAGTCATTTGACTAGGGGCAGCCAGGAAACTGACAATGTGTCTAGCCCCATGTCAAAATTTCAAAATTAAATATAAAAAGAATCTGTTTGCTCTTTTTAAAAACTGATTTCAGTGCAGAATTCTGCTGGAGCAGCACTATTAACTGATGCATTTTGGGGAAAAATCCCATGACAGTATTCCTTTAAACTTTACACTTGAAACTGTAAATAATAAAACATGAAAAGCAATTGAAAAAAAAAGTCTTAATTTCTGGTACACAATCTGAAAACAAATGAACTTTGTTAAAAAGTGTTTAAAAGGTGAACAACCCTTTAAATAAGTGATGCTGTGTATAAAATGTATATATATGCTTTTGGGCAGGGCCCACTTTACATCTTGCGCTGGTTATTTGTCTTTGCATGTCTATACATACAAATATATATTCTAGCTATCAAACCCCATGAGGCTTCTCACAGGAGTCATAATGCAAAGTAGTGAAAGTCTAAAAGTATAGTTTTGATACACTGGTAATAAGGATATATAGGCAAAGATCTTGTGTGTGTTGGAAACATTTCACCTGGGGGGGGGGTGCTTAAAAATGCTGGCCATGCGCCTGATTGACAGGAACTGCTAGAGTTTAAGCAGAGTGGAAGGCTGGAAGCAGGAGAGCTCACTGGGTATACATTATATTGCAGGAGGCATGAAGACCATTGGCATAGGTATAGAGCCATATACGCTTTACCTTCCTCTGCTGCTTTTCCCAGGCTGGGTCCAGCAACAGGTCCCGATCCCAGTCATCCTCTTGCTCCATATACCGTTGCTCTTGCCCCAGCTGGCCCATGTGAGGGGGCGCCCCTCCGCCGGTCATGTGATAATCCACCATGGCGGTGCGAGACGGAGAAATCAAAGCAGGAAGCCTATGCTGAACGGGAGCGCAGGAGAAGACGGAAAGAAGCGGGATAGGTGCACGGGCCGCGGTACTCTAACAGCCTCGCACTCCACCACTACCCCCTGGGAGTAGTAATACGTGTGACCGGGCGCTGTCTTGCAGCTCTACTATCTCTGCTGTTAGTAATCGAATGTGCGCATGTGCAGGGCACCTCCCTCAACCGCTCGCCTCAACTCCGACCAACCAATAAAACTGAGGTTGCTGAAGGGGATGAACGCGCCCGCAACATTCTAGGCCAATGGAAGAGGAAGGGAGATATTGCTCTCCAACTCCATTTACTAGTCGGATAAGCAGCTCTGCAACGTCTGCGTGTAAAAGCACTGTGGTCAACGCGTTTGGCTGACAAAATATTTGTGTGTCTCACGAGCATATAATTGTTCCCGCCTTTTATTGACTTCCTGCTCTCAACCCCAAGGGCAAAACCGACCGGTTATTATAGTCTTATGGATAGTGCTGTTTCGGCTGAACGCACTTATTACAAAGTTATAGAATTTTTGCGTAAATTTTCTCGTGTTATTACTTCTGGTTGCCCCCCCCCCCCCCAAATATTGACTCAGTGGTGTGTTTGCCTCTTACCCGCAACTCTAGCTATGCATACCTCAACCAACTGTCCCGTTTTCACAGGGACAGTCCCTCTTTTGACAGCTCAAACTGCAGTCCCTCATTTGAACTGGAAAGTCCCTCTTTTCTCTGCACCGAACAGCCAGAAAAAGATACAAAGTTTCTAACTTAATTGTCTGTTGGCAGAGAGCCCAGAACAGCTAACAGGTGCAAATAAGATGCTTTGTAACCATTTTGAGAGAAGAACCTAAAGGAGAAATATTTTCAAACTTTCATAACCTGCCAAATTTTGTAAAATGAACATGGTATTTAGGGTGTGTGGCCACAAAAAGGGGCATGGTCAAAAATGTTGCCGCCCTAAGTGCAACAATTGTTTTTGTCCCTCTTTTTACTTCCAAAATGTGGGGAGGTATGTGGGTGGACATATTTGACAGACCGACTTCTTTGGAGATGTCAACTACATTCCCAAGTTTTTTCTGGAGTGTCAACAATCGAGTCGAGACACAGGGATTTAGGGGCGTAACTGGGCGTGGTCAAAGGTCTACATCTGTTACCTTTGATAGCAGTCGTAGCACCTGTAACCTGTGAATAGAAAATTCTCAGTATACAGTAAAGGGCATGGTCCCCCTCAACTTCATCACTAATCCCTTAGATTATATAATCTCCCAGACAGAACATAGTACATAAAGTAAGCATTATCTGGAAGCATTTAAAGCTAGTGTGAGGGGAATCAAGTATGAGGTGGGGCCCGAGCATACATGGCCAGACCTTCATCAGGACTGACTGACAGAATTTGTAAACATTTAGACCTATTCAGACAGACACAATGGACCTGTTTTTTTTTTTTGATTCCCGAATTTGTATTAGTTTCACTCCAATCTGTACCTCTGGCTTCTAATCAACTGTCAAATGAACAAAATAAATCAAATTCAAAAATTGTGTACTCTTGGCGGCTACAAACAACCATATGAGAAATATAGTGTAATGCCTTAGCTCAATTTCACCCAATTTTTTTAACCACAAGTGCCAATATTGTGCCAATATCGTGATCAGCACAGGAACTTCAACTAACTAAACCCATACTTTAAAAAAAAAACCTACCCCCGTTGACCATGCTCCCCCCCACCCCCCAGCCTACCTGCTACCCTGGGCAATTGCCCCTAACTTTTTACTCACCCCTCATGGCAGATTCAGGCGTCGGAGTTCAGCCATCGGCGCATGCGCAGTTGGAGCAAGTTCCAGACAACTGCGCATGCTCCAAAACTCACAGAATCGGCAAAGAGCTGAAAGAAGACACAAAGATTACCAAAGAAGATGGCTGCTGTGAACTTTGATGCCCCAATCTACCACATGGGGTGAGTAAAAAGTTAGGGGGTACTTTGGTTTTTTTTAAAGTATGGGTGTGGTTCGCCTTTAAATCTCCATATACTTCTCAGACTATCCGCCAATGATGTAGCTTCTGAGGGAGTGGCAGGTAGTCACGAAACGCATTAAAGGACAAGGAAAAGCAAAAAATTAAAAAAAATCTATCTCCAATATACTTTGATTAAAAAATGTGTACCGTTTTTATAAGAAACCTGGCTGTTTTCAGTGAAATTCTCCCTTAATTTCCTGCTGTGGATAGGAATAATCAGATGGTCCCTAATTACTGTGCAGGGAAACAATTATACTTATGAACAGCAGGGGGAGCCCCCGCCTTACTTCTCACAGAACTCCAGCAGTTTTGTTTCCCTGTAGAGCAATCAGCGACTGTGTAAAGATTTGTATTGGATTTTATTTTTGCCTTTACATCCCCTTTAA
>CM044445.1:63058767-63070353 GCA_024363595.1 Xenopus borealis
ATACCTTTGGGACAATTTTTTGTTATGAATGGAAACAATGTAGCTTTTGATGAAGGTATTCTTCCCAAAGAGAAAGTGAAAGGCACCTTCAAATGACATATAGTCCCACTGTCCAATAAAAGAACAGAGGCGTGTCCGTAAGTCTCTGATGAGTCATGTGAGGCATAATGTGAACGAGCACGCAGAGCAGAGGGTTACTTGAGATGAGCTAAAATGGCTACTTAAGATAGATGATGTAATTCATTAATTATTAGCTTAAATATGTAAAAAAAACATGGTATATTCTATTGTTGATCTTTCTGGATACATAATAACTACTCTGTTGAATACATTAAATTTTTGACCCAATAGTTCCCCTTTAGATTAAAGTGTTGTGTCTAGGAAGGTATAGGGTAAAATCTTTGATATGATACATAACAAAAGTGTCTCAAAGTTGATTGGCTAACTAAGATGATAATCACAGAAAGCTTTCAGAACATTCAGTTCTTTTTTCTGAACATCCTCTTGCCACTAGGAGTCATAAAACCATAGAAGGTTAGATAAACTCATATTTCCCTGGAAGGAGCAGTACAGTGACACCAGAGAGAGAATTGAAAAGGTGATAAAAATCAAGGGAAGAGGGTGACATTTTTACATTTTGTTTGGCAAGCTTATTAATAGAAAGCTTCCCATTCAGCATATTGATATATAGCAGTTTCTCTCTTTTGATGAGGTGAAGTATTCCTAAATCTGGTTCTAGAGGTAAAATGTTCTTTGAAAGTTCTTTGAAAGGATTGTTTCTATTTTCAATGTTTTTTGATTATTGAGTGGTAATGCTAACGTCAGACTAATATTTTAACTGAGAATGATTCATTTGTTTAGTGCCAGCCAAATGTTGTTTATTTGTCCAAATCATATTTAAATAATGTCAAACAAAGAAGTCTAGGGAACTACTGGGCACTCTTGGAGTCATAAAACCATTCATAGAATACATGGTCAGCAATGTGTGGCTCACCTGTTCAAGCTATATTCAGAAGACAGCAGATGAATGCAGAGTAATTTAGTAATCCATCCTTATCTGCATATCTCAGCTGGATCAGTCTCACTAGACAATCATCTGTTGTCAGGCCTAGAAAGAGCACAGAAATTCAACTCACACATCCATTGATGACATTCTTCCAAAGTCTGTCCCAGTACAAGGATGCCTCACTGCTCCCTGGTCTTTTCAAATTTACATACCAACAACAATAAAATTAAAGTTGATGGACAAAAGCACATTTGTCGCAAAAGAGGAGGTTGGGCATACATTTCATTACATATAACTGTAAGTAAAAATCCACCCAGTTGAAGGTTAAAAGCATAATAAATGTTTTGCAGGCAAGGCCTACAAGAAATTAGAAGACCCAATGCCCATGAGAATTACTAAATCAGATTATAAAATATGTTTGTGACAAATCAGGGCACTGACAGTGGTTTCTTACAGGATACATCCAGTGAGGCTAGTAAGCTGAAGACTACATTGTAAAGAGGATCTGCAAGTACACAGTCTAATATGTTACAAGATATATCATTATGTGACAGAATATAATTTACAGATTAAACTAGATTTAAAGCCCTTTTAAAATAATACCCTGCCATTTCATGCTTTAAAGAGGTTTGTTTATACATGTGTAAAACATTGTCTGGTATATTTTTTTTGAGGTTGGGTTTGTCCTTTTGGGGGCCAGCCTATAGAATATAGCACATGTGGCAGATTTCTGTGCCAACTTATCTCTTGTTGCAATTTAACATACATTAATCAATAATATTTATTTTAGTGCAATCAATAATATTAATTTAAATGTAAATAAATAAGTGACAAAAAAATCAACATGTGTATTATTATTATTATTATTATTATTATTATATCACCTTATTTCAATTATGAATGCCACTCAACAGGTTTCTTTTCAACCTCAAAGGCACTTCTTTAGTGTAAAGCAATACACTTGTGATGATGTTCTTGTTTGGTGAGGTTGTTAAACAAGTGTATATTTTCTCAATATGCCCACCTTGAGCTGGGTGATATCACCTCACAACAAAGGAGTTAGAAGAGGTCAGAGAGAGAGAGAGCTGCATCTAAAAGCCTATGCTGTTCTGACAGGATTTTGAACCTATCAGATCAATATATATGCCCAATTTTTAGGCAGATATCAGCTTTGGAAGCCCACATACATATTCTGTTGTCAGATCTTAACAGCCTGTCTATGGCCATCTCAACAATGTTTTCTTGCTGTAAACTACTATGTCATGATGAGTCTCAGAGTGATGGCAAGAGAAAGGGTTTGTACCAGTGTAAAAATATTAGCTTTCAGGAATATTTATCAGTTAGTGATTTTTCCTACATGCAGATACCAACAAGACTCATCAATATGAAATACCCAACTACCAAACAACTTACTGAACTGTTTGGTTGAGGGACCCACTAATATAACATTTTATATTTCCAAAAAAAATCAAACCTATCAGAAACAGAGTTATAAAACATCAGACATCACAGTGACCTAAATGGTGGACTGCTTTTTTGTGCTATAAACTACCTTGATCTAAAGTGCATGTTTCTGTATTACTTAGAATGTAAATTTATTCTTTGTCTCATAAGACCTATGGCATGATTCTACTTAGTAGATAAAAACACACACACATATGTGCAAAATTACAAAGCAAACAAATACTTTCATTAAATAATATAATCAAATGTTGAACAACAATAAATTATCACTTCCTAGTGGATGGAGAGAAAGAGGAGACATGGCAAAACTACTGGACTGTGATAAATGATAAAGATGAGAGAAGTGAAAGGGAGCACAAAGGTAATAAACAATAATGTAATAGAAACAGGAATATTATTTGAAATCTAAGGAGGTGACACAGGCCAGGCACAGTATTATCACAGGACACAGTGAAGCACAAAACTCCCATAAACCTGATATTTAAAAAAAAAAAATGACAATCGAAATGTATTTAAAAATTCATCTTTTTTAAATTCAGGTGAATAGGATTGACCTGCAAGCTCAAATCGAATTCCATTTTTTTTCACACCCAAAAAAATGTTTGTTTGTTTTTTCAAAAGTCCACCAAATGACTCCAAATTGATTGTAGGATGACCCCCTTAGGCTAAAACACCAATTTGGCAGGTTTTAGATGGTGAATAGTCAAATCTGAATTCTTAAAAAGACAGTTTTGATACATTTTTAACTTTTTTTTAAATTTTAATCCACTTTGGAATATTCCCTAGTCGAATTACACTAAACTCGAAATCTGAATTAAAAAATTCAAATTTTCAATTTTACCCTTGATAAATCTGCCCCATAACCTGGCCGATCAACCAAACGACTGATCGTCGGGACACTCCACACACGACCCGAAAATTGTATGAATCCTCGATTCGTACGATCGGATCGTTGTGTCTATGGCCAGCTTTACTGTTCCTTTAAGTAGTATTACTCTTGTTCTGGTGCTTAACATCTCCTAAAATATTTGCCATATTCATGCTTGTGTGCTACTTCTTTTCCTAGCATTTAAGGCAGCCTTGTAACCTATCACTATAAGACCTAAAAGTCCAGTATCAAAGAGCATCCCCAACAATGCCAAACCCATCTTTTTCAGTAAAACATAACTTTCGTTTATGAGGTTCTTCTGTCTCATGTGCCACCACTCAGCACAAGTTAAAGGGGACCCGTCACCCCAAAAAATTTCAAAATCATATTTTATCACATTAGTCAAGCCAAATTAACTTTAATTACACTATATAAATTATTTGGATCTTGTTTTCTTCAGTCTGGGAATTCATAATTATAGCAAGCATTTTGTGGACACTGTTATTAAGACAAGCCTTGCATCATTTCAAAATCTTGTTTGAGCACCAGAATGGGGGACCCAGTGTCCATCCCCATGCCCTGGCTAATAAACAATTAAATGGTTAAGAGAACTGGAGGAATGTCATTGATGTAATTTAGTTATCTTCTGTTTGTCTCACCTAATTTCTGACATAATCCTGCTTTATCTGTATTCTGGCCCCTGTGAAGTATATATTTTTTTATAATCCCAGAGCATCTGCAAGCATAGCCTCTCTCCAACTTCATCTACCGGTCCATTTATTGAAACAGGTACAACATGAAAATCTCTGCATAAACAGGCAATTATTGCTGGCAATATACTTCAGAGATTCTCCAGTATACAATGGTGTGCTCATATATCTCACACACCTGTTACCCTGCTACTACTAGCCCATTCAATGCTGTGACATCAACTACATCAGCAGCTGAGGGAGAGGCAGACACAGCCTTCACTGCATGATGTTTTACTGGCCTCAACTGAAATAAGCACTGGCAGGGATTTAAATATTATATACATGACATATAATTTTAGTTGGCATTTCACACTCTATATGTAGGCTGTAATACCAGTTTCTTTGGTAGAACAAAGAACACCATATGCAGTAATTAAATGATACTGTACGTGTAGCTTCCTAAAGTGTAACCAATATTAACAATGAGGAAGAATCTCTACAAATTGCTCATTTCTCAACAGAAACTTATGACAGATAAGTTGCTACACTTCCTTAAAATGTGAAACATAGTCTGCATGTGAGGATGGTCATGGCATTTTCTGGGTCTACTATTTGTGGCAACATGCCAGCTCAATAACATTTAGTGCCCAAAAGACATTGCTATGATCATATCATAGTACAAGGATGGGAAGTTTTGCACAGAAATGGTCATGCTGGAGACAAGTACACAGAAAGACTATAACCAAAGGCTATATGATTTATGACTTGAATGATGTGCAAATAAGGTGGAGTGATAAGGGAAGACTATTTTCTGCCTACTACCCACCAAGAGCACTGCATTTGAGGATCAGCCATGACTCTGTACACTTGCTTTGATGTAAAATGTTGTGGTTAGGGTGCAAGATGTGCATAAGTTGGAGGTAAGGTGCACCCATTTTCGCACGTTACACCTTGCCCACAAATGATACATGAGTCATTATATATTAAAAACCTCAAGTAAAAATTATGGAACCTTTTTGGAAAACAGGTTTATCCACTACAGAAAACCACTGTAACAATGGAAACTGAACAGGCATTCCTTGGCCAATAGGTGCTTGAAGTTTTCAGGAAAATTACATTTATGCAGATATTTTCTCTAGTACAGTACAAATGTAGATTAGTGTCTTATACATGTTTATGCAGCCAGACTTCTTGAGAAAGTATTGCAAATCTATTTTGCTCCTGGCTTCATTGTATTTCCATTCTCCCTGTATTGAAGCATGCATCTCTCTCTCTATAAATATATATGTAAAACAATTATTTAATTCTTTAAGATGTATATTTATGCTTTATGACTTGATTAGCTATATACCAATGCATACATTGAATTTTCTCTTAGTTTTCCCCATATTAAATCATGTTTCTTTCTATAGGGCAAATTCACTAAAGTGCTAAAATGCGCTAGCGTTGCCTTCGCCGACGTTTGCCGCACTTCGCCAGGTGAATCACTAAGATGCGAATTTGTGTTCAGGGCGGTGAACGTTAGCAAAGTATCGCTACCATTACTTTGCCAGGCAAAGCGCATTTACGCTAGCAATGCCTAATTTGCATACGGCACGAACTTAAGCGTATAATAGAGGTGTATATTACAGCCACTACATTACACTACACAAGCCCAGGAAACCTTTAATAAATAAAATAAAGTTGTCCTATTGCCC
Source organism: Xenopus borealis (assembly GCA_024363595.1). Classification (NCBI taxonomy): domain Eukaryota; kingdom Metazoa; phylum Chordata; class Amphibia; order Anura; family Pipidae; genus Xenopus; species Xenopus borealis. Next base: position 63,064,495 of record CM044445.1, read on the forward strand.
TAAAAATTTGCCCCCTGAATAGTTGTGTTGCCATATGTTAGGAAATATAGGGGGGTAAAAAGGGTAAATCTCTCTTTTTCAGACTATCACCCAACAAAAGGTAAAAGACACCAGCGTTATTTGGGACTTAGAAAAAAATTTCAAGTTTTTTTTTTCAAACTCCTATCTATTGTATTGAACTTCACCAGGTCTGACCTGGCGAAGTATCGTCTAACGTAAGTGGTAACATTCACAAAAATGTTCATCTTAGTGAATTAGCATAGTTATGTCCCTTCATGAGTGCGCAACTTCACCTGACGTAAGGGTGCGAAGTTGTGCGATTCAATGTCCTTCGCTAGCAAATTTTCGCCAGGGCGAAGTTTCGAATTGACGGCACGCTGGCGAATTAGCGCTAGTGTTACACGCTTCGCGCTTTAGTGAATTTACACCTATCTTTCTCTATATACTGTATACGAAACAATTATTTAATTCTTTAAGATGTATAATTTTTCAGTTTATTTTAAGATGTTTAGTTTATAGTTTATTATATCTATACCAATACATACACTGAAATCTCTTAATTTTGTATTTTTTTATACTTTTGTTTCTGCTATTATTTGTTGCTTTTATTAAAGGGGTGGTTCACCTTCAGGTTAACTTTTAGTATATTGTAGAAGGGCCATTTCTAATAAACTTTTCAGTTGGTCTTCATTATTTATTTTTCATAGTTTTTTAATGAGTTTCAATTTTCTTTTGTTTCTTTGCAGCTTTCAAATGGGGGTCACTGACACCATCGAAAAACAAATGCTCTGTAATGCTACAAATGTATTGTTATTGCCACTTTTTATTACTTATCATTCTATTCAGTCCCTCTCCTATTCATATTCCAGTCTCCTATTCAAATCAATGCAGGGTTGCTAGGGTAATTGGTACCCTAGAAACCAAATTGCTGACACTACAAATTAGAGAGCTGCTGAATAAAAAGCTAAATAACTATAAAACAACAAACAATAAAAAATGAAAACCAATTGCAAATTGTCTCAGAATATCACTCTCTACATTATGCTAAAAGTTAACTCAAAGGTGAACAACCCCTTTAACTGTAAAATCCAAACTTGACCTCAGTCCTTCCTTGTGAATTCCTGTTGTTCTGGCAGTACAGTCTGGAAGTACAGCTTCCTGTGCCAGCCATCAAACCCTTTAGGTAATGCAGACAGAATAAAAAAGGATAAGTCAAACTATAATTATACTATTTATGACTCATTGTTTGTTGTAAATCCAAAAACACTTATCGCAGATTCACCACATGCTGCCTTGTTGTCCGTGAGTCTGAAATACCTTGTTACTCAGCTTCTGTACTACCCACACATTTTGGTAATTACCCCAAATTCTGCCCCTCCTACAGGTTCTTTTGTCCCCTTATTTTGACAATTATAAGCTATCCCTATTTTTACCCAGTGTTCTCAATTTAAATTTGTGATTTATGTTACACATTTGGTTTTTCTTTTCACGGCTGTTTCTATCATCACCTCATCTGCCTGTTTTACTTTTTTTTTTTAACTTAGAATAATGTTACCTAGCACAGCTGCCCAGGAACTCACCCTCATCACTGGTCCTTTCTAATGATGGGATAATGACATATCTCCCTCGTGGCAGGTTTGATGAGAGAACTGTTTATCACATGAGCTAACACTCAGCACGGGCTGGGAGCACTGGAGTATCTCCTGGGAAAGGTAGATATGGTTTTCATTCCTCTACAACAACAAAAATAATCTGAGCCAGAAGCATTATATTTATACAAGTTCCTTCTTATAAGTAATGCAACATGTTCTGCCTGTAGCTGACCTGCATGCCTAAGCTGCAGTTTGTTTAAAAGAAGATTCCCAATATTTCACCCTCATCTCTCCCTGGAAGACAGAATTCTAACAGTTGCTTAGGGCCAATTGCACAAACTGCAATTTAACCACTGAGGTTATGTCAGAAAAGACAACCACTTTTTGCTATGTAAAAAATGTTAAAGCTTTCTATTTAAAAGATATATGGTGTGTGAAAATTAGAAGAGCCAAAACACCTGATGGAGGGCTAAATTTTCAAAAGTGAAACCTTAGGAATCCTCAGACATGGTAAGGCAACTTAAACATAAGGACATGACATTTTGAGAAACTGTACTTTGGAACACATCATAAAGCAAGTGAAATGATACATTGGTTACTCACATGTATTTAGACTTTAGGCATTTGTGCTTCAGCATCACAGTGTTGGGGTTAATATTACCTGTGACAACATAAAAGTATTGGGGATCCATCCATTACTGACCTGTGAAATCACAAACAAGCAGAATTAAAGCAGCAGAATTAATTAATAGCATAGAAATAAATAGATCCACAGAATGTGCGACTTTCATTCAAATAAATAATTGTGATTATGATTTTGACTGCATGGTGGAAGCCAAAGTGAAATATGTCTCTCTAATTGAGGTGGAAGGCTCTGCAGTTCACTGGTAAAGAGTAAACAGAGTAAAGCCATTTGACATCCCATTCCATGGCATAGCTAATTGCCCTATACAGTGTCGGACTGGCCCACCAGGATACCAGGAAAACTCCCGGTGGGCCAAGCTGTCAGTGGGCCCTCTTGCTTCAAATTTCATTGTCTTTCCCTATTTCTTTATGGGAAAAAATGCTTAGTAATGGAATAATATAGAAAGTACTGTAAATATAAAGGACTATGAGAATAAAGAGACTGAGTAAGTAGAGGAGCAATAAGAATTTCGAAAGTGGGCCCACAGTCTAAGGTTTTCTGGTGGGCCCTTGGCATCCCAGTCCGACACTGGCCCTATATATGACTTGACATAATTGATATCATGCTATCTGTGCAGCCTTCACTATGCCAGTGTATAACCCTTATCCAGTCATGTTCACACCAATGACCATATATGCCTCTAGTATACTGTTGGATAAGCAACAATTTAAAAAAAATGTAGAACAGTGGATAAAAGACTAGTATACTGAATATGCATAAAATATATGGTGCCATGTGGAGTGCTGCTTATATAACCTTCATCTACCTGGCACTTCATATTTCAGTGTGGTGCAATGGCACACTAATGGAAGCTGTGTGTTAGGTATTCTCTCAATCCCAATGTAGGGATTGATGCACTGACAGATAAATAGTTTCAGACCAATGACTGAATCTGTACAATCTGAAAGTTACATAGAAAACAGAGTGCTAGTAACACAAAATGATGCCTCTCTTTAGACTTTGTGATTTACCTTTGCACTCAATGCTTCCACCACTGGAAATGTCTTTTGTCCAACACCCCTCATAAATCACATAATCCCAAAGTCTGGCAGCACCTACAAATTCTGATTTCCAGGACCTGAAAATTCTTTTGGAAATCTTCCACTTCCATCCTAAGTTATAAAGAAGAGAAGGGAAATGATTATTAATTAAATGAAGCACAAGAAAGATAGAATTGTACAGTGGGTGGCACATAAAACAAGGAGATTTACTGGTACAGTGTGATCACAGATTTGATGAGTTTACTGGGAAAAATGGGAGTTACTGGAGCAGAGCACCAGACAGGGAAGAATGGATATCTGGTACAATGTCTGGCTCATTAGAAAAGGGGAGGCTAGTGGGAAAAACATAAAACTGTGAAGTAATGCAATAAAAGGTGGTGAGGACAGATGGGATTACTGGTAGGCTGGCACACAAAACATAAAAGATTATGAACACTGGGTAGAAGTGTTGATGGTAACCTGTATAGCACATAAGGAACAGGTTATTACTAGTACAGTGTGTGGCACACATGATATGTTGAATTACAAGAAAAGTGTATTCCTTGATTAAATTCTACTATAAAAGGTTGTGGTAAACTAGTAGAGATTACTGTTACAATGTGGGAAACAACAGGTTGGCAAGGGTATTTTGCAAGGTCACTTAAAAAGTGTATTCAACAAAACTCCCCGTCTTCCAGGTTTTCAACCTCAATCTCTTTCTCTATTTTTCCCTGTGAAAAAGAAACAAATCAGAAATGTATTAATTATGCTGAAATTATGCTGAAACATGTATTAAATTAAGCATTTAACTATGTATTAGTGCTTACCCATCTCTCCAGGCCCCCAGACCGCTATGGGTGTCCCCATGGATTTCGAACTCTAAGCAAAGAGACAGAACCCTGTAATGCTTGACCTTGGAAAAAAAAAGACCCCAGGAAATGACTTGGACACAGAGAAAAAACCAAGAGATGTTGCATCCATGTAGCACCAACTTGTACACACTGCAATTAAAGGGGTGGCTAAAGAATGGCCAATTCTAAGCAACTTTTCAATTGGTTTTCATTATTTATTTTAAATAGTTTTATAATTATTTGCCTTTTCCTTCTCTTTGCAGCTTTCAAATGGGCATCGCTGGCCTCTTCTAAAAAACAAATGCTCCTTAAGGCTACAAATATATTGTTATTGCTACTTTTTATTACTCATCGGTCTATTTAGGCCCTCTTCTGTTAACATTCCAGTCTCTTATTTCAGGGTAATTTGGACCCTTGTAACCAGATTGCTCAAAGCACAAACTGGAGAGCTGCTGAATAAAAATCTAAATAACTCAAAAAACACAAATAATAAAAAATGAAACCTAATGGCAAATTGTCTCAGAATATCACTTTCTATATCAAACTAAAAGTTAACTCAAAGGTGAACATCCCCTTTAAAATTGCACTAGAGAATATGGTACACAACCACAGCTAATAGGTTTACTAAATTAAATATCGTTAAATGCCCACAGACCTGACAAAGGCATATATATAGCATTAGCAAAATTTGAATAATGTGGATATTACAAAAGGGTTATTTCTGGAGCCAAAGAATATAAATATAACCACCCAAGAACACAGCTAATGGTCTAAACCCTTTCCCAGGTGTCTCACCTGTTTACATGTCACTGAGTACATGTGATGACTTAGAATCCCCAGGAAGTTAGCAGTCTCCAGTTCACCCTGCAGAAATGATAGAGGATAGATGACAGGCACCTGTCATATTCTGTATTGGTAAAGCAGTCACCAGCCACCATAGCCCCCATTAGTTCTCTATCTTCTTTCTGTTGATCACAGCAAATGCTCTGCTTTGATGTCAGTAACCTGAGGTTGGGGACTGAAAATTTACAGCATATATACAATATAGAAGACATGATACAAGGCTGATTAAAATGTGTTGTGCCACAGGCACCTAAAAGATGGCCCAACATGATCCAAGAAGGGGATCTAAAATAAAAGCTTTTTAACCTTATCCTGTATGGTGCTGTCAAGCATGGTAGAAATCTAATGTATACATTTTTCAAATGTTCTCTGAATGGTAGATTACAAAATTATGTTGCAGAACGTGCGAGTTATTAGTGAGTGATAGGTAAAATCATCAGCGCTGGTGAAAGTACAACCTCTATATTGTTCATCTCATCTGTGACTGGGAGAATGAACAGTGTTGCTCAAGGCCTTTTAAACAGTAAGTTGCTAAATGTGTGTCTGTTTTAGCAACAGTCTGCGGTTATTTGAATGACCAGGGTTGGTATATACTGTATTCTGTGGCAACTCAACCGTGTGTTTCTGAAACAAATAAGAGCTCCTCGCTGTAGAAGAAGGTTTAGATTGACTCATAGGGGACCATTTGTGTAACATGTCTGTGCCACACCACCTGTCATATATATTAAAGCTTCTCCTGCAAATCCCAACTGAAGAGCAGAATATCCACCTTTCAGCCTGTAAGGAATATGCCATTAACAGTTGAAGATGCTGCACTATTAATTGACCCAATTGTTCTGAAAAATATCTGTTCTTAAAGCAAGGATTGCAGTCACACTTATATACCTTTCTTTATTTCATTCATTCAA
>CM044445.1:63083775-63096766 GCA_024363595.1 Xenopus borealis
GTATTGAGAGAAAAAGTGTGTATGAATAAATGCTATGGTTTCTAAGAGTGTGACAGAGACATATAAACATTTATTTGCTCTTTTCAAAGCTTTCACTGTAATCGTCACCTGTAGGTGTGGCACATACAATATCCCAGGTTACAGTAAGTTGATCAATATTTATGGTGACCTGCTGATTCCTGTTCTGTGTGGGAAATGTGTCATCCCTCCTCCCACTGTCACCCAAACCCTTGCCCCTCCTCAACATTACAGGGTCAGTTATCCTTCAGTATTTCCCAGCTCAGAGCAGGCATAACGAGGGGGGTCAAAGGTGACAGGTGCAGCCGGGTTTTAAAGGGGAGACTACTTCTCTAGTCTCAGACAGGTTCCAGACAGAGGAAAGGCATAGTGGAGATCGCCATGCCTTCGCTGCAGAGGAGGAAGACCATTGGCTTGTGCTTAAATGAAAAGAAAAAAAGGAAACTCAGCTTTCACCTATTTGAGGAACTCTGCAGGTAAATGAATGAGCGCAAAATACACTGAACGGAAGTTAAAAACTCACTCCAGCTCCTGTGTAGTTTCACAGGGACCAGTCGCTTTTTGTTTTATACTATCCCCTACATTTTTCTCTCAGCGATAATGTGGGAGTTATGCTATCATATTTCATATATCCATATTTCTAAGTCGGCCATTGTGTGGATGTCTGTGTAACAACATTATACTTGTAAACCTACATTGTATGTTTTGTTCATAGCACAGTCTTTATGTTATTTTTGCCAAGAACGTTGCACAGTATGAAATGTACACTTGGTTTGTAATCTTTACAAAGGTGTGGCAGTGCTAAGACCGGTACCTGTGATACAGTTTCATAGCTGGCCATATTAAATATATACACTATCATTGTAAATAATGTCCACATTGTATAGTATTATGTACAAAGCCTTTAATTCAACTTTCAATTTATTAGCATGCACTTGCTGCAGTGGGATGTAGAACTAATTGGTTGGCCGCTGCATACTCTATCTTGTTGGGCTGATTTAGAGATCTTACTCACCGGCGTTTTTCCCTGCTCTCCCCTACGTTCCATTTTGCTGCGTTAAGCCGCAGGGGAGTGCAGGAATAGATGCAAGCAATTTTTTACACGGGGCTATACTCACGCAAGTGCATGTGGGTGCCGAATGCAGGTTGAGACGCAACATGCTGCATTTTTCCTGTGTTTGGCGCCTACATGCGCTTGTGTGAGTATAGCCCCATTGAAAAGAATTGCCTGCGTCTATTAAGTATATGGTGAGTAGTAACATAGGTGCTTGGCTGTAGCAGTGCATCATAGTGTTTGGCAATGAGCCCTGCTCATTCAGTAATGATATTATCTTAATATTCTGTTAACAAAAGTGACAGTGACTTGCATTCACTGATACAGTCTAACCCAACTTTTGTGTGTGGCAGTCACAGTCAAAATTCTGTGACCTAGTAACATGGTAAGTTAAGTTGAAAAAAGACACACATCCATCAAGTTCAACCTTTTAACTCTATTTTAACCTGCCCTAACTGCTAGTTGATCCAGAGAAAGGCAAAAAAAATATTTCTCCAGTTTGCCATCCAGTTTTTTCATCCTGACCCCAAAATGGCAATCGAACTAGTCACAGCATCAACTTGTACTATGAGCTATCTTCTATAACAGGGGTGTCCAGGATGGATATGAATGTGGCCCAGCTTGAAATGCTCAGTTCCCGAGGAAATGTCATGCCACAAAGGATATAGGAGGAGGGGGGACTCTGCCCATTGCCCAGTTAGTAATAATAATAAAATAGTAAGTCTATTTAAAGGGGACATTTTGCATAACATTTTGCCTGATTTTTTTCTTTAGTTTTAGATAAAATTCCAGATTAAAACTGTATTTGTCTCAACCTAGATTCCAGGGCTTCAGATATATTCATTTGCCTTCAGTATTGTTTTCTTCATTAATTACAAATGAGGGCAACACACGAGGTGATAAGAGCAAATATATTGTACCCTCCATATCCCCGAACAGCGGATTAACAGCAGCATGCCAATTAAATAATAATGGTCCAAAGAATGCCAGGCTTAGGGCTGAACTCCACGGATGCATGTGTTTTTGCTCAACGCGTCAGAGACCGCTCAAATCGTCCGTGGAGTTCAGCCCTGAATGGTTGGCCCCTGTGCATTTTCACCTCTCCAAATCTGGCCCTCATTGCAAAAAGTTTGGACTCCCCTGTTTTATAACCTTGTATTCCCTCACTTGCTTAAAAGCCACCCAACTCCTTCTTAAAGCTATTTAATGTACAACAGATTCAGAAAGAGAATTCCACATCTTCACAGCTTTCACTGTAAAAAACCTCTTACAAATCTTTAGATGGAACCTTCTTTCTTCTAATCGGAATGGGTGACTTTGCATCAGCTGGAAAGACCTACTGGTGAATAAAGCATTAGAGAGATTATTATATGATCACCTTATCTATGTATACATAGTTATCATATTTCCCCTTAAGCACCTCTTCTCCATGGTGAACATCCCCAATTTGATCAGTCTTTCCTCATAGCTAATATTTTCCATTCCTTTTACCAGCTTAGTTGCCCTTCTCTGTATCCTCTCTAATACAATAATGTCCTGTTTGAGTGAGGGAGACCAAAACTGTACGGCATATTCTAGATGGGGCCTTACAAGTGCTCTATAAAGTGGAAGAATGACCCTTCACATTTATGTAAAAACACACCTGACTTATTGATGCAAACTTTGGCAGAGACAAGGACAACATTTGCAGCTCAGTAAATATACCCCTTTAAGCCTATGGAATTTTCTGAAACTATATAATATATGATGCAGGTAGCATCATTAACCAGTGTTTCATACTCACACTGAAACAGGTCTAAAATCACTGGCATATTTTGGAATAATGTTTTCTAAGAAAAAAACACTGCTTGCTATGTTAAACATTAAACTTTGCAGCAAAAAAAGTTCAGTATATCTCCAATATCCAACTCTTTGGTGGCCTGTTTACTGTAAAATATACCAGCTGCACATAAAAGGGGAGTAAATTAGAGACATTATGGAACCAAAAATAAAATAACCCTAGGTTATCATAAACAGTATGTTATTGCTCAGTAAGAACAAATCAAATAAGCTAAAGCAATACAGTTCATGTGGAGGATGAGTCACTGAGAAGTTATATTACCTTAAACTAGAAGTTGGCCTTTAAATGACTCTTTAGTGTGTTGCATTATTATAAATACGATTCATGTAGTCTTTAGAAAAAGCTGCAAAGCTTCCTTCCCTGTCTAACTAAGGTGACATTCCTGTACAGAAGCCTCAGCGTCTGCATAATACAACAGTCTACATCTTCATTGGGAAATTTCAAATGTTCTTTTTGGCTACAAGTTTCAGGAAAAATCCAAATCTGCAGACAGACCATCCAACTAGCAATTAAAAAGGTGTTCACAGTCCAGTTTGAAAGCATGTTAGTAGGAGTCATGAATGGTGCATGGATAGCCACGAAAAGAATATAAAATGTATTTGTCAATGCAGGTGCAAAGTGATAAATTGAATGCATATACGTAGCCATGTTTTTACCCACAATGCAGTATTGAACCAGAATATGGGCATAAGGGCACTTTTACGTTCAACTAAGCATTTTGCAGCTTCTATTTGTGCCAATAATACTATATGTAAATAGAGCAATATAATACTATGTGCTTTTTTAGATTGTTTTGGGTGCAGACTAGAGTTTCAGGTCCAACAGACTAGAATTTCAGGTCCAACGTGGCAATTTTAGATGGGGGTTGATCTCACTAACAGCCGGGAGACCAGTTTCTCTAGTAGGGGTGGGGAGGAGAGCAGAGCTATGTTGTAGGGGATTCAATTATTAGGAAAGTGGATAGGGTAATCTGGATCTCTACAACCAAACAGTTTGCTGTTTACTTGATGCCAGGGTACGGCATGTGGTTGATCGGGTAGACAAATTATTGGGTGGGGCTGGGCATGACCCAATTTTCTTAGTACATATTGGTACTAATGACAAGATAAGTGGTAGATGGAGTGAGTTCAGGGATCTAGACTCTAAGACTAATGTCATTTTTTCAGAAATTTTGCCTGTGTCACGTGCAAGTTTAAGAAGACAGCAATAACTTGGGGCACTGACTGATTTTTCCTTGGAGTACAACCTATACAGTCGTGATGGATTGCACCTCAATGTAAGGGGGTCCACTGTGCTAAGGGAAAGAATGGCCAAGAGGTTGGAGGAGTGTTTAAACTAGGCAAGTGGGGGGTGAGATTAACAATTATAGGAAGCTAGAGTAGACGGGGCAGTGGGATTAGTAAGGGGTCATGGGGGAGGAATGAGGGGGACATACAGTTTACCAGAGGTCCCTCTGTTGCAATGAAAACAGACCAATTACTAACTTTAAATATAATTCTTCACTAAGTAATGCACATTTAAAACCTAAAAAGTAACCTCCGCTGCATGCTATCATACATATCCTCTGTACACACTGGCAACTTCCTATTATCATTATCATTATTAGCTGTTTCTTAGCATTAGATTATAAAAGAAAGCACTCAGTGGCGGGGTGCAGAGGGTGCAATTGCACCAGGGCCCCCACCCCTTTGGGGCCCATCAGAGCCACGAAAATGGTTATGGCAGGCGGTTATCTAGAGGGAGATTTTACAGCACACATGCTATCAACACTCCAGCATGCGATTCATAGAGGTAAGGGGCCCGACAGGGGGGCCCAGGTGCCCATACTGTACTGGGGCCCACCAGGGATTAGTTACGCCACTGAAAGCACTTATCAGAAATCTTGAGGTTGGACCCCCTCCATTAACTATTTTGGTCAGCTCTAAAGTTTGAGAACCATTGTGTGAGAGAAGGGCTGTTCTGCTGCAGGGTAAGATGATTCTAAAAAGGGATTTTATGGCCCCAGTCTTCTTGAGTTCTGCATAGATTTCTTTTTTTAACTTTACAGTTTTGATATAAAACAGCTCTTCAACATGGGGTGCGAGAAATAATCGACCTACTGCATCTAAATAGTTCAATAGTACTGAGCTAGAGTTACATTTCTTTTGTAGAAAACTAGAGCAAGAAATAGAAACACTGTGCAAAGAAAATAAATGTAGAATAAAAGGTATTTTGTTTTGGCCAAAAGCACCATACACAAAACTGCTGTGAGGCACAATTCAGGTTGGAGGCACAATTCAGGATAACAAGGTGCACAGTGAAAAAAAAATGCACTTTCATTTCAAAACCACATCAATCCATGCCAAGCATATTTTATAATTGTGCTGTGTAAAATAGTCACTGATCTAAATATCTCTATTTTTCAGGAACCATGGATACGATGTAATTGATGTAAGTCATTTAGTAAGGTGTTTTGCTTGTCTTTGTTCATTGGGCCTGTTAGAAGTTAATTGGTTTGAACCATTTTACTTTCTTTTTTACTTAATTTTAGAACAATTTAGAGGTCATTTAACAAAATAGGTATTACATTGAATAAGTGTAGTAACCCATAATGAATTTGTGTTCACGGTCTAATTTATACTAAAATTAATATTTCTTTGGGATACTGAACTATTAAATTCAATGTGTTTTATCAGGTAATATATTTTTTTTTTTTCAGATTGACCTGACCCAACCAATCAGTAGTCAAGGGACCTTTGATTTGATTATCCATAAAATTTCAGATCTCCTTGTTGAAGCTGGTCAGGATTTGGCTTCCCATCACCTAGTCCAGAGGCTACAGGTAATAGTGGAATAGAATACAGTTTATTAACTAAACAGTTTTGGCTAATAAAGAAGCAATGTCTGCTGTTTGTGATATCCCATGGCAAAGGGTAGTGGTGAAAATGTACTTCAAGTGTCTGGCACAAATATGTCACACAAGGGACTTAGAAACTTGGCCTCCATGGTGAGAATCATGAAAGGTGATTTTGGAGGAGCTTATACTTTAGTAGCTCAGATCTCCCAATCATGGGAAGCCTTAGGGCCAATAAAATAGCATAGTTATTGGAGCCTTAGTTACCATTTAATATATATAATTGATCTGATCATTTATTACCAGTCAAACATAAAATATTTTCGTGGTTATATGCATTACAACAACCATGGTAAATGTCTGTGCCTCTGCATTACTGAAGTCATTGCAAACTAGATGATTCATTTCACTTGTGTAAACATATTTCCTAAAAAAACAGTAAAAGTGTTTCACATTTTACAACAGCATTTGTTGGTTCTACCCTGTTGATGATGCCATATGTTTGTTAAAGGGGTGGTTCACATTTACATTAACTTTTTTAGTATGTTATAGCAACTTTTCAGTTGACCTCTATTTTTCTTCTTATTTTATAGTTTTTGAATTATTTGCCTTCTTTTTCTGACTTTCCAGCTCTAAAACATCTCAAACCTAAAAAACAAATGCACTTTAAGGCTACAAATGTATGGTTATTGGTATTTTATCTTATTCATCTTTATATTCAGGCCCTCTCCCGTTCATATTCCAGTGTCTTAATCCAATCAATGCGTGGTTTCTAGGGTAATTTGGACCCTAGCAACTGAAATTGGAGAGCTGCTGAATAAAAAATGAATTAAAACAAAGACCACAAATAATACATTTTTTTAACTGTAAATTGTTTCAGAATATCCCTCTACAACATCCTAAAAGTTCATTTAAAGGCCAACAAACCCTTTGCAATGTCCTGTCTCCAGGCTTTGTTCTTCTATCATTGTACTCCTACACTGTGACCCTATTTCCCTATAAGTGCTCAACCAAACACAATCTGTTCTTAAAATGTGTTATTTCCCTACTGTATCTAATGAGAGTTGTGTATGTGGGTATTTTATCATGACTTTATCAAGATTTGTTAATTCTTCTTCAGGTTCCTCTCTTCTACTAGTGACAACTACATGTTCTGTGACATTGATGGTTAATGATCTTTCCCTTTTTGGGGTTATAGGTATATCTGGACACACATCCCTATACTGTTCTTCTAGACCCACTACCTGCTCTGCACATACTGTTGGACAGATTTCAGTCATACAGGCTCCTGCACAACTTGGAGTCCTACAGTCAAGGTCTGCAACAAAGTCCAATAAGGAACCACACCCAAAAGGGTCATTTCCTCTTAGAACTTTGTCTTGTATAAGACAAATCTCATACTTTAGGGTGCCATCATTTTCTTTATGTTTGGTATACAAAGTTTTGTTTTAATATTCATGCATCCCTTGTGTATAATATACATTTGTTCTTAAAATTATAGCCCTAAATTTGATACTCCAGACCAAATCCTAACTATTTTTAAAACAGATCATTGATACTAGAGGATGCCAGTCACAATGAGAAAGTAATATGATGATGATGATAATAATAATAATAATAAATGGAATATACTAAGGTTTATATTGACATTTGTTCTTTTCTGTATCTTTAAGGGTCTAGTGGCATCTTCTCTCCTCCATGTGTAGAACTGGTAACCAAGAACTGTGATATGATAGCACTGGTCAGGACTCATCTCACATTTCCCATAAGTAAGAACATTTCTTTCCAGCACTAGTGCTCTCATCTGACATTGTAACATTTGTATATTTGTGGCTACTCTGCAGGAGGGTGAATAAATTCAGGATTAAATTAATATCACTTCTTAATTGAATATTATTTCTACCGTAATGTCTATATTTTCATTAGTTTGGCCTAATATTAGCTCATTACTGCATGAAAAAAATGTTATTTTTCAGCTGGGAGAGGTTTTCATAAGAATTGTTTTGCTCATAATCTACCTTTCCCCCAATCCATATAGCACACCCTCAAGGTGCCTCTGAACCTAGGGTGCATTTGGATCTGACAATGAATGTCTGATTAAGGCAGGAGGGCCTACAGGGGCATAAAGTGTTGGGTCACATTTTGTTCTATGAATGGAAGAGTCTCAACTGGCAATTGAATAAGTCTATAGTGGTGCAGTTTTGCTCCTCCAAGTATGTCAATCAGATAGTGACATGACTCGCCACTGCTTTTTCTGTGATATGACAAACTTCTGTCTTTGGTGTGTATATTCCCCAGAAACAAGTTTCTGGGATTTCCAGGAGTAAAACCATTAAGTAGAGGCTTTGGTGTAGTTGGATTCTTACCATGAATGAACACAGAAAGTAGCCACAGATCAGCATTTAGCTGTATAATAGCTGGTGTCCTCAGTGTATGCTTTTCAAGGTGTGGTGTGCCTGGTTTTTCATATGTCTGTTATCACAGTAATTGTGCTGTAGAGCTCAGTGACTCTGGGAAGAAGAAGCTGTTTTCTCCTTATCACTGCATGTGGGTGGAGAGTCTATCTGGGGTCTGTGTCACAGTACAAAGTTCTTTGGGAGTGTCTGATTCTGTAACACTGTGTGACTGAATGGGTGTGTGTGTGTGTGTGTGTGTGCATTTACCATTTTACTTCATGGGAGTGTGTTATATTAGTGTAGGCAGAATGTCACACGTTGTGCACTAAATGAAAGGTGTGTCTGAGCATGTATTTCTATGATAAACTGTATACCTATATTTTCCAGCTCTAACTGTGATTAGGGTTGCCACCTGGCCAGCATTTTTGATGGTTGATCCCAATGTTATTGATAGGGAAAAATTTTTTTCTAGAAAAGGTGGCAACCCTAACTGTGACAGAGGGCAGGGTGTCTAACTTTGATTGTGTTGTTCAGGGTTTGTTGAGTTGGTGTCTGTGTGCGAGAATGTAACATAGGGTTGTGTATATTAGTAACTATGTTTATGCTCTATGGTTTGTAAAGGAAAACAGGAAAGTAATAAAGCATTACATTAGCCTAGTATATCTTTTAGCTTTCTCACCGCAAGGTTGAATTAATGAAGCATTTTTTTAGACCAACAGACATGGTTAATAAAATTAATTCTATTTTAATTAAAAACTTATGAAATCATTTATTTCTATGTTGTCTAAATGTTCTTTGAAACAACCTTCGGTGACAAAAGGCTAGGAATAGTTATTTTCATTTCTATAATAATTATTGGCTATTGCTTTTGTAGGCTATTCTCTTGCCCACATACAATTTTAAGGATAGAGTCACACAGGGGCTGAATTTGGCCCGCTGAAATACTCAGCCCCTACTCAGGCATTAAGGTTGCCATAGACGGAAAGATAATATCGTACGAAACAAATTTTTGTACGATATTCAGTGTGTGTGGTTGGAAAGGAGCCGACTGATATCGGCAGAAGACTTGGATATCGGTCAGCTCATCGATTGGGCTTTATGGAAAATTTTGATTGGCTGCCTTTGAAGGCACCTGAACATCAGCCACTATTTAGTGCTAAATCGTCAGATACAGGTAGAATTCTATTGTTTCTACCTGTTTATCTGACGATTCACTTCTGTATTGAAACTAACAATCTTTTTTGGAAAGATCTTTTCCAAGAAAGATCATAATTGTACCGTCTATGGGGTAAATTTATCAAAGAGTAAAGTTCCGCTTATAGAGGGAAATTCTGCCGCTCTCCATTAATTTCTATGGGATTTTGAAAGGCATATTTATGAAGTGGCGGAACTTCACTCTTAACTTCACTCTTAGATAAATATGCCCCCATGGCCGTCTTTAGCCTCCTCTCCCACCTGCACCCAGAACCATTGAGTTGGCTCTGGTGCAGGCACACGAGTCTAATTTCGGCACAAGAATGTGGCTCTCAATGGACACGAATATGTCTTTTGTTTTTCTCAGGATCAGCATTGTTATAAAAAGGCTGTAAAAAAAGTGCTATTGGTCTCGTTACCCATTGTGCCGAAATCAGACATGTGTGCCTGCACCAGAGCCAACTCAATGGTTCTGGGTGCAGGTGGGAGAGGAGGCTAAAGACGGCCATGGGGGCATATTTACGGTACAATTATGATCTTTCTTGTGTTTGTGTCTGCCCCTAACACAACATTTGCAGGTGCAGGCAGAAGAGGAGGCTATTGTCCATGTAAGGGTTGATTTTCATCCTGCATATTTCACTAGACTAATGGGTAATAAGACCAATAACAGCCTTTTTATAACAACGCTGATCCTGAGAAAAACAAAAGACATATTGATGTCCATTGAGAGCCACTAATGACACCAATGTACATAAAATAAAAAGGATACAAAATTCTGAAAAATCGGGGTATCTGAACACTGTCATTCTGTGTCATGAGCATAGTTGACAATGTATACAGAATTTGTAATGTATAAATCTGACTATAAGCACCAGCAAAACAAGGATCTATTTAGCAAGCACTGCAGTTGCCTTTTGTTTTAGTTTAATTATAAATTGCAAAAATGAAAATGAGAAACTTTTCTCATATAATCAATAAAAATTTGGTACCATTTTTTAAAAGAATCAAAACAATCTTTAATATCCCCGTCTAAAAATCTGTCTTTATTCTGTACTAATGCAGGAGTCTGAGACACAGCTTTGTCAACATATCCAATACATAACTGGTGTGTGCTGACTTTCAGATAGCTGTCAACCAAACACTGATTCTTCCAAAAAGAGAGAATGAAAATAGACAGATTGCTACATGTATTATTAAAAGTTTATCTCGATTACTTCAGAAACAGGACAGAATTTATCATTGACTCTTTTTTGGAGATTTCCTTATTTCAATGTAATGAACATCATATGAAATGTGTTTTGCCACAGTCGTTCCATTTTAACTCTTTGGAAGTATATTTGTTTATGATTCCATCTCTTCATCATCCCTTCTCATCATCTTAATCCTGTGCATTCCTTCTTTTCTAAAGTTTTTGATCAAAGTCCAAGTATGTAGAATGACATGTTGTTTTCTCTGTCTCGCAGTTTGTAAAACCAGAGTGGCTCACGGCCCACGCTCCCACCAGGTTTGTATTTCCCAAACATCTTTTCATTCATTTGGGTACAAAAAAAGTGACTGTTATAGTTAGGGAATAGCCTGATCTAAAATTGACATACAACTTTTATATCAATTCTGTAAGGAAAAAGAACCATTGTTTTCAAATGACTTTATTGCAGCAGACAACAAAGGGGCAAATTAAAAAAATTTGTGTGAAGGTTTCGAAGTTTGATCGAATTAGTTCGAATACCGATCATACGATTTTTTCGAATATGCAAATTTGGCCTCTTCGATCATCGAATACCAAATTATCGAATAATCGGATATTCGATAATTCGATTATTCGATAATCGATGCATTTAAAATTTTAAAATCCTTTGAATGCCTACTTCGACAGATTGAACCTACCGAATACTAATAGAAGCATATGGGAACCCCTCCATAGGCTTCTTTTGCTAAGACCTGCTCGAATACCATTCGTAGGATAGAACGCCTCGATCGTTTGAATCATACAAATTTTTTGGAGGCTCGAAGGCAAAAGTACGATTTTTTCTCGTAGGATTTTATGTGAAAAATAGTAAATTTGCCCCTTAGTGTTTTTGTCAACAGAAGCTGTGGTAACCAAAGGTTGTCATTTAAACATTGCACTTCAAGGGGTACTGACTTTTTTTTTTCAAATCCCATCTATGCCACCCCTGGAGACAATATACAGGGACTGCCACTTTTTCGAATTTTCCAATTATTGCAGTGGAATCCATCTGATCCACTACTTACTCAGCTGGGTAAGGACTATAGGCTGCTGGTGCTCCAAATTTGGATGAGGATGGTGTCGATGCATTTTCAAAACATTATCCCTTTGTTAAAGGGAAAGAAAGGTGCTCAAAGTTTAGTTTTTTTTTGCCACGGTTCTTTTGATTGGAGAGCTGCATACTGTATTTGACCTGGGAAAATGAGTGTGGAAAAGAGCTTTTCTGACTTTTTGACCACTTGAATAAAATGTTTCTTGCACAGATGCAGATAGCATAACAGGACACTTGTATTATTTGGTGTGTGAATGATACAGAATGCTCTTTTAATAGGATCCATTCAAGAACCAGTAACATGGCGAAATAAAAATGCCCTAAGCTCCTTTACACCTACACATAGGATATATTTTTATGGTGTCTTCACTGAGAGGTTGATAGAAGTTGATCGGTACCACGTCCGTCTGCAGCAGTTTTCAGCACAAAAATGCATACTCACATAATTCCACACCAAAATGCACACTGGATGTTTGCAACCAGGTTGACATAATGTGACATTTCTGCAAAATAGTAAAAACGTTTTGGAGCAGGCACTCAATGAAGGCAAACTTCCACCAGGCAAATAGTTCAAAGTGAAGATGTCCACTTACGCGTTTCATGTCATAAACACTTAATCATAGCCTATGAGTGTCATAAACACTTAATAATAGCCTATAATTGAGTGTTTATGACACAAAACGCCTAAGGCTTTGGTCACATTAAACGCTCTTCACTTTGAACTATTTGCCTGGTGCAAGTTTGCCTTCATTGAGTGCCTGCTCCAAAAAGTTTTTCCGGTTTGTCCGCTCCCCGTGATGAGGGCGGTGAACCTGGGCCTTTTCCTTTTTGGTGAGTTACCATCTTGTGCTAGGAGACTCTAATACTTCAGATTTATAATTTCTACAATAATATGCAAGTTTTATTTTTAATAATGTGTTTACCTTCACTTTTTAAGGCTTTCTGTCCCAATCTGAAAAGATGATTTCTGTTAAGCATTGCTGAAAACAACTGACCCTGGTTCTGTAAATGACCCTTTTCTCTTTATAGATGTCCCTGATATTTAATGAAGGTGGCTTAAGTGAAGTCAACCCCCCTTGCGTCCTGCAAAGCTTCATCAACCACAGTGCCATCCTATACAAAGTTTTTGTTGTGGGATCACAGCATTTTGTCGTTCAAAGGCCCTCGTTGCGCAATTTCCCTCTTGGGGAAACAGGTGATAATTTTTCTTAAGTCTTTATTGTATTTGACTGTATGTATGAGCTACAGTATGTTCACCATAACTGCCTTAGTTTGTTATAGATCAGGGGTGTCCAACCTGTGGTCCGAGGGCTGCATGTGGCCCAGGATAGATATGTATGCGGCCCAGCTTGAAATGCTTAGTTCCAGAGGAAATGTTAT
>CM044445.1:63101662-63120305 GCA_024363595.1 Xenopus borealis
GTAGTAATAGTAGTAGCACTGAGATCTACATTCTTATGTGTTCTGGTTTGACTAAGGATAAAGCAGAACAGTAAAACTGGTGATTTTTAAGTCCAGGAAACATGCTCAAACATCATTGAGGGTCAGTCATTTTACACTCAGAAATCACTAGTCAAATTTAGAAATGTTTGCATTAACGTAGGGCTTTATCGGAAATATCATGCCTGTATTTCAGAGATCCAATACTATCCATACAGGCACAGAGAAAATGTTGTTAGGTGGAATAAGTAAAGTTCTGGCTGGTTTAGAAAAGATCTACAGATAGCTTTCATAGTTGTTGAAGTGTAGTGTAAGATTTCTGATACCAAAGCCAATTCCAGCTGTTTAAAGCTTCACAATGTATAAGCAAAGCGTCATCAATTCTGTGCATATGGAAGTATGGAGTGTCCCGCTTAGAAGCACGCGTAGGAAAAAAACTCAGCTGTAGCTTGCAGGCTGTCTTATATATAAGTGCAGAGCTTTGGTATATGTATTTAAATGTGCTCAGACAATATCAGTTTATATCTAATCAAAGTGGGGAAGAGTCGGATAATAAACCACTACAATCAGTACAGGTACAAGATTATTTTAAATACGCTATCTTAGTCAAGCTGATACTGGTGGCTGGGAAGTGGGAATAGCTGAGCTACTGTGTGTGAAATGGTAGTAGAGACAGAAGCAATGAGTGATGGTTATGCATGGGATTATAATATCAGAAAAAACAGGTTTGTTTTGTTACTTGTATATAAATATCTATATATAATATTTGTTTGTAAGGACTGTTCCTATCCATATCTCTCTTTCTTTCAGATCAAAGCATAATCTTCTTTGATAGTCATCAGGTATCCAAAGCGGAGTCCTGCTCCTACCTATCAGAGGTGAGTATAAATTGTGTGTGTCCCTGTCACTAACCTCAATAAATAATATAGTGAATAAAGTACCCCTCTTGTAAAATATAAGGATCAGTGTTTGACTGGGACACCAGGGGCCCCCATAAAACCTTAGATCAGGGGCCCACCATAAAACCAAGGGCCCACTCTCAGTACTAATATTCTTCCTCTCACTCAACCTCTATTCTCCTAGTTTTTTTATTTACACACTATAATCAATTATTCCATCTATTTAGCCTCTTTGTTCTCATATAAATAGGGAATAGCCATGAAATAGGCCAAAAGTTTAGCAGCATGAGGGCCCACTGACACCTTGGCCCACTGGGAGTTTTCCTGGTATTCTGGTCAGCCAGTCCGACACTGATAAGGATATTATAATTTACAGAGGAGTCCCATGACCATATGAAAACATGAGGCCAAAGGCCACAATTGCATCCAGCACCAACCCTCTGTTTTGCCTATTTGCACAGTAAGCAGCTCACTGTATGGATTGTAGAGAACTGCAGTAATAAATGCATGCTGATAGGCAAGAAGGCTAGGTGCAAAATGCAAAAATAAATAAATATATATATATGATCACAGGCTATGACCCTTGCATGATGCCTTGGCTTTTTCACAGGGAATTGTCTTATAAGCCATTTTTGACAACCCTATGTATTTTCATACTTGTCCTTTTAAGGAATTTCAAAGATGACCATGTATGAATTGCAGATAGACCTCTGGAATATGCTCTGTGGCATTATGCCAGGCAAATGTATTGGTCCTTGAATTTTTGTCATGGAATTGAATATAGGCAATTTGCCAGGCATTGAGTGTTAAAACAGGCCATTGTGTTATCGCTCTTGTTCTAGTCCTTGCCTCTGTATAGTCTCGGTCTGTATGTATGTGCATAGCCATAAGGTTAGTTATAATGTGCTGCTAGGATGTGCAGCTCTTGGTTTTTAGTCAAGCAAATGGGTTCTGGCCTTATATCTGAGGTCTTACTAGCCAGGGAAGGCAAGGTTTACAGGGCAATTGACATATGCAATTTCTGTCAAACGTGTTAAAGACTTTTGGCAATTTAAATATTTTACAGAGTTTATTTGCGTTTACTCATCTTTAACATTCTTTCTCTTTTATGATTTTTTTTGAAGGCTCCCAGCATTGATGTTGCTATCAAAGTGTAAGGGTTAGTCCACACCAGGCGATTCTGGGAGATTAGTCACCTGGCGACTAATTTCCTTGAATCACTTACCCCTGTCTTGCACTGGCTAAAATGAAAAGTCGCCTGCGCTAATTCACATGCGGTGGTGCGCTTTTGCCAGGAAACCAGGCAACTTCGGGCAATTTCAGAAAGTGCACCGCCGCGTGTGAATTAATGCGGACGACTTTTCATTTTAGCCAGCGTGAGACAGTGGTAAGCAATAAAGGGAGATTAGTCGCCCAAACGAATAGGCGATTAGTCGCCAGGCAACTAATCTCCCAGAATTGCCTGGTGTGGACTAAAATTAAGAGCCACTAAAGCTATTGTATGTTGAATAATCAGCCCTCTGAATTGAAAAATGTGTACTTTTTTTGTTTTTAATTAAATAAAATACCTCATTCCACAATTCCCTCATTCTTGTGCGGTTTGTTTATAACCCATCGTAATTCATTTCTAATATTTTGAGTGTGTTCTTAAAGGGGTTGTTCACATGACTTTTTTCAATTACTTTCCATTATTTATCTTTTACTGTTTTTCCAAAATCGACGTTTAAAGGGGTGGTTCACCTTCAAATTAACTTTTAGTATATTGTAGGAGGGCCAATTCTAAGAAACTTTTCAATTGGTCTTCATTATTTATTTTTCATAGTTTTTTAATGATTTGCTATTTTATTCTGTTTCTTTGCAGCTTTCAAATGGGGGTCACTGACACCATCTAAAAACAAATGCTCTGTAAGGCTACAAATGTATTGTTATTGCCACTTTTTATTACTTATCATTCTATTCAGTCCCTCTCCTATTAATATTCCAGTCTCTTATTCAAATCAATGCAGGGTTGCTAGGGTAATTTGTATCATAGAAAACAAATTGCTGACACTACAAACTATAGAGCTGCTGAATAAAAAGCTAAATAACTATAAAACCACAAACAATAAAAAATTAACACCAATTACAAATTGTCTCAGAATGTCACTCTCTACATTATACTAAAAGTTAACTCAAAGGTGAACAACCCCTTTAAAGTTGAATGTTGGTGTCTCTGGTGTTTGGCAGCTCCGTAATTCAGGTGCAGATTCTAAACTGTTACATTTTGCAACATTTAATTGATACATTTCTCAGCAACATCTCTGGAGTATTAGCAACTATTGTATCAATTCTAACAGCTGCCTGTAATAAAACCCAGAGATTTTGCTCAGCAGGGACAAAGATAAGAAATGTATCCATTAAATGTATCAGTTTAGAACAGCAAAAGTTGTTATTTCTGGTGATCTATCTGAAAACAACTAGTTGTTTGAAGGTGAACAACCCCTTTAAAATGCAAACATGGTCGAAGACTGCATATTGCAAAAAGGCAACCTTTCCAGAAGCAAACCTTCGAGGTCTTTGTTTGATCAACCCTTAATAAATATGTTGAGATAAAACGGTCAGTCTACAGCAAATTAACTCTGTTCTATTTCCAGGCATTTCCAAGCACAGAGGTTGTGGCGCCTTCAGATTCAGTGGTAAATCAAGTGGTTCAGGGGCTACAAGAGGCTTTAGGAATGTCCCTTTTTGGTGTGGATTTAATTGTGGACGTGCAGACTGGACGTGTTGCAGTTATTGATGTTAATGCATTCCCAGGTATGTTAGGTAAATTAAATAACAGATACACATTACATTCTGTCCATACAGATTACTAATGACAGTAGTCTGTGGTGCTTAAAAGGTCATGAGTTGGTTGTGACTTAGGCTGGTAGTGTAGTATTTGGAATAGCCTAACATATTTAAATATATGGGATCTATTATCTAGATTTCTTGAAACCTGTGGGGGAGGGGCATTTGCAACCTCCAAGTGCAAAAAAAAATGCACATTACAACTTAGAACACTGCTTGCCCTACTGCACAATTGCCACAGGCCATTCCAGAGAATAAAGACCTGTAGCTGTATTGATGTATACAACACTGACTGCAGTGTGGAACTGGAATGATTATGTTTAAATCAAGATGATTGCTATGGACAGTGTTATCACTGCTCACGTTAGAATCTCCTTGTGAAATATGGTCTTGGCATACACTGGGCTCAATTATGAGATTAAAGTTAAAGCCTTGATGATATTGTGCAAAAGACTGGCTGACTGAATTTTACTGTATTCTTTCCCAAGGCTATGACGGTGTCCCAGGATTTTGCTCTGCCCTGTTCTCACACGTTAACAAGATTTTAACAATCAGCAACAAAGCTTCGGCTACTTCACCTGAACCCAGTGAGACCCACCAACCTTCAGAGCACGCTGGTCAGCAGGCACTTGGCTCTTTGTGTGGGGCACGGTTATCTGAGCAGTGGCCTAGGCCCATGCAGACACCATCGCCAAAAATGTTCAAGAAAGACATCACTCGCCGCCCTTATATAAACTTGCATACACAAGCTGTATCTACAGACTGGTAATAATGTAGGACTTTGGCTAGATGTGTGGACAATAATATGCTTCATACTTGCACAGCAACGAGGAGCTGTTAATACACATACTGATCAAGACTGGAAAGAAAAAAAACATAACTTTACAGAGAATATAAAACCCATTTTATGTAAATATCTTTATCTAGATAGCAATCATTCTGAAATCATCTGCAATGAATACAAACTGTAATGTCTAATTTGGTATTCCTACCATCTAAAAGCACAAACAGAAGTAAAGAGAACAACGTATACAACAAAACTGATTTAATCCTATTGATATACCCAGCGTCCTCATGCTTTCCGTCCTCAGGAAGATAAAGAGGAAAACAAATGACAATATACTGCCATGATTTAATATCCTCAGCAAACTGTACTATATGCGACTGTGGCACCTTCATGGCAGATAATCAGCAAGAAGAACACAAGAGATAACGTGTTGTGTTGGATTTCGATGTAATTTGCAACACATCATAATAGCCATACACTATAATATGAATAACTGGAACAGTAAAATATTAGAGTATGCTGTATTCCAGAACTATGGAAATTGGACAAGTTCTTTCTATTAGCACTGGTATCACTGCAGAGCCATTACTGTTTGCACAATATGGAGATATACCAGTAAAAAAAAATACAATGAAAAGCTAAAACTAGATAATTGTACAAAGCGTGCATGCTAGTTATTGTCAGAAAAGCTCCATGTTAAATCTACATATGTTTGACTCAACCCCGATGCAGCTCCTGCAGTTTCTCAGCCGCTCTCCTCAACTCTTCCTCCACCTGATGAAGACGATGTTCCTGCGTAAGACATAGCACAAAATTTAGGTATATGGCCTGTCATTTTAAAGGATTTTATCCCAATGTGGTATAACAGATTAACATAAGGTGGGCTGGCTAAACAATAAGTATGTAAGCCAAAATCTTTCATTTCTAAGTGGCATTTTTCATGGTTATCATTTTTACTGAACACAACCCCTGTCAGATGCCTTACTGGTGGCAAGAGCAATAGCATTCTGACAAGTCTAATAAAATTGCAATTAAATGCCATGCAAAAACAATACATTAAACATTCAGAACTCTTGTTTTTAAATGAAACGTCACTTTTGCATTTCTTCAATACTGGAAAGCACCTGCCATGTCAATTGTACAAGAAGCTTCTGCATTTTGACTAACATAATCAGGCAATAGGAAATAAAAGGGAAGTCTTTTTTGAGGTTATCCAACTCCTGGTACAACAGCCAGATACTGCTGAGTGTTGTAGTCCAACAGGTGAAGAGATATATCGTGCAAAGTTGCTTAGAATAGAAAATACTTTTCTATTTTTACAAAATGTATCTTTTCTCACATAGTAGAGGGAAGAGCAGACTTTACAGTAGAGACACTATTATATAACATAATATAATACATATATATATATATAATATGAATAATACAAGAAGTCAGAGAGCAGTCCTATGGCCAAATAAAAACACAAGGTTGAATTTACCATTACAGGTAATGAAACTACAAGGTGATTTCTAATATGCTCGAATATTGTAACAGGGGGTATGTTGATTTTGTAATGCATACATTTCAGTGAGTCGTGATAAATTACCTCAATAAACACTGTTTATAAGGATAACCTTTACAGGACATTTATGGTTCCTGCATTATATATATATTTCACAGTTAAAACCAAAAACCCACCTCAGCTTTGTGTTCTTCTTCTTCCTCTATTTCCTCCAGCTCTCTCTCCTCCTCTTCCTCCTCTTGATTTTCGTGGTTGCCAACCCTGCCAGAATGGTGATTCCTCTCCCTACCTATAATTAATTCTCTTGGATGGTGGAAACTTCTCTCTCTTCCCTCCTCTTCCTCTTCTTTGAGAGACATGTGACCCTTGCCATCCTCATGAAACCCATGCATATGAGTCTTTGAGTTGAAATATTTCACACCTTTGCCTTCTGATTCAAACTGAGATGTCTCCTCTTCACTTGGATCTTCAGCCATCCTCTTCTCAGACCCTCTCTTTTCATTCTCCCATGAATGGTGATTCTCATGGTACCATCCATTGTTGTTGCCATGGTGTTGATCTCCTTCATCCTCTTCTGAACTATATTCATCTTCTTCACTGAAATGTTTCTTGTCTTTTCTCTTTGAGGCTTCATCCCCTCTCACATCCTTTGCAGACTTCTTTTGCTCACCACCCCTCTTTCCAGGTGGACTTCTTTTCCTTTCATCCTCTTCCTCTAATAACCTTTTGGCGTTCTCCTCATGAAATGTTCCACGCTCTTCCTCTTTTACCTCCACCTTCTCAAACTCCTTGGTTTCCTGATGCTCTCTGGAAATGTCACTGTGCGATTCTCTTTTTTGCTCCTTCTCCCTCTTAGGAGGGGTCTCTTTAACTCTCTTTTTCCTCTCATCTTCCTCACTGCTGTCCATAATTTCTTCTTCTAAGTGCTTAGACCTTTCTGCTGGCAATAGATGCATAACAGTGTTGTTTTTATATTACAGATACATAACACAAATACCTTTGCATTGCTAGTTACACAGTAAGCTTCTGTTGGCACCATTATTGTACTTATTAAAGAGATACTGAAACCTGAAATTAAACTCTTTTTTACATCTATTATAATATTGGCATTGAAAGCTACTTCTAACTTTGCCATAAAGTATTTGCATAATGTTTTTACATTACCTGTCTGATCCCCCATGTTCCTGTATGAGGGGGCTGCCATATTTGTGTAGCAGGAGTCCATTAGTATTACAAACTGTAACTAACAGACTGAGATGGGACAGTCAGGTTGGCAAAGTCAAAGTGTCAGAGAGTCAGGCTTAGGAACTTCAACTGACAATTATATACAAAAACAAACCCCTCAGCAAAGATGGTCAAGATGACTTATAGGTAACATTTAATGTACATTCATGTGTTTAAAAGTAAATTTTTAGTGTCAGTATCACTTTAAGACAACTACACAAAAAGAAACTATAAAATTGAGCAGTTTATGTCAATCCCTGATGTGATTTATTTTACATTTTACAGAGAATGTACATTATTCACATCAGTTCTTGCCTTAGTGGAGTGAACAATCTAAGGTCAATATCAGTTTTACACCAGTTTCAAGGGTTAATTAGCTTGCCTCTATATGTGAAAGAAAAACTACACATGCACCATGATTACCAGTAATCTTTTCCATATGGATATATCTTTAATCTTTAATCTATAATTTATAATCTATAATTTATCTTTAATCTATAATTGTTTGACAACTTGTGAGGCAGTGCAAATGTGGAATAGTGAATGGCTTATCTTTCTAATAATTTAGCAAGTAGTACAGGGATGGGGCTTGTTATCTAGAATGCTCCGGACCTGCGGTTTTTCAGGATCTCCATACCTTAACCTCTACTGAAAAAATAATCAGAAAATGTGAAGTTAACCAAATATGGTTGCTTTGCCTCCAATAAAGAATAGCTATATCTTTATAGTTAGAATCAAGTTAATGTCTTATTATAAAAAAAAAGAAATCTTTCATTTTAAAATTAAATTTTTTTTGCTTATAATAAAGATGAAATGAAGGCCTTCCAGTAAGTCGAAGCTTTTTGGATAATGGGTTTCCAGGTAATGGATCCCATACCTGTCTTTAAAAAGATCTCTCATACTGCAGGTCTAAAAGAAACTAAATTTATAAAAAATAAAAAACACTTGGAATAGAGCAGAATTCCAAGATAGTGTCCAGTAAACTAGAACGGTAGGGAGGCTCTGGAGTTGATACTGGACTCAGTTTGGGTCTCTGCACTAGTCAACTGCCTCTATTTTTTATCACAATGAACAAGATAACAGCGTAGGGTTTGTGTAAAAACTGCAAGAAGGTAGAAGCTGAATTAAAGGGTACACAGACACCCAAGCTGTGCATAGTTATACAAAAAAAATGGAAATGTGAGTATGCCAAAACATAGCACTGATAGAAAGCCAATTACCTCTGTGGGTCAGATCCTGAAGCTCTCTCAACAAGTGCTGCTGGTGCATCATGGATAACACTCGCTCATCTGTATGATAAAGAATGTAGCATGAAATTAAGCTACATCTGCCTGTTTATATTATAAACACATTACATAAAGAATGCCAAGAGAATCTATAAATCCCTACATTTCCCCAACGTTGCAAGATATGGTGTAATACATCCATGATTAGATTACCATACTGTTTAGGGAATGAGTATGAATGGAAAGGCAAGACATCGAATAGCTTGGACCAAGGTCATTCCATAAATGCCTATGAGCTCTAATTACCAGGAGCAAAGGTATAGGTTAAAGTAGTGGTTCTCATATTAAGTTTAAATGTTCCATTTAATCAGGTTATGAATTTTCTAGCAGACAACCCCTGACATAAACAAGTGTGCTGCACTTTTAAAGGAAAGACTAGATATGCCACAGAAATGTTGCAGGGGGCTGCCAGATGCGCACAGAGACCCTGGTGGCAAATGACTGGATATCATATTTTTATAATTCGGCCAAATCCTTGTGCGTGGCTGAACTGAATCCATATTTGCATATGCAATTAGGGGTAGGAAGGGACATCATGTAACTTTTTGTCACAAAACAAGGAAGTAAAAATGTTTGTGCATATGCAAATGAGGATTCTGATTTGGTTCACTATTCGGCCAAATCTTTCATGGAGGATTCTGGGGATTTGGCCGAATCCAAAATAGTGGATTTGGTGCATCCCTAATTATTGCATAGTCCAGGAAGAAAGTCGAGTAAGACAGAGAGGAGTCAAGAGAAGACAGAAAGCTCCCAACCTTCTTTCAGAATCCGAAGGCAGCTGCTGCTCACGTGTTCTGCTCTGGGTGTTGAAAGAGCATTTGTCAAAATCTCCATAATACATTTCGAGACCTAGAGAGATAATCACAAATTGTGGTGAGATAGTTATGTGTGTAGAGATATATAATTTTGCTTGTAAACCTTCAGCTGGGTTACTTGTGTTTTAGACACAGAAACTATTTGAACCGAAATGTGAACATGCAAGATGGAGCTTATAGTTATCCCCACTCACCAAATTGGACTAAAAGCCACAGGATTTTAAAGATTTGGTTCGGCCAGGCACAAGGATTTGGCTGAATCCAAATACTGCTGAAAGATGCTGAATCCTGGCTGAATACCTAATGCATCCTGGATTTGGTGCAACTCTAATAACATGGTCAGACTGGGGGGCCGTCCAGGTCCCCCTGTCGATGACCCCCCGTGACCCCGCTCACCTATTACAGTGCCTCTGGGTGCACATGTGCTGGCGTCACTGCCTGGGGCCGGGCGCCAGAGCGCATTCGCGCCCTGTGCTGCACATCAAAACATTTTTATTTTCAAACTAGATTGGAGGGGGGGTCTGGCCTGGTTGCGGCCCATGAGGGTTGGGGCCCATCAGGTTTTTTCCTGGTGTCCCACTGGGCCAATCCGAAACTGCCTAATAAATAAAATATTTATATATACTGTGTAAATTACTATTCGAGTACCCAGGAATTTGTGATATTGAAATGTGTGCACCCTTTTGGACCTTCTATAAATATATCTACATATATACATAATACATTTGTATTATCTACTCGGTTTCAACCTTACTGCCAAACTACTTCCCAAGTAGAGCATGTTGTGCCTCAAATTAATCCAGGAGAAAAAAGAAAGTCTCCTCTTTAACAAAACACTGCTAAATAGATGCTGACACCAAAAAATGACCTTTTTATATCATCATAACATAGTCTTTGAATGCTATTTATAATTTTGCCATAAAAGTATTTGCCTGATACATCTGTTTCATGCCCCATGTTCCTCTATGAGGGGGCTGCCATATTTGTGCAGCAGGAGTCCGTTAGCATTAGAAACTGTAACTAACTATCAGCAAAAAACGATCAACATGACCTATATGTGACTTTTTTCTGCAGCTTAATATTTTTAAATGTTTAGTGTCAGTATCACTTTAAGGCCCCTATCTAAAATATACAGTGCAGTTTTGGTCTGATATATAGGAGGTCCAAAGAACAGTAACTAAGCATGGAAGAAAGGCTGGCCAAGTTGTGATTGGTTACTCAAAGGCATGCACTGGGTAAATGTTATGTATTGGATACATTCCATTAGTTTCAAGTAATGGTACTTAGATGCCTTCTTAGCAAGTCAGAAAATAAAATGTTCCTTACATGTACGAATAGTACAAGTTGATTACATTCATGGAGTTAGCGGGGAACTGAAAATTTCAACTGCTGATGCCCTTTTTTGGTATGAGTTTGGGTCTTCAGCAGATCTGGCATTTAGCAGGGCACAACTCCCTTTCAATTATGATCTGATGAGCTTGTTAGGGTCATTACCCCAGGAATGGCTCATATTTCAGTAATATGATGAGTACTTCTTAGGGTTTTCTGTATAAGGTATACC
Organism: Xenopus borealis; assembly: GCA_024363595.1. Lineage (NCBI taxonomy): Eukaryota > Metazoa > Chordata > Amphibia > Anura > Pipidae > Xenopus > Xenopus borealis. The sequence goes on from CM044445.1 coordinate 63,112,583, forward strand.
ATACCTTAAAGGGCAAGGAAAGGCAAAGAAATAAAATCCCATTTTTACTTTCTTTAATGAAAAAGAAATCTATCTCCAATATACTTTAATTTAAAAATGTGTACCATTTTTATAAGAAACCTGACTCTATGCAGTAAAATTCTCCCTTCATTTACTTCTGTGGATAGGAATTGTCAGATGGTCCCTAACTTCAGGCAGGGAAACTATAATATTTATGAACAGCAGGGGGAGCCCCTGCCTTATAGAACTCAAGCAGCTTTGTTTTATGATCATTTATTACATCACTAAGCAGCACAGACCACACTGAGCATGTGCAGTGCCAGGCAAAGATGTATAACAAAGCTACAAGATGACAGCCCCCTGTGGCCAACTTTGAAAGCATAAATCATTTGTTTGATTAGGCTTGTGGTGCAGTAAGTTCATGTTTATGTTTAGTATACAAAATACAGCATTTCTACCCTTATTTTATTTTATACTTTCCGTGCCCTTTAAGTCTACAAAAAAAAGTAATTTGGAGCATTCTGAATAGCCAGATAATGGATCCCATAGCTGTACAAAATCAACCCACTGAACTGCCTTTACTGGTATCTAAACATTTAATTAAAAAAAAAAAAAAGACCTTACCTTCTCCTCTTCTTCGGAAAGTCGAGTGGATAAGGGAATGGCTGAGGCTGTTGGAATTGAAAAGAATAAAGTTTTTCTAAAACTCAAGAGTGAATAAAGAGAGGCCTTTGCAGGAAAGGGTTTATTTACAAAATGCTACAAATCTTCCTGTGTGCCTTACCCTGCATATCTTGGAGTTATGTTAATACAACAGGACTGGGAGATCACAGGCCAGGGTCGGCCCTTTAGGGTTTTTTTTTTTAGGATTGCCAGCCGGCTCAGAGAGACTTTTTGTTATAATATTATTATGATAATAATGACCCACCTTTAATAATTAGACTGCTACAAACAATAGGGTTGCCACCTAGCTGGTATTTTACAAGCCTGGCTGGTAAAAAGGATGGTTGATCCCAATGTCATTAATAGGGGGGGAAAGTTAAATATATACTGTATGAAGGCCAGTATTTTTTCCAGAAAAGGTGACAACCCTAACAATAGAGCGCTATGGTGAGGCAAAGATTGTCCAAAGCACCAAAACTCAAAAATGAAAGAAAAATATTAAAGGGCAGCTGTTGCAATGAGTGTATTTCATAGAAGTAATACAAATACATACCTTAGGAACAAGGTACAAAACAATATCTCGTTACAATTTCTCAGTTTTCTGGCTGGAGAAAGGATCTCCTCAATCCCATTGTACTGCCAGTGGATTTCCTACATTGTGACCCCTATTTTGTTCAGGTTTTTCCATTAGCTCATAACAAGGTCACTTATATAAAATAGTATTATAACAGCTACTCTGCTAGAGAGGCATTCAGATTGAGACCCCCCCCCCCAATCAACAATTACAGACTGACTAACAGGGGCAGCCTAGCAATCAGGGTGACTGAAACATGCAATTTAATAGAGGTGTAACATATTATGAACACACAAGGATGTCACTCATTATAGTGTGATAAAATCCTTGAAAATATTATCATTATAGTTGTACACTGCTTAATAATTACAAACCACATTAAAAAGATGCCACCGGTGTTTGGATCTGTCTTTAGCTTGTATCAGAGTGAATTTAAACACAATCCCAAAGCATAGTCAAACATAGAAGCAATTATAGTCCCTTGTACAATATTAACAGTGGATCACTATGTTACAACTCATAGTATGGCTTATTGGAGAGGGATGGAAATCAAACTCTACAGAAAAAGAAATGTGGGGAGTCAGAGAAGTTTAACAAGCGACACTTTACAAGCTAGTTACTACACTGGCTAACGGGTTTAGTTGAGATTTTCTTACATTTTTATAAATGTGGTGGTGTGGGGGGGGGGCATCTTTCCTGCAGCTTCCATTTCCCTTAATTGTACAGTAAAGCAGTTTGGTGTTCAACACCCACAATGTCCATTTCTACTTAAGATTTCAGTTTACAAATTACGTCATCAAATGGTTTAATTTTCCAGATTTGCAGTATATTCAAGTCAACGTATCAATTATGCATAAGCTTTGCTTCCAGTGGGTAAAAAAAATTTGCTTCGGTGCAAGCAGTTAATCATATTGAGCTGAAAATGTTCATTAGTAACCGATTCTGTGCTATTTCTAACAATATAGGTTTGTAAGACAAGACAAAAATAGGTCACTGTTACAGAAAAAAAATATAGATCATAAACATGCTCAGCAAAACAAAACAGGTACAATATTAAATATCAGTTTCTAGCAGTTGGGAGGCTGGATTTCTCTGACTATCTTATTAAAATGATGAAAAGGCAAGCCATCCTTAGAAATGGTCTGTTTGTTTCCCACCGGAGGTGAATAACTGCGTGGTGCAGCATATGCATATACTTGAGAGGTTACCTGGGGATCAGCCAGGAGGGATGGTCCAATGGATCTTACCTTGCATCCACACAGCGATCAGCAGCAAATATTTGACAGACTCCATCCTCACTGTATAAATCTTCCTCCCCCCTTGGACAGAAGGCTAGCGAGAAGGAAATGTCACCTACCAAGTTTATTCTCCCTGTGAGCTGAAAGGCTGTTAAAGCTCGGACTAGGGCAGTCTCTGTGTTTTACTGCAGCTTAAATAGCTTTAACAATACACAGCAAATGTCGTCACAGAAGACAGCTGTTACAGCCCACCAGCAGGTGACTACTCTACTCCACCACTGGCAAACACACACTAGCAATGAGACAAGACCATCATAGAAATACAGAGAACAAATCATGTGCTATATCTGCACTGTAATATATATATATATATATATATATATATATATATATATATATATATATACACAAAGCATGTTCAGAACAGATTCTGCTAATCCAGAATACATTAAATGCAGCAACAAGCATTAGCCGTGGCTCATGCAAACATTGTTAGCCAAACTCTTCATTAAAATGTAATAATCACTTACACATTTATTTCCCAGTATTTATATAGCGCCAAAACATTTACAGACAGTACACATCATTCATGATAAGTGACCATGAAATGGAATTCGGGAAAACCAACCTTCGCCCAAACATAATGGACATAAAATATTTTTTTGAATGTTACTGTGGTAGGAAGCAGTAGGATCTTGAGTAGAATGCACACATTGATGTTTGAGAGTGGGATTACAATGGCTCAATGATGATGCTGGTCTCTTTCAGCTACTTAGCTCTGTATCCAAGCCAATGAAAAGGAATATGGGACCAATAACGATTTATCCCAAACCCCACATATATACAGGTGAAAAGGATCAATTACTGGTAAGCAGTTCAAGGAAACCTCTCCTCCATACTGCGATTTGCAAATGGCAAAAGTAAATGTGCAGGAAACCACTGAAATATGCCATCCTCATATTACCATCTGAATCGCAATTGCTGAATGCATATTGAATGGACATTTACGGGCACATCTATAAACGGAGAGCTAGGATATGGACCAACACATTGAAAGTATGATAGCCCCATGGACACAAGTTTTCTAGTTCAACATTAAAGGGGTTGTTCACCTTTCAATACTATTTTCAGTTCTGTTGACTGTTCACCAGAAATAAAGACTTTTTTAAAATTTCTTTTTATATTTGTGGCCGTTTTTCTAATATTGAAGTTTAATTTTTCACCTTCTTATGACTTTCTAAAGCAGCTCGGGGGGGGGGGGTCATCAACTCTGTAAACTGTTTTAAATTGATACATTTAGTTAATATATTTCTTATCTTTGACTCTGCTGATCAGAATCCCTGAGCTTCATAACGTAATTAATACAGCAAATTATAACAGAATCTGCACGTAGATTACGGAGCTGCCAGAATGAATTGTCACATGGAGGAAGAGTCATCTTGGGAGTAGGGCCAGACGGGCAGATTGGGGGAGATTTAGTCGCCTGGCGACTAATCGCCTCTTCTGCTGGGCGACAATCTCCCTGAACTGCCTTTCCCCTGCCTTCAGTCTGCTGTAATGAAGAATTGCCTGCACTATTGCACTCACGGCGCTTCAGTTTCTGAAGTCCCTCGAAGTTTCCTCATGAGGCAACTTCGGAAATTTCAGCGCCGCAAGTGCATTAGCGCAGGCGGTAAAAAAATGGAAAGCAATTGGAAGACTTCATTCCTGATGGACAATTTGAAAACAACTGAAAAAAGCATTAGTTCCACTACAAATAATTACAAACCACAAGCAGAGTGTCCCTTATCAGCATGCAATATAGAACTTTGAGATTTTGCATTCATTTGCCAGCACTAAGTAATAAATAGCATCATTCTGACCCTATACCTTGCTAAGGTGAAGCTCAGTTTCCTTATACAAGGTATAAATATTACCAAAAACTGGGAAAAACGGGAGAAACATGACGTTCCATTTGCGTGCATTTTCGCAGGAATGAGGTTTATGCATCAGGGAATCACTAAGGGGCCTGTTGCTCAAGCTTTTGTGTCGATAATTTCTTTGTTTTTTCTGTGAGCGCAAAAAGTTTGGCAGCTTAAAGCAGGCAGTCTTTAAAAATACGAATATTGATGAATAAGGTTACCTGGCCTGAAACCCAGCAAGAATTCTTTAAACTTTGGCCCAAAAGGGAACTAACGCGGAAATGAAAATTTAAGCTTAATCATAATAAATACAATCAATTAAATATTGTGTACCATTTCTGAAACAATCAAGCTCATCTTCACTATTGCTCTCTCATCATCTGTTTCTCTTCCTTCTGTCTTCTTGCAGGAGTTGGGTGTCAGATATTCATTGACAGTTATTTATATTTTAATAGGGGGGGCTTCCTTTCCTAGCAGAAGAATTAGAGCTCACTCAAATAACATATTCCAGTACAAACAAAATATAACAAATCAGTTCCCTTTTGCACAAGTTCTTCATATAGAGAGTCAAGATTTCCAGTGATTTTAATAGTGTGGCCTCTAGTACATCTGCTAGGCAAACTATAAGATACGGTATAGTGGATTTAACGGTCATTCAAAATCAGACTCCCAAATCCTGCATGATGAGAGAATGAAGAGAAACAGATTCTGAGAGAGGGAGAGTAAAGATTGACTTGAATATTTCAGAAATGGTTCAGAATGTATAATGGATTATATTTAGATACAATATTTAAGTCAGGTCTCTTACATGTGATTCAACGAGATTCGATTCAAATCAAAGAGAACCAATTATATAATTTGGCTGTCAATTTTGCTTCAAGAGTCACAGCTAGGATTGCATACAGACATAAAGTTACTACTCTAAATAGCATCTACATCTACAAATAACTTTAAAACCACAGAAAATTTGTCTTCATTGTGCAAAGATATGTTTTGCGTTGAAGGACCCCTTTAAAAATGTGAACATATTTGGGTTTAGTTACAGAATAAATATGTGTAGTCATACAAGGATATGAGACAAACATGGAAACACAATGCAGTATAGTAAAGTATAATAATAATCAGCAACAAAGCAGCCCCAGTCTAAGTTTGGTGCCAGCCTCCTCCTGCTATTGTCTCACACACACATCTCTAGCAGGTGTCTCCCACTGCCCATTGTGTTTTCTTTTTGTTTGCGGAGAACTTGCTCCAGGGGCTTGTATCTGCCACCTGCATATGAATGGAAACATGCCCAGGGCTCGAACTGTGGAAAAGACACCCAGATATATTGGATAGAGGAAACGGTTAGCAAGTGCAGGCAGAAGGGTTATCAAACATGGGGTTCCACTTAGAGCTTTGCAAATGTGTGCTAAAGGAATATATATATATATATATATTATGTGATGCATATTTTATATTACCAGAAATGTTAACTAAATAAGGTGTGGGACAGCATTTGGTAATTAGAAATGTTTATTTACAGTATGTTATATATACAGATTTTCCAATGAATGGCAGGATATATATATATCAGCATTAAATGCCTCAGTATTCTTGTTATATTCCATCCTTTTGATGCACTTTGAGCTTTTATGCCAAAACACTATCTTGCTTTCTCTGGTTTGGACCAATATATCTGGCAGGAATATATCTGGGTTTTTCAATTACGTCTGTTCCCATAAAAGGCTGCAAGACTTCAGGGATACGTACTTTACCATCCTGTAAAGAACAGATGAAACCAAGAGCAGAAAGATCAACACAGGAAAAGAACATGCCAAAAAAAACAACTGTTAAGTTAAATCCCAAAATAAACTTTTGCTTAGAACACAAAACACTGTATTTTACACAAAACCATCTACAATTCTAAAGGGTTGTCCACCCAAAAACAATTTATTGTATATGTATATATATATATATATATATATATTATTTATTTATATGAGAAGTGGATCCGCTTTGTGCCGTTGCACCATTTATCTGAGCCACTTCTTCCTGTGGGAGTGGAGGTTGGTCCAAAGATTACTCCTTCTGCATATTTGGCCTGACCTTTGCTGCCCCTGAGTGCATGGAGGCAGACCTAATTCAAATCAAATGAGATAGGGCACAAAGAGGATCTGCTTCCCTCAGCCTGCTAAAATACGCAGGTGCGTGTGGCCCTAGCCGCAGGGATAGGGAACCTTGGCTCTCCAGCTGTTAAGGAACTACAAGTCCCAGAATGCAATGAAGGAGTCTGTCATGATTCATGAAGGCAAATGCATTGTGGGACTTGTAGTTCCTTAACAGCTGGAGAGCCAAGGTTCCTGATCCCTGCTTAGCGGTAGCCCTTCTTACCCTAACCAGGTTGGTTTCCCCTGCACAGGAGAACACATTTTGCAAATTCATACTATGGACTGACAAGAGAGAATGGCAGCAAAATTACAAGGTATGAATGTATAGGCGTTAACTAATTTGGTTTACTGGTTCTTATTACTGCTTTAGAAAGCAAAATATTTAGAGAGAGATACAAATAGAAAAAGGAGAGATAAAAGACAATTACCTTTGTTTGATTGGACTCAAGAATTGCAATCAGGAGTCGTGGGACAGCACAGGCAGTACCATTGACCTGAAAAGACATGTTAATTAAAATGGTCTGTCTCACAGAACACTATAAATATGCAGAGTATGCAACTTCATTGATTCAGTGTATGTACACCAGAACCATTAATATCAGATAAAAGCATTGTTCTAATGTTGTCTGAGATACATTATAGTGACTCACTGTGTGTGCATGGTGCAGCTCCCCATCCTGCCTCTGGTACATAATGTTTAGTCTGCGGCTCTGGTAGTCAGTACAATTGGAAGTGCTAGAGATCTGGGGATAATCACACATCAAACTGGATATTTCAAGAATAAAGTGCATACATTAACTATCCATCTTAATGTGAAGTTCTTCTCCAGCACTGGCAATACAAAGACAAACAGGCAATGACACTATTGCTTCACAGGCACCATTCCATACAAGCCCACCTGTATGACACCACCTTTTAACAGTTAAAGGAGAAGGAAAGTCAAAAATTAAATTAAGCTATAACTATTGCCAAGGAAATGTTGTTATCTGTGACATTAATCATTCATTCAGTACTTTTTTCAGTTGTGTTTTTGGTCCAATCAATTTTAAAATAATTATGAACATGTATAGAAACTCCTACCCTGTCTCCTGTGAAGAAAACGCTTTCAATAGGGCATACGCATGCGCAGTAGGTTACAGTAGTGCCCTGCGCATGAGCTGTAGAATCCTCTGAGTGCCGTGCTTACTTCTGATGTTGCGG
>CM044445.1:63122882-63133185 GCA_024363595.1 Xenopus borealis
GCTACAAGTCGCCAGGCGACAAAATGCCCCCGAATCTCCCCGTCTGCCCTAGCCCTAAGGCTATTGTTACCCACCACAAACCTGGACACACTGTATTAAGAATGTGAGCTTTTTCAATGATAATGTAGTGGTGTAGTGGTCAAGTACGCAACTATCATATAGGGTAGCATCACACTGAAGATGAACCAATTTACAAAAATGTTTTGTGTTGTTGGGAATTAAATTTACAAATATGTTTCTTGAAACTAGCTGGAGAATTCAGGGCAGGGCAACTGTCCCCTCTTGCCCCCTTCTGCAGACAACCATGTACAAGGCTAATTTAGGAGCACAAGTACCTTTAATGGATGATGTTAATTTATGCAACAACTACAGAAAAAGTTGCACAACCACAAACTGTAAATAAGTGTAAATTGTGTTTTACTCAGTTTCTCATTACCTCTCCATATTTCCCACGTCCAGGCATCCAAGCCTCTATGTCATATTTCCTATAGGCTGGTAGACCAAGTTCTTGTGTGGGCATTTCTAGAACTCTTAAGAAAAAGAGAGAGTAAGAAACAGTATGAGTGAGAGCACAAATGTAGCATGACAGCAGGAAAAGAAGTGGGAGATGAAAAGAGAAGAAGTGATAAAACAGATGAGTATTATAAACTCCTAAGGATACAGTATACATGCAATATGGATGAAAGACACCTCACAAGACAAATGACCATCCACTTACAGGTACCCAAGATTATGAATACACTTAGAACAAGAAATTACACTCATTATACTTTATGTACATATTATAACATACAGAGGCCTGATTCTCACTTGAAATGTAGGCCAAGCTCAGAGAAGATCTCTTTCTGCAGACCAAGAAATTCATCCAGCATTTCTTGGCTCTCTGTTCCACTCTCATTAGCTGTAACCCCAAACATCTCCACCTGAAGGCATAAGCAACAAAGGACAAACACATTTACAGCTGTTGGGAGGCACATCATGGTAAAAGTTAACTAATAACTTTATCAAAATTAGTATGGTAAGAGAGCCCTAACAGAGGTGGCAGAAATAAAAACTGAAGAGCAACTTATATAGTTAATGATAGAGGTGGGTAGGAGCAAAGGGATGGAATCTATTGTAAAGAGACATGTTCTATTCTTGGAATAGAGCAGAAAGGCAATGATTAAACAGAGGCTAAAAGAAAAGACAGACCTTGGTAAAATGATGGACTCTATATAGTCCCCATGTCTCACGTCCTGTGTCAGTTTCTGCCCTGTAACAAGTGCTGCAACAAACTGTCCTAAGAAGATAAAATTAGATCAAAGACAGAGCAAGTGTAAACTTTTAACCCAGAAAAAGAAAGAAAAATGGAAAAAGTGTGCATCAGAAACAGACTAACATACATAAACAGAGTGAGAAAGAAGGGTGTAACTAATGTTTATACGAATTGTGCACAAAATGTATTTTTAGAGAAAGTGTGGGGAAACTGCTGTTGTGGCCATACAGAAATGCAACAACTTTATGATTGTCTAGAAATGAAATAGCACAAACAAACTTCCATGTAACATTCCTCGAGGTAAGAAATAACTAACCGAACTGGGAGATCTGGCGACATTACTGCATGATCCATGAAATAGCCTACAAGAAAAATAAGAAACAGATGTTAAACAGGAATACAGAATACCCAGAAGACATATACAATGTGTGCTCTAGGGAGTTGGGGGCCAAAAGCTTCTTACTTTGTTCCCTCTGCTGTGATGCCACAACTTTGGTCTCCTGGTACTAGCATTACTAAATGAGGTTTCTAATGCATAATGGATGGCATTTTGGATACACTTGAATATATTATTCTATTGTGGTCTTGCATAAGTGGTCATGCAAGGTCGCCCTACTGCTCATTACCATCATAATGGGAGTGAACACAGTTACCTGCAATTCCAACCTCAGAGGTGCCTGCCAAGTTCAGGTCAGGGTGCTGTGATGGATCCAGGCTATAGACTTGTGAGACATGAGCATCAGCTTGCATGCCACAACCTTCCTGGAAGATGAGGAAACACAAACGTCTACAATTATTTAACCAATAAACAATCTAAATCCATTACCGATAGATGCAATGCACATGCTAATATAAGCCCTGAAAAGCAAGTTCAGCTGTTGTTTTGCCATTCTGACATTTTCCAATTATTTCAGCAAAACTACCCAGTAAATTTAACAATAATGAATTTTCACTTTTTTCTTGTCTTGCCAACGCACAGAAACATAATTCTCTAGAAACGTACAAGGAAAATGCAGAAGGCAGTAAAAAACAAAAAATGCAAAACTCTTAAAGGTAGCATGCAGTATATAATTTTTGGGGTGATTTAACTGGGGAAGGATAAAAGAAAATAACTCACAAACACAGCTCCTCTTAGCATATCTGGCACAGACATTGGAGTAAACCCCTGTAAAAGAGAAGCAAAGTGATAGAATAAGACATCTTCCAGGGACACCAACTTCAGAATAAAAAAGGATTACTGATGGAAAAAAATGTGTAATGTTGTGAACTGCAGTTTTTAAGAAAAGCAATTTATAAAATGTATGGAGGGACAATTTCTACTACCTTGCTTTACAGAAGGGATTTTAGGTTAAACTGTCAGCCTCAATGCTAGTTTTACATTAGAAGCTAATAAGAGAATAAAGAAAACAGCCAAAATGGTATGTGATCTTAATACTATTCAAATTGTTCACCCTTTAGTATGATAAAGAGAACAGATCTCTAGGACAGATGGTAATGGTCTTAATTTTTTTTTTTTTAAATGACTTGTATTTTTTGTTCTGCAGCTGTTGGGAAGTAAATTTTTGTTCTGGTTTCCAAGGCTTATATAACCTTATAAAACCTAGCAATTGGAGAGACAGTTGTCCCCTACAACCATATAGCATTTTCAGGTGCAAGCAGGGAGCGACTGGGCCGGTGCAACACTATGAAATGCCTGGGGGAAAAAAGCTAGTGAGCAACCGCTAACCCAGGTCTGCTTCTTCTCCTTCTTGGGAACTGTAGGCGCTACCCTCATGACTTTATTAGCGTTCGGTCGCAGATTGATCTTGTCTAGTCTCTGAATATGTCTAGTCTCTGAAACGCGTAAGGCAATGTGGATCCATTCCTGTTTGGAATAAATATCTATTCTTTTTATCGGAGTGCCGCCTGCTTGTTTTTTTGTGATTACAAAGTAAGGTATGTAGTGTGCAGTCAGGAAGGGTTGGTGGTCATGATGGCTGGCTTGAGGGGTTTATAAATGAGCCCCAGAGTGAAGGGTGAAGAGCGTTGTCTTCTGTTTTTCTTTTTCTTTTTAACATAAATCACCGCCATATATTGGAGGATATAGTTGCACCATAATCCCAGTAACCTAGTAATGAATATATTATTTGATAGAATACTTGGCAAAAATGATCTTAGCTTTGTTTTAAGTTTGTCTTAAATAAAGTCAAAGAGATCAAACTCTCCTTGTGATTTGTAATCTCCTTGTGATTTACTACTATTTACAACACCTGCTAATAAGAACAGATGCCTTTGGACTTGATCCCGTGATCATCATACAGTTTGTGCAGGGTGATTCATTACATAAATTGCAAGTGACCTATGGAAAGTATTGGGTACTATAACCTACGCATACTGTGGGTTAGTTCCCACCAACTTCTTCAAGCAAAGTGATTGGCTTAGACCGAGAGACGTAGGGAGGACGCCGAAATGGAGGAAAGAGTTTAAGCGTCTGCTACACACAAATCCAAAACCCGCAGTGCCGCTCTGGCCACGGCGTCAGTCAAATGTATTAGAAGAAAACGTGAAGCAGGGAGGCTGGTAAAGAACTCCGCAGTGGAACCGAAAATCAAAATAACATCTTTATTCTTTCGTGTTAAAATGAAAAATTCATGCGTGCAGGGAGACGCGGCAAATTTAATTTAATTTTCGGTTCCACTGCGTAGTTCTTTACCAGCCTCTCCGCTTCACGCTTTCTTCTAATACATTTGTTTGGCTTAGACCCATGTTTACTGTCTGAAAAATAGGACAACTAACATTTTTAGATAATCACCTTCACAGGGCACCTTGCTGAGCCACCAACTAATCTACATTGAAATTGACCTGAAGAACTTTGCATGTGTCCTGCCCACTGCTAAATGTAGCAGCAATCTAAGACATGAAAATAAGACTGTTCTTCTAAATCAAAAATCAGATGTTACCTTATTCACAAGTTTCCTTATAGTAAAGTTCACAAGAGCATGCTGCAATAAGGATCCAGCTCCACGCAGATAGTATGAGCGATGACCTGACACATGTGAGAGACGTCTGCAAGGAGAAAATGCAAAACTAGAGATAAATTGATATGAACAAAATAAAGCATTTGTTTGTACCATACTCCTATGCAGTCACAGTTTCTAAACTGGTGCAACCAAACAGCATTTCCTTAAAACAATTCTTTAAATTGTGTACACTCAAATCAACAAAGCACAAATCATGCGTTTTCCTCGTGAGGCAATTTCGAGTGACTTAGGAAACGCAGCGCCGAGTGTGAATAGGAGCAGGCGACTTTACATTTCAGTGGGCGGGAGACATGGGCAAGCAGTTCATGGAGATTAGTCGCCCCAATGAAGTGGCGATTAGTTGCCAGGTGACAAATCTCCCTGAATCTTGCCTGCTTGTGGACTAGCCCTTAGTTTAACTTGAACTTCCATGAGACAGCCACAGCAGGAGAGAGCAAAGGTCAAGGGCTGTTGGAACTAGTGTAACCACAGATAAATAGCTGGAAACTGTAGAATTTAACTATATTGTTCCAACTTTGAGTTGAAACAAGAATATTTCCCTGATTGGGAAAAAAACATTTCAGTGAATAGCATATTATTTGTGCTTTGGCAAAGAAATTGAAAATTCTAGCTGTATGGACTACATAACATTGATATAAAAAAAAAAAAAATAGAATATAATAATAATCATGTCCAAAAAAAGGATTTTGGCCTTTTAGTAATATATATAGATCATATAGAATGGTGTAGAGGGTGAGAAAGATTTCAGACTAAAATCCCCATCCATCTGCATTTCTATCCACTAACTATTTATTATCACTCCACCATGATATTCCTGTCAGTGCCCACTGCTGGCTAACTCTACTGTATTTTTGTGCAATACTTATATTGGTACATATTCTTTTTTGAAATTGACCGTATTTTCTTAAATTTCTGGCTAAATTATAGTATACTACATTGTTTTCTTGTTCCATAACTTCCCTTCAGCACAAATTGAAAATCTGTAAACTACAACCACATTTGTTATTTTCCATGAATGCTGTCAAGGATACCCTAATATCAAATTCTGACGTGCATGGATTTAGTCAACAGTACTATTTGAAAAGGGCCCAAGGCTTCCATTAGTAAATGATATATAAATAAGTAAATAAGTATTTAGATAAAAGTTAGGGTACATCATGGATACAAACAGGCCATATTGGCAGTTATAGAAAAGTGCATAAAGCTTTGTAGAAATCTGCAGAGATGGGGTATACAATAGAAAACAATCCCAAACAAGAAGGGAAGGTGTCTATAACATAGCAAATACAGCAGCCTTTATTAACAACAGCAAATAATAGCAACCTCTTCTTTGGTGATGCACAACACAAATCCCCTGTACACACCCAACATAATTCTGAAGCAGGAGGAAACTGGACTTCTGCCATGACAGAAATGATTATACTCACAATAATATAAAAAAAAAAGTCTGCAGAAATAAAAGTCCAGCCACAAACACCTTAACACTACTAATAATTAGGTTTGCCTTCCATTTGCTTGAATTGCAATGTTTATGTGTTAAGTTTTGGTGGGTGAAAAATCCAGATTGTACTAACAGTATGGAGGGGTGTGTGTATGGATGCTGGTTTTTCATTTGGAGTGGGTTGAGCTTGATGGACTTTTTTTTCAACCTAATTTAACTATGTAACCAACTATGTCACTGTCATGTTAAGTATACAGACCCATAAGAAAAAGATACCCATTGCCCTTAGCTCAGAGGTCCGTAAACCTTCTGGGTTCAGGTTGACATATACTACAGTCAACATACACATATATATATGAAAATAAAGTGTTAACATGGTGTATATTTTCTCTCAAATATTACCCCAATAAGACATTATTCCAGGCCACCCTATCACTGTCTGAACTTCACAGATCTCTCGCTCTATTGACTTTCTGGGAGAAATATATTCATGTCCAACTCTATGAACAGAAAGAGGGAAACCCTGCACCTGTCTGGAAAATATAACAAGTACATCATCCTTTGTGGAAATAACAGGTGCAGCAGTCTGCAGATCATTAAATATACATAGTTGTATGCACCCAACAAGGAACTTTAAGAAATACACACACAATAGAGTATGTATGATTTAAAACAATGTTATACCATAATGAATAACCAGTTTAAGTACTGAGTCTAAAAAATAACACAAAAGGGTCACGTTTCCAATATATTTCAGCATATGATCAGTAAATAGGGCATGAGCTAAATATCACATTTGCCATTTCTTTTGTTTTTAATTTATAAATTATCATGTTATATCTTGACTAAAAAAGCATTGAAACTACTCTCCAAACTCCAGGTGCTGCCGAGACACTGATTGAGGAATAGTATGTAGATAATAAATTACAAATCCACTGACAATCCCACTGTATAAAAATGCTAATGGGAGATGGGAAAATGCATACTTTTCTGTTCCAAATTCCGCAGTGTGCATACATTCTGGAAGCGCAAGGCATATAAATACGTGCCCCGTCTGCCAGTCTACCCAAGTTGTCCCTTATCTCAAATCTTAGTTTTAGGGAATATATGAGATTGCTATGTACAAAGCACATTCACAGTATTAATATTATTTTAACAAATTACTTTGTTTTTCCAGTAAGTACTAGGTTTAATTTGCTTAGGATGTACACGTTTCACATGTGCACCATCCTGGTGCAAATAAAAACAGGTTCTGCAGTACTTATTGGATAATGTAGCTAAAAAAGGCATAGTTTGCCCAGGTCTAATAACCTCTAACAACAAGTCTGATTATTGTTTTCTAAAAACAACGCAGTAAAAACAAGCTACTAATTGGTTGTTATTGGTTACAAGACCAGATCAGTTTTTGCACCCTTTTTAAAGAGATACTGTCTTGGGGAAACGTTTTTTTTCAAAACACATCAGTTAATAGAGCTGCTCCCGCATACTTCTGCACTGAAATCCATTTCTCAAAAGAGCAAACAGTTTTTTTTTCTTTTTTTAAAATTTTGAAATCAGACATGGGGCTAGACATTTTGTCATGTGACTTGTGCCAGCAATTTAGGAGGGAACTGCTTTCTGGCAGGCCGTTGTTTTTTTCAGTGACTGAAGGAGTCTCAGTGGGACATGGGTTTTTATGACCGAGCGCTGTTCTTAGCTCTACCAGGCAGCTGTTATCTTGTGTTAGGGAGCTACTATCTCGTTATCTTCCCATTGTTCTGTTGTTAGGCTGCTGGGGGAGAAAGGGAGGGGGTGATATCACTCCAACTTGCAGTACACCAGGAAAGAGTGACTGAGGTTTATCAGAGCACAAGTCACATGACTTGGGGAAGCTGGGAAATTAACAATATGTCTAGTCCCATGTCAGTTTTAAAATGAAATGTAAAAAAAACTGTTGCAGAATTCTGCTGGATCAGCACTATTAACTGATGCATTTTGAAAAAAAAAATCCCTTGACTATCCCTTTTACATTACATTCATATTACATTTTCATATAATTATCTGAAAATACTCTTAAGGATGTTAGGCATCTGTCTTACTTTATTGGTCTTTCTAGATGTACACTTTGGGTTAAGGAAATCTCAAATGTGGACCTTTCTTTGCTTAAGTATCAAACAGCAACTTCTGTGTGATAAAGCCTTTGCCTCATCATGTCATTGACCTCAACAGTATCCATGGCAGATCTTGGCCTGAAAATGCACACTTGAATATTTTTTGGGCTGTAATCCATATTGTGTATGTATTCAATGCCATTTTGAGTCAATAGCATAAGGCACAGGTGGTGTCTGTAATTGCCCACCAAAAATGCTGCCAATGAAAATGTCATATCTAGCCTTAGAACACACAGCAGTCTTATGGTAATTACATTTTATGAAAGGTAAGTTTACTACACTCTTTAGTAAAAGAGAAACCAACTGGTGATCTGGTGCATTTTGGCCACTTTGGTTCTAGAAGAGAGAACCATAGCATTGAAAGGACAAGAAAAGTGAAACTAAAGAAGTAGCTATAAATGTTGTACATTATGTTTTGGGCTTCTGTACCAGCCCAAGGTAACCACAGCCCTTTAGCAGTAAAGATCTGTGTCTCCAAAGATGCCCCAGTAGCTCCCCATCTTCTTTTCTGCTGAGTCACTGCACATGCTCTGTGCTGCTGTCACTTACTGAGCTTAGGAACCGACTCAAAATATACAGAACACATAGAATAGAAATGTTACAATATAAGGCTGATTAGTAATTAATACAGATAATTACTACATGGCAGCACAGAAATCAATTCAATTAGCATCAGAATTTAATAATAATCCCTGTAGCATCATCTTATATTACAGACCAACCTCATTTTCTGCTGGATAATTTGCGACAACCCTTAAGCTTAGCTGCTCAGAGCCCACTGAGCGTGTGAGTGTCGCAGAAACTTTTCAAAATGGTGACCCCCTCTGACAAGTTTATTCATTTTTAGACTTTCCTTGTCTTTGAAAGCACACCCTCAATTGAAATTCCATGTGTGCCTTTAGGCAGAGATGTTTGATTGCTTAATATGGTACAACTTGTCACTGTAGTCTGAAAAGACACGCTGATAGATATATATATATATAGTGAATAAAGTACCCCCTCTTGTAAATTATAAGGATATTATAAGTTACCGAGGAGTTTCATGACCATATAAAAACACGAGGCCGAAGGTCATGGAACTCCAAGGTAACTTCTAATATCCTCATATTTTGCAACTGGGGGTACTTTATTTATTATAATACACAAGTTTCAGTGAGTCATGTGACAGAAATGACATCAGAACTCAACGTTTATAAGGATATCATTTACAGGATATTCACAGCTTTTGTGTATTATAAGCAGATACCCCCCATAATGACCACTTTATACCTTTGTCGAATAATATCTAAATCTTCTCCGATCTCAAGATGGCCTCTTATTTCAAAATCAAATTCTGAAACAGGGAGATTGAGTGACATTAGCAAACACCTTTACAGGTTAATCCTGACAGCAACAGAAACACAGGTTTCTCCTTACCAGGTTTTATGCCAACAACTTCTTGCACCCGAGCTTTACTCTCATCTCCTACTGGCTGGCAAAATAGAGGGAAAGAATCAAAATAAAAAAATATAAGGAGTTCAGAATTTCTTGACTGATACTATACTAAATCTGGCTGAGATGGAAGAAATACTGTATTGATGCTAATTTCTTAACTCATGTGATACAATTGTATTTGCAGCATATATTAAATTTAGGTTTTAAGTCTTTTAAAATGTATTTCAGACACCACAGTATAAATACTACAGGTGTTGTTATTGTTATTATGTTAATAACACATTTTCTAACTTTGCCATCCAGACTGTTGCTTTGCAACACTTGTAGTATTTATATTTGTTAAAGTGGACCCATCACCCCAAAAAAATATTCAAAATCCTATTTTATCACATTAGTCAAGCAAAATGAACATTAATTACACTATATAAATTATTTTAATCTTGTTTTCTTCAGTCTGGAAATTCATAATTATAGCAAGCAGGCAGGAGCCATTTTGTGGTTATTAAGGCAAGCCTTGTATCATCTCAGAATCTTGTTTGTGCACCAGAATGGGGGACCCGATGTCTATCCCCATGTCCTGGCTACACAATTAAATGGTTAAGAGAACTGGGGGAATGTGTGGGGAGCAGTGACATCTAGGAAGTGCTGAATGGAAAGTGAAAGTAATTATCTGCCCCGCCTCTATGCCTAAGGCATAGAGGAGTGGCAGACAATATTTGATTGACAGCTGAGATTTTTAAATGAGCTTAAAACAGCTATGAATGCTTTAATAAAAAAAAGACTTTTTTATACAGATTTTTGTGTCTGGGTGACGGGTCCACTTTAAAGGCAGCTGCTGTCCCCTCTGATTTCCTCTTCATTCTTATTAACTTCCTTACTTCTGAGTTAAGTCACATAGGGTGGTCATTAATGTACTTCTTTTTTAAGAGAATAAATTAGTAGAAGTAATGATTTAATAGAATTGTAAACGCAAAGCATTTCTATTCAATTTCCAATGTCCTAA
>CM044445.1:63179564-63190092 GCA_024363595.1 Xenopus borealis
TCCAACAAAACATATTTTTCTCTGGAAAAAAACAAGATACTTACTATTATTTAACACTTAAAATTAAGTGCTGTGAAATATGCTGGCGCTATATAAATACATGTTAACAAAATAAAAAGTGCTCTGTGTTTTCTTAAACCTAGTATTACATTTTTAATTGAAATACAGGGAACATAGTATTTTCTTTATAATTTGATTTGTGTCATGATGGTGTATGACTTTTTTTATCTCCTGGGTAATAAGAGTATAAGATATTTTACTTGGTTGTATTTTTAAAAACATGGTATAATTGGTTAATGTACTAATATACTAGTGTATATATGCCAAAATGTACCAATATTATGTAGCAACCAATAGGAAGTGCTACTCATTGATCATCTTGCATTTTCATTACTGCTGATCAAGTTGGTCTAGAATACTGTATGAGGGCAGATTGTAACTAAACTAGTGTATTGCTAATGGTATTTGCTTAGAGCAGGGGTCCCCAACCTTTTTTTGCTTGTGAGCCACATTTAAATTTAAAAAAGAGTTGGAGAGCAACACAAGCATGATCAAGTCCATGTGGATGTCAAATAAGAGTTCTGATTGGCTTTTTGGTAGCCCCTATATGGACTGGCAGCCTACAGGAGAGAATGTTTGGCAGGACATCTGTTTTTTTATGCAACCAAAACTTGCCTCTAAGCCATTAATTAAAAAATAAGCACCTGCTTTGAGGCCACTGGGAGCAACATCCAAGGGGTTGGAAAGCAACATGTTGCTCACGAGCTACTGGTTGGGGATCACTGGCTTAGAGCAATGCTTTTCAACTGTTTTCATATGAGGAGGTGCAGCTATTTACTATACTACATATTAAGGGGGCAGGGTTTGATTGAATTATTTTGTTACCCAAAGAGTTCGGTGGAGCCTTTGAACACTCTGGAAGCTGTAAAAAAATATTTCATCCAGCCCCTGGGGCTCTAGTTGGCCAGCCCAAGCCTCAAATATGTTTGTTAAACCTCATCATGTTATAATGGGGCCAGTTATCTAAACAAAAATCTTGCTTGGCTAATGTTCATAATGTAATAATTTGCAATGTCTTGCATTCTGTCCTGGAAAGGAAATTGTTGAATGACAGTGTCTACACATGATAAGTAGGTGTCTGTATGAGCCCATTCTATAATCCTGCAGAAAAGTAAATTCAGGATTTTTTTTGGATCTTTTGAATTACAATGGGGACACCAGTTGCAGCAGCTATAATAAAACATTACTGCTATAGCCTGTAATGGGTGTAAATCACCTATTCTAGAGTCAGCCCTGTTTTCTCTCTATTTTTCTTAGAAGTTTTTAGTTTTTCTTTTAATGACTTATGTTTCTTATGAATTAAAGGACAAGGAAAGCTAAATCTTAAGTAAATTTCTATGACAAGTCCCATTTACTGCTTACTTACAGAACGTAGTAAATGCTGTCTCCCTGGTGTCTAATAGCAGGAACTGCGCTCTGATTTGAATGGAGTGTGGGACTCCAGTGACGTCACTGAATTTGCAGGCAGCTTCCTCCTCACTGCCTGAGGCAGCTTTGAGTCGCATTGGGTCAAGTTCTATCCTATTGCGCATGATTCAGAGGCGCAGCTTTCTTCCCATGTAATTTTTTTTGTGTGTTCATGCGCAATACGGATTGAGGAGTAAAGGAAGCTTCAAATCCTTTACCAAGATGGCCGCCGCCAATTGCACCGAAGCAGAGTAAAACTTTTTTATACTTTTATTTTTATAAAATTTTATACTTTTGGATTCAGCTTGGTGAGCAGAAAATATAGTGACTAAGGTCATATATGTGAGTACTTTAGAGGGAGGTAGTGCATGATTTTTGCCTTTCCTTCTCCTTTAAGTGGATTTTATGCAGATCTTTAGCAGTTAAGCAGGTTTATTTAGACATAAAAGGTTGAATTAGATAGACGTGTCTTTTTAAAAATAAGTTATTATGTTGGATCAATTCTGTTATTTGTACAACTACATACTATCTAGCCAAAAGTTAAGCGATATGATCAGAGAAAACATTTCAATTTGTTCTTTCAGTGTGGCCTGCTAGCACAAGCATACTGCCTTTTGTAGTATAACACTAACCGGACACTCATGTACACAAATCTTAAAACTCGTATGAATAGGACTTATGCATGAGTCTTGGCACATGCATGTCCCATTTAGATGTCCAGCAGTCCTATGTCTTTTGGCTTTTCCATTCCTAACTCCAAACAAAAGTATTTGAATCCTCCATCTAAATTTACATTCTCAGTTGGAACTAGGGATGCACTGGGATTCGGCTGAATCCTTCTGCCTGACTGAAACTAGTTCTAATTTGCATAAAATCTCATGATTTTCCACCCCTAAATTGCATATGCAAATTAGGGTTCAGTATTCGGCCTAATCTTTCGCAAAGGATTAGGGGGTTCGGCCAAATCCAAAATAGTGGATTCGGTGCATCTCTAGTTGACTTCCTCAAATCTTTTACAGTCTCTCGTGATTCCCAGATATTTAAAGGACTGCATCACTCTGAGATGACTGTAACGAGTTCATAGACTGTAATAAAGTACTCTGGAGAACCGATGCCTTCCAACAAGTGTTCTTTTATTGATTGCACAACATGTTTTGGATCCAACTGATCCTTCCTCAGGTGTTAGTGTTCACAAACAGTGTAACCCAAAGCCTCAATTTATACACGTTTAAAACCCAACAACTCATGTCAGTTCCACATTGTGGCCAGACATAATGAAAGATATTGTCCAACGTCCTTAATGCAGTACTGCCCTCTGGGGGCCTACTCCAATAACACACTGCTACCTTCGGTAATAGTTACATTGATTTACATTTGATTTTCTACTTCTTTGGCCCGCATACATTTTACCACAAGGGCACTTCAAACCATATACTACATAGTCAGTGTTACATGTACAGTATTGTTTGACAGATATTTTGGTTCCTTTCTGTGGATGAGTCACATATTCCCCTTTTATTATAGGATTAAAGCATCCACAATTCAAACAGGGAAAGTACCCATTTTAGGAGTGCTTAAGAATCTTGTTTCGTTTCTTTTATTCAAAATGTCAGATCTAACATGTTTACTTGCTATATTAGGGCCCCTTTTATAAGAGAATATTGTCAGTTCCCTGTGGGCCAAACAAGTAGAAAAGTCAGACTAAGGATCATTGAACACAAGAGATCCATTACCAACTTTAATATAAATGATCCAAAAACCCACACCTGTAGGAAAACATTTCTTTGAAAACAAACATACAAGTGCAAGCCTCAGGTGGCAGGTTTTAGAAGAGGTTAAGTTACCGATCAGAGGTGGTGACAGAAAAAAACTGTTACTACAATGTGAAGAAAAATGGATCGATATGTTGAATACTATTGAACCTTTTGATTTAAATGATGCTCACAGTTTTAAATGTTTCTTATAATTTGTTTATTCACAGAAACTGAACACACAACTACAATGAATATATCGTTAATATGTAATACAGGTATGGAATATTTGCAACATTGTATATATGTAAATCAATGTAACTATTACCGAAGGTAGCAGTGTGTTATTGGAGTAGGCCCCCAGAGGGCAGTACTGCATTAAGGATGTTGGACAATATCTTTCATTATGTCTGGCCACAATGTGGAACTGACATGAGTTATTGGTTTTAAATTTGTATAAATTGAGGCTTTGGCTTACACTGTTTGTGAACACTAGCACCTGAGGAAGGATCAGTTGGATCCGAAACTTGTTGTGCAATCAATAAAAGAACACTTGTTGGAAGGCATTGGTTCTCCAGAGTACATTATTACAGTCTATGAAGAATTGAAAATAATGGCGGTTTCTAACTCTGTTTGATGAACCGAGAATAACAGAGAGAACAAAAGGAGGTTGGATCTACTCTAATTTTTACTTGAATCTGTAGCGACTTCAGCAGGGAATGGGTCTAGGGGGAATATCACAGATTTATCCTGGTTTACACTTAGTCCAGAGTACCAGCCGAATTCTTCAATTAGGTCAATCTGCAGCCCTATTATACTTGTGGAGTCTCTAATCTGTATTGCCATCTCCTCCTCGGTGATGACACTATCTAGGTAGGTTCTCATTCCTGGTGGATGGATGGGAAGTCTATTTGCCCCAAGTATTCAAAGAGTGTGTGGTGCAGCAGAGGAGGTAAAGCAGCATATATTTTTTGGAAATGTGCACGCAAGGTTAATATGCGCCCACAAAAGATTTTTTTCACACATGGCCAAGAAGGAAATAGTGGGAACATTGGTAGGGACACTTTAAAGTGGTAAAATAAAAAAAGGTATTTATAGGAGAAACAAAGTATTGGGGTTGCCAAATGTTAGGCACACCTAAGTGATTTATTGACTTACCTAAAACCCGAGGCCGGTGCTCCAACCAGCAGAAAATTGCACTGGCCCGGGCTATACTAGTGAACTTCACAGAGTGATCTTCTTCCAGCTTCTTCTTTCTCCAAATTTCCTGGGGCAGACGCATGCGCAGTTGACCGAAATAGCTGTTTTTTTTGTTAAAATTCTGCTGTTCATTCTACTTTGCTTACGCAGCCACACGAAGAAAGAGGAAGATAGAAAAGGATTGCTCCGTGGTGCTCATTGGTATAACCCCAGCCCCAGGTTTCAGGTAAGTCAATACAATCACTTGCCTAACATTTGGTACCGCCATGTACACAAAGACTTTCCTTCGCTTTAAATTATCACTTTAAGATGCCTATTTTATGGTGTTTTCCTTGTTGATCTTGTATTACCTGTTGGGACCATAAGGTGGCAGCTATTGTGCACAAGTATAACACATGCTTGTTGCTGTTGTGTTTTTAACTTGTTTCCGGCTTGATCAGCTGACTGTTCTGTATCAAGACTGCAGTCTCATTTGTATCAGGAAGTATCGCTCATTTGAGGTAAGAACTGTTTTATACCAGTTTGTTCTGTTCCATATTTTTACTGATTTGCCTCTGTGTCTGAGCATAATGGCTAAGATAACTTTTGCAGGATACAAAGTGTTGGACTTTATTGTACAGGAAGTGGAACAATACTAAAGTTTAACAATTTGGGAGGAAGTCAGTGCAACAATTAGTTTTCTCCCTGTGGAGTAATAATAATAAGTTATTGCAAGTTAATCCAGCTATTAACATGTATAAAAGTGTTCACAGGGGCACAGAGCACTCACATCCAAAAATGCACAGAATATTCACAGTGTAAATGAGATGTAGCTTACACTCTTAGTTGTTGTGAGCACAAGACGTATGTTAGTGTGTGATTCACAACCCACCCAGAGAATGCACAATTTCTGTGGGTGCAAGTGCCAGTGCAACAGTAGTACATACAAACCTGTAAGCCTTCTGAAGAACTGTGCTGCAAAAGTCAAAAAGTTGAAGTAGTAGGCATCACTATATATATTTGAATGTTCCACATATCAACTGATACTATTAAGGGTGTTTACAAATGCACCAAATCCAGGATTTGGTTTGAGACTAGGCCAAGATTTGGCCTTTTTCAGCAGGATTCAGCCAAAACCAAGTGTCTGGTCAATCCAAATCCAAAAAAAAAAATCTAAATTTTTATCACACAAACCAAGCCAATTTCTTGTAGCTTTGCGCACAGTTCTCTTTCCTCTCATTTCCCTAATTTACAATTTAGGGTGCGGATACATATCGGTATGTGGGTAAATGTTTTGCAAATTATTTAGAATTTGGCTGAATCGTAAAATAGTGGATTTGTGCATCCCTAGTGTGTACTGCAATATCTCTTCTTTTCCCTCAGCAGGATGGTCTCTTTTATTGGAGGGTGCTGTGAAGTACTGATTGCTGCTTATTAGCTTGTTGAAGTGTAAGGCAGTCATTCCCCTTGACATGATGCTGGTGTTGCAGTATCTTCCTCTAGTGCTTGTTGCTGTCTCATTGGGACAAAGTACTATACTGGATAAGGTTCAGCCTGAACAGGTTCATCTTTCCTACACAGGTAAGCATGTTTCTTAGAAAACTGAAATCTTTCTACACCTGAGTACAGGATGTTAAAATACTGACATAAAAAGCCATGATTTTTGCCATAATACACAATTTGCCCCCATTCTTTGTAGCCAGAGCATTGTATTTGCAATGGCAGGGGCAGCATATAGAAATGCCGTTGGAAACCAATTACCAGTGCCATGTTTATGAGGCACACATGGAGACCTATACTTAGATACAAGGTATAGTATGGCTGTGCCTTGTGCCACATACTCTATGAAAGACATAATGTGCATAGAACAAGAGCTGTACTAGACATAATGTGCTCCCATCAGCTCATAAAGCTCTTGAGCTGCTTATAGTAAATTAATTCCACATCTGTCAGCTTTGTTTGTTGCTTTATTTCTGCTAAGGTGATCCCACATCAATGACTGTGACCTGGACAACCTTTGCCCTGACTCCCTCTGTTGTGAAGTACAGCACTGTACCTGGGCCACTGTTACTCAACATTTCTGCTTATGGTAATGCCACCCAGTTTGTGGATGGAGGATGGATGAAGAGGACGATGTTTATACATAGGGTAACCCTGAAGAATCTCACACCTGCACAGAGATACGGTAAGAATCCGACTTTTAGCAAACTGAGCAATCTGAGGATTACCTTAATCCTTTTAGCCTTGTTAATTAAACTATATTCTTTCCTGTTTTCCATTCTTTCACTGACACATAACATGCTCCCTATTGGTTCAAAGGTACTTGCCTACTCCAGGAACAAAATAGAAAGAAGGTCCAGGAAACAGTAAATGGATTAGCCCAAGATCATTATAAGTAGTGGGGCCATTGAATTGTTTTGATAAGTGAAGCATGCAGTAGATCATGAATTTTTCATTTGTTTTGTTAAACCTGTTCCATGTACCTACCACAACAAGCATGCACAGATAGCCCACATTTATAGATATCATACACAAGATGAGAAAGCAACACACAATAAAGATAACTAGTGATGAGTGTAACTTTTCACCAAGGTTTGCAGCAAAAAATTACACCCATGGATTCCTATGGGTGAAAATATTGTTGTGTGTCAAAACAAATTTGTCGCCCATTGTCTTCAATGCATTTCAGCAAAACGGGTCAGATTCGCCCAGCACTACATATGCCACCTTCACACTGTATGTCATGCAGCAGCCAGTAAATAAATAATTGTAGGACAAACACTACCATGACCTCTATTTAGCCTACACTGGAGAAGACAGTACTGATTATAGTGAATGAGATCATTTGCTGTTAATTCAATACATAAAGCAATTACTTACCCCATTTATAGTTATTCAAATGTTGACTTTCACTCATTTGAATCTTTTTTTTTACCCATTAGTTGAAATAACTGGAAGGCTATCTCAATTGACTCAATTTTAAGCAAATCATTCTTAAAAACTATTTCCTTTTTCTCTGTAATAATAAAACAGTACCTTGTACTTCATCACAACTAAGCTGCAATCCATATTCAAGGCAAAACAATTCTGTTGGGTTAATTTAATTTTTAAGTGATTTAGTAGACTTATGGTATGATGTTTCAAATTATAGAAAGACCACTTATCCAGAAACCCCAGTCCTAAGCATTCTGAATTATTTTGAATAACAGGTCCCATACCTGTACTGCATAGCTACTATTTTTTGCATTAGGTCCATAAACAGCATTAGTGAATTACCTACAGCAGAAAAAATAATTATGCTGAGAAAGTCATAATTGCAGCATTAGCTATCTAAAAAAAGGTACAAAAGATAAAGTCTCTGAAACAGATGTATTCAACTGGATAGCTGGGAAACACAGAGCTCAAAATAGTCAGGGTGGTATTGATGATGTGTGTTTGGGATGTCTGTTGTTCCCTGTTGTTTCTCACTGAACTTGTTATTGTCTCAGTGTATCATTGTGGCAGTGATTTTGGCTGGAGCCTTCAGTTCTCCTTCCGTGCCATGCAGAGTGGAACTTCGTGGGGACCTCGTCTTGCTGTATTTGGGGATATGGGGAATGAGAATGCTCAATCCTTGCCACGTCTGCTGAAGGAAACACAGATGGACATGTATGATGTAATATTGCATGTTGGTAAGCACATAAGGATATTTGAGGGAGATGGTGATTTTGTGATAAAATATTTTAGAGCTGAAATAATTTTGGCTATTATTTGGTGTTCTTGACTATACTTGAGTTGAAATGTGGGACAGAGAATAATAAATAAAAATTAGTTATAGAACAACAGGCTGTGGGAAACAGAGAAGTGCAGGAACAAACACTAGGTTAGGTTACAACTGCAAATTGATAATGTTCTCACTAATTACAGTGATTAGTTAACAGCCCTGAAGCTACAGGATGGAGAGGCAGTTGTCCATTTATATAGATAATACAGGAGTTCACCCAAAATTTTGCAAACTGTTCCCTACAGTATAAAATAGTAATAAAAAATGAAGGACTTTACTGGTTCTAAACTTTTTTTTGGATTCTGAAGTTGATTCCTGAGAATATTTTGGGTCCACTAAGAAAAATATTAAGAAAAAATGCTTTATATGATCATTTTTTTAATTTATTCTTCATTGAACTTTTTTCAGGAGACTTTGCTTATGACTTAGACAAGGTAAACAATTGTGCAATGTTTCTCTATGTTATTTAAGCTGTCACTATTAAGGCGTTACTTTGTATGGATATTACTTATCTATGGCATTCATTTCTAAATGGTACAAATTCTTATTTACAGGAAACTAGTAAACTTTACTTTAAAGGCTTCTGTAAACGGCCAGTTCCTGTCCTATCAATTCACTTTCAGAGTTCACTTGCATCCTACATTATTTCTCACTGAAAGTCTTTCCACTCTTTCTGGTAATGTTATGCAACTCCATTCATGTGTTAATCCAGTGGTTTTTCCTCCATACACCCTGAATTTTTAGATTGGAGGCCGGTTTTTGGTTGGTTAAAAATTAGATGTACTGCAAAATAGAGCTCCTGTAGGCTGGCTTCCCCTTACTCAGAGGAAGCTTGTAATACCAAAGATATGTAGATAGATGATAGATAGATACTAAATTACTTTCCAACACACCAGAACACAACAAATGCAAAGGACCGGCACAAACTGGAATGGTAACACATTAATTAGATCCATGTAAGATATAGCCTAAAAAAAAATAAAGAATGCACTAATCACTAATCCAGTTTTGGATTTTCACAGGATAATGCTCTAATAGGAGACAATTTTATGCGCCAGATTGAGTCAGTTGCAGCCTACATTCCCTACATGACGTGCCCAGGCAATCATGAGCAAGCATAGTGAGTGTTTTTATTTTTTACAGGACAATATATTATCTCTCTACTATTCTGACAATAATTCAAGCATTAAGTCCACCTTTTAATAACACAAAAGCAGATATGATGTTAGTAGGCTTTGCTAAGTTTGTCTGTTAACCTGATGGCAATACAGATAACATTTAAGGGTGAGTTAATTAAGAAAACACAGTAAAGAAGCTTTCGGCAAGTATTGGTACATTATGCTAATAAGTTGTTGTCTGTTTGTTACATCAAATGTTGATATAACTGGCATGCATGACATGTTGTAATGTATATTATTTATCAGATGTTCTGTTATGCATATCAGTTACATCGTGAAATATATTTTGCCTACAGGTAATGCTAAGATGATATGATCTATTCTAAATGTAATATTATAAAGCTTGTGGAACCATTAGCTGCTTTTATGATATCGGGTAGACATCATAATAAAACTATGGGAAACTCTGGAAAAGTGTCTAAGATACTAATGAACATAAATTGCCTCCTGTACACAATGTTTATAATAGAGAATTTGCACTATTCTTGGAAAGATATCCTGCTTTATGTTCTATAAAATTTCAATTTGTTTCAGTAACTTTTCGAATTATCGGAACCGTTTTTCAATGCCAGGAAGCACAGAGGGGCTTTGGTATAGGTAAGCTGATATGCAGATCTTAAATGTAATTAGTCGTGATTAATATTATATGAAATAATTTTGTGGAATTTGTAAATGTCTCTACAGTTGGGATTTGGGCCCTGCTCATATAATTTCTTTGTCCACTGAAGTATATTTCTTCATTAATTATGGAAAAGAATTGTTGGCTGAACAATATCGATGGCTGCAGAAGGACCTTGAGGTCAGATATAACAAAATTCAAGTTCAAAATATATATGATCACTATCGGAAGAGAGTCCAAAATAAAAATTATAAACTTCTGTTATTGTTCATCGCTTCCCTATGCACCCCCCCAAGATTAGTTTTTTTTTTTTATATACAATATGGTATAATGTTGTCGTTCCTTTTCTTCTTCCAACAGGAGGCCACTAAACCATCTAAACGATCAGAACACCCATGGATTATTACAATGGGCCATCGTCCCATGTACTGCTCCAATTTTGACAAGGATGATTGTCTTCAGCATGATTCTGTGGTGAGCACAATGGATAGAATTATAAAGGGGGAAATAATCAGGATCATGTTATCTTGGTAGGACATTTTTATTAAGATTTAGCTTTTGGTAATTTTGA
>CM044445.1:63197268-63227587 GCA_024363595.1 Xenopus borealis
AAAGCTAAAGTTGCAGGAAATCTGCGAATGTGTATGATTCCCATACCTCAGCATTAATTGCCTAACCCTTTTTGGCATATACTGTGTGTTTTGTATGTTTTGTGTTGTGATTTTTACCTGAATATGATTGTGTTCCAGTTGAATGCATATAACAATGTCCCTGTAAATCAATTGGCAAACTTCAATTGTATTAACATATATTGGGATACTTATAAACTGAATAATCTGAAGAAGCATTTATCTTCACTTTAAGAGGCAGGGTGTTAATGCTTATTGTATGCACAGAAGATATCAATGCCCAGCATGTGTTCAGTTCTATATGAAAGAGCTGCCATACAGTTTGTTTCTAATAAGGAATACTAACATTTTAAAAGCAACCTCACATCTTTGCAGTTAAGGTAGAAAGAAAATCAAAATGGCAGCACTGGTTAAAATGAAAATTCAAAAAAGGAATGCTGTATGGAACTACAGATAGGTAAACTGTATGTTTTCCTACTAAGGAAAACAGGATCCCTTTGCACTTGAGTTCCAATGATACAAAGCCATTTCAGTAATTTTGTACTCAATAAACGGGAGCGGGAGCAATGAACCAAAAATGTTTTATTTCATGTACGTTTTGTTGTTTTTGTTTTAGTGTCTTTCTTCTGCTTATGAACAAAAATTTATAAAAGCAATACCAACACACTCCTATAAAAAATCATAAAAATGTGCCTATATCAAGGAGCTGCTGCACACTGAATATTTTCCTCTAAAAGCCCCCCTCAAAGCCGCCCCCAGCCCTGTAAACCTTTGTGAAGCCCACCCTCTGACACAGCTAATGGATCTGCTGTGTTTTTTCAGTGGGCTGGCCTGGAACAGAGCAATCCTTCCCTAGGCTGGAGTCCTGTTTCCATTAGCAGGGTAGGAGGGTCAGCTTAATGAAGGTCTGCGGGACTGGGGGAGGCTTTGGGGGTCTTTTAGAGGAAAATATTCGGCATGCAGCACCACTTTGATTTGGACATGTTCCTATGAATTTTAGAGCAAAGTTTCGGTATTGCTTTAATGAATGTGTTTTTTGTTGGTTTATTTTAGTATCTGTCTTCTGTTGTACACATCTTACCTAGAGGTGTGCTTAGTGGCCACTGTGACTCCCCCCCCCTCAATATTCATGTGTATGCATAAAATCTCCTACATTTGGTGAGTTTGATGACTGGGTGCAGCTAATCTGGGATGCTATTGGTGTGCCTTTGAGACACAGTCTATGCATGTTACTTGGCTTTCATTAATGCACAAACACACAAAATGTGTCATACAGAAAGTGTATTTACCCTGTCTGTGCTTTTAGGCTCATTGTGTTGCCCACAGCTCTCACAGCTCTCTATTTAAGGCAGCGGTCCCCCTGGGCCTTTTTTGGCCCAGGGACCTGTGTAGAGGCAAATTTTTTTTCAAGGACTGTGGGGGTGGGGGTGGTTGTGTTGGCAGGGTCAGCAGCAATTGAGCGGTCCAATCCGGCCGTGCAGTGTCCAATTCGGCTGCGCCGATGTCTGTCTGGCTGTGCCGGCATCCAGTTCCAGTGCACCAGACTTACAATAGTATCACATGAAAAGTCATGTTTTCTTTTAAGTGTTTCCATTTTCAAAAAAATATATGCTAATTCTCACCTCTTGGTTTTAAAAACATACATATGGTGTGATGGCCAATCAAGGGCAAGTTTTATGGCTGCTTATATGATAACATTTTAGGGCTGCTGCTGAAGGCCCATAGCTCTAATAAAACCCAGGGAGAGGTCAAAAACTAACCAGACAATCCAATGGCCAGGGCCCCTTTTTTTTTTTAAATTAAGTGGGGGGGAGAGGGATATGCTTGACAAAAGGGTTACTACCCTGAAATGTTGCACAGCTGCAACATTGTGTGGCCTTTGTGTGCCAGTGAATTACTTGTTCTTCTGTATCAGGAAGGTGTCGACCCCTCCATCACTGTACACCAGGCATTCAATTATTGGAAGGCCAGGGTGTCACAGTCATATACTCTACATGGGAAAGGGATAGGGACATCTGTTAACCTGGTCTTCTGTAATTACCTGTACCATATTACTAAAGACTCACATAAAATCACATCCATGCTTGTATAGCATGTTCTCCCAGATACAGACTAATAATCTCAATGAAATAAGAAAGCTTTTCCCATAATTTTTTTCTAAAGATTTTGCACTTTTTTAATAGAAATATGGTGTATTCACCTGCAGAACATTGTACTATGTTTGCTAACCCTGATTTCAGTGGATAACTGAAAATACTGCTCCAAAGATATTGTACCACAGTCAACAGCAATGTTTTGAGAAATGTATTGGAAATAAAGAGGTGTAACTCAACATTTGTAATTTGTTTCTACTCACTGAGTTTCTGTACTTGGCATGTGCCTAGGGCGCAAAGCTTAAGAGAGTCTAATGCAATGGCACATTCTTGTTTTTCACACAATATATTTCCTTTAAGTGCAGGACTCCTGTGCCCCTTGCAGTTGCACTACTTGCATCTATGATGTGTATTGGCCCTAAGAATCAAAATATATTTGTACATTTTAAAACAAATGTATTAAATTATGACGGCTTTCTGAATTGTAATAAAAAAACACAACTCTTTTATGGTGGGCTACTCCTTTGAAGACCCATGGAGACCGGAGTACAGTGCCACCATGACTAGTTGTATTATAAGGAACGTGCATACATATTTGCTTCTGCCTCTCTCAGGGAAGGAAAGTATGAGGTTTGATTTCTATCAACATATTCAAATGTAGTAAGAGGTCATCCTGTGGTAAAGCAGTAGCCAAAAAGTGTTTTTTTTTAAATAAAAAAAATCTTTATTAGGACATCTATAAGCCTAGGCTCAGCCTATGAGTAAGTGCCCACCTCAGGCATGAAATGTGTTAGGCTTATATATGTCCTTTTTGGCTACTGCGCTAACACAGGATGACCTCTTACTAAATTTGAATGTGTTGTGGTTTCCTAAAAATTGGCAAGCCCTTGGACTGGGGGGTTACCTTGGTAATAGACCATCCTTTGCTAACATTCTGCTTTTTCTTGATTCTGTATATTTCATTACTTTATTTGTTTAATTTTTTATATTGGACTTTCACTTCAAAAAAATGGAGTTAAACACCAGCATTTGCATGGCTTCATTTCTATCATGGCTGATTGCCTTAGTGCTTTCACAATTCAGATTGTAGGCCAACAAAGACCGAGAACACTTCTGAATTTCCTGTCCGTTCTTCTAACCCAGTGATTAGGGTTGCCACCCTCCATTCAGGTGGCAACCCTACCAGCATACCTCTAAAAATTTCCTTTTTTTGGAGGGACAGTGCCTCTTTTGAGGTCGCTCATTTGTACTGGAAAGTCCAATTTTTCTCTGCACTGAACAGCCAGAAAAAGAAACAAAGTTTCTAACTTAATTGTCTTTTGGCAGAGAGCCCAGAACAGCTAACAGATGCAACTATGATACTTTATAACAATTTTGAGATAAGAAAATAAGTAATTGTAACAGTTTGAAAATATTTCTCCTTATCTAAACTTTCAAAACCTGCCAAATTTTGTAAGATGACCATGGGGGTTTGGTTACAAAAATGGGCAGGGTCAAAAAAATTAGCCACGTAGTAACGTAACGTAGCCCCACCCCCCGTGACGATTTTTTTTGGTCTGGCAGCCGACTGAAGCCGGCTGCAGCGAGGTGCAATCTCCTGGAGGGCGTGCGGGTCCTGGTCTGCTCCACGTAGGGTTGCCACCTTTTCTTGAAAAAAATACCGGCCTTCCTATATATTTATCTTTTTTTCCTATTAATAACATTGCGCTTAGCCATCAAAAATACCGGCCAGGCCGGTAAAATACAGGCCAGGTGGCAACCCTAGCTCCACCCCCTGCTCCCCCGGTAGTTACGTCCCTGTAGCCACTCTGCAAGAAAAAAAAACATTTGTCCCTCTTTTTACTACCAAAGTGTTGGGAGGTATGCCCTACCAGTGATCCCCCAACCAGTAGCTCATAAGCAACGTGTTGCTCTCCAACCCCTTAGATGTTGCTCTCAATGGCCAATCACAGCACTTGTTTCGCACTCCAAGAACATTTTTCATGTTTGTGTTGCTCCCCAACTCGGAACTCCTTTTACTTGAATGTTACTTACATGTTCAAAAAGTTGGGGATCCCTGCTCTAACCCATCCTGACGCACCAGACTATCCCTTCCTCCCTGGCACTAAACTCATAACATTGCAAATTTGCGACACCCGGCGTTTTCTCCTAACCACCGCCTTTTTCAGGAAATTAACCTGGGCAATTTACAAATTCTCGTCTAGCCAATTACAACCCGTAACTCTCATGACTGACAGCAGCTA
This sequence comes from Xenopus borealis, assembly GCA_024363595.1. NCBI lineage: Eukaryota > Metazoa > Chordata > Amphibia > Anura > Pipidae > Xenopus > Xenopus borealis. Next base: position 63,201,623 of record CM044445.1, read on the forward strand.
TCCATTGTCCCATTGCTTAGGGCTTGTATTACGACAGCTCTTCAGGCCAATAGAATTGCGGCGTTTCGCGTTGCCTAGCAGTGGTTGCTAGGGGAGCTCAGAGCACCCGGATGTTGGAAATTATCGGACAATATGGCCGCAGCGAATAGAGGAATGTGAGAGGACGTCTGGGGTGCAGGTATTGACTTTCTTTGTGCTGATACAGTTAGATATTTTGTTGCGACTTATATGTGTAATGCAGCCTTAACAGTTACCCACTGAGCCAAACCGAGCACTTACCAGTTAGCAAATTGCAGAGAAATTGCCTGCGTGTTAACGGGAGGTCCCCAGTTTGTCAGAGCGCTGCAGTGGGGTGTAATTACATTATCGTGAGGGCATCGTTACGTGAATTTGTTTAAAAACTGACCTGCGCTGTGTGTTCAGTAAATTCAGTATAAATGTACGATTATTTTGCAGAATGCAATTATTGATTAATCGTTCAAATCATTAAAATAATCTTCTAACCAGAGTTTCTGTCGACATTGGTGGAGCCTAAACATGCATTTCAATAATCAGAGGCAACCTCTGCCTTGTCTCTTTCACAGTGAAGTATTATACTTATACACATCAAGTCATTTACTCAACTCCTAATATGAGGGAGACAAGCCTATTCAAAGGCAGTTTGCAGTTGGTCTTTTTAGTCATTTTTGTGGTGTGCAGTTCGCAGGCTTCAGATTCGGGTGAGGCATACATTTAGTAGTAACCCGTTGGAAGGTACATTATAAGATTAAGAGGAAATACAAATATGGAATAATAATAACAAATGAAACCTCACAGACCTGACCACAACAGCAACAGGAATTTTTATTTGAAGGCTAGTGGGTCAAAAGCCATACAAAATAACAAAGACCAATTGACCAGTTGCTATTTAATATGCCAAAAGTCGATTAAGCTAAAGGTGACCTTACTCTGATTGCACAAAAACAGAAGTATTGCAGCAGTGTTGGAAAGCTGTTTAATACTCTCTGGGAAAGCAAAGCTATAGATAACATTGAGTTGGTTCCTTATCCTAGCAGTGGTTGGCACTACACCAGACCAGGAATTATGCGATTATATTTATTTCAGCTCTGCTAATCACAGAACATGAAAGGCATAGTGGCAGTTGCAGCGAAAAATCTTTTTTTTTTTCTAATTAGACAACTGTTCAGAACAGTGGTCCTCAAACTTGGCCCTCCAGCTGTTAAGGAACTACAAGTCCCACAATGCATTTGCCTGACTGTGGCTGTCAGACTCCATCATTGCATTGTGGGACTTGCAGTTCCTTAACAGCTGGAGGGCCAAGTTTGAGGACCACTGGTTCAGAATTACATTTGATCTGATCATAATTATCATGTCTTTACTTAAAGCTATTCTTCTAGTGATGTATCCTAAACATTATACATGTTTTTTGGGGTGTTTAATTGTAATGTCTACATTGCAGTACAGTGATTGGAGCTGTGAGATCCTGCATTGAAAATGATAAATTTGGGTGCTTAGAGATGGGGATGAAATTGTTAGCGCCAAACAAGCATTTAGCACTCCAGGGCAGAAACACAGTGTGGCTGGTTTGGCATGCTTGGGACAGACTTTCAAATGTTCTTCTTTCCTTTGTAGGAAGTGTCTGAAATATTTCACACGGGTAAGGTTTTATTGTCTATGAATGCACTTCTTGTCATGCCTCAGTGGCATTGTCAACATTTTGCTTGTTAAACACGGAGAATGCTAGTGGGTCCGCTTGCAAATGTCTATTGTAACATGTATGGCAAGCTTTTGCTGTTGATTTTCTTGATTGGTTCACTGGAGAGCGTTCAGGGGTGGACTGTTTTGTCTTTTATGGTGTAGGCCTTGTAGACAATGTGAAGTAATCACTTTTTGGGTGTACTTCTTTGTCAAATGCCTAAAAGGGAGTCAATGAATGCTTAGCTCTTTGCATGCATGTTAGTCTTTGAGTGGATATCCTGTCTTTCATGTGACATGTAGAGATTGAATGTGTGTTCTGTTATGACTCGAATAGACCTTGTGGAAGTCTTTTAGGACTCCCAAAGAACTGGTGCTGTGTTGTGAATGCAAATAATGGTACTTATGTGATGTATGCTTCTATTTACTCATCTCTGAAAGGCAAATGGCTAACAACATCAACTTATATGTATTGTATTATGCATCAGCAATTAAGTTGTTTTTTCTCTAGCTTTGTTTCATTTCTACATTTTCATTGGAGCCGAGTTGTAGAAGTGTGCATGAATAATGGGTTAATGGGTGGCTAAATCTACATGTTAAAACAAGGCCTGTAGAATTATCTTGTTATTGTGCCATGACTGGCAGCCAACTGTGCCGCCCTTTTTGAAATCTCGCCCCATTTCCTTTTGTGTCCCCTGAAGTTTGGGCTTGCTATTTAGAATTTATTATGAGTCTATCCTGTTTGTGACCGTGAACAGGTGTTGTGGTAGCCTACATGTACTCCTTCTTTGCTTTTCAGCACAGTCCATATTAAAAATTGCGAGTTGCAGGTGCAGAGCAACAAACAAGTGCTGTTTGCAAACTTTCACATTGCATAGATGTATGGCCATAACAGAGAAGCCATTTATATGGCTTTCTGCTAATAGTACTATTACAATATTAATATATATATATATATATGCTGATACAAAAGGAAAACTTGAGCTGACCTATTCTGAGAAAACTCCCAAAAACCTTCATCATCCTAAAATTAGTTGTATGTCTGAATTTTAATCTTGGATTTCATCTCTGTTCCTGTGGAGATATGCAGACTAAATGGCTATAACATATATCCCTATATCAAAAATCATATAAAATGCATGTAGTGGTATATTCGTAGCCAATATGTAAATTTAGTCATGGTTTATTATAAGGGAAGGTATACATTTGTGCTTTGAAAGGGCACCTATTACCCAGAAACCACTGATTGGGTTTAAATATAGAGCCTACTCTCCGGTTAGTGCAAACCATTAATTTTTGAAAAAGTCCCCCAGTGAGTGCTAGGCTCCCTGCACTTGGTGGGAATTGTGGGAATTGGCACTTGGAGGGGAAGGGGACGTTAAAAAATAAACTATTGTTTCCCCCAACCAGAGTGCCGGCCCTGGTGTGGGAAACAATTTTGAGGTGGCAGGTTTTATTAAATTCCATAAAAATAAAATTGATTTGTGTTGACCTCAAAACGATGTGTAATGATTACAGCAGTGTAGTTTATGGACTCTTATAGAGGACTGCTATTCTTGTTTTGTCGTTAATTTGTCTCTCAGACCTTCAAATGTCCGCATTTAAGCACTAGTTTTTCTGTTTATCAATTGACCTCTGCCTTATTTTGCTTAGAATAGGCATTACTGGAATAAACGGTTAGAAGTGCTTTTGGCCTTTAGATCATATTTAAAGTCTACCAATTGGTATAGCACCCCCGGCCCATAACAAGATTATAATTGTATAAAGACACAGCATTTTCATCTTAAAGTAACTGTATTAAAGGGGTTGTTCACCTTTGAGATAACTTTTAGCATGATGTAGAGAGTGATATTCTGAGACAATTTGCCATTGGTTTTCATTTTTTATTATTTGTGTTTTTTGAGATATTTAGCTTTTTATTCAGCTGCTCTTCAATTTGAATTTTAAGCAGTCTGGTAACTAGGGCCCAAATTACCCTAGCAACCATGCACTGATTTGAATAAGAGACTGGAATATAAATAGGAGAGAGTCTGAATAGAAGGATCAGCAATAAAAAGTGGCAATAACAATACATTTGTAGCCTTACAGAGCATTTGTTTTTTTAGAAGGGGACAGCGACGCCCATTTGAAAGCTGCAAAGAACCAGAAGAAAAAGACAAATAACTATAAAACTATAAATAATGAAAACCAATTGAAAAGTTGCTTAGAATTGGCCGTTGTATAACATGATAAAAGTTACCTTAAAGGTGAACCACCCCTTTAAGAATATATGCTTTTCTTTGCTTTTTGTAAGTTGTGGTCATCAGCATGGTGTAAGTTTATAATGGGAAAAGTGGATTAAATAAAACGAATTTAATTTCCTAGCCGATATAGGAAGCCTGTGATGCTTGATTGTATTATGTGTGCACGCGATTAGTACCTGTTTAGGGAAGCTTACTTAATGTATCATAATGAATTGTTCATATAAATCACAGATTTGTTTCTAAAGTCCCTGTGTTTCAATTGCACCCTAGCCCTTTAGTTTTAACTCTTGTTAGAAGGGCCCTCTAATCCTATTGTACTCTGTAAACCCTTGTTTGTTATTAAGGCTAGGTCTACACGAGGAGATTCGTGGAGATTAGTCGCCCCAGCAACAAATCACCTCTTTTTGGGTGACTAATCTCCCTGTACAATTTCCCCCTGTCTTGCGCCGGCTAAAATGAAAATTGCCGCAGGCGATTTTCATTTTAGCCGCCGCAAGACAGGGGGAAGCAGTTCAGGTAGATTAGTCGCCCAAAAAAAAAGAGACAATTTGTCACTGGGGCTACTAGTCTCCATGAATCTCCTCATGTAGACAAAGCCTTACTGTTTGCTCCCTGTTCGTTATCCAATGTAAAGCACTGTGTAGCTTGTTGGCACTATATAAATAAATAAATGATGAAGTGAATGTGTTGGGTGCATTCTACATTCTGTGGTGCTGCTGTGGAAGCATGTGAGAGATCACAGGCTGTGGTTGTGGTGGTGGAGTTGGGGGATGGATGCTGGATGCTTTCCAGGTTTCATTCCTGAGATTACATTCAGAGGACTCTGCTCATGTTGATACATTGGCTTGAATGCCCTTAGCTTTTATCTTCTAACTGTCCACTGTTAATAGTTACTTTAGGACTGCTAAATTATCCCTTTAAATCTCTGCTGTGTAAGCTGATTTGCCAGTGGCTTAAGTGACCTAGAGGATATACACCCATAACCACTTAACACTAATGGGACATATAAGATGCTTTTTGCAGTTTTGCTCTTTATTTTTTATAGATTATTAGGGTCTGTCTATGGCAGCAACATTCTTTCTCCTTTGTCTCAAGCTTTGGCCCTAAATCATTTTAATTGCACATAATTATATGTTGAATGTGTGTTTCCCCATATGTACAGTGCTGCATGTACAATTTGCACTATAGAAATCAGTACATGCATACATGCATCTTCTCTGGGTATTGCGCACTTCTTTACTAGTGGTATATGTTTATTTGCAAATGAACAAGATATTGTAAGCCCCCTTCAAACCCATATCATTTATTAATATTTTTAAAAAATGTTGTGAAATGGAAAAATTCTCCTTGCTAATCATGTGCAAAAACTCTGTCTACTGGTCCAATAACCTAAAAGAGAGAGACTCTTTCTACAATAGAAAATGTGATTAGCCTTTTAGATTATATTAAGTGGAAATCTCACAATAGTGCAGTTTTGTTTTGTTAGTGTTCTCCCCAGAAAGTGGAATAAATAAAAATAAAGGCAGGGAATAAATAAAAATAATTCTGTTTCAAAGCCTGCTGTCACTTTGCCTGCAGTAATAGAACACGATTTGCAGCAACAAATACAATGCACAGTCCTTCTGTAACTAAAACTCTGAGGCCTATAATAAGGGTTCTGCTACGGTGTGAGAGGTAGGGGACAGATCATTGCGGGGCTGTTTACAAAAAACGCATAGCCAGTGCATCCGACTAAATCAGACTATGGATCAATTACAACAGGGGTCCCCAACTGCTAGACATTCGTGAGCTGAGCCGTCGAGCCTAGCCCGCAATTAATGTAGCATATTGCTGGCGATCCGCATTGCAAGCAAAGTTGGCGCTGGCCCCCAAACGAACACCCACCCCGCAAAAAAAATTAAAATTTTTCCTTGGGCCAAAAAAAATTTTTTTTAAAAACAATTTGGATTATTTGGATAAAATGGAATTTACGTTAACGCAGTGATTTTCAACCTTGTGCCTCCAGCTGTTAAGAAACTACAAGTCCCACAATGCATTTGCCTGACTGTGGCTTTCAGACTCCTTCATTGCATTGTGGGACTTGTAGTTCCTTAACAGCTGGAGGCACAAGGTTGAAAATCACTGCGTTAACGGATACCACACCTGTACCCGTACCATAACTCATAACGTTGATTGTATGCAGTATGAGAAGTGCCATCTCAACCACTTTGCAGAATTTAAAAGTGTTTTTGTTTTGTATTATGTTGTAAGCTTTTAATATCTCCTGATGTTTGCAGAGCCAATGCAAACTATAACTGTCTGTCTACAATTCATCAGTGTGTGTGAGGGGCCTCTTGGAGATGGTCCCACTGTCTCTTTTTACATTCCTTGCATAGCTTCTTCATCCTCCCCTGTCAGTAACCCCCTCACCCTGGGCTGGGAGAGTACCTGTTTCCTTTTGTTTATATCACTACGTAGAGTATGCAAAACAGATCTGTTCTCAAATGCCTGATTCTCTGGTTTTATTTAGGCAAGCCATACTTACCATTGTAAGTGCCCATGAGGCAGGATATAAATTGGAGAATTATGAGATTTAGCTGCTATTAAACAAACGGTAGCCTAGAATATATAACAGCTGTTAATAACATGGAAATCCACCCTATCTTTCCATTTCCTAATTGCTTGATTCATTTTATAATCAGAATAGATTAGTTATGACATCACGGTATTAACACCTTTAATCTTTAAATTCACTGTATTCTATATTTGTACTTCTTTATACAGTGAGGGCCAACAGCCTGGGGCCCTTCCTTGCTCGGCTGTAGCATTCATGCAGCAGTGTTCTAAGACAATTTGTAATCAGTCTTCATTTTGTACGTTTTGTGTGTTCTGAAATATTTACGTTTTTTGTTTGTGCAGCTCTCTGTTTTGGAATTTCTATCTTGTTGCTTGAGCTTATTTGCCGCTAGCAGCTAGACAACAGTTTGGAAGGCAGGATTGAAGATCACTAGCAGTGTTAAAGGTAACCTATTCAAAATAAGAATAACAAATAAATGTAGCTCTTGTGGATTATTATTATTATTATTGACATATATTTATAAAGCACCACTATATTCTGCAGTGCTGTACAATAAAAGGGTTTATACACTGAATATACAGAATGACATACAAAGCAGCCAATAACCTGCCCATAAGCTTACTGAACTCTTTTGTGGTTCCACTAGTAGCTATTGTGCATGGACAGATTTGCAGTTGAACTGCAGAGGATGAAGTGTTGCAGCTTCTCTTTGCTTCTTGCTTTAGTGATCATTCATGCTCTCCAAATGAATAGAACACTAAAACATTAGCAGTATAACATGTATTGCACTCAGGGGTAGATTCATCAAAGAGTGAAGTGAAGAGTGAATTTCCGCCACTAGAGGGAAATTCCGCAGCTCTCCATTCATTTCTATGGGATTTTGAAAGGTGTATTTATCAAAGGGTGAAATTTCACTTTACCCATTGATAAATAGGCCTTTCAAAATCCCAAAGAAATGAACTGAGAGTTGTGGAATTTGCCTCTAGTGGCGGAACTGCACTCTTTGATGAATCTACCCCCTAGTGCAGCTATCTATTTAGTCCTTGGGTTGGAAACCTTGTATGTTTTGCCTGTGCATGGCTTAAGATACCTTGGGCAGCCTTTCCTGACAGAACTTTCTAGTTGTTTATAAAAATTGTGCTGCTGATGTACAGCTGGCTTCAGAGTATTGCGAGACCTCAAGTGCACCACTAATGTATAATTATAATACAATATATATTATTATTATATTATATATTATAACTAATGTACCTGGGGCACATCAACTCCTGGCTACAAGTGTGTAGTAAAGTGATTAGCTCTGAATAATTTCAAATAGGTTTTCAAATGTAGTCTTGAAAAAAAATATTTTTAAAGACAATAAGGGATTTGTAAAATGACTCTTTGAATTTAATATTGTAAATTCTAGCCCCAGTTTCCGCTTTCAGTCACAAAGAGTTCCTACTTACTGCTTTGTTTCCAGTTATAAGGTCATTAGTAAATAATTGCCTTTAGAGACTGAATGGCGGTACTCAACAGTGTTCACTTTTTATTTCTGCATAATGCATAGCCTTGGCAACCAGACTGAGGGAAATTATTTTTGTATAATAAGTGCCCTTTAAGTATACCAAGTTTCATGGGAAACCTGCTAGTTACTTAGTGTTATTTTACAATTTTTGATTGACAATTTGCAATGGTTTTCATTTTTTATTATTTGTGGTTTTTGAGTTATTTAGCTTTTTATTCAGCAGCTCTTCGGTTTCCAGTTTCAACAGTGTGGTTGCTAGAGTCCAAAATTACCATAGTAACCATGCATTATTTGAATAAGAGACTGGAATATTATTAGGACAGGCCTGAATAGAATGAGTAATAAAAAAGTAGCAATAACAATACATTTGTATTCTTGTAGAGCATTTGTTTTTACATAGGGTCAGTGACCCCCTTTGGAAAGCTGAAAAAAAGTCAGAAGAAGAAGGCAAATAGTGAAAACATTATATAAATAAATAATTAAGACCAATTGAAAAGTTGCTTAGAATTTATCATTCTAAAACATAGTTAACTAAAAGGTGAACTTACCCTTAAGACTTCTTTTCCCCCAGGGAAAGAAGATAGTACGACTGTCGGTGACAGTCATGGGGCACAGTCATATGCAACAGACAATATTCTCAGACCCCAAAGGAGGTAGGGCTTGCCATGTAGTTGATGTGGCATATTGGTATATTGTTTGGGCATAATTGGACAAATAAGGCCATGGTCAGTTTATATGGGCATTCCCTTTCCTTTTTATTTGACTGGCCCGGGCAGGCAGTGGGCTAATAAATCTTTAAATACAACTTGGCTCTCGGGTCAGTTTTTTTTTTTCTCTCGAATTTGGAATTTAAACTAGCATCTGGCCGTTGGGGTTAAGGTGGCCAAACACACAAAGACATAGATTAGTGTAATTATATGTATGGTTGCCCATAAAGCTGGCCATAGATGCAAAGCTCTACCAGCAATATCGGACTAACTATCGTACGTCCTCATCTCCCGACCTGCCACTAACCATTCAGATCAAACAAAGTAGGAACAGCTCAGCCGATGTTCTGCCCCACAGCAATCGTAGGAAAGTTTTTGTCCGACAAAGCTGACCGTGACGGTCTCCCACTGAAATTCATCAGAGATATGATCGTCAGCCAATAGAAATCTTTTAACCTTTCTGAACGACTGAACAACCGATCGGCATAGCAAGATAATTGTCCGAACACTCCACACATGATCCGAAAATCATTCAAATCCTCGATCTTTGCGTTTATGGTTATCTTTAATTTCAATGAATATTTATGTGCTATAGATATTGGTATGTTCAGGGATCAGGATGGTGACGAAGAGCTGCAAACATACTATGTGTGGAACCTCCTATATGCTATTGCCATCCGTTCTGCCCATGGGTCAGCGGAGATCTTGATCATGATAGGTTCCATAATAGTATTTTGGCATAATATCTGTGGTCCTCCAGTTGCACGGCCTTGTGCCAGAAAGAATACCCAGATAGTAGCAATCATAGTAGACCGTAATGTTCTTTTACCAATATGGGTGAATGGGTTTTTCAGCAGCACAACAAGTACACCGTAGAAATCCATTGCTAAGTACTACGCTTTCCTTGTTCTAATGGACTTTAAGTATCAAAAACAAATGTTGTAGTTGTATGGTTGCTATAGGTTTCTGTGCTGATGGGAGTCTGCACCTGTGAGTCACGTATTGTTAGTCTGTTTACACAAAATAGGACTTGGAATAGTTCATGTGAGATCTGGTTTCGGCACAAAAGCTAGGACTTGTTACTGAACAGAAGTCCTGATCGAGTGACAGGAATAGCAGCAGTGAAAGGCTTGCTTACTTGTTTAAACCTTTAGTTGCAAAGTGCAATCCTGAAATCATTTCTGAAAGGGATGTATTTGTATTCAGATTTCATGTTTTTATGTGATGGAATGAAAATCTAATTGCAAAAATTTAAGCTGTACAAAGAATTTTTGATGACGTTCCTTTGTTTGTATAGCTTTAGTTAAAAGGAGCAGTACAGGTCTGATTTCTTTCTTACTCTTCATGCGTGGTTGGAGGTCTGTGGTTCCTAAAATATCTCTGTGGGTTTTCTGTATTTTGCTTGTCCTGCAATTGTTCATCGAGCTTGGGAAAAAGTCTACCCTGTTTTTTCCTGTTCACAAGCTTTTATGAATATCTGATATGAAAGAATATCTGCCATGTACCATTGAATTAATCTGGTAGGTGGTGCTCTGAGACGGTAGGCCAGAATCAGAAATCCAACTTTATTTAGCAAGTACATATGATCTAATCTCTGCTGTAACAGATGTCCGTATTATATCTACAGTTGCTACAGCGTTTGTTGACAAAGTGAATGAAAGACTTGTGCAGTTAATGTTGAGAAGCAGCTGTTGCAAGGTTACTTATGTTATGTATTACTTGTACCCTCAATGCACCAACTCCTTCATAATGTACCCTTTCTAGTAATGTTGTTTTGGCAATTGGCAGCTGCATTAGTAATATGAGTGAACAGTATTCAGAACTTAGATGTTAAATGCTAAAGATGTTATTATTTGATGCTTCCTATCATTTCAATAACTGTTTTGCTGGCTATGTTTTAATAAACATAATAAAGCTTGGACAAGAAAGAATGCTTCTCTGTATTTTTTTTAAACCCTCACTATTTTGTTCTTCATCTGTGGGTAAAATTGTATGGTCGGTATTCCAAAAAGCCTATATGTGGCTAACGTAAAGGAGAAGGAAAGGTTGAAACTAAGTAAGCCTTGTCAGAAAGGTCCACCTAAATATACCAGTAAACCCTCAAAGTAATGTTGCTCTGAGTGCTCTTTCAAATGAAACGCTGCATTTTTTCCCCTTCTATTGTGTACACATGGGCTTCTGTATCAGGCTTCAGAGTTATAAGTGAGCAGGCAGAGACTCAGGCAGGAAGTGATGTTACACCAAGCTAATACTGCAGCTGCTATCCTAAACAAACCGCTTCTAGAGCAGCGGAAAAGAGTTCTACAAAATAAATATAGCATTCTAACTTGCACTATTGCAGATATTCTATTGGCAATAAAATGCCTCAGTAGCTTTCTTTCTCCTGGCAGCATTGGAGCCAATGAGGGAGCTTCTTGAGCTGTCGGTCAAGGAGAGGCTCTGGTGGTGGTGCAAGTTAGGAGGAATTGTTGGATATTGTGCCTCTAGATATTCCAGCAGAAGAAAAGTGGGATAGACTATGTTTTGGAGCTCTTTCTGTGTACTTATTCTGGAAGTTATGTCAGTATAAATCTGTCCAGGGATAGCTGAACAAGATCTGAATGCTACATGTTTATAGTTCTTCTGAATATACTTTTTCCCCTAATAGATCTGAGCACAAGAAACACTGATTTATCTGGAAATATATTTGTGCATTACCTTGCATGAGCATTGCCATTACTTACCAGAATGTGTTCTTGTTTCCTGAAGCGTATAATGTTTTACTCCCTTGTAGTAAGAACCTCCCTATCAATATGGTTAATTTTTGCCATGCTAATAAAAAGTTTGTGAGGCAGCACCACGAGCAGTGAAAGTTTCCTTTCTAGTAATGGCTTAAGAATGAGGCCACGTCATTGTACCTGCTTGCTGGGTTTGTGTATAATCTGCAATGAAAGCAGGAAAGCATTCTCTTTATAACTTGCTGCTTCTCCTTCCTAAAACATGTTCTATCTCCTGCAACTTCCACTCATGTGTTTGCTTGATCCAGAACTTGCTTCTCCTGTAATTCTGGAAAACCTGGCCTCTGTTCAGACATATAGCCGAGTCCTGTTTGTCAGTGTACCAGAGCATAATGACAGTGTTTTGGGTGGCAGGCATTTCCCTACATTTATAAATGTGATACTATGGAACAACCTGAGATGGAGTGCTTTAGAATCCTTAGTATATGTACGTTTTTCCTTTACCCCCAGCATTCTGTGTTTCATTCAATAAAAGTGCAAGGAAAGCAGAAGTGAAGCTATCCTGTTCCCACATCTGTAGATTTAATATGTCAGTGGGAATAAGGAAAGCAGGGTGTGTATTCCTGTATCTCCTCTGAGCTGGATATTTGCTAACTTTCAAGATGGTCTGAAACTTTCAGCCTAACATTCCCCACCAAGCCTGTCCTGCACATTCCTTTCCTATCTGCCACATGCATTTTCACTAGCCAGTCCACATTCTTACTCAACTCTGTACTCCCTGCTCTGCCTTTCTCTCTCTACTTGTGCAGTGTTTTGTTTTCCTGTGTCCTTGTGCATTTTCTTTATGCTGCTCTCCTCCCCCTCCACTCTCCCTCCCATGGTCTGGGGAGGAGCATTATTCCGACGTCATGAAACTGGCTGAGGCAGTGCGAGAGTGTGAGAAAGCATATAGGGCCTACATAGCAGAAACAGAAAGTCTTCCATTGCAGATTCATCAGTCTGATCCTAACTACCAATTAGAAAGGGGAGAAACAGATTCTCCGATTGAATGCTTCTGTCCTGGATGGCTGTCATGTAATCGGTCTCTATGGTGTCTGTTATAACAGAAGATAAGGGTGAGTGTTCCCATAAATAGTAATAATAGTTTACTAACCATGCCGCCACAAGTGCAAAGTAAAGAGAGAGTAATTCTTTGCAGAGCCCTTCTAATATTCACAGCTTCATGCTCAGAAATACATTTAATTTAGCTTAAATATTCAAATATTTCCTTATGGCAACAGTGTTGATACTATGGTAATCCAATTCATACATTTCTTACGTTTAATGGCATACTGGCTCCAGACCCTTTTAACACAATAATATGGATTAAGAAGAAAATCGCATCCACAATCTGATCCTATTTTTGTTCTTTAGCCCTTGTTTGTTAGCTTCTTGTAAGACCCCTCTTTCTTATAAATTGATGGAAAGTACTGCATAACTTGCTGTCACTATTTAAATAGATTATGATGGAACCAGTATAGGGCCTTCATCTCAGAGCAGAACTGTCCATCTGGAGACCCACAGGCAGGTTTTAGCCGTCTGAGAGTCTTCCCGCCCAAGATCTCTACAGACCACTCTGTATGACATCAGACATTTATATTAATCTGGCCCCAAACAAGTGAAACAGAGAATAGTTGGCTCTTGGCATGGAAAATCTTGGACAACACTGTTTCTTAGAGAGTGACCATGTATAGGTGCGGTTAAACTTTCCCTGATGTCTTTGTGCACATGACCTGAAATTTGAAATCTCAACTTTAGTAGATTACAGGTTTTCAGGATCCTTTTCTGGATTATACCGGGAAGCTGCTCCATGCATCTACTACCCTTGCAGTAAACCATTTTTCTGTCCATCTTCCATTAATTTGCCACATGCAAGTCACAGGCACTCTGCAACTTGTTATTTGGACAAGTTGGTATTTCAACAATCCGTTTGGGAGAAAAACACTGTTGCAGAAGAAGATGTGCATTTCTATTGGAGAGGCAGATCTGTAAAACAAGTAGCATGAAAGATTCTGTAGAAGCACAATGAGACTATTTTTCATCATACAAAAAAGTTAATTGTGTAAAGGAATTAATTGTGTATCATTAAAGGCAGCATATTGCGTTTTTTAAAATCACCTTCATTATGTAGGCAATTATGAATAATGTATTGTGTCTGGTTTTAGTATGTGACTAAAACTAAATTACACCTTTGTTGGAGCTCAGCTCTTGTCTTCTGGCTGTTGCAATTGAGTAGTAGGCATATCTGAAATGTTCTTGCCCAGAATCCACGGTGGGAGGTGGGTAACCAATTACAGCTCTCTCTTTACACAAGGCATAACAATTGCAGTTCCATGTCTGCCTGTTTGACTGCAGTCTCTCTTTCACAGCCTGGGAAAGCAGCCAGCAGGAAGTAGAATACATAGGTGGCATTAGTAGAGTTATGGGGGTACATATCCAGTAAAGTAGCACAAAAAACTCAGTGGAAATTCTTTGTTCTTGACACTATGGGGCAGATTTACAAAATCCACATGAAGCGAATTCGATCGAATACCTATCGTACGATTTTTTCGGAGGATCGAATATGCAAATTTGGCCACTTCGATCATCGAATACTGAAAATTCGAATTATCGAATAGATCGAATATTCGATCATTCGATGATCGAAGGTTTTTAACTTTAAAATTTTAAATGCCTACTTCACCAGATTGAACCTACCAAATACCAATAGAAGCCTATGGGAACCCCCCCCCATAGGCTTCTTTTACAAACACCTGCTCGAATACCATTTGTACGATCGAACGCCTCGATCGTTCGAATCGTACTAATTTTTCGGAGGCTCGAAGGCAAAAGTACGATTTTTTTCGTGAAATCGAGCGATCAGTATTCGATTGTACGATTTCATCGAGAAATCGAATATCGAGGAAAAAGCCTTCGATAAGCATTTGATCGTCATGCTTATTGAGATTCGAGGGATTTTAGGTAAATATTAGTAAATTTGCCCCTATGTATCCTTTAGAGGGGATGTTCATCTTAGGACAAGATGAACATCCAGATATGAATAGACATTGCCATTAAAACATGTTTCCAAATTCTATACATTTTTTAAATTACCTGCTGCCAGATATATACCAGCAAGCAGTGAATTACGATCCACAAAGATTCTCTTTCTCCCTCTATCTGGCACCTTAGATGTAGTGGCCCCAAATGAAGTACATAGGTGATTAATTGTGGGATAAATATATTTCATGCTTTTGCTGCCACTGAAGCTAAAGTATTTGCTTTTATGTTTGGGTATATGTACAGATGCATATACTGATAAACATCTTTGTAAGGGGGACTGATTTTAGTTTGGTCAATGGAGCAGTTTTGAAGACATTGGTTTGGCAAAATGAATATCTGTATACAGTCAGTATAACAGCTAATAACAATAGGATATTAGTGGTGATGTGTGAAGTTCCTGGCTGGTTTCCTATCAAGTGGGCCGCTTCTTACAAGGCATCTCCAACATGTTGTTTGTGTTAATACTGTATCATTCTGTTTACAAATTTGTCTTGATCCTATGTCCATGTGTATGGTCAGATTGAGCTGTAGAAGAATTGTAGGTTCAGTGCATAGTTTTGCAATCAAGTGTGGGACAAACATGGTTACTGGTTATAGTGACAAAGTCTCTAGTGTAGCCATTTGTCTATTATTTCTGTATCCCATGTTACAAGAGAAGGAGAGTTCAGCTGTGACAGATAATCAAGCAATTAGTAAACAGCTGCTTTTGCTTTTGGAAAGGATAGTGGATTGTAATTTGGAATTACTTCTGAAGTCAGCAAGGTGTAGTTCTGGAGTTTTAAACGGACCAGTCTGGGATCACTGACCTTATGGATGCTTGTTGTATAAAATTGCTTATCTTTCTTAGTGTCTTTATTGATCAATGTTCCCTTGGTCTCTACTAGCAAACATTTAATGCCGCATTAGAAAAGAAGTTCAAGGCTAAAGGTTTATGTCACTGGTTGAACCTATAGGTACAGATTAGCAGAGTGGTATTTTCAAGGGAATACTGGTATTGCCCCATTGTGAGGAGAATTTCAGCAGCTGTTTAGTTGTGTATCTCACTGTGAAGATTTTAATCGCACTAATATTGGAGTGGGATCATGAGATGTGTGTGTTATCCATATATTGATATCTTAGGGGCAGATTTATCATTGGTCGAATTTCGAATAGAAAAAAATTCGAAATTCAACCATGGGAATAGGAAGGGAAGTAAAATCCTTAGAATATCGAATTAGAAGGATTTTACCGCAATTCGATTGGCTGAACGATCAAATAGGAAAAATTTGATCGATAAATCGTTCGAATCAATCGATTCGAACAATTTTTTTGATCGGTCGAATTTTTTTTTAATTCGATTAAAAATAAGGAAACCCAATTCGGTAGCTTTGATCTGGCGAACTAGGTGGTCAAATAAAAATTTAAAGGGGAAGTACTTCGACAGTCGAATGGTCGAATATTCAAATTAAATTTTATTCGAATCATTCGTTTCGATCAAATTTACAAAATTCACTGGTCGAAGTAGTCTTCTTGCCCCTTATTGTTCCTTTCAAATTCTCCAGCAGTGTAAAGTACATTGAAAAAGTGGATAGGCAGAAATTTTGTTTTGTGGAAGTATAAACACTAATATCTAGAATAATTAAAATATTTGGAATTGGGTTGTTTTGTAATAATTTTCTTTTTAACTCGTGGTTCCTGGGTAAGTGCCTTGATTTTTTTGTATTTTGGTAATTTTTTACATTTCTTCTTTATCTGAACTTTTTAGGCTATGGTTCTTGTTAACCTTTTAATCATGTTCAGTGCAATAACTGCCTTTATGTTGGAAGTTTCCACAGAGTACCCGTTGAGTGATCATAGAAGGGCCTGTAGCTGTATTTCACATTTCTTTTAATGCAGATACAGCTTTCTTATAACGTATGATAATCACACGGTCAGGCTATACAGATAGTATTCCCTTACTACCAAAAAGTAGTGGTTTTAACCATGGGTAGAGACATACAAATTTATTCTTTGCATCCCTATGGCCAACTGTGCTTTCAAAACTGCTGGATTACATGCAAATAATAACCCTTAAAATGTACAGCTAAAGCCTATTTCAAATTTGTTATTTCATCAGTGCTAGGTATAAGTAACCAAATGGAAAAACCAGATCAGAGTGAGGAGGGTTAAAGGAAGACAAAAACACATGAGGAATGTAGTTAGTTATGATATAGTTACTGATTTATTATATAATGTATGGGCTTTTTGGCATAATCTCACTGGTTCATTTATGTAGCCTTTTTAACATATACCAATTATGTCGTCTACATGTATAGATGTGAAATAGGTTAATAAACTATGCATAAATTAAAATATTTTCTAAATTAGAATAATTTGTTTATTAATGTCATATTAAACTAAAGTGGTTTTATTTTCTTTTTGAATTTTCCCTTTATTACTTCATGCAATGTTGATGTTGCTTTGCTTACCTGCTTTGTTTGTACCTTTTTTTT
The DNA here is from genome assembly GCA_024363595.1 of Xenopus borealis. Taxonomy (NCBI): domain Eukaryota; kingdom Metazoa; phylum Chordata; class Amphibia; order Anura; family Pipidae; genus Xenopus; species Xenopus borealis. The sequence goes on from CM044445.1 coordinate 63,218,601, forward strand.
TTTTGTTAAACACATTTTCATAAAATCTACCTCCTGTAGGTCCATTAGCTACCATGTTTGCTAAGAAGAAGAAGCGGATTGAGATCTCTGGTCCATCAAATTTTGAACACCGGGTGCATACTGGCTTTGATCAGCAGGAACAGAAGTTCACTGGTCTCCCACGACAGTGGCAAAGCTTAATTGAAGAGTCTGCCAAGAGACCCAAGCCATTGGTTGACCCGTCCTATATCACAACATTTAAACATGTCCCTCAAAAGGTAAATTCCCATATCAATTGGATAGTTGCTGTTCTTAGACAAAACCACACATACAAAGATTAAAAAATCTCCAGTAGTCTTTGTCATACGAATCTCCAGTAGTCTTTGTCAAACTGGGTAATGGGTTATCTTTCGGCATACAAGGCTATCGATCAGCTGGTGACGGTTGAAAGGTTCTCAAGAAATGTTTGTGTTTGGGTGTTTGTTTTGGGGTGGTGGGGATGCTTTCATGCTCTGTATGCAATGAAAGGTAAAGCATGTGTTGACTTGCACAGTGTGAGCTGCAGTGTAAAGCTGGCCATGGTTGAGAATTTATTTTGTTTTTCCCCTTAGACTATTGTGCGCGGGAATAAGATGTCGCTGGATGGATCCTTGGCATGGCTCCTGGATGAGTTTGATGCCATGTCAGTTTGCCGGTCAAACTCTCTGCGTAGAGAAAGTCCCCCGTGTCATCCCCGAGAAGACCGTTTTCACCAGGAAAATGGTATGAGTGAAGTCCGTGTAAGGCAGCAAAGAGAAGATGGACAAAGAGGATCAGAGAGGAACAGATCAGAGCATCACAGAAGAGAGAGACAAAGGGAAGAACACAGAGCAGTCCCCCAGCAACCACGAGGACAAGAGCCAAGCAACAAGCATCGACCGCCACCACCAGACTATCCTAAAGATATACCTGAGAAAAGAGGCCCTCGATCACATGAAAAGAGTGATGGGAGACGAGAAAACCCTGGAAATGACCGTGGCTATAGTGATCCTGTAGAACGAGTGGTGAAGAGAGAAAAGGGAGAAGAAAAGAGGCCCAAGTCATCATACACTAGTGGAGAGGGCAGCCCACAGTCTCCTAGGGACAAGAGGCCACTTTCTGGGCCCAATATCCGCACCCCTGGCAGTTCTTCTGCAGACGGAGTAGTAAAGCAAACACAGACAGGAAGGCCATTCAATACCTACCCCCGTGCTGAAACAGACCCCAGTAGAGGTGCTGCTCACCAGGTAATAGAAGGAAAACAGGATGTGTTGCTCAGTTGTTAAAAACATTATCACTGGGGTGTGCCAGTTTGTTAGGTATTCCCCTCCCAGTTATAATAATTGCTTACCTTAGACGCTGGAACATTTCTTCTGTTTGCTGAAAATTGCACGAGCCTAGGGGACTGATGTAGGAGTCCCACACTGCAATCTTCTCCTGTCTCCCAGACATCCCTTGCAGCCGATCAGCCCTTGGCGAATGCAGTGAAAAATTGAACTATGGAGACAGGAGTGAAAAGTTGAGATGGGGAAGAAACCGGAGAAGATAGGAAAATCTGGGTTTTTGATGAACTGCACATATGCACCTGGCTAGCACTGTGCAGGGATCCCGAAAGTGTGAGAAGTGGCGACTTGGTGCTCCTACTATAGTACATGAGTTGGTGCAATTTTTAGTAAACAGGAGAACGAACACCAGGATCTCAAGTAAGGATTTTGTAGTGTTCCTAGGAAATTACCCCCCCCCCCCCATTTATTATATACTTCCTTCTCCTTTAAAAAGAAACCCACCCACTTACTAAAGTGCTATGTATGGGAGAAAAATTTAGTTGCCGGACTATTGTAGGGCCTGTCTTTATGTCTATGGATTTACCAGGACTAACTCTTACAGACGCCTTGTGCCTAAATGTAGAAATATATGGCTACTTGATCTTTGACTACTAGAAGTCTTAATTCTTTGTTTTGTGAAACTGATTATATTCCAGACCCTATGTAAATTTTATTGAAAGCATATTCATACTACATGGCTAATAGTCAATACTAGCTTTTGTGAAGTATACTTAACTCTGTAAAGGTATTTATTAGTGTATACATAGAAAAAGTATAGAGCTAAAGTCACCAAATGTGTAATGGTATTCATGCCACAATTTCATTGTAGTCCTTTATTCATTATAGGCATAGAAACCAGGTTCTGGAAAGGGTGTTTCCAAACCAAAAATCTTCTCCTACCCTGCTCAGAGGCCATTCTGCATTGGTGTTTATGGTTTGCTGTGTGTAACATCTTAGCAGTGGTGGGTTGTTGGCTTTAATGTTAGGCCTTGAACGACTGCAGACTGTAGAATATATTTAATATATCCTTACTGAATATTTACTGATTATCGTTTAGGTGTCGGATTCCCGTTCCACTGTTCCACTTGACTCCAAAAGCAATGTAAGCAAAGGCTCTTCCCGTCCTCAGCAAGGACAAGTGAAGCCCAAGCCTCCAGAAAAGCCGCATCCTACACAGCTTGCCCCGCACAGCTCAGATCCTCAGCTCTCCCGTCCTGTTCAGACCCAGCATCCTGCCCAGCCTCGTTCTCCACAGAGGGAGCCACAGCGAGTGTCACACGAGCAGTTTCGGGCAGCCCTGCAAATGGTTGTGGATCCTGGGGATCCAAGGACTTACCTAGATAATTTTATTAAAATTGGGGAGGGCTCAACAGGAATTGTTTGCATTGCTACCATAAAGAGCAGTGGAAAACTTGTAGCTGTAAAAAAAATGGACCTTCGCAAACAACAGAGGCGGGAACTTCTCTTCAATGAGGTGAGATATGCTTTAACTGAAAAAAAATTTCCTTTTCTGAAAATATAAAAATCATGATTTAGAAATCTTAGTGCCATCTTCTGCGGTGTTCACAACTAGTGTGCATTGTAATTTCTACTACATTGTCTAATTCTTTGTTTTCTACTGCAGGTTGTTATAATGAGGGACTATCAACACGAGAATGTGGTTGAGATGTACAACAGTTACCTTGTGGGGGATGAACTATGGGTCATTATGGAATTCCTGGAAGGAGGCGCACTTACTGACATTGTAACACACACAAGGTAAATAGGACAGTGTTTAAAAATACATGCTGGGTCCTGGGACAATTGGATAGGATGCACTGTGCACAAACTACTTTAATTTCTTTCCACTTTCAACATCGTAAACCCTTAATTATAGGAACCTGAACATCTGTACCTCCTGTGGTGCACTTGCGTCATTGTTGTATGCAGCAATGCAGATTCTCAAGGATGTTTCATAGGCTTCAAAACATGGTGAATTATCACTTCGTGGCATAAGCACCGTGTAACTTTCCTATCCAAAATGCCTTATTATTTATTCTAGCTTAATGCACAGAATCCCAATGAATGCTCCACAAGAGCAAGTGATGCAATTTTACAGTGGCCTTTTTTTTTATTTTAAGGGTAAGGGAATATGGGCAATATTGGGTGCTTTGCTCTCGGTACCTTTTTTAGTTTTAGCCAGAGCTCCAAGAAGTACCTTCTTTGTAAATGAAATAGTAACATTGTAAGTTAGGATGACACACGTCCATCAGGTTCCATAGTTTTCTCTGCCTTTATTGTAAAAATACTGTTTGTAGCACTGCGAATAGATTTGTTTTCATTAGAATTTTTTTTTTTGGGCGAAACCCAGAGTTTGTTGGTTTGGTATTGCTCATATCCTATGTCCATGTTGACTTTTGGTTGAGTACGATTAGAATGGCTCTGTGCACACAGTTGTGTACTTTTAGTTCCCAAGATTCTGAAGTTACATGTGGGCACCCTCCTTGACTGCCACTGAAAGAGAGACTGACTTTTAGATCTGCTAAAGTCAGAGTGTGAGTGGACAGTCATTTACCCAATGACATTATCAGAAAATTTCCATTTTGGACAAACCACTCCCCTGTTCACTAGATGTCATATGACTTACCTAGGGTGGCCATGCACAGGCTGATCCTGTATGTTCCCTGACATTTGCTTTTGCTTCAGGATGGATACACTTTATCACCTAACTATCGTTCCATTTGTTAAGGCCAACAGCACAAATGTGTATGTGGATACACTATGCCAGCCAGCACATGGGGCATTAGCAGATGATGAAGTTTGTTTTTGTTACGATGATTTGTTAAGGCCAACAGCACATGTGCTGGCTGGCATAGTCTATCCACATACATTTTCAAACCTGACTGATTGATGAACTAGAAAATGTATGACTTAATAAGTATCACTCAGCTAGGCAGAGTTGCTTCTTGGAGTCACTTGGCAGGCATTGAAAATTACATCAATTTGCTGTATGAGTGGGGATTATTTAGTTGTGGATTAGGGTCAGGTGCAGTTTTTATTACCTGCTCATCACTACTGCCCAGTAGATAGATGTTGCAGACTTTTGAGCAATTAATAATAAAGTAAGCCTCAGTGGATGTGGTATTGACTGTATGATTTGTATTAGAGGTTGTTGACATTACTTTCTCAAAGACAAAGTAATCCCTGAAAATGAGTACTGCATCTGCCTAGATGCTCAGGCTCCCCATATTACTAATGATCCAGGCCTTTCAAGTTGCCATCTTGCTTTTTGTTAGACCATTTTGTGAATGTCATTGATGTTGCACATGCTTTGTTTGCTCTTCTGGCCCGCTGTTGAGAGGCTAAGCTTAGAGGTTGCCTCAAATCATCAAGCATAAAATGAATTTTCATGTCAATTGCAGTGGTTTCTATTGCTTTGTAATATCAATTTCAATTAGTTTTAATCAGCCTTGTATTGCAATTTTCGTTCACTAAACTCTGGTAACTGACAGCAGCACAGAGGTTTTGTTGTGAATCTGCAGAAAAGAGGACAAGGAGCTGTCAGAGACATCTTTAGGGGCACAGATCTTTACTGCTAAAGGGCTGTGAAAAGCTACAAAACATAATTTGCAGCTCTCTAGCCTACTTCCTACTCTAGCCAAATCCCTGAATCCTTTGTAAAGATTTGGCCCAATACTCAGCCTAAGCTGAATCCTAATTTGTATATGCAAATTAGGGGCGGGAAAGGAAAAGGTTGTAAAATGTTTGTTAATTCCTTGTTTTGTGTCAAAAAGTCATCTTATTTCCCTCACACCCAATTTACATATGCAAATTAGGATTCCGATTTAGTTCGGCCATGCACAAGGATTCGTCTGAATCTGAACCTGCTGAAAAATGCTCGAATCCCGAATTGGATCCTGGTTTCGGTGCATGTCTAGTTTTTTGTATCTTATTTTTACTCCAGAACTAAGGTTACCACCTGGCCGTTATGTTACCGGCCTGGCTGGTAAAAATGATGGTTGATCCAAATGTAATTAATAGGGAAAAAAGATAAATCTATAAGAAGGCTGGTATTTTTTTCCAGAAAAGGTGGCAAACGTATCTGATATTCTGTTCTTAAAATGTCTAATTTCATATAATTAGTTTCAGAGACATTTGGTATGCTGAAGGAATGCTTTGTGATGTCTGTGCCTTGAAATCTTTGTCTTGCTCAAGCTGTTTGCCTCTGTGCATTATTGTTTACCTGCCCCAGTACTGCCCATTGTATATGTACATAGATGTAGTAAGGTGTTTGTAAGTAATATGATGCACACAAAGGGTTTCAATCTGTTTCCACCCTGTCGTAATGTTTAAAGAGATACTGACGCCAAAATGAAACTTTTTTTCATTTATCATAGTTTTTTTTAGTGTCAGTATCACTTTAATTCTTCACACTAGTCCTTTATTCAGTGGACCTTTTCTACATATGAACATTCATGTCAATAGCCTCAAAAGCCAATAACCTACTATTATATGTATACTATTTTATTTGAAGAATTAGCATGGTATGAGCCTCATACGATTGTTTTGATCCTCAAAACTTAATTGTTTCTAATGTAATACTCCTCATCATATTATAATAACCTTGTCTCCCACTAGGATGAACGAAGAACAGATAGCTACTGTCTGCGTGTCTGTGCTAAAAGCTTTGTCTGTACTTCATGCTCAAGGAGTCATTCACCGAGATATTAAGAGTGATTCCATACTGCTGACACATGACGGACGGGTAAAGTGCTACTCAGTATTTTACACTCAAACTGCTTTGTAGTGTTTGGTTGCTCCACTGTGGCTTTATGGGTAGTGCTTGCAGTTGTACTCGTGGAAAGCAATGTTCATTAATAAAGCTTACGTGGTACTTACACTTTGGATAAGTAATCCAGATACTTTTTAAAATGACAAAATAATGCCCTTTGTTTATTGGAAGTGTTCAGGTGTTACTATTTGTGTTTTATCACAGAAATGTAAAACAACATACATTTTGTATGAGAAAAAAATTCAGAAAAAAAAAATGTAATGAAAACTCACAAAAGGCTAAAATTCAGGATGTAAAAAAAAAATATACATAATGCGAGGCATTTACATTGCTAGGACACTACTGTACTGTGATTCTGAGCAAACAGTTTTTTTTTTTCTCTCCCTGAATTGCTACCACAATACAACCACTAAATTCACAATGGTATATTTACCCCTCCAAATTATCTCTGTATTTATGCAACATATTCACTTTTGAAATCTTTCCACTGTTTAATAGGTGAAACTTTCAGATTTTGGATTCTGTGCTCAAGTTAATAAGGAGGTGCCCCGCCGCAAATCCTTAGTTGGCACACCTTACTGGATGGCCCCAGAACTAATTTCACGGCTACCATATGGACCAGAGGTAAAGTGCACAGTGTTGTAAGGCAGAGGTAAACTCTGATTGCACACTTACCTGTGCTGAACCTTGTATTTTGTCCTTGCATGCAGGTGGATATTTGGTCTCTTGGGATAATGGTGATAGAGATGGTGGATGGAGAACCTCCTTATTTTAATGAGCCTCCACTAAAGGCAATGAAAATGATCCGGGACAATCTTCCGCCCAAGCTAAAAAATGCACAGAAGGTAAACCATTTTACAATGTAATGTGCATATATATTTGTATAGCTGGCTGTGTGCAACTCCACTGGAAGAATCTGCGTCGAGGGGTAAGTATGGAGTATGGGGCATCTCCCCGGGGGTAGTTAGCCTGGGGGGACAAGGGAGGGGGTCTACCTGGGAGTGGGGGGTATGGTTTTTTTCCCCACAGGTTGATTTTTCCTTTAAGGTACGAATATCTAATTATGGAAAGATCCATTATCCATAAAACCAAAGCTCCCAAGCATTCTGGATAACCGGTCCCATGCCTTATTTTCCTGCTTTTAAATGTAAGATTCATTAGTTACTGTAGTGCCCTTGTTCCAGTGCAAAGGAGCTGCATTAGAAACCCTGCATTATGTATGAGCACTATAGTTCTCTTATTGAGAAACGTTATATGTTGTATTCCCTGCAGCCCCATATTAGACATGTTTCATTTACCTGGTGAATCTTTACTGACAGAATACAGATATATCTGTTGCAGTGAGTAGTGTGGTTATACATAAATGTATAAAATATAAAAAAAATTACTTATTGCTTTGGACTGGCCCATTGATAGTAAAGGATAGGAGAACATCACTAGAACCTGAATATTCGCATCTACACAAGTCTCATTTGTTACCATGTCAGCATAAACTTTAAAAAAATTCCCTATCCTGAATGTGTGCCCCTCACTGAATAGGACTGACTATGAACAGAAAATATGTCACTAGAAGTCCAGAATAACGGTACTAACATGCTGTACCGAAGCACACTAAAACGTAAGACACAACATAAATATAAGTTGCAAAGAGCTATATGTTCTATGTTACTGTGCCAGTAAATGGCAGAAAACCTTTTTTTTTTTTTTTTCAGCCAGCTTGCTGAACTTTTGACAAGTGTCTGAGTTTCTGGCAGTAGCAAGTGCATATTTTTTTTTAATTGCTATTAACACTTAGTTGCCGCTTGTTACCCTTGTAGTAGTTTGTAAATGTGTGCTTCCTGCTAAATCTGGCAGGAGAAATGATGTGGTTGTCATGATCAGTAGAGATCAGAATTCTCTTGGAGGATTATAGTTAAAGGCCGTTACCTGGCAATTTGTAGATAATTACAATCTGTTATTTTGGGATTAAGTGGAAGGTGATTGCTCTGGCAGTAAACGTTATATGACTACTCTTAGACAATCTGGCAGTAGCTATCTGTTAAAATAGCTGGCAGTAGATATGTTATACATAACAGTGTGATCATCCCCTTTTGGCATATTTCTATGTAAACACTGGTGTTAAATGGGGGCGAATTCCCCTTTAAAGTAATTTCTGAATCTAATAGCTCTGGTGCACCAATTTGTAAAAGTGAAATTAGCGCTCCATGTATATAAATACCATAGTACCACAATATTACTCGTAGCTTGGTTCATAGCAAGTAATAAATGGCACTAAAAAACCCCTGGCGCAGTACTTATAGCAAACGATAATATGGTTGCTTTTAAACAGGTTAGTGTCTATTATTGCATAATACCAATGAATGCCCCCATTTCCAGTCCAATCAGGTGACATTATATATTGGTGCATTGTACTCTTTAGGCTAAGGCTAATGCCAAAAGCTTGAGCATTTTCTGGCCAAAAAAATTGCCACCTTCTAGACTGTCACTTGGCCAAATTCTACCTTAAAAAGTGTGATGTAGCAGATCCCCAAACTGAATCAAAATGTACACAATTTACAGAACTTAATAGAAATTTACTTTACTTGCTTAGGTTATTTACATATCAAACAAAGACAGTGCAGTGAAGATTGACAGGGGCCCTTTTTAAGGAAAAAGGTCCCCAGTCGGTACCGAAACGTTGGTTCATAATGCACTTTTGCATCATTTTGTGAAATAAATCACCTTTTTTTGAATCGGTGTTTGCTGATCCTCCATTCCTATATATATATATCTCGTTTCGATCCCTCTCGGGGATCTTTCCCGAGAGGGATCGAAACGTTGGATGTAAATTCAGCAATAAACACAATTGAGCACTAGAAGCAAGGAGTGTGCGGATCCTTTATATTCTATACAAC
>CM044445.1:63285986-63308124 GCA_024363595.1 Xenopus borealis
ACCAAACCATAACCTACAGAAATTGTGTAGTACAAACAGTAAATGGAGCAAACTGTAGAGAGCCTGCTACTTGTGAGAGTTTACAGCATCGGCAAAAGTAATTATTTTACAGAAATGGAAAAGGAAATCCCATTAATCACAACAGAGCATGGAATTGTGGAAACAAGCCCTCTTGCTAATGTTGTGGAAGACTTTCTGTGAATGCTGTCTATGGCTTAGCACCAACACAAGTACAATATTCATCAGATTACTTAATGCAAAGCATTGACAACAGAAATAAATAAAACAATAAAATAGCAGGATGCTTCTACATGGCTCTTGCAGAATGCATTAAAAAAAAGATATTAAAAAAGAAAAAAACTGTATTATGATTGCTGCCTTTCCATCACAGAGCAAAGAAATATGGCTGTGGGCTCTATATGGATTGCTAATATTCTGATTGCTGCAAGGAGAGCTTTGGAAGGTCACTCACATAGGTCACTTTATCCTCACAAAATAAAGAAACCTGACGTAATTGCATGAAAAAAAGAACATTGATCAAAAAAAGGGCAATGGGGCAGTTACTGTATATTTGAAGGAGCTGGATACCACCATAATCATAAGGGGTTTGCACAAATCTTTAAAATCTAAATAAAATACAGCAACTGGGACAATAATTTACATTAAATGCCATATTGCTACAATAGCAATAAAGCAATGTACAAATTAAGACCAGTTTCTCTGCACCGTTAAGGTATGCAATAATAAAGCGGTTCCAAGAATCAAAGTGGATCAATCTGATCTTCCTAGAGATTAAAGGGGTTGTTCACCTTTGAGTTAACTTTTAGTATAATGTAGATAGTGATATTCTGAGACTATTTGCAATTGGTTTTCATTTTTTATTGTTTGTGGTTTTATAGATATTTAGCTTTTTATTCAGCAGCTCTTTATTTTGCAGTGTCAGCAATTTGGTTTCTAGGGTACAAATTACCCTAGCAACCCTGCATTGAATAAGAGACTGGAATATGAATAGGGGATGGACTGAATAGAATAATAAGTAATAAAAAGTGGCAATAACAATACATTTGTAGCCTTATAGAGCATTTGTTTTTAGATGGTGTCAGTGACCCCCATTTGAAAGCTGCAAAGAAATAGAAGAAAACTGCTAATGATTAAAAAACTATGAAAAATAAATAATGAAGACCAACTGAAAAGTTTCTTAGAATTGACCCTTCTACAATATACTAAAAGTTAACTTGAAGGTGAACCACCCCTTTAAGGGGCATAACTTTGTCTGCATATGACTGCTCTACTCATTATCTTATCTTGAGATTTTTCATGGAGCAAGTTATATCTGTTTTTAATAGCAAAAGCAAACAGATTAGATTTTTAACAGGTAAACTGTCTTTACTGCTTTAAAGATTTATGGGGCACTTGCTGAATTCCAGCAGTTGTTTGGTGCTTGCTGCTTTTAAACAATACAAACCAATAAAAATGAGAATAGATGCACCCCCCGGGCACATCTGTTTTGTGTGTGTGTGTGTGTGTGTGTGTGGTGTTCAGCCAGAAAGGAGACTTTCATGCTCTGTGCAAAACTCTTTGTAAGAACCCTGTAATTGTTCCATTAGATTACAGCAGGGATATGTGTGTTTCTCACTGTATAATGTCTCAGGCATTGTTTGTTTCTCATTCTTTGATTGTGTAAACACACTGAACACTGTGTTATTATTATCATATATTTCTAAAACACAAAAATATTCTGCTGCTTGTACAGAATTGAGCATTGAACATTGAACATTCAAGAGAAATACAAAAAAAAAAACACAATAGCCCATATAAACGGTAAAGAGGGCCCTGCCCAAAGAGTTTATTGCTCTATAGTGTGGCTTTAGTTAACAGGGATTCTGTCATGATTTTTATGGTGTCGTTTTTATTTCTAAATTAAACTCTACCATATAATATTTTATTCCTCAACCAACAATGCTTTTTCCTTTTGCTTGATCATGTGCTTTCAGAAAGAGGCAGCAGTGTAGGTATTGTTTCTCCTTCTCACTGTAACAAGGGTCGCCACCATTTTAGGAAAAAAATACTGGCCTTCCTATATATTTGGCTTTTTTTCCTGTTCATAACATTGGATTTAACCAGCAAAAATACTGGCCAGGCCGGTAAAATACCGGCCAGGTGGCAACCCTAACTGTAACTGAAGGAGTCACAGTTGGACTTGGATTTTTACTACTGAATGCTATTCTCATTTCTACCAGGGAGCTGTTATCTTGTGTCAGGGAGCTGTTGTCTTGTTGAATTCCCATTTTTCTGCTGATGGGCTGCTGTGCAGCAGTGCAGAGTGACTGAATTATCAGAGCACAAGTCACATGACTGAGGGCACCTGGGAAACTGATGACATATCTAGCCCCATGTCAGATTTCAAAATGAAATATAAAAAATCAGTTTGTTCTTTTGAAAAATAGATTTCAGTGCTGGAGCCGCACTATTAACTGATGCATTTTGAAAAAAAAAACATTCATGTGACAGAATCACTTTAACTCTCTTTTCTGACACACTCATTCACCACACAAAGCTGTTCTAACCCCATGCAAACTTTTTTTGGCCCCAAATAGCACAAACTATTATCTGAGAACTGAGGTCTAGATTTTAAACAGAGAAATGCTGCAGTACCCGCTATCTCTGAGCACTTGTGGTAGTCTGTTCCATAGCTCAGATAGAATGATGTCCTATAGCAGCTTTTTGCATACAAGCCAGAGACAAGGAATAAAAAAGGCAACTGCTCATCTTGGGACATTTGCTGGCAGGATGCAGGCAAACATAATGAAAAGACAAAAATTGAATCTGACATCTTTTCCTCTTCCAAACATTGGCTGTCAAAGTCATCAATAGCCCTGATTGGCCAATAGTTTGGGGCTACTGGCTAGGTGGCATAAATAAGTCTGGCTTTAAGGGAAGGCCTCCAAAACCTGGGTCTAGGACAGTACAATTTTAGGGGAGTCATGCCACCCAGCTGTATCTACTGCATAATTCTTTATGTGCACCGAGAACTAGGCACACAGGAGATTAAATCCCTCACATTAAATCTCTCTCAATCTCTGCAAAGTCCCCAGTAAAGGGCACTCGCATGTCAATGGGGGAAGGAGGTGTAGGCACACAGGCCGAGCCCTCAATTGGTTTGTGAGTGTAAATGAGCCCCACAGTCTTTAATCTGCAAATGGACATGTCACTTGGGATACACTGACTAGCTCAAACTACTTGACAACATTGTTTCTGGCACATGGCTATAATAAATATCCATCTCTTTTGGGCTCTGACCCTAGACTGTAGAGCAGGGTTCCCCAACCTTTTGAACCCGTGAGCAACATTCAGAATTAAAAGCAGTTGGGGAGCAACACTGTATGAAAACTGTTCTTGGGGTGCCAAATAAGTGCTGTGATTGGCCATTTGGTAGCCCCTATGTGTATTGTCACCCTACATTGAGGCTCTGTTTGTCAGTGCACCTGGTTTTTATGCAACCAAAACTTGCCTCCATGCCTGGAATTTAGAAATAAGCACCTGCTTTGAGGCCTCTGGGAGCAACATCCAAGGGGTTGGAGAGCAACATGTTGCTCACGAGCTACTGGTTGGGGATCACTGCTGTAGAGCCTCTTGATTTTAGAAGGTAAACAGGTTTAAATGGGACTTGATATTTTTACAGGGGAGATACAAGTCTGCTTAATATATACCCAATCAGTTGGCTAATGCTTTATAAGTGTAAAACTCTGTCTCTGTTACTGTAATCAATCTTTTAATTGAAAAGCATAGGATTCCTCTTTAGCAGGAAACCATGTATGACTGGAGTTGTTGTCCCTGACTCAAGTAGCATAAGACACAATATAAAGTGCTGTCCAGTGCATGTGTCTATCTTTTAATGTATGTGTGTATCTATGTAGCTATGTATCTATCATATATTGATCTATATACATATTTAATTTCTTTAAAGGGACACTGTCATGGGAAAACATTTTCTTTCCAAAATGCACCAGTTAATAGTGCAGCTCTGACAGAATTCTGCATTGAAATGCATTTCTCAAAAGAGCAAACAGATTTTTTCAAATTTCATTTTGAAATCTTACATGGAGCTAGACATATTTCCCAGCTGCCCCAAGTCATGTGACTTGTGCTCTAATAAACTTCAGTGACTCTTTACTGCTGTACTGCAAGTAAGCAGCCTAACAACAAAATGATGGCAAGGTAACCTGAAACAGCTCCCTAACACAAGATAACCCACTGCATTCCATTCAGTTACATTGAGAAGGAAAAATAACAGCCTGCCAGAAAGCAGTTCCTTCCTAAAGTGCTGGCACAAGTCACATGACCAGGGACAGCTGGGAAATTGACAACATTTCTAGCTCAATGTCAGATTTCAAAACTGAATATAAAAAAAAAAAGTCTGTTTGCTCTTTTGAGAAATGGATTTCAGTGCAGAAGTCTACTGGAGCAGCCCTATTAACTGATGTGTTTTGAAAAAAACATCTTTTCCTATTACAGTATCCTTTTAAGAACAGAAAAGAATAATAGAATTATCTTGTAAAATATTTTTTAAATTAAATAGGAAACTGATTTATGACAGTTATTGGACAAAGGCTGAATGGTTAAGCTGCCCCTAAGAAAGTGTAACTTGCACCAGCAGGCATGTGTCCAAAGACTAACTGCGTGTTCCCTGGTAAGTATGAAAAATACAAGCCAGTTAGGATGCTGAGTGGGAAATGTAGGGTGCAGAGCTCTTCTATCCAATTATAACCAGGGGCTGTCATTCCAGGGTGATGCTTCTTTCAAATCTTATTTCATTTCAAACAACAGTGTTATGTCTGCTGCATAAATCATATCCTGATACTGTATTATTGCCGCCGCATGGAAAAGCCGACATTTAATGAAAACTCGCAAGAAAAAGTTCTGCTGCAGAAATGACTTGTCTATAAATCTATTGTATTTCTGCAAATTAACTTTTGAATTCAGATTCTCCCAGAAGTTACAGAGCCCTTATTGTAATCAGCTGTACAACATATCCTTATAGAGAAAAAAACATATACCTGTATATGTTTTATAAGCGATACAGCCTAGGCTAGCTGAAACTTTTCAAGTCAAATGTAAAGAGAAATTGGTTACCAAGTGGCAGGTGCTAAGCAAAAATAAGTGAAGCAGGATCCTCCGTCCCTTCCAAGAACAGACAGACAGATGTTTCCCTGCTTTGTAGGCTGCGGCATGTTATCTGCCTCATTCTTCTCCTCACGTTCTCTCTGTCTCTTTTCTCCTCTTCTCCTGGGGGCTCAGCTCTAACTCAGCAGCATGAAGGTCATATACACCTTGGCTAAAACAGCCCCATTGACTTTAAAAAAAAGCAATAACAGTTTATAGCAGGAAATTGATAACTCTTAACCCTGTCTTGTCAAAAAGTAAAGTTATATTTTTCACCTCCATCTGTAGCTGCAGATATAGAACAGGCAGATTTAAAGCAACCACTAACTGGCATCTCACACACACTATACCATACTTATTACAAACAACCTGCTAATTAATGGTTGGAACTTTCCACAATATTTCCCCTTACATTTTATTTCACTATTGATCACATACTGTATACGGTATGTCCCTGTCATCTACAATTGTAGCACCCACTTTCCCTGCTTATATGTGGCATACTTACAGATCCCCACCCCCACCTGTCTATTAACAGGGATGATTGACATACCATCTCTAAATTCACCGGGTACGTATCTTATTGCAGTGTCTCAGGGTACTTCGTTCTGACCATCAACCATCACATTACCTCAAGAAGTTTTATTTCCCTTGACATTCTCATTGGTGATCCCTGTCATTTATTTATGTAGGATATGAGCTATAGGAAGCTTGTGAGCTTGACTGCCTGTAACCAGACTTCTAAAGGATGAAGCAGTGGCTGTTTTTATAGGCAGTTTATTTTTAAATACGTATGCTACAAAATTTGACCTTTAAGTGTGCCATTTCCCAATGCTGTGTATGTACAGTATGCATTTATGTAAATTATGCTGCGTATGCCGCATAATACAATTCTATTATACAGTAATAGCTGCGACAGGGGGACAAGCATTTCAATAAATAAGTATAAATATACACAATAACAAATATTAAATGGCAATGTTAAGAGAGGCAGGAGGAACCAAGTCTTTACCCTGTAGAGCTTACAATCTACCCCAAACCAGGAAGCTAATTAATCAAAATGCTAAATATTGATTGTTAGATAAGTGTTTTTTATCACTTATCTTGCAATTCAGACCACTTGCTCATCGTTTAGTCTGCCCTGCAAACCACCATCTGGTTGTAAGGATAAATGGGACCCTACTAACCAGATATTTTAAATTCCAAAGTGGGGAGCTGCAGAGAAAAAAGGTGAAATAATAACACATAATAAATAATAACACATAGGGGCAAATTTACAAAATTCACGTGAA
This sequence comes from Xenopus borealis, assembly GCA_024363595.1. Taxonomy (NCBI): domain Eukaryota; kingdom Metazoa; phylum Chordata; class Amphibia; order Anura; family Pipidae; genus Xenopus; species Xenopus borealis. The sequence continues at coordinate 63,292,442 of CM044445.1, forward strand.
TGGATCGAAGTTCGATTTTTTTCGGATATTTGAATATACAAATTTGGCCTCTTCGATCATTGAATACCGAATTATCGAATGATCGGATATTCGATCATTCAATGAACGAAAGGATTTTAAATTTTAAAATCCTTCGAATGCCTACTTCGCCAGATTGAACCTACCGAATACCAATAGAAGCCTATGGGAACCCATCGGTATTCGATCGTACGATTCATCGAGAAATCGAATATCGAGCAAAAAGATAGCCTAAAACTATTCGATAAGCATTCGATAGTCGAATGCTTATTGGATTTTGAATAAATTCGTAGGATTTTTGGGGAATAATAGTAAATTTGCCCCATAAAGTAAGGCCAATTACAAATTGCTGTAGAATACCACTGTAGTAAGACAAAAAGTTTTGCCAATAACAGCTGAAAAGTAGTTAATTTACAGTTTGTTGCAGGTCACCACTTTCTTCTGTTTAGTTATAACCTGTGTCTAAAGCTTCAGATAGTTTCCTGCAAAGTTGGGTGGAAGTAAAGCACTTGTCAAAATAATGACGAAGTAACTGAAGTAGAAGAATATTAAATATCAAAGTCATTTCAATGACTTTGCCAGGACTATACCAGGGTAGCAAAATATCTCATTTTGTCAAATAAATTTCTTTTTTCCTCCAACTGGAAATATTAGGATATCATCAAGCCTGAGCTGTAAAGTAATGTCTGTGCACTTTTACGTAAAGTAGATTGTGATATTTATAAATATGGAAAACATGAGTAAACCTGGGCAAAACAGAAGTTACTCTGAAGGCTGTAAAGAGGGTTCTACTTGTCAGTGGCCTCAACAGTTAAATTGCTAATGCATAATTGTATTATAAGAACATATATTCAGGCATGCTGTACAATGGATGGGGAAAATACCAATAGTAGACAGAAAAAAATGTATATTTTCGTTGCAGCAAATTTAGATTCAGCTCTTTGTTAAAGCAAAGAACTGTATATCAGCAAGTTCCAGCATCTGTTGCATTCCCAGTAAAGACTGATATCAAATATAGTAAATCCAATACAAACAGTGAACATCTGCTTTTCTGAGCAAGTAAATGTTGGCATGGCAATGCCTTGTTAATTGACTGTGCAGCACAGACCCCTAAAATAGAGGCAAAGGCTCATGCTGCAAGGGATGAAATGTATACGGAAATTTATACATCTGCAGCCTTTCTATCCATTAGTACTATGGATAGTAGTACTATGGATTTGTCTGTTGTTGTAACACTAGTAGGCTGACGCCGAAAATCTCATGAAACCGAATCTGAACCTCCCATTAACTTAAATGAAAATACTTTTAAATAGAAAAATTGGTGGTTTTCAACCTTTAAATGCTTTAAGTGCTCTAGTCTAAGTCAGTAGGCGTTGTAGGCAGCAGCGTTATATGTATTTAACTGACTGAAGAGCCACAAGTGCTATCAGCCTTAAGCTACTGGGGCATTTGGCTTCCTTGGGAGAATTAGGTGAAACATTTTTCCCTCTTCAAATCAAATCTCGTTCAGTTTTTATGTTATAGACCATAAAATAATATTTCCTCTTTGATTTGACCCTTTGAGAAAGATTCAATTCAGTGAGAAAAAGGTTTATCCCATGAAAAGTCATGGGCAAAGATTCAATTTGAGATGCAATTAAGTTCAGAAAAACGTATCTTACAGTTTATCACATGAAAAGTCATGGACAAGATTCAATTTTAGATGCAATTCAATTCAGAAAAAAACACATCTTACAGTTTATCAAGTGAAAACTCTTTTGAAGTCCTATGAGAAAAACTGGAACTGAATTTGGAGAAAAATGTTTACTCCACAAATTGAATCTCGTCGATGACTTTTCATGTGAAAAACCATGAGATAACTTTTTCTCGCTGATTTGATTCTTGCCCTTTATGTGAGTAGTGAACATATTGCACATGCTGTCAAACACACAGCTTATTGCATTCTCTGGCAATAGGGAACAGCACTACTTATAGCTTTCTTTATTCAGTTTGTAGGATGGTTGAAGCCCTTGCCCAACAGATCATTTGTGAGCCAACACTTTGAAAACAATTTTATTTGTTTGCTGCCATTCTTCTCTTTGAAAATAGACTTGAACTTGTAGTCATAATAATTATAAACAGTCAATAGCTTGTGCATAGCATCTTAAACAATTTCTCCCTCAGAGTATTTTATTTTACATTAATAACTTATGCTTCACTTTCTCAGTCCAAGTTGAGGTAAATGCTTTTCCAATAACTCACATAATTCTTCCCTCATTCACCCTCTCATTTTCTGTCTGCAATATGATTAGAAATTGTAACTCATTTCTGTGTTTGCTCTCTTTCTGGTTCTGCTGCTTTACACTGTTCACAATGACCTCACAACTGTAAAGGCAGTTACTTCTCCTCACACAGGAAGCCATGCCCCCCTTCCCAGGCATTCTTATTAAATAAAATAAATTAAGGTACTGTAGTTAATTTTTGGTGCATGTATGAGCCCTCACTGCAATGCCTTCTATGTCTTCCCAGATCAGAATGATAGTTTTACGCTCTCACTAAAACACCCATCCCTACCCCTCTCTGCTGCATATATCCCAACATTTTGGAATTAAAAAGAGGGACAGTTTGTCTAATGAAGGTGAATTGCCCTTTAAGCTGTGAATTTAAATTCTCCAAAGAGACCTATTTATCTTAATTGTTACAATTACTTATTTGCTATTTGCTGTCCTTCATTTTGCAATCATGGGATATATTTAAATATTTTAAAGAGGTTTCCCAGCACAATATATAAAATGCATGACATTTATATTCATGTTTTCCTAGAAACCTTCTGGTAACACAATAGATATTTGGCACTACAGCTGTATTGCAAATTCATACAATATATTTCATCATGTATTTCATTATGTTTATATTTTATGATGAAAAAATACAGTGCATAAATGTTGTATTTGTAAAATAAATGTCATGCTACAATATGTCATGTGTGTAAATTGTGCCCTGTATTATACCAATCCCTGTTGCTCTGAAAGATAAACAACTGTGAATGGCTGTGCATGATGCATAATACATTATATATCTAAACATTCATACTTTGTCACTTATTGTCTTTCTTTGTTTGTGCTGCATAACGCATTTTAAGTATTTTTACCTGGAAAAGAAGTTATGTGAATTTGTAATTCTAATAACACCTTGAGAAGAACCTAGTATTGTTCATGGCATTAAAAGCATATTTTCACATTTCTGGGAAAAAGACGTTACCAGGTCAAATCTCTTACTGTTGATTGAGAACGCTGCCAGTGTGATCACATAGGGAATGATTATGCTGGTAAACATGAGAAATGTTGTCTTATAAGTAACAGAGGGAAATGGTCTGTATTAGCAGTTGAGTTTTTTTTAGCAATTTGTCCTATGGCAACTTTGTACCTGTGCTTGCAGAGAGACAGTGGACTAGGGTTGATGCTGAGCGGATATCCAAATATTGCTACTGAGAGAGTGCATTATGAATCAGTAATAGAGAACTCTGAACTAGCACTGCAGTACAGCGCAGTACAGTTTTTCTTTCCAATCTCTTATGGATATGAGAGCCATACTGTAATACAGTACAGACTGTAATGTGTACATCAGGGAAGCAAGTACCATAGGGAATGCCTCCCCCCCTCCTGACAAACTGTACAGATGAGTGAAACCATTTAGCAAATTTTTGAAATCATGGTAAATGTAATGTTTCAGTGCTTCAAACTAATTCTCCTAAAATGGAGCTAAGGACCATGACTAGAACTAAAAGCAATTTCTTGTCAAACTGAATAACAAAACAATTTCAGTCCCCAAACTAGGTGTGTAACAACAAGAAAAAAAGATGAACAAGAATATTACAATGGCTGCATATGACATGCATTTTCATCCCCAGGGACAGGCAGAACAATTGTTATGCTACTGAAACAGCTGCTTTTGAAATAAAATATTAGCCCAGTTGCTTCTAGCTCTATTGGCATAACACAACTGTACAGCTCCAGAAATAGAAATACCGCAAAGAAACATTTCAGAGATACAGTTGCAGACAGTTATACTATAACAACTCTGAGTAATTGAGAGATATTACCGCATAGCAATAATCTGTGTGTGTGTGTGTGTGTGTGTGTGTGAAGAAAACAAAATAAAAATCTTCAACTTACTGTATATGATACTTTTCCATTTTACTCTGCTACTACTAATCCATGGCATGTTGAAATATGTTGATTGAACAGAAGCTGCCGTATAAAGCTCTCAACCTTTCTGGTTCACACAATGGTAAAGGAACTTACAAACTGCAGTATGTATCAGCCTAGTGCTGTATCCATAACACTGTGTGGCATTTTGTATTTGCAGTCACAAGCACAGGGGCTGGCAGCTGACAGCCATAGAATACAGTACATTACTCTACTATAATAAAATATATCAGTCTCAGCTCCACAATGTTTGTATTTTGTCAATCATGCTTCTTGCGCAGTTAATGCACTTATTGTGATATATATATATATATATATAGTAAACCCCCAATTTCATAGATAATAATGAGTAATGTATGTAAAGTACTTTGGGTTAAAAATGAATATCATCTTCAAGAATGGTCCCTTTATATGAGTTCCCTATAGATCTGCTATGGTCCCTGTCTGTGTTTCAAATAAGGGGTTGGGTGTGTGCTAATGGTCCCTGCCAGAAGCACAGCAGAAGGGGGGACAGCTAATCACAACCCTGCAATCACACAAGCAAAGACAGACTTCAGGTCTCTATCAGGTCAGCCTAGCTGTTGATTGGTTTGTATTCTACAGCACAGTGTGCTAATGTCCGACAGTTCCCCTGAACAGCCTGGGAAAGGAGGCAGCCAGAAGTGGATCTGATGGGCGGGACTATTAGGGGCCGATTTACTAAGGGTCGAATTTCGAGGGAATAGTGGGGAATAAAATTTTGAATATCGAATTGAAATTTTTTTAGCGCAATTCGATCGATCAAACAAACGATCGTATAGGGAAAATTCGATCGATCGAATATTCGAATCAAATTCGAATCAAATATTTGAACGATTTTTAGTGATCCCCATTTCGGTAGGTTTAATCTGGTGAAGTAGCTGATCGAATTTTAATATAAAGGTGAAGTATTCCACCATCGAATTTTTGAATATTTGAATAAAATTAAATTCGAATTCGAATATTCGAATCATTCGAATTCGAATATTCGATGGTTGAATTTTGTTGAATTTGCCTAATTTGCATATTCAAAATTCGAATCTCTTTGAAAATTCGATCGAATATTCGAATCCCTCCTGTGAATATATTTGAATTTAGTAAATCACAGTAAATCTGGGTTTTTGCAAAAATATTCATTAAATCAAGCCCACTTTTCAATAAATCAGACTGCTTTTTTGAGCACTTTCATTCTATATTTAAAAGAGTATGATTCACTGGTAAATTATTATTCTTTTACAAAAGCAGGGAAGTGACATTCTCATTCCCTTGCACTTTTGATTAAGCTTGGCTTTAAATATCTTGTATTGCAGTAGCTCTGAAAGCATAATAAGCTATCTCCTAATCTGTTTATGAGCTACCTCATTCAGCAAACAGGTTCAAAGGCTTTTAACTACATTGAAAAGAATTTATTTTTACACAGCCTCAAACAACAGAAGAAACTCTTCTATAAAAATACTCGCATGTCCCTCCCAACTCTTGTACAGACATTGTGCTGACCCTGATGGAAGAAGGGAGGAGATGTTTAATTAGGAGCTCTGCTAATAGTCATGAAGATTAATTTATTCTCTGCCTGCAATGCTTCTGGGACTTTTAATGGGTGCCTAATAAGACATCAATTAGATATCTGTATCAATGTAATATGGAGTAAGGATGTCAGAGGCCCTGTTCCAGCTGCAAGATATTAGCTACATTAGCGGAGAGGGTGACACAAACAGAAACAAACTGTTAAACCTGTTTAAAAAAGAAGAAAACAGACAGTCACCTGGAAAAAAGGAATTAAAGAGAAAGACAATCATGAAGCTAAGAAATGGAGCAGGCAGGAAATAAACACAGTGGATCAGAAGAAGAACTCATGTAAATGATGAGCTTGTGTAACATCTGTTATGGCCCCTGTGGAAGGGAGAGGTGACAAGGTGAAATAGTTGCCAGAATGTAAAAATTGTACATAAGAACTATTCATTTAATGTGTTGACTACATAAATTTATGCAATACTGTTAAAGGCAGAGGAACTCTAGTAGTTGCTCAAATTGTATGTAACAATGAGCCTGCATGTTGTATTTACAAACTTCTCACTGGTTCCAGTATTACATTTAGATTTTCAGATGCAAGGAGTCTGACTGGTAAAATGGGAGAGCTGGAGGTGGTGAGTCAGGTGGGAAATTATGATGTGATTGGTGTGGCCGAAACATGGCTGAAGGAGTCGCATGACTGGACAGTTAATATCAGCGGCTATAAGTTGCTTCAGAGGGACTTAGGCAATAGAAAAGGATGTGGGGTATGTTTGTTAGGCAGGATTTAGCTAATATAAAGGAGGAGGTTGTGGTAGAAATGAGGGTGCTGAAGCCTTATGGTAGAGTCCTGCAACGGGTCGGGTACCCGCGGGTTACACACAAAAACCGGCGGTACCCTGCGGGTTGCGGGTAGGAGATCTGGGTGCAGGTATAGACGCAGGTCGGCGGTTCTGTGGGTTGCGGGCCGTGGGTCTTCTCAATAGCGATTTTTACAAATTTTTCTGATCACGCCTACTTCTGGTTACAATGACAGCACTTCCTGATTCTTGATAGTCAGCATGACAGCACTTGACTCTTGATGGTCAGCGGGTCCGGGTTGAGGATAATATACTTGCGGGTCGGGTAGTGGGTCCAGGCAGTTAAGAATGTGGGTTCCTGGTCTGGTTTGCAGGTTGCAGGTATGGGTCAGGTACAGGTTGCAAAAAATGGACCCACACAGGACTCTACCTTATGGGTGGAGCTCTGGACTGATTGTATAGAATCTAGCAAAAAAAATGTAGGAGTATGTTATAGACCCCCTAATGTAAGTGAAGAAGAGGAGGCTAAGCTCCTGATGCAAATAGAAAAGGCTGCTAGCTTGTGGAAAGCAATGACAATGGGGGATTTTAATTATCCAGATTCTGAATGGAGTCAACAGTACTGCCAAGACAGTTAATGGGTGCAAGTTTATAAACTTGTTGCATGACAATTTTATGGCACAGGTTCTTGAGGAACCAACCAGAAAAAATGCTATACTGTATCTAGTGATCTCTAATGACCCAGAACATATAGTAAATGTGTAAGTAATTGAACCCACGGTTAATAATGTGATCTCAATTAATGCCTGGGGCAAAAACCAAATATACACTGGGGCATTCAGAAAATCACTTTTTAGTGCCTTAAGGGCTGCCCTTCAGAGCATAGATTAGGCAGGGCATTAAGTTTTCAGCTAAAAAAAAAACACAGAACAGAAATGGAAGTCAATTAAAATATTAAATTGTTAGTGTTCTCAATTTAGTCCCTTAAGTTGTAAATGTAGACCAAGAACCAAGAATGAGGGACGTTATGAATGATAACTATTAGTACAAGTTGATCCAGGGACTGGTCCGATTGCCATCTTGGAGTCAGGTAGGATTTTTTTCTCCCTCTGAGGCAAACTGGAGAGGCTTCAGATGGGTTTTTTGCCTTCCTCTGAATCAACTAGCAGTCAGGCAGGTTATATACAGACTTAAAAGGTTGAACTTGATGACTCCTGTTCACCTCCCTTGCAAAGGGATAATAACAGTTATAATAGTATTTAAAAAAAAAAAAAAAATGTCAGGATCCATAACTGATTTCCAGTGGCTTATAGTCTGAGCTGAATAGCTGCATAACAGTCAGTGCATAAATATGAATTGTCAATGCAAAAGCAATACTGTAAGTACAACTTGGATCCCAGGAAACGACATAAATCATACAAATAGCTCCATATTCTTAGCTCTGCTATGTTCCATATGTCACTGTTACCTGTTTTGTCCACGTCTTGTTTCGTGCACATTTAAATTCCCTGCCATTAATAATGCAGTATTTGATGTGACTTCTGTGTGACCACAGATGGAAAGTGTGCAAGTTATTTCATACTGCTTCTTGGGATGACATACACTGCAAGACATTTCCACCATTACTTTACCACATTAAATCGCAGAGGAATACAATATTTTATCCATTCTTTAAGATTCCCAACAGTATTTATCAGAGATCCCACTTTCCAGTGTAATCACCTTACTGTACTAAATACATTTACCAAATAAAGTGGTACATAGCAGAATGTCAGTCATCAGTAGATGGATCACAAGTATATATATAGACTAACTTTATCCAAGCCTTTAAATAGAGAGATTGTGTATGGAATGAGGACCTATTTTTCTGATGCAAAGTGGTTTATCAGCTTGTCAATATGGTGCACATTGTGTGCTATGTGTCATTTTTGAACTGATTGTAAAATCTTAAGACACAGAAAACGAGCTCAAACAAGTGCAAAACTTCTTGAATAAATTCATCCCAATCAGTAGGGGAGCACTCTTGGGTGAATAGACTAATAGACCATACAGAAGGTAGAAAGAATCTCATACTTGGGGCTATATAAATTAGAGTACATTGTAAAAATCGCATCATTAATTTAGTTTAGCTCAAGAAAGCCAAATGCTTTAAAACAAGAAAAAGCATACGTCTGCAACAAACATTGTGTGTCATATTCCCACACATGGTGGCACAAAAAAAGCCTCTGAACAGCCTTCAAAATGAGTTGATGAAAAGGAAGCATCGGGATATTTGTGGTTTGGATTAATACTGTGAGGTCAAACAAATGCTATGAGTTTAATTAGGCAGGATTATTAACTGTTGGATGAATAACCAGTATTACTAAAAATAGGCCAGAACCAAACTTTGTTAATGATCCCATGATATGTGTGTGTGTTTGAGAGATGAAGTTTATGTGTGTTTGTATGTGTGTACAAGTATGGGATCTGTTATCTGGAAACCCGTTATCCAGAAAGCTCAGAATTACAGAAAGGCCATGCCCCATAGACTCCTTATTATCCAAATAATCCAAATTTGAAACAAAAGATATGGTATGAAGATCCAGATTACAGAAAGATCCATTATTCGGAAAACCCCAGGTCCTGAGCATTCTAGATAACAGGCCTATAATTATGTATGTGTATTCGAGACAGAACGGGTCTGGCTTTGTCTTTGTGTGTTTAAAAGACTGAGTAAATCTGCTTGTGTACGTGTGTCAGTAACCATGTGCCTGTGTGAGTATGAGAGTGAGTCTGGTTGCATTTGTGAGTGAGTGAGGCAGAGTGATTTCATTTACATGAGACTGTGTAACCCTGCTTCTATCTGTGCAGACAGAGTGTATCTGACAAGTGTACTTGCATGCAGATGCATTCATTTGCAGTTCCCTTCCTGTTTGCCAGGTATACGTTTAAAGATTTGAAATACAATACAGTATATAGAATATTTTCTACTGACTGAACATCAAACCTAACTGAACACTGATGGCATGCTCTGCTGGATTTTCTCTCAGCTGTATTATTATTATTATATATGTAACAACACTAAACGTACCTATTAAACATTTCCTACTCACAGGGTGTACTAAAGCAGAACCTCGGGTGACCAAATTATCATCATTATGAAAATGGTGGGATCCGTTTTCTACAAAAGATCCCTGAGAAATGGCAGTGCTTGAGAACCTAGTGATTATGTACCGTCTTATTCCAGGTAAACGTTGTAGTTCTTGTGTTATTGCTTCGCCCACCTGTTCTGACTCCATAGGGAAATTTCCAGTGACCAAACTTTGCAGTGTAATGTCTGCTGCTTTGTTGTAGCAATTATTAAGTATATGCATAAAACATGTAGCCATAGCTTCAGCAAAAACTTAATTTCAGAAGAAGACTCTCTGGCAGAGACTCTCCATAGATCATAAAAAGAATGTAGATTGGGGTGCCGGGTATGACCTAAGGCCTCAGGGTCCAACTGAAAATATTGTCGGTTCCACTTCTGAGCAGAATTATTCCAACTCTGGGAATCCTGTCTCTTTTGCAGTGGGAATTTGTTAACCTTCTTCTTCTAACAGTGGCACCCACTGGGATTTTTTCAATACTGTATCTATAAACACATATCCCTATATATATATATAATCTAATATATTTCCTATATTTTATACTCAAAATCATATTGTGATGAATTGTAATTAGCAAGGAACCCAAAGCTTTGAATCAACATCAACTATTACAGTTATAAGTATATACAGTTTAAGTAATTATTTTCATGGCTGTTTCACCGATGAACCTTCACAATCTTTTGTATAGTAGAATTTAACCCTCTCTGCAATGCAACACTTCATTCCGGTTTCTTAATTTAAAACATTCTGTAGAGTATAACCACCATTTTTAAAACTTTGCATATTTTTTGTCTTCAACTGACAGTGAGGCACTGCTTTCAATGTCACCTTCAAGGTCATGCATAAAGATATGTAGAATTGCAGGCAGACAATAAGCAAACTTAAAGAGAGAAAGCCTTTGGTTCTCCTTCCTCCACGCCATTATAGAAATGTTCCTAGTGACACCCCTTCCCCTGGAAAGCCTCTCATGCCCCCTGCTGGTGAGTTCTCAAACAAACTAAAGCGCTAGTAACCTTTCCTAACTCCCAGCCTGCTGAATCTTTCCTCTGTTCTATTAATAAATGTGTCAGGTTCAAGCTGCTGAGCTGTGAAATGCTGTTCTCATCCTGGCAGAGCTGTGCAGAGCAGCTTATTGTTGTACAAGACACAGGCACTGCAGATATGTTTCTTTTTTAAATAAAGCCTATTCGTAGCAATTCTATCGCCATAGGCAAGACAGTCCAGTTCAGTTCATGGTCTACACAGTTAAAATGTAGTGTGGAGCATTTAAACAGGCATGGTGCTGAGATATATGCAGAATATAATCTGTAGCCCAGTTGTTCCCTATATCAGGGGTCCCCAACCTTTTTTTGTTCCTAATTTTATTCGAATATTTGAAAATTCTATGGTCGAATACTTCCCCTTTAAATTTAAATTCGACCACCTACTTCGCCAGATTAAACCTACCGAAATGGGGATCCTTCCCTAATATGGAAAATTCGATCGATTCGATTTTCCATATTCGATCGTTCGATCATTCGAATTGCGGTAAAATCCTTAGAATAGTCGAAAATCCTTGATAGTCGAATTCGTAGGATTTTACCTCCCCACTATTCCCTGGTCGAATTTCGAATTTTTTTTCATTCGAAATTCGACCTTTAGTAAATCTGCCCCTTAAACATGCAAGTGTTTGGGATTTGTGCTATGTACATATGCAGGAGTAGCCATACCATTAATACAAATAAAATCTGTTTTGTAGCAAAGGGAATTAGAATGAACACATATCTAGCACAGGGACCCTATATTTTATTTCTCCTGTGGTAATTAACAGCTGACTGTAGCAGGAGTTAAGTGCAAGACTTTTATGACTACACACAACTGACATTTCTAGAGCAAGCCAGTGTGGCACCAACTGACAACCCTTTTAAGAACCAATCTCTTTGCCTCTCTGGAATTTTCAAGTTATAGTTCAATTATATAGTTCATGCTTGTAGTTATATACAATGAAAATGACAAAGCTGAGATATATTGATCGAAGTAATATCTTACTAGCCTGCTTAGAATCATGAAGAAATATTTTTTCCCCTGAGGTAACACTGAAGATGTTTAAAGTTTGTTTTTTCTTCTTGCTGCCAGTAGAGGATTGGGAATCGAGTATATATGATGGCTTCTTATAGAATAGGTACAGTTATATCATCACCATTCAAATATATTGTGGAATTTTCTGCTAGGAGGTTATTTTATCTGTGGAAGCTGTTTTGGCTTAACGGCTAATGTGAATCCTGAATTTGTTTTGCTTTTCTTTGTCTTACATCAAAGCATTTCATCCGTGCTATAACCACAGACACGCGTGCACACACTGACATGTTTCCTAGCAATATTCCATTTTGTCTAATGAGGATTTGATATTTAAATGTAAAACACTTCTGGCTAATATTAGTGTAACTGTCATCATTTGACTACATGCAGTTAAGTCTGAGACCTGAGAAATGTCAGGTTGGGGTTGCATATAAAATGTGATATTCAGGATGATCGTAACATGTCTGTTCTGAAACTGGATGTGAGGAGACAGCGACAGGTTGGGGGCAGAATTTATGTAATGTGCTCACCGGATTAGAATAATGCTGCAACAAAGATGAGCTTAAGACAGAATTTTAAATGACCTGTTACAGATCAAGACGTTTATATAGTGGCATCCGAAGGCAATGTAGATACAGGCAGGCATCAGTCGCAGATCCTTGGCTGGAAAGTGGTCATGATGACAGACTGTTTATGTTAAGCTGTTTGGCAGACACTGAAAACACTACAGCAGGATCACACTATGGTATCTTGAAACCCTGTGAGTTCATCGAAGGTGATGGATTGGTACATGGAATAAAATTGTTCCAGCTTTGTTTCTATCTAATAGCATTGTTTAGAACAGGAAAGTCTGATGGGGGAATGTAATAACTGGTATAAAGTGTGGTCAGGCAAAGCAACCCATAGCAGGGCCTAGAACTGGGGCTAGGCAGAAGAGGCACCTGACGAGGGCGCACAAATAAGGGGGCATTAGGCAGGTACCTATTAAATAGTTTCTGCCTACCCCTATTCCATTTTCACAGCCCTCTCTAGTATTCATCCATCATCCCCTCCCCTCTGCCACTACTACCCCCTCAACTCCATCGCTTTCCTCCCTTCTATCACTTTTCCACTTCTGTTGCCTCCCCTCTGTCCCCCATCCTGCTTTCTGTGCACAAAGTTGCATTTGGGTGCGGTGCCAAACAGATTGGTTGGTATAGACCACTAGACTCACTTTTTTGCATTAGGTGAAATATAAATAAATAGCTAAAAGAGAGAGTTAAATAGCTGAAAAACCTTTTCAATGCTTCATATAAATATAAAAGTTACTTGTTAGATGTAAAGAGTTCCCACAGTTTTCTTGTCACTTATGTGTGCGTGAGATAAACAATAGATTGGAGTCTCTTCCAGATGAACACAAAGTAGATAGCGCAGCAGGCTTCTTATAGTCACCCCTGCATGTAATTAAGCAACTTTGAGTCTGGAGAAAATCTATGTTGTATGAATTCCCAGCAGTATCACTCGCCTTGTAACTTTGTTATACATCTTTGCAAGACTAGACTACATACATATGCTCAGTGTGATCTGGGCTTCTTAGGGATCATCATAAATGATCAAAAAACAAAGCTGCTTGAGTTCTGCATGGCTGGTAAGGAAGGCAGGGGCTCCCCCTGCTGTTAATAAGTATGATTGTTTCCCTGCCAGAAGTTAGAGACCGTCTGCAAATTCCTATCCACAGCAGTAAATGAAGGGGAATTTCACTGCATACAGTCAGGTTTCTTATAAAAACAGTACACATTTTTTAATTAAAGTATATTGGAGATAGATTTCTTTGTCATTAAAGAAAGTAAAAATGGGATTTTATTTCTTTGCCTTTCCTTGCTCTTTAATACCATGCAGGGGTGACTATAAGAAGCCTGCTGCGCTATGAAATCTATGTGATTTTCTTTTGGAGGGATCACAAGTGGAGGAGCAGGACTGAATCACCCGCCATTGCATTTGTACTTTGTGTTCATCTGAAAGAGACTCCAATCTATTGTATATCTCACGCACACATAAATGACCAGAAAACTGTGGGAACTTTTTACATCTAACAAGTAACTTTTATATATGTATGAAGCACTGAATAGGTTTTAAAGGAGGGCCGTTTAACTCTTTCTTTTAGCTATTCTTTCACTGAAGTGTATTGGTACATTATATATTTTGAGAGTATAAGCGAACCTGCTGTCTTTAAAGGAGGGGAGCACACTCACTTCTTAGAAAATTTAATCTGAAATACAAATAAATGCCCTATAACCGATGCAAGAGAATCAGACTTTTGGACCTTCTGGTCTGTTAGGAACACCCTCTATTAATAAAAGATTTCTGACTGCTATGCATTCTGTAATATAAGAGTTTTTTTATTTAATAGTTTATATGTTGCCTATTGATTGACCTACCTGAACTTGTTTTAAATGTTACTTTTGCCTCTTGTCTGCTTTACTTGCCCCCTTTTCCCCAAAACCTTTAAGAAAAAGCAGCAGATGGTGGTTGTTGGCAGGAAACCAAAGAAATCCAATTTTAGCACCAGGGACCACTAATGCCCTGTGGGCTGCGCTGTCCAGATGCTGGAGGTGACCGAGTATATACAGTAGGAAAAGCAATTTCAGCACTACAAACAGCTCCACTGCACTTTCCCAGTAGTGACATGTGAGAAAAGCATCAATATACAAAAGAGCCCAAGTGAAAATACCATTGTTTCCCCTAGGGGCACACATCTAATAGTTAGCTTTGTGAGCTATTTGTGTTAAAGTATATTAACTTGATCATAAAAAATGGTCACACTCAAATCAAATGAACATTGCTGAGTGCCTCAGCCTGAGCCAGCAATTTATAACAGGTGCCTCGTCCTTCTTGGAGTTTATCTGCATGAACATTGCTAGAGATATTAAAGGGGAGGCCAGGAGGGAAAAAGCCTATAATCTGCATGTAAATGGTATTGTTACTGACTAGAGAGAGATGGTGAAAATTGCTAAATAATTCAGTAGCATTTGGAACAAACACACAAAAAAGTAATAATCATGTGGGTACAATAGAGTAGAACACCAACTGCTGTTAGTATGTCTATTAAATTACCAAGTGTTTGCTATAACTGCATTAATACAGAAATACTTGTTTCTGAGCCTTTTATAGTGAAATAACAGTGGATGCTATGTTAAATGCAATAGAATTGTGTCCATGTTATTTTATTCAGTGGGTGGCCCTTTCTAAATTTTGTATCCCAGAATGGATATCCGTCTCTTGAGATGCATCCTGTTAGTTTAATAATTCCCTCATTGATTCTGTCTCATTAAGTAGCCATAGAACCATCCATCAGACATGCTGTACCTAGTACAAACTTACAAAGAGGTAGCTCAATGTTACCACATATTTTTGTACGACACTTTTTGCGTAGATACCGCATTTACTTACTGTATTGTATTGTATAACTTTATTTGCCGCAGTGCTGTACAATGCATACAAGTACAATATATATAAAATTATACATGGGGGAGACAAATCACACAATAAATATATACAGAGTATTAGGATAAAGAGCTTAAGTGCTATGTGACATAGAGACATAGTGGGAAGGAGGTCCCTGCCCCGTAGAGCTTACAGTCTAAGTGGATGGAGTCTAACCTACAGGTACAAATTGGAAATGAAAAAATGCACATGGTAAGGCATAGTCAGTAGGCACAAACTAGACTAATGCTTTATTGCTCTAAAACAGGGGTGTCCAACCTTTTGGCTTCCCTGGGCCACATTGGTAAAGAAAAAATATCTGGGGCCACACATGAAATACACAAACACTTTTGATTTGTAAAAGTAAAGAAAATGCACAGAAAACAACTACAATACTAGTTGTATAATGTGATGGAGCTATACACTGGAATACGAGACACCTAGATATTAAATAGACTTATTATTATTACTACTAACTGGGCAATGAGCAGAGTCCCCCCTCC
>CM044445.1:63312471-63376189 GCA_024363595.1 Xenopus borealis
TGTTTATGTTTAGTATACAAAATACAGCATTTCTAGCCATTCTATTTTAGACTTTACTTGTCCTTTAAGGTAGTTCCTAAGTGTTACCTCTATTTTGAGTATCCTGAAAGTGCAGAATGACTTTATATGCATGGAGTTTTCTGCTTTTGGCACCAGAATGATTTGTGAGTTATTCCCCTAAAGTGTACATAATTCATTTTTTTTCTTTTATTTCTCAGTGTAGAGTAAATTCACTTCCTGATTTGTTTTCACATGCAAATGTTGTAGCCTAGAGCATGCAGCAAGTGGAGAACTATCAAACGCCCAAGGGCTTAGGTAGTACATAGCCATAAGTGAGCCAGAGGGCCTTGAAAGCATTTGTAGAGAATACGGTATTCCGACAGTGCTGTGTGCTAACTCCCCCACACTCACCACTCAGAGCTGAAAATAGTAAAACGGCATGGAGAGAGATGCAGGACACATACAGAGCTAATTCACATATGCTTTATTAAATAATATGTTTTTAATGATAATGTGGTGTAATAAAGTATTTTGTAGTACATCTATTGATGTCCTTTTCCTTTTCTTATATTGTTTTTTAATAAAGAACTTTTACAGTTATGCCATGGATTCAAATTTTAACATATGAGTCAGGACCCACAAATTAGTTCCTCCCTATCCTTTTTAGGGATGGTCTCTGTGATCCCCAATAGTTATTACAATGTAATTCATTCAAGTTTTTACCACTGAAGGTTCAATGTTTTTCATACTTCTCACTGTGCCCCTTGGATACCTCCAACAGCCACCACAATACAGTACTGCAGCATTTGCCAGCAGTGCATTCATGAGGGCCAGGCTTATTTGGCCCCCTGACTCTGCATTATTCAGGCAGTGTTGTGATCTTCAACTACATTACATCTTTTTAATGCGGTAAAGGTGCAGAGTACAATAATGTCCTGTATACAAGTACTGTGTAAATGAGCACTAAAGGGTGTAACAGGCTGACTCAACCCATCAGCCATAAATTTTGCTCGCATACCCCCTGCACATCCTGATTTGATCCCACACCCCCCCCTTCCACCCTCGACCCACTTGCATAGCCACAGCTTCACCATTCACCTCCCTCACCTACTTAGTAATTCCCCCTGCACTGGGGACTTTTTGATTGGGTTCAGATGTTGCCAGCATGCAGGTTCATGTGCCCCCAGCTCTTTGCTTCCCTAGTCCCGGGCCTTTGTGGCCTGCCCACAAATTCAGACTTAAGCATAAAAAACTGACAGGATTTCCAACAGACAGTCTATGTGTAGCCATGCTACATGCATGAGCTCTGCAGTCCTTGGTCTTATTGTTCCTCCAAGTTACTCACCTAGGAATCAAGTGAATCAGGAAGGGCACTAATGGGAGGAATTGTGGTCTGTGGGTCTTCCATTAGATTTTGAAATTGGCTCATCATCATGATTCTTCCTAGTCTTCTGTATGCCCACACACACACCTCTCTTAGAACAACTCCCTACCTTAACCATTGTTTGTTCACTTTGTTCTAATCTGTGTGTGAAGCCACAGACACGGAGAAAACAGAAAATATTCACTGCAGACTGTTTCCATATTGAAAAGGCTTGGACTCAGCAGACAAAATGGCACCAACTCTAATGGCTGTCGCAACACTTCTAAGCCAAATTCCAGACTAATTGAACCCTATATACCCTGTAAAACATAACAATGAATCACCTGCTTGCAATCAGGTAATAAATACCAGATACATAGGAAAAGCATGCAAATCCATGACAAGGGGCACAATTTTGCACCTGGTTACAGTGGGCATAAGTAAAAGATGAATATGCACTTTTCCAAATATTTATCAATAGTAATTGAGCTGCCAAAAATCAGAATGTTGTATTTGCTTCACATTATCACCCTTCCTATATACTATATAATGAGTTAAAGTGGACCTGTCACCCAGACACAAATATCCATTTAATAAAAGTCCTTTTCAAATTAAACATGAAATCCAATTTCAAATTTTTATTAAAGCATTCATAGCTGTTTTAAGCTTGTTTAAAAATCTCAGCTGTCAATTAAATATTGTCTGTCCCTCCTCTATGCCTTAGGCATAGAGGCGGGGCAGCTAATTACTTTCACTTTCCATTCAGCACTTCTTGTTGCCACTGCTCCCCACACATTCTCCCAGTTCTCTTAACCATTTAATTGTGTAGCCAGGACATGGGGAAAGACATCGGGTCCCCCATTCTGATGCACAAACAAGATTCTAAGATGATACAAGACTTGCCTTAATAACAATGTCCACAAAATGGCTCCTGCCTGCTTGCTATAATTATGAATTCCTAGACTGAAGGAAACAAGATTAAAATAATTTATATAGTGTAATTAATGTTCATTTTGCTTGGCCAATGTGATAAAATATGATTTTGAATATTGGGGTGACGAGTCCACTTTAACAAATCAGATGTCTGATAAATAGTGAAAGGCAAAAAATATAGAAATATAA
This sequence comes from Xenopus borealis, assembly GCA_024363595.1. Lineage (NCBI taxonomy): Eukaryota > Metazoa > Chordata > Amphibia > Anura > Pipidae > Xenopus > Xenopus borealis. The sequence goes on from CM044445.1 coordinate 63,314,957, forward strand.
ACGTAACCATAACTTTTTGCTAGACAAAGGCTCATATATGCTGAGGATGTTAAACATACCTGGCAACTGTCTTGTTTTTTGCGGGACATTCCAGATTTTGAAATGGGCTTGGTCAAAATATACTGGCGTTCTATGCGTGGCAGAGAGCTGTACAATTACTATGTTGCTCTATTACGCTATTGTAAGAGCTGCTGGAGAGAAACCTGTATTGAAGAGTTAGGCTGGGAAATGGGAATGGATGGTAATGAATTTTGCATTTCAGTCTGTTGATATTTCATCTAATCGTGAAAGAGAACTGTTTAGAGAAATAAAATAGTACATATGATGTCTGGTTTACAAACAAACTTGCAAGATTGCACCAGTGCAATTATCCAAAAAGTAACCAGATCTTTCGTTATCTAGTTTGTATTAGACTATTTAGAGTTAAATGCTGATTCGTTGCTACTGGCAACTACAGTTTAGCAACTATTCTAGCGAATAAGCCATGTGAATAACAGCCTCCTACAAGTGTGTTCTACCCCCAAAATACGAGAGCCCTGGCTTTCATTCTACCTGTTACCAAAGATTACTATTTGATCTTGAATACTGAACACGATTTTTTTTTGTTTGCCTAAACTCTATGCACACGAAATGATATGCTTCAGGAAATAAAGCGCCCATAAAGGGAGGGATAAACACAAGTAGAGGAATAAAGGAAAAAGCATTTTACAGCACACTGCTGAGCAGAACTCCCCCGGGCATTGCCTTTGCAATAAGGAAATCTTTTTATTGTTCATTAATACTAGATTGTGTTCAGTGATACATTGCTGAATCAGCAGCAGGGAGAGCTCTATACATGATCTTTTGCTGGAGCATAAGAGCAGCCTCTGAGCAGAAGAAAGGCTGCTGGGATACATACATACGGGCAGCAGAGCAATTAATACTGGCGTGGAGCGTGAGCTGCACATAGTGTGTTAGCAGATGGATTACATGCTTACTTTGATGAACCAGTCTCATTGCAACACTTGCTCTGTCTTGTTGGTTAATACAAATGGAGGTATATAGCAAAGTGCTGCAGTTTGCAAAAAAAAAAAAAAAAGAAGCATGACATCAGTTGTAATAAAAACCTACTGGCACCTCAAATCTACTTGCTAGAATGGGGCACAATATGAATCCCTTCTTACCTAGAGCTAGTGATACTTTGTCCTTGACCCATTTGTAAAATAAGCAAAATCCTGCATTACAGAAGCAGATTACCCCTTGTTCATGAGTGCAATGAATAAGGCTTGTGCTGAACATAATTTCTCTCTATTGTTCTACTGCTTTGTTATGTCTCGAGCTTAACAGTGCAAACAGGGAAATGGAATAGGGATTATCTGCGCACTTGAAATCTAATGATCTACCTCACAATGACCAAACATGGAATAGGTTCAATTACAAATAACAAATGTAAAGTTATTCAAAGCAGAGATTAAGGGGGTCATTTACACAATGCATCTCATATTTTATAAAAAAAAAAACTAAACTGACCTTATTTATTGATAAAAAAAAAACTTGTCTGTTTCTTTCTGACTTGATTTTTTAAAATTTTTTTAAGACCCCACATTTTTCTGATTTTTAGGCTAAACTCAGTGCAAGCTTCAATATCTTCTAACTGAGATTGGTGCAACTCCCTTGACTTATACAGGACCTCAACAGGTTTGAAATGGAGGATTTTCAGATTCTGACATTTTGCAGCATTGGGGTATAATAAATCTAAAAAAATGTGAAGTTTTTTTTCATGGAAAATCCAAGGTTTAGTAAATTACCTCCTCAGTGTGCAAAATTGTCTGTTATTGAAAGAGAAATACTAAAACCATTGCTTCTCTACTAAAGAATACGTGTTCTGTGCATGTGATAGGGATGCTTCCACGAGCTGACAACTGAAATTGTAACTCCGATTATTCACAGAGAAATATTTACATATATATTCAAAAAATCTGTGGGAAGCAAACTCTAAATACTCAAAACCTTGAAAACCGTTGATGATAATAAAATCTTAAAACCAAAGTGCACTTTCTAACAAAAACATTGGTGAACACCAAGTACAGTACATGGCAAAAAAAAAAAATCAAAACAATCAATAAAGACTTGAGCAGCAGTCTCCCACTGTTGTTTTTGTTTCTCTAATACATTTTACTTCTCTTCAGTAAAACCTGTCAACCACCCACTCTCCTGGGAGGCAATACTGATTCAGTCAGCTAAAATGAAGTATCTAGCTCTGGTAGACTAACAAGACTAATATTGTTAGATGTGTTGGAACCTGTGAACCTCCTTGGTGTGGTTAGCCCTACCATCTTTGTATTTCTTAAATTAGGCCCAAGCTAGTGTCTTTATTAGGGATGGGGTAACTTTTTCACCCAGTACAATTCTGAAGCAAAATGAGGGGTTTCACCAGAGGCAAACATTTTCATGAATCTCAAATAGAATTTCTCCATGCAGTCTGTTTAGCTGGAAATAAAAACACTCCCAGCAGACGTTATTAATCTGCCCCTTGCCTTACACCTCTGCTGCTCTCTGGCTGCATTCACAACAGTGCATAATTAATGGAATATTTAATGGAGTTTAGGTAAGCCTGATTTAGAGAGTTTCTGCCCTGAGCAACTGGAAGAAATATCTAGACAGTACAATATTTTTTTTAAAGAACAATTGAAGAACAATTTTAGCACAGTGGAACAGTGCTTCTCTAACAAGGTTGGTCAAACTATATGCTGGAAAGTAAATGTTGCCATCATTTTGAATCCAGTACATTTCAGCAAACCTTTAGGTGAAACATAATGCCTTGGGTTTCCTCATCACTACTGCTTATAAAGTAAGTTTGGATGCAGAAGTACAGATAAAAAATGTTAACAGAGAGAAACATTGTCACAGTGTAAGAGGCAATTTAACTTTAAATTTGCTAATTTAAAACAATTAAAGTTTCTTCTTGTCTTGATCACCGAACCAATCAACCAATGTGGACAGACTCGTATCAGAACTAGGGAGGTAAAAAGCCGGAAACCATTCCGTACGCACCTGGTTGCCTTGTTCTTTTATCCAGAATATGTACACTTGAGGGTTCCACAGGTTCCCTACCTTAATTGTGTATGCCATATACAAACAGTGCTGATTTGGTATTGTTAAAGTGACCTTTATGCTAGCATTCACAGCTCAGAAAAGGCTTGATTTCAAGCATATTAACTGAAGTATAGAGCAAATTAAATTTGTCATGGTCTAACCACAGACACTGAGTAATATTTATTGCTCAAGTCACAGTGCTATAATGCTCCATGGAATGTTCAGAATTAATTTTCTTATGTTATGCATAAAAATGCAATATTTTAACTCATTATTAACAATCTGTACTCTAGACATTTTATAAACATTCTACTACTGGAACAAATTATGCAACATAAACCATATTCTCATTTATATTTAGTCACACTGCCTAAATATAGTGCTAGGACATCCTATCCAAAAGCACCCCAATACGAATACATGCCGTTATACTGGAATTAGATATTAAACCCATGCCACCATTATCTCACACTGCTAGACTGCTGCATATAGTCCATAAATGGCACTATGCACTTTTAAAATCCCTAGATCTAGCCATTGCTCTAAACCAGGTTTTCCATTATCTGTGACTAATCAATGTTTTTACAAGTTCTGAACACTGTGTGCTTTTCTGTAGAGAAGTCCATGAATACCTCCACCTTCATTCTCTGCAGAGGTTCAGAAGCAGTAGCAGACAAACGTGAGTAAATTTACATGAAGCTGCTAATCTAAACATGTCATTACAGCTTAAAATGGGGCCACTCCTATGTAACATACTTCACCTCAAGCAAATCAGTTATGAGCTGTTTAACGTCTTTTGTTACTTCTACCTGGAAAGAAGACAACCCATCTGCAGAAAACTTCTATCTGTTAAACTTAGGGGCCAATTTACTAAATTAATGTGAAGGATTCGAAGTTCGAACGAATTCGATCGAATTTCGAACGTAGGATTTATTTGGTCGAATATGCAAATTTTGGCATATTCGATCATCGAATAGCGAATGGTTGAACGATCGAATACATTCAAATAGAGTCGAATGAATGAATATTGGATCATTCGACCAGTGATAGATATTAATTTTCAAGTTTATTCGATTGCCTACTTCGGCAGATTGGACCTACTGAATTGCAATAAAAGCCTATGGGAGCACTAATCGAATATCAAGTAGAAACTCATTTTTTTGGGGGAAATTAAATTTGCCCCTTAGTCTGAGCATATCTAGAATGGATATGCTTAAGGTAGATCCACAGACAGAATCAGGTGACTCACTGGACAAATAAATGATGAGAGGAGTACCTTGAGTGACTCACACCTGAAGGGCGTGGAGCATATCCAGTGTGACAAAGAATGTGTAATAAGTATTGAAATAACATATGATGGAAAAGTTGATGGCCTATGGACTGTCTCTAGCTCCCCTGAAGAGAATTAGTATAATTATATTCTTGTGAAATTTCATGCACCATGCCAGATTCAATGGACTTCATCTAAGTGTAAGCAAGGCTCTAAACTGGGTGTATGATGTCTAGGAATGTAACCAGTGCAATCTGGATGGAAGCAAGAGCAAGGCCACGGCATTTCATGAAACCCCCCTGTTTCATTCTCCAACTCTTGTTAATTTGCTGTATGACTACTCTTTAGTGTTCTGTAATTACTGTAATTGTTAATATGCTGTATGACTGCTGTTAGGTATAATACTAACTGTAAATGTTAATATGCTGCATGCCTACTATTTGGTATAGTATTACTGTAAAGTGTCATGTTACTTTCTGAGGCTATATAAATAAATCATTAGATCATAGTTATTACATCATATCCCTACCTAGCTATGTGATGATTGTTATTAACCTACCTTTTGCTATAATAATAGATCCACAGGATAATACAGCATGTTAACTATAAGATACTGATTATGAACCTCATCCTTATATTTATTTCATTCTTTGTTTTTCTCATTCGCTCACTCTATAAATATTTACATAGTTGTTTCAACCTCTGTCATGGCAGAATTAAACAATATTCTTAGAATAATGAGCCACATACTGTATTTCTGCCTCTGGCTTCCTAATGTAAGACTAATGTAGACTAGGACATAACCTGAGCGAGCATAGAATTACCACCGCCAGTGATGACTACCTCAGACAGCCCATTAAATTCAGCACAAAGTTTTCATATATTTTGCTGTCTGCAAAAGAATGAAAATTCTTAAATATTTATGGCTGTTATAAAAACATTTTCAAACCAAAGCAATATGCATTTTCTGGTGTCATATTTTGTGAAAAATCTTCAGGTTAAATAGATTTTCTTTCTCTCATAGCTATGAGAATTGTCATTTGCATTCCCCTTTATTTTGTTTTGTCTGATAGGCAGTGTACAACTGAAGCCATATCATCAGGGTAAATGCTTTAATAAATATGAATATACTCAGGCCTCCAATACGCAGCAATAAAAATAATTTATAACCTGAATTTGACGATGTCAGGAGCTTGGGTAGACATTACACATACATTAGTCATGTTGATCCAGCATTCTGCCTGCCCAGTAAACAAGTTGCAGGCAAGAGAGGCAGGCTCATCGACTGAACATCAATAGTCACTTATACATATTGGTGTGGGCTTCAATGCTTCCCGTGGCTATACTGAAAGGAAAATTTACTGCTCTCTCAAGTAAATAGTGAAATACAGCCAGTCAAATCAATCGGAGCAAACTGGCTCTGCACTGACACACACTACAGATTCTTTTTATGGAAAGGACACCAAGGAAATGATGCCTGTTCACCTAGCACAGCTCTTTGATTGCGAGTTTGCTCACATAGATGGCACAGACTATATTTCTCCCTCTCCACTTGAGTGCCGTCATTTGTAGCTTTTATATCTGAATAAAGCTACTTTAAGCATTGGAGCTTGTGTTTCTGCTTGCTACATAGCTCACTGATACAGCACTATAGACAGCAAACTCTTAAAATAAACTGCTAACACAAATGTATAACACAGGGGTTAGGGCCCAATGGTAATGAAAATGGTCAGATTTTTAAGAAAATGTACGAACATCATAAAATAAGTACTCTAGAATCAAATGACGCTGAAAACAACTTACTGAGGTTTTCATTCGAAGAGGTAAACACTGAAGCCCATTTTGACAGTCCAATTCAGATATTCGAACAGAAATTGTAGAAAAGTGACAAATAATTCCTTTTTCAGAGTAAGGTGATCAATACGAAGGATAGGATTGCATGTGTTTAAACCTCCTGTCTATAATCTAGTAAGATAAAGGATATTCCGAGAAACTGGCATGTGCTACAAGATTGTGGTGTTTATACAAATGGCCTGCAGATGTCACTGTACACATGAGTTATACTGTGCATACAAAGTACTGTCTATACTACTTAAGGTGCTAGAGTTTATGTTGCTGTTGCGTAATGGCTGCATGAGCCTGCTAATAAAGCACCGTTATACTCTATCCCATCCTCGTCTAATATAACATCAGCTACAGTAGTGACATTTCTGTATACAGTCTTCAGCAGAGAAGGTAATCCAAAGAATTTAATATCAGACAATGAACCACAGTTTGTTTCATCTGAGTTTGAATTCTTTCAGAGAGAGAGGAATATTGTGCATAGTTAGGGTCGGACTGGGCGAGACACCGGGAAAAAACCTGGCTCTTGTGGGTCCTGCCGGCCCAGATCCACACCCAGATCTTCATCTTGATGCCACAACCTCCTTCTGTGAGGGGGTCATGGTGAAAAATGGATTCAGTGCCACGCATAAGCAGGAACGAGTCATTGCACACATGCAGGTACACGGCGCCACGCGTGGATGCGCAGGAGGAATGCACCATGCGGCGGGTGGAGGGGGGCCCTGGGGCAGTAGTCCCGGTCGAACCCTGTGCATAGGAAATCTTCAGTGTATTACCCATAAGCAAATGGAGAAATCGAGCAAAGTCTGAAAGAAGCACTACAGACAGCTTATCTGGGAAATCTTACTGGGAAATCTTGGAAATTATTCACAACAGCGTTCCTACATAACAACAGAGAAATGTACCAATATACCAACAACCCAAGCATCTCCAGCTGAATTATTACAAGGCAGACAGATGTACACTAAGCTACATGTTGCAGACACCACAACATACTGTGCCTACAAAATCGCCAGTGATTTACACTCTAGCCGGCCAAGTAGCTTTGTGTGCCCCTGCCCTTAATGTACTTGTGTCTAGGTTATGTTGTTAAGACCATTCAATTTGCTAAGCACAGGATAGTTAAACATAAATCTGATACTGCCACCAGTAAAAAAAAGACCCATTGCAAGACATTAAAGAAAAAGGCCACTCTGTGTCTTAATTAAGGTTTCAAGTACTTGAACAGATTCCAAGACTGAGAAGAGGAGGAAACTAAGATATAATTTTACAACATGAAGCTAGGTAGACAATTAAGCTTAATATAGTTGCACCTAATGGCCTCAATGTGCATTCTAAATACCACTGGTTTCTTTAAAGTTACATTGTAATTGCATTACTCTCTATCCTCATTTATTCCTCTGGGGCTCTCCAATGTGACAAGTACTAGCCTTGTTTTTCTTCTCAATATTTTTGATCAGGTACTATTTGCAAAAAGCAGCTAGTCCAGGGCCGAAGGTACTTAGGAAATGAGCACTGAGGGGCACACTCTTGCAACCCCTCAAATGTCCTATACTGAACTTGAACGAATGTTAGGCTACACTTTTAGCAGGAAAGCCTAAAGTCATTACAGGTGTAGCAGAATAAGCAGTTATGAAGTGCTTGATTAGTTGAAGGCCAAATTAACTGTTACGCATTCTAAATGTCAAATATGAGTTATACTCCAGCTTTCAGCCCTACAAATATATGTTGCTAAAATTGACTATGTGTAACAGCTGAATGTGTGGCACATTAATGGCTTAATTTCAGTGCAGGAACTGAAATAAAGTGTGTCACTGCAACCCACAATAGCCATAAACTATTAAGAAAATAAACCAATGTAGAATATATAGAGAGTCAAAATTAAAGCCAGTAAGATACCATTTTATAAGATAAGTCTAACTACATTAAAAAGCAAGGTTAGATCGTGTAACACAATTAGATTATATTTACAGCTTAATCACAAATGTTGGTGAATGTTTCATGTTGTCTGTTATTTCTCACCATCTTTTATTTCGATGATGGAGAAAAGGCATTGCAGCTTTGACATATACATATACTGTAGTGCGCTCTCTGAATTGCGTTGCAGCTGCCCCCTCGCCTCGCTCAAACACTGGCGGCATTACATTGGCAGACTCAGGTCACCATATGGTCCTGAAATGCCCTGAACAATATTGTTTCTAGAAAAAAACACATTTAAAAAAAAAAAAGTAGTATTGGTTTCTAAAGCTGATGACTCATGCAACAAACAAAAGCTGTATGCAATGAGGAAAAAAGTATGCAAAAATAATGCAAATGAGCCAGCTGTTTCTGTCCAGTGGAAACCCTTAAAGATCATTATATTATTTTTTGTTAATGGCACTTAAAGGGGAACTATCGTGAAAATGAAAATTGAATATAAGCTTCTGCATACTAAAATAAGAAACTTTATAAATACAAACAATAAAAATTCTGTACTGTTTCTGAAATAATCAAGTGCATCTCGCAGCATCTGTTTCACTTCGTGCAGGAGTTGGGTGTGAGATAATCCTTGACAGTTAGGTCCAATATATCTTATATGGGGTCTCCTTTGATGTATTAGAGCTCACTCTAATGAGAAATCCCATCGCTCTACATGCAAAATTTGTGCAAAAGGCAGTTATTTTGTTGATTGTACTGGAATCAGTTATTTGAGTGAGCTCTAATTCATCTGCTAGGAAAGAAAGCCCCCCTATAAGATACACTGGATCTAACTGTCAATGAAAATCTGACAACTGACTGCTGCATGAAGAGCGAATGAAGAGAAACAGATGATGAGAGAGGGATAGTGAACATAAACTTTATTATTTCAGAAGCGATGCAGAATATTTAATTGACTGTATTTACAAAGTTTCTTATTTCATTATGCTGAAGCTGATGTTACATTTTCATTTTTGAGATATATGTGCTGCTAACTCTCCTTAATAATTAATAAAGTTAATAAAGCACAAGCTCTTCAGCAGCAGTCATGACCATCTGTAAACCAAGGTACAGGATCACATTCTTTATGTAAGAGGGGTCTGTGCATGAAATAGCAAATGGGCTTTTTTCCATGCAGCACACAGAACATCAAAGCACGGCACTGTCCCTAGTGCTGAAATCTCATTCCCTCTAACTGAAGATAACAAGCACTTCTCTTTAATGGAACATGCAGTGATTTAGGCAGCGATTGCATGTGTTTATCTTGAATTGCACAGCTTCTCTCAGCAATGAAGAGTTAAAGCTATTTGTCACTAAAGTGATAGAACTGTCCTTATCTGGGCCAGCATTCCCCAAAGGGAGCGGCCTGTGTGCTGCATGAGTGGGAGGAATGTGTAATGACTTTTGGATGGATATACACAGGTCAGCCAAAGAAGTCTTAACTGATTGTGCCACACAGATCACAGAGATCCCATTACAAAAAAAGGGGTTTACTATATTAATGATAATTCCTATTTAATTTTTGTAGTGTGTGCTTGGTGTACTTTAAGGGTTGGGGCAGACAGGGAGATTCGGGGAGATTTAGTCGATTGGCGATTAATCGCCTCTATGCGATGCAACAATTTCCCCGAACTTCCTGCTCCCTTCCCGCCACCTGTTTGTATGAAAAAATGCCAGCGCTTCGATTTCCAGAATCGCATGAAGTTTCCTCGCCAGGTAAACGTGCAATTCCGGAAATCTAAGCACCGCGAGTGCATTGGCGCTGACATTTTTTCATACAAACAGGTGGCGGAAAGGGAGCAGAACGTTCGGGTAATTGTCACATCACAGAAAAGGCGATTAAACGGCAAGCGACTAAATCTCCCCGTCTGCCCCAACCCTATGATTATAACGACTCATGTCACAAAATAATGATTATTGGCAGCAACTGGTTAGCTGTTACTTGTTCAAAAATCATTTTAGATTTATAAATATTTCTAAAGAGGTGGTTCACCTGTAAGTTAACTTTTAGTATGTTATAGAATTACCTACAGTATTTATTTTGTATAGTGTTTAAATTATTTGCCCTTTAAGTCTGACTCTTTCCAGGTTTCTAATAGAGGTAAAAAATGTTGTGTAAGGCTACAAATGTATGGTTATTGCTACTTTTTTATTGCTCACCTTTCTATCCAGGCCCTTCTATTCAGATTCCTATCTCTTATTCAAATAAATGCATGGTTTGTAGGGTAATTTGGACCCTAGATTGCTGAAATTTCAAACTGGAGAGTTGTTGAATAAAACAATAAATAGCTCAAAAACCACAAGTAATAAATAAATGAAAACCCATTACAAATTGTCTCAGAATATCACCTGTGCATCATACTAAAAGTTAACTCAAAGGTGAACAACCTCTTTATTATAATATAATGGAATCCTATCACTTCCTCTGTCACAGAATGGAAGTGAGAGGACAGATTCAGAAGTCGGGGCAGAGATCATGCATATGAGCTTAGCAGCAAGAAATGCCGAGGCACATTATCTTTTCATTAGTACAAGTATATATTAATACAATGATTTCAATAATTGTGGCCACCCAATCACACAATGGAGAGAACAAGAGCTTAAGATAACCTTGTGGATAACCAGTAAAGATTTAAACTGTCAGCTCTAGCTTACCCTCACATGTGGAAACTGGTATGTCAGCGGCCCCAACTAACATAGGGCCAATCTACACAATTCCTAAATAAGACTGATGATCTAATCTCTCTTATGTGAAGTGCAGTAAGGGTAATACAATAAATATCTTGTTTCTATGGATTACAGGATTGAAGTAGATTAATTGCTTATGTTAGTAAAACAGGGTAGGTGTTATAAAGGGAAACAGAAATATTTATGTGGGTTAAGGTGAACAAAAGTCACACTTGCCAGTAACATTAATGAAGAAAGCTGTGTACTATAAAATTCAAAAAGGGAAAGTCAAAATGTATGCAGAATTAAGAATAATATTGCATGCTCTGTTACTTCAGGAGACAAGCTAAATTATAATAACTTGTTCTTCAGCACCAAAGTTGATCAACCCCATATGAACTGGAGCTTACAGTACCCCCTTCCTGGTGCTGTTCTTACAGAGGCAAGTTCCTGCTGTTTACAGAAGCACTGTGCTGAATAATTCAGTTCATTCCAGGAGCTAAATAATTGATGTTCCTGATCCATTGGAATCCTTTTTTTACGGAGCTGAGGTTTTTCAGTCACTTGCAGCTTTAAGCAAGTGGGAGTGTGCTGGCTGAAATACATATGTATGAAGCTGAAATACTCCCCCACATCCAGTTTGCCAGACACAGGCTCAGAGGAGGACTGATCAGCAGCTGCAGAGGAGGCACTGCAGGACTGAAAATCTGTGCTCCGGAATCTGTATGCACAGCAAGATGATACCCACAGCTGAGATTCCAGGGATTTAAGGCATCTGCACAAACACACTTGAGAATTTCTCCAGGGGTAGAAGAAGACACCAAGATGTGTCTGGGAATCTGAGACACTGCAAGTGGGCAGGTTACATTTCTCTGTACCCACCCTACCTGTGCCAGGGGCATACATCCACTTTGCCTGGAGCCATCAATCTGAATTATAAAGCAAAAGAAGGTAGAGATTGCCAAATCATAATCTTTCATTAAGTAGGCATCATGGTTTAAGCCACAGATGAAGAGACTTGATAGTCTGTCTCAAGATCCTCAGCTCACCTTCTCTGTTACAGTTTGCAGTTACCTTGTCTGGTAGTACTGATTGCCCTCCCTTACGCCACCCTGTGTTGTGCACAGGGCTATATGTGTATTCCTAACAGGAATCAGACTGGCTTGTGGTGCAGTTCTGGAGACCTTTCTGTACTCTTAAGTGCAGAAACCTCCAGCCCTCCCTCCTGGCAACACTGAGATTCAGGACTTGGCCACATGATGGATTTAGAGCAGATTGGCACTGATAGCCCGAAGCATCTCATCCAGTCTCTGGAGCTTTGATGGATAAATTGACTCTGAACAACACAATCAGCTCATTAGCCAGTTTATAAGTGATTCATCTACTTCTGCCTCAAGACTCTTAAGTGCCTCTGCATATGGTGCATCTTCTGTCCTTAAAGCCATGAGCTGACACTCTGGACAGGGCTGCAGCTGAGTCCTGGGCAGCAATGGATCAGTGACACACAATCACATGTGCACACTCACATATACCCATGCAAACAATGTGAGAGGCAAACATCTGGATTTTCAGGATTTCCCACAGCAGGTACAGATTGATTAGATACTCATTTTCTACCCTTACAAATACAAACCCTCTATAAGACCCCTGTTGTTTTGCTCATGCTTTCAAGATTCTGCTCTGCTGGATTAGTTTATGATGTACAGGTAATTAGCAAGCTGCCAGTTCTGCTATTTTCATGTTATCAGGCTGCTTTGAGAATTAACAGTGAGATACCTGTATTATATGGTAGATGTATTATGCATAAGTTGTAGATTTTGGTCAAAATCAACACAGACAGGGCAAAGCATCATGGAACCAGCTCTAGGAACCATCAATCCACATAAAGCAGTGGGGTTTCTTTTAATACAGCTGGTGTCCACTTTTTGCATACAGGAGGTTTTAGCTGCCCCCACAATCCCAAGATAGGGATCATTCCCATAGAGTGTGGAGGGCTGAATGAATTCCTTTCTTTATATCTCCAAGACCAGGAGCCCAGTATCTGGGTAGGGAGATTATCTGCTTTAATGAATTTAACTGAATCATCTCTTCTCAGCTGAGAGTTGCTGTGCTTTCTGAAAGGATGGAAGAGAAGGAGAGAAATCGTAGCAGTGGTACAAAGTGAAAAACAGAAATAACACACAGTTAATCAGACTGAGCACCAGGGAGATTAAAAAGGGTTGATGATTTTTACATTCTCCCCCATGGACTTAGGTTGACAGGAATGTACCTACTTTTACTTTGAAACATAGGTTTAAGGGATATTCAACTTCATCTTGTATGTAAATATCCATAGAAATGAGTGGGCCTTCTTATTCTTTAAAAATAACTATTGATCATTTCTATCTAAACATAATACCATAACTGGCTTTTAACTAAATCAATGGAAAGGTTTCATTGTTTGCAAACACAAGAATGGTGCATACACATCAGGATGGATTAGATACTATAACTACCTAGTTCATTTTGTAGCATCTGGAGGATCTTAAACTTCATCTCAATGAGACATATCCTAAGGATCATTAACTACACAGCTAATGTGTAAAGTGCAAATTTCAGATGTAATCTTTCCATTTTTCATCCAGAATGCAGTGTTTACCCCATAATTCCAGTTTAATTGCAGCCACAATGGGGAGTTGGGTGTTATGCAATTGCTGGCAAGCATGTAGAATGTGCTTGATTGCATGTGAGTATCTTGATCAGTGATCCTCAAACTGGGCCCTCCCGCTGTTAAGGAACTACAAGTCCCAATGAAGGAGTCTGACAGCCACAGTCAGGCAAATGCATTGTGGGACTTGTAGTTCCTTAACAGCTGGAGGGCCAAGTTTGAGGATCACTGATCTTGATGAATCAGACGCAATTGTGGAATGAAATTTCATATTTGACAGTCAGCATCAAAATGATGTCTGCACAAGATTATTGTGTGTATTTCTACAGCCCACCGTTGGTACCTTGGAGCTACCACAATCTTTGAGATGGCATTAGCCCCTGTGTTCCACTACAATGATGCTTGCATAGTGTTAGATTTGGAAAAGGAGTTGGAAACGGATACACTGGCCTTGAACACAACTACATAGAAGTGCAGAGTTTGTTTGGACACAGGTACCTTCAGGTCTGGACTGAGACTCAAAATTGGCCCTGGCATTTCAGGTACACAGAGGCCCAAACAGAACCCCCACCGGCCCAACAAATAGTGACTGTCTATGGAAACTTACAGCAGCCCCTCTGGCATTTACCAGCACTCACAGATTTCCAGGCCTGGGTACCTTAAGGAATATTGTCAGTTTATGCACTGACTGCATCCCGTTGTGTGCAACCACAGTTGTGGCTGCAGTCTTAATTAATCCTCCTGTGTTGCACAGTGATTTTTTTTAGTTACAAGAAAGCTTTTAAAAACATTGGTGTTTACATTTTTCACTGGATATTTTATAAACCTCCCAAACCATAAAGGGATATTTTATCTTTGTATTATCATTATGATTTCATGATGAGTTTTATGATTATGAGAGTGATATCGAGGCAGTTTGCAATTGGTCTTTATTTTTTTGCATTTTTGTATTAAGCTTTTTGCTAAGAAGCTGCTTAGTTTGAAATGTCAGCAGCTATATTGAGCAGACATGAAGCTGAATAGAAGAGGGCTGGAATAAATTAATAATAACATTTTAGACTTTAAAATAATAATCTTTTGGCTGCTGGGGTCAGTGAGTGATCCCCAGCAGCCAGATAGCATTTGAAATTGCAAACTTAATAGAGACAGAAGAGAAATAATTTAAAAAATGCATATTGATATAGTTAAAAATAAACAAATGAATAGGACATTCTATAACATAATCAATGTTAACACTTAGGGGCAGATTTACTATTGGTCGAATTCGAAGGTGAATTTAACCTCAAATTCGACCAATTGAATTGTGGTCGAATTAAAATCGTTCGAATATCGAATTCGAAGGATTTTACAGCAATTCGATCAAACGATCGAATAGAAATAATTCCATCGATTGATAAAATCGTTCGAACGATTGGAACGTTTTTAACCATGAATTTTTTTATTCGATCAAAAATAGTTAAATACAATTCGGTAGGTTGAATCTGGCGAACTAGGCAGTCAAATAGAAATTTAAAGGGCAGGTTATTCGACTGTCGAATATTCTTATAGAATTTTATCCGAATTATTCTAATTGACAATATGTCTAGCCCCACGTCAGATTTCAAAATGAAATATAAAAAAATCTGTTTGCTCTTTTGAGAAATGGATTTCAATGCAGAATTCTTCTGGAACAGCACTATTAACCGATACATTTTGAAATTTTTTTTTTCCCATGACAGGATCCCTTTAACACAGCATCAGCAGCTTTACTCAGTGTCCAAGGGTTGTTATATATTCTTCTTATCATCATCATCCATATTCTCTCACTATCTGTCATTACTCAACCAAACACCACAGACACCTGTATTTAAAAGGGGAAGTTCTCCTTCACAAAACGTCTGATGTCCAAATGGAACTTTTTTCAATTGATTCCTCTCTTATTTACCATTTTCCTAAGCTGTTTTGCAAGCTAGGCCACATCTGTTACAATTTTATTATATGTTAATGTTTATTTTATGTATTTATTTATTAGTTGATACATTTGTTAGCAGCATACAAGAAATGAAGGCAATTGTAACAACTGCTCAGGTAGCATGCTCAGTAGAACTTGAAGTTGCTGCTAATAAAGAATATACAAACTATTGTATAAAACATTAAGCTTAGAGTGCTGCAAACTGACTTACTGAGCTGTTAAAAGTATCAGGCCAAGGTTCAAAATGCCAGCAACCCTGTCCTTACCACCCTCTATAGGTACAACAATAAATACAGGGAACACTGCAGCCTGTGCCACCAGCACCCCCTAGCATGAGCACCTGCTTAAAGGAAAACTATACCCCCCGAACAATGTAGGTCTCTATAAACAGATATTGCATAAAACAACTCATATGTAAAACCCTGCTTCATGTAAATAAACCATTTTCATAATAATATACTTTTTTAGTAGCATGTGCCATTGGGTAATCGAAATAGAAAATAGCCATTTTAAAAAATAAGGACAGCCTCCTGGGATCCTAGGATCCAACGGTGCACACAAACATACCAAACAAACTATAAAGTTAGGTCACATGAGCCAATTAACAGACAGAGTTGTGTCTTTTGCTTCCACACTTCTTCCTGTTACAGTTAGAGTTGAAATATTTCTGGTCAGGTGATCTCTGAGGCAGCACACAGACCATCACGAAATGGTGGTTCAAGGCACGAGATGTAAAAGGGCAATATTTACTTAAATATATATTCCAGTTTGGTAAGATTCTTTAATAAGACACTTATTATAACATAAACTACCTGTTGCTGAAGTATTCATTTTGGGGGTATAGTTTTCCTTTAAAGGACCAGTAACATCAAAAAACGAAATTGTTTTCAAGTAATAAAAATATAATGCAGTGTTGCCCTGCACTAGTAAAACTGCTGTATTTGCTTCAGAAACACTACTATTTTTTACATAAGTAAGCTGCTCTGTAGCCATGGGGGCAGCTATTCAAAGGAGAAAAAGCTCGAGTTACACAGCAGATAGCAGATAAGCTCTATAGAACATAATGTTATCTGTTATCCATTATTTATCCTGTGTGATGTAGCCTTTTTTCAACTTCCGCCATTGCTGCTCAGAAGCTTGTTTATATAAACTATGTTTCTGAAGCAGATCATTTTTAACAGCACAGGGCAACACTACAGGATATTTTCATTACTTTAAAACACTTTTTTGGTGTTACTGTTCCATTAAAGGCTGCTGTGAGCAACATCCAATGATTGGTGAGCAGCATGTTACTTGCAAGTGACTGGTTGGGGATCCCTGCTCTAGCATGTGAATCTGAATAAAATACAAGTTGGATGTCAGGCACCAGGTAGGGGGGATGCCTATCCCTCACGCATACAGTGCTGCCAAATGCAGACAAAGTTGTATTTAAGGGGCAAACCAGGCTTTTGTGCACAGAGACCTGTAGCTAATTGTATTGGTTAATTTTATTAATATACAGGGAAAGGTGCAAAATGCAAACAACATGGTGGATTTGGCCTATTTTTTGTATCTGTTGGTCTATCTGTGTTTTGGACACCTACAGGCACCTTGTACAAAAACCACACTGTCTGTCTGTCATCACCTTTTTTTTTTTTAACCATGGATCAATATTACCCAGTCTGAGTGACAAGCAGGAAAAGATCTTCTGATCTTCAATACTTCATCTCTATATAATGGGAAAGCATAATTATCAGTTAATGGGTGACAGAAACATACAGTAAGATATTCAAAATACACAAGAGTTAAATGTAGTATTTCTCATTGTTTATTTTCCAGTTAAATCTAAATTCATTGTGCTGAAGCTGCTATCGGATGCTATATATAACTCCATGTCTGCTGATAATGCTAAGATATGCAGGGCGATAAAATCAGAACACAACATTGCTTGTCTGAAAAGAGATCAGTACTAAGTAAGATATTGTACAAACAAAGGCAGAATTCGAAAGTAGAAATATAGAAGCTAGATCAAATGAAAACATTGGTTTTTTTTTTTTAACTGAAATCAAATTTAGATTTAAAGTCAGGCTGCAGCAATACCTAGTAAAATATCAGTATAGCTGTAAAACTTAATTTCTACATTTAAAGAAGATGTAATTCTAAACAACTTCCAAACACAGAATAATTAATCATGTTCTGTAGTTATTTATAAATATATTTACTATTAAAAGCAGCTTCTGACACATGAAACAATATAGCAGTAGCCCGCTAATTAACACACCTGGAAAAGAACTGACTTCTGCTGCATTGCATTGTTTCAAAAGCCAAAACTAGAGAACAGAAAGGATAAATGCATACTGCTTTTAATTGCAATTAAATTGACAAATAACTGTATTACTACTGACAATCTTTACTAAATGTGTAAATTGCTTATAATTACATTTACTTTCATTATGGATAAATTACCCCTTTCAGTAAAGCTGCTTAAAAAGAATCTGCATTCTCCTTGTTATTTGATAAATATATAAATAGGATATTGAAATAATATTTTCCATGAAACAAAATGCTAACAATGCTTTTTTTGGATGTA
The DNA here is from genome assembly GCA_024363595.1 of Xenopus borealis. Lineage (NCBI taxonomy): Eukaryota > Metazoa > Chordata > Amphibia > Anura > Pipidae > Xenopus > Xenopus borealis. Next base: position 63,332,934 of record CM044445.1, read on the forward strand.
GATCATCCAAAAAAAAGTAGACCTTGCATTAGTAAAGTATGGGCACTCCTGCACTATACCAAAGTGTAACAGGCAGTTGTAGCAGCACCTATTGGCTAATAACTGCCATATGAAAAGTAATACTAAGCAACTAGGGAGATTAGGAAAGGTAGGGATTTAAAGTTATAGGGGCACATTAAACATATGGGTCCCTAGACTTTGTATAAGGTCAGTTAGGGCTGGTGCAGACAGGGAGATTCGGGGAGATTCTGTCGCCTTCTGTCTCTGTCCGCCACCTGATTAAATAAAAATGCGCCAGCGCTAATGCACACAATGCCAAATCAACTTTGTGCGAAAAAATCGCCCCGCTGTGTGTGCATTGGCGCTGGCGCTTTTTGACTTAAACAGGCGGCGGACAGGGAGAAGGCAGTTCGGGGAGATTATCGACTCGCAGAATCGCCAGGCGACAGAAACTCCCCGAATCTCCCTGTCTGCACCAGCCCTTAGGGTAAAATTTGGGTTAAACACTTTAGTGGCATGTTTATTAACATTAAACACAGACATTACCAGTGATGTTGCCCATTTCAATCAGATATTTGCTTTTGTTTTCTGTGACTGCTAAAATGTAATGCTGATTGGATGCTATGAGCAAAATCAATGGTGATGTCTGTCTTCAATGTTAATAAATATGCCCTACTTTGCTATATTAGATATACTTGTAACCATTGGCGTAACTACTTCCTGTTGGGCCCCGGCACAGGATGGGTACCTGGGCCCCCCTGTGGGGCCCTTACCTCAATAAATCACATGCTGGAGTGCTGATGGCATGTGTGATGTAAAATCTCCCCCTAGATAACTGCATGGCATAACCATTTTCGTGGCTCCAATAGGCCCCAAGGGGATGGGGCCCTGGTGCAATTGCACCCCCTACACCCCATGTCATTACTCCACTGCTTGTAACAGGATGACTAGCACACCAGTTGTTTTCATATCATTGACAGAATCTGGACCATAAAAAAACACTGAGCAAGAGCTTTGCTTTAAGCTATCTAAAGCTTCTTGCAAAATAATTCAGACAGCTGACCAATTCTCTCACTTCACCGAATAAAAAAACCTTACACTGATATTTTGTATCCTGTGTTATTTTTATTTCAAAGCACTAAAACTCAAAATCATTTTGCAGCTATAATAATTTAAGGGTAAATATATACCAGCTTTGCAGACTGTTGGGGAATGATTCAGACCAGTTATTCCTGTTCCGGTTATTTATGTGAGGCTTATGCTCCTCAGCTATCAAGATGTGAAGCATATTCTCAACTGGACCTTTTTCAGGGCTTTGAGTGGTAAATTGTAGGACCTTGCTATTTTTGTTCTTGAGCAACTCCTTTGATTCTTGTGTTCGGGATCAATATCCTGCTCCAAGATTTTCCCAAACATTTTTTTAGCTTACAGAAAGTGGTTCTCTTTCAGTATTCCCCTGTACATGTATTTGTTTGTTTCCATTTTAACAGATGTCCAGTGCCTGCTAAAAAAGCAGCCCCCATCATGATGCTACTAGAAACATAATTCACTGTAGGTTCAACCGTATCAAGAACTCAGCATAACATAGTCTATTATAGTAAGGTGTCAAAAAATAGACACAATTACTTAAAAAGAACATGTAAAGGCATGCTTATAAATGTGCTGTTGTGGTGAACTGTGGCAAGCTCTGTTTTCACTCTGATATATATTGCCAGTCAGAGAGCTTTTTGATAAAGTTCAGAGCAATATGTGAGGAGCAAATCTAACACCTCAAAATACACCATACCTACAGTCAACCTACAGAATACTTATTTATCACTTTTTTTTATTGTTCATAAGATTTCTTTCTAACATATAATACATTCTACTGCATATAATAAGTTCTAGCGTTTGAAGTGGAAATGTCCCAAACAATGCAATTTCAATGGACGTTTTGTTATTTTGTAAAATGAGAGTGAATTGGTCAAGACTGTAAGAATTTTGCAAGTGACTGTACCTTTAGTTTACCCATTGCCAGTAATACCACAGATAGCTAGATATAATTTAGATAATTTACTGCTGCATTGTGTGTATAAACCAATCAGTGCACCCAGAGAAAACTCAGAAGTTAGAGGCTGTGAGTAGGCAATGGGCTCTGAATTTTACATCTGCTCCTGAACAGATAGTATGTACCCTTTTTTTTCTGCATCCAGCATTGTCCTTTTATGTTCATTCTAAATAGAGGCTGCTAGCAGAAATATAAAAGCATCTTGGCCAACCCAATAGACATTGATTAATGACCATGCACTCAGTTGCAGGTTTGTGGCTCTTACATTGGGGTGGAAAAATACCAGCTACAACTAACTATTTGTGGCATATGTAAAAATGAAGCATGTAAAGCCCCACATGGCTTACGTCAAGTTCTTATTGCTGCAGACTCTTAATAAATATAATTTCTCTAGACTGACATATGTACACACTAGTCTCTGACATAGCAGCATCAACATGACACAGTGGCTTTTTGGCACGTGATTCATATGTTTTCTACCCACAGATATGAATTGTTTGCTCACTGTGCTGTGTATCCGTGCCATTTGCAGAAGCTGCAGAGCTCAAGGCCACTAATAATCACTGATCCAGAAAATAACCCATTGACGCTTGATAAGATCTCTGTAACCCTAGTTAGAGCTTTATAGATTCCACAGACTGCAGAGCCAATACCATTAGTAAGGCAACAGAGTGTTCTAAATAGATGTAGCCAGACGGAAAATATTCTATCAAATCTTTTTAAGATGGCAATCTTTTTCCTGTTCTGCATTTTTAAACCTATTTTACACTCATTTTCAAGGGAAACCCATATCAACAGAAACTATAATCTATAATCCTTGCAAAATGCTGTAGAAAACAGAAATGCAAGAAGTGAAGATTTAAATGACACCCCTCCCTTGCTTTCTCAATAAAAAGAAATGTAATCTTTAAGTAACTGAACATATTTATATGTATATATGTATATAATTCAAAAGTGATCCATTGTGAGTGAAAGCAGTGTTTATGTGTATGTAGATATATATATTTAAAAAAGCAGTTAATTAACATAACTGGAGGATAACTGTCTTACATTGGGGATATAGGTTAAAGGAATTGTTCAGTATAAAAACTGGGTAACTGGGCTGTGCAAAATAAAAAAATGTTTTCAGTATAGTTAATTAGCCAAAAATAAAATCTATAAAGGCTGGAGTGGTTGGATGTCTAACATAATAGCCAGAGCACTACTTCCTGCTTTGCAGCTCTCTTGGTTTCCACTGATTGGTTACCATGCAGTAACCAATGAGTGACTTGAGGGGGGGGGGGCACATGGGCCATAACTGTTTGCTTTTGAATCTGAGCTGAATGCTGAGGATCAATTGCAAACTCACTGAATAGTTATGTACCATGTGGCCCCCCTTCATGCCACTGACTAACTGAGAGTTAGAGAGCTGAAAAGCAGGAAGTATTGTTCTGACTATTATATTAGACATTCAGTAACTCCAGCCTTTATTCATTACATTTTTGTCATATTCTTTCTTTATGTTGCTTGCAATAGTGATTACAAATAATTAAAAAAAATGCAGTGGTCTGAAATATATTTTCTTTTATATAATAACCCTGCATGCAAAAGATCTGTGTCACCTTTTCATGTCACTACCCTTCTTGACTATTTCAGCATGGGAAAGTCACTCTTCTGCTGCCCTACCTATATCAGCCTATACAACTTCACCCCCTTCTATATCTTTAAAATTCCAATGTCATTTGTTTCAGTCTATAGATGTACAGTTTTTCTATCACTGGGAGAAATTGTTTCAGTTTGTACATTTTTCTGCCTCTTCAGTCTGTACCCCTGCCTCACCCCTTAGGAAGTCTGTAATTATTCATATAGTATTTAATTCTGTGCCTCCGTAGTGTACTCTCCCTATATCTTTCACTCTTCCTCACCACCTCTCTCAGTTGATATTTATCTCCCACCTAAAGTTCTTCTATTGCCTCACACAGGCGTGCTTCTTCCCTTGTGCTTCTCAGATTTCCAGCTTTCTTTCATCTCTCTCTTTGTTCCTCGTCATCCTATTCTACATACTAGAATAACATTATCCCAGATGTTTTTGTCTGTTCACCTCTCCCCCTGTTCTCAGTACATCCACCTTTTCTCTTTCTGTCTGTTTATCACTCCTCCTTTCTACTCCCATTAACCATCTCCAGAACAAAATTGTAGCCATTACAACAAACTCATTTAGCTCACAGATAATTGTTAGCCTCTTATTCCAGGCTTCTGCTGGGTGTCAGCATTTGGGACTTGAGCATTGCATTTAAAAGATCTGCTAAATGCATGCAATAACTTGATTATTAAGGCTACTAATGCTGCACAACACACATATATTTAATGGTTGCATACTCTGGGCATTCTATATGGAAAGTGGCACAATATATTTCTTTATTAATACTGTTGGGTTACATATAGGAGGGGTCGCAACTTGAATCTTGACTCATATTTTTCTTTTTGTGCTTTTTCAGCTTTTGAAATCATGACAGACCAATTGACAAGTCTACAGATTTTTAAGGATTGCTATTTATTTCCATATAATTTTCATCTATTGAAATTTCCATGTAGTTCTAACTAATGTTTTGTGCCCCCTTCTCTACAGCCTGTGCACCATGGGGGCTTTTGTCCTTTTAATGATGACCTTTACTGCGGGAATCTCTGTTGCACAGATTTGCCCGAAAAGATGCCTGTGTCAAAATCTGGCTCCATCACTTGCTATCCTGTGTGCCAAGACTGGGCTGCTCTTTGTGCCATCAGTCATAGACCCTCGGACAGTGGAATTAAGACTCACTGACAATTTCATTACAGTTATTAGAAGAAGAGACTTCACAAACATGACCAGGCTGCTTCACCTTACTCTCTCCAGGAATACTATCAGTCATATCACCCCATACACATTTGCTGATCTCCGGGGTTTGAGAGCTCTGCATCTGGACAATAACCGTATACTCTCCATGGGAGATGAACAGCTTAGAGGTCTTCAGAATTTGAGACATCTGATTCTTAGCAACAACCAGCTCAGCACCATTTCTCCAGGCTCTTTCCAAGATTTTGTTGGCACCCTAGAAGATCTAGACCTTTCATACAACAACCTAGTGAAGGTCCCTTGGGAAACTATCTGTAAATTGATGAATGTAAACTCTCTGAGCCTTGATCACAACCTAATTGAATATGTTCCAGGGGGGGTCTTCACCAACTTGCACAAATTAGCTCGACTTGATATGACCTCTAATAAGTTGAAGACCATTCCCCCTGACCCTTTGTTCCTACGAATTCCAGTTTATGCTAAGTCAAAGGGATCACCTTTGTCATCACTTGTACTTGGCTTTGGTGGGAACCCATTGCACTGCAATTGTGAGCTGCTGTGGCTTCGACGCTTCACCAGAGAGGATGATCTGGAGACATGTGCATCCCCATCTAACCTTCTGGGAAAATATTTTTGGAGTGTTTCTGAGGAAGAGTTCATGTGTGATCCACCAGTAGTAACTCATCACTCAACGCGTACTTCAGTTATGGAAGGAGAAGGAGTTGTGCTTAAATGTAAGGCTGTAGGCGATCCTGAGCCCTCAATTCACTGGGTGTCGCCAGAGGGTAAAGTAGTATCAAATTCATCCAGGGCTGTATCATATGAGAATGGAACACTGGAAATCACTATCACAACTGTAAGAGACACTGGCTCCTTTACTTGTATTGCCTCCAATACAGCAGGTGATGCCACAGCATCTGTGGAGTTGGTTGTCAGTCCCCTTCCTCACCCAGCCAATGCCAGTCAAAGGCACCACAGGCTACACAAAGGACCTTCTGACATTCTCATCCCAGCAAAACCTGGAGCTGCACAAAATGAATCCAGCAGCCACTCAGACAGAAAGGTGGTAATGGTACATCACAGTCACAAATCAGCTTTAATTCAGTGGTTTTTGGATTGGAATATACCAGGGATTCGTATGTACCAGATTCAATACAACAGTTCTTCTGATGAAAGCCTCATATACAGGTAAGTTGAGGATTAGGACAGACAGGTACTACAGAAACACTATGGACCCTGTGCTCGGTTATGGCAAACGTATGTAATCCTGACATACCTTAGGGTGTGCCACTTATAGTATGTAAAATATGTCTATGTATAAATACCAGTTACTATTACACTATAAATGCTTTGTAAAACGTTTGTCAGTATTGATGATTATTGATTACTTTAGGTTATTTAATATTTGCATTTCCAAATATCAGTGAACATTGTCATTGTGTTTGCTCTGCCTAGTAAATATCATCAAGAAACTTTCTCGACAGTCAATTTCTATGCAAAATTGAAAGAATGCATGCTAGTCTATAGTAAGAAACATATTTAGAACATAGACCTTTAATTAGCAAAGAAAACATACTTGCGCCTTGTTTTCATATTGTAATGGTACTTAATGCCAACATAATAACTGATTATAGGACTAGTTAGCCCAATAATAAGCGTATGTTTTGCTTTGTCAGTAAGCAGAAGATCAGTGGAGTGAATACAGCAATTAGTTGGTGGAATCACTGGCACTCAAAGGGCAGATACAAGCAGGGACAAGCCCTTGCGTATTTATTAGCGGGAAAAAGTGACGTTTCAGGTTAAACCTCTGTATCAAGCATAACATTTTTGTTACAAGAGAAGTGACATAATTCACACATCATCAAAATTAACATAATAAATGATTAAAGGGTTCCATTAGTTGTATCGTCAAAATTTTAAAATCCAATGGACAGTCATTATTAAGTTCATTTGAATAAATAAACTTGAGTTCATATCATGCAGTATCCAAACAGCAAAAGGTGGTCCGTTTGTAGAACAGTCCTGCTTACTTATAACACAAAATAGGTATCGGGCAGCATTTAAGGCAAAAAAGTTCAAACTATGCACACAATTATTAACCACAGCTACACATTCATTATAACAACAGAAGCAACATAATATCCCACCTATATCAGACTAAGCATGTAACCATTTAGTTATCAAGTATAACAATCTTGGATCTGGAAGTGATTACTAAGTAACTATCATTATCCTACCCTACTTGGAGGGAAGGGAGAAAGTTGAATCTATCCCTGCACCAAACTCACCTAGCCTTGTTATCTGAAAGAATGGATAAAAATGTTAGATAATAAACATCACAAATAACATGCCATATTAAACTCCTCATTTAACCCTCTAGGGTGCTTTGATTGTGACAACCAGATCCAGTAGCACTCACGCTGCAAAACTAATTTTTTAATCTCATAGCCCAGTTTATATGTAATTTTTTCAAGAATTTGCCATCTCAATTGTGAGACACTGTGCCCATTATTAAAATATTTGCCAATTGTGTCTCTTTCTTGTTTCTGTCTTTCCTGGTGCCTTTTTGGTCTTTCATTGTGTCAGTATCTACCGGCCAGTAGTTACGTATAGTGGATCAAAGTTTGTTCAACTGGAGTTTTATAGCTCTACTGGTTTGTCCCATGTAAACCAACCTGCCTGGGCATTTAATCAAATATATCACTTCCTTGCTATCACAGGTAAAGTATACTTTAGTTTCATGCTTTGTACCTTGCTGGGGGTGCAACACGCTGTTACCTGGGATTATACCACTGCAATGACTGCAGTTTCTGCAGGGATGTGTGCCCATATTGCACTTAGATAAAACAGCAGTAGATTTTTTGTACACCAATAGTTTTTGTTTATAAAAGCTCACAAATACATTTACCCCTTCTATACGAAAATGTTGGAGGTTGTTTAAATAACTGCCCATATTTAGGATCTGATTGTACAATGCCCCAATGCTTTAAAATTATCTTTTTAATAAGTTTATGGTTAGTGTCAAATGAGGTTATGAATGGAATGCGTGGGTTTCTTGCTATAGTTTTTGTTTTTTTCATTAGGGCTCTCTCCCTATTGAGTTCCCCAACCTCTTTCCAGACATTCATTAGTTCAGATAAATTATCGCCCCTTTCCACAAACTTGTGAAATATCCTAAGTGACTCTTGCTCATATAAGGAATCAGAGGAGGTAATGGGTTTGACCCGCATTAGCTGGCTTTTGGGTAAACCCTTCAAAAGGCCTTGTGGGTGAAAGCAGGTTAGTAGGTTTGTAGTATAAAGAGTTAAAAAAGATCCTTGTACCTGCAAAACTACATCAGCGTGTTGCACCCCTAGCAAGGTACAAAACATGAAACTAAATTATACTTTACCTGTGATAGCAAGGAAGTGATATATTTGATTAAATGCCCATGCGGGTTGGTTTACGTGGGACAACCCAGCAGAGCTATAAAACTCTGGTTGAATGAACATAAATCCACTATACGTAACTACTGGCTGGTAGATACTAACACAAAGAAAGATCAAAAAGGCACCAGAAGAGGAAGAAAAAAGAAAGAGACACTATTGGCAAAACATTTCTTTAATCATGGACACTGTGTCTCACAATTGAGATGAAAAATTCTTGAAAAAGTTACATAAGTGCCAGTGATTCCACCAACTACTTTCTGTAGGAGGGTGCCGATACCTCCATCACCGTGCTCTGGGAATTCTACATGTAGGCCAGGGTGTGCGAGCAGAGCTTCTATTTCTATGTGAATACAGAAATGCCAGCATCAAGAGCTAAATGGCCAAAATGTGGTGGGTGATACTCATTATCTTTGAAACACGCAAATATATAATCAAGAATATAAGTGATGCAGAAACAATAGTGGTGGAAACAGCACACACTACCACAAATCTCATTTGCAACACAACATGGCAGGTGTCAATAAACTAGTTGTACAATATGTGACCGTTAAGAATTGCGGAAGGGTGTACTATTTCCACAAATGTTATTGCCACATAAATATTTATGCTTTTTGGTGGAGTGCTATGGTATATTGGAGCAAATACTGTGGTACTTTACTGTGTGATAGATAGACTATTGGGCAATTAACATGAGCAATGTTATAAAGAGACAGGCTGAGTGTGAGCTGTGCATGTTGTAGAGGAAAAGACAGAATAACAGAAATAGAAAGCAGGACAGAATAAGTAAAAACGTAGTATATTAAATACAAAGATGGCAGAGTGAAAGATAACCGTTTACTATGACTATGAATCCAGGTCATGGTATAACACAAGTAACTCAAAACAACTGGACTTGCTGAGAAATTTTAATGAAGACGTTTCTCTGCTCATCCGAGCAGCTTCGTCCGTTCAACTGATATTCAGATATGTGTTTGACACTTTGGTTCAAATCAGATCCAATGAAGTAGCATCCTTTACAGACCACATTAATTCAGTGGACAATAACATCAAGTTCACAAGGGAAGATGTCCACGGGAACAAACTTGCTTTTTTGGACTGTTTGATGTGCATCCAAGGGGGGGTAACTTAAAAACGGAGGTGTACAGGAAACCCACTCACTGGAACACAAACTGGGTGTCATTAGAACTCTGCACCACAGGGCGGAATGTGTGGCAACTGATACAGAGTCCAAGGACAAGGAGCATAAACATCTCAGAGGAGCTTTTAAAGCTTGTGGCTACCCAGATTGGGCCTTTGTCAAAACAACAGCAACCAAGCCCAACAGGAACATCAAAACAAATAGCCACCCGAAGACACATAGTAGGCTAAACATAGTCATCCCATATGTAGCTGGAGTGTTGGAGAAACTCAGGAGGATTTTCAACACCACATCATTGTGTTCTTCAAACCCAGCAACACACTGAGACAAAAACTGGTACACCCAAAGGATCCAACTCCTAAAGGAAAACAAAGTAATGTGGTATATGCAGTCCAGTGTAGCGATGAGTGCACTGATCTATACATTGGGGAGACAAAACAACTGCTCAATAATCGAATGGCTCAGCATAGGAGGGGGAAATCTACAGGGCTGTCTTTCTACACCTAAAAGACAAGGGACACTCATTTTAAGATAGCAATGTCCAAATCTTGAGGCAGTTGGTTTGAAAAAGGTGTGAAAGAGGCAATTTATGTTAAAGTGGAGAAGCCATCCCTGAACAGAGGTGGGGGCCTTCAACACCACCTGTCTGCTACATACAATGCTGTTCTACCCCCGCGGTTTCAGAACTCTTCACACTCAGTCGTGTCTAGGAGTTGCATGACACATTGGTAATCCTATCATAGTAACTACACAGAATCAACACCTCTGTGAATTTCAGATGTCACCTCTCTGAAGAGTTACAATGTGCCGTTGTGATTGGATTGTTGGAAGAGTCCGTATGCTGAGAACTCCCCTACACCAGTCAGTTGAACTGAAGAAGCTGCTCGGATGAGCATTGAAAGGTCTTCATTAAAATTTCTCAGCAAGTCCAGTTGTTTTGAGTTACTTGTGTTAGATATAACTGTTTATTGTATGTGACAGGGAAAAGTTAAAAAGATACAACTGTATGTTATAAAGAGACGAGTGTATTATATGTCTGCATATATTCTATCTCCGATTATAGGGAGAAGGGCAGAATAAGAGACAGCTACATATTTTACAGACAAATAGCTCTGCATGTTATAGTCCAAGTAGTCAAAGATGGGAAATGACGTTTAGAAAAGTTCCATGGAATGAAGTTATTACTACACATAATAGGTTCTGTATTTCTTGCCCTGGGGATTACACCATTCTGCTTTAATTTAATCTGAATGCCATTAAGAACTCATCATGCCAAAGATCAATTCCCCTCTCTCTGCTCTTTGTTCAATTCTCTTCCGAAACTCAAACCAAAAATCAACACACTTGCAATTAGCTTTCAAAGAGCAGTATCAAGTTTGCATGATGTCCAGCCCAGTGCCCCTGATGAGAGAGAATAAAGCATTGGGCAGAGAGAATAAAGCATTGGGCAGAGACAAGTCTTGTTTTGCTCCAGATAAATCCATCATATTGCATCACTCGCTTTCCTGGATCTATAATAATATAAGGCAAAGCCAAAGTTTAATAATATAAGGCAAAGCCAAAGGTGGACAGTAGTGAGCATCAAGAGTCACTGCTTTGTGGATGCTGGGAAATATGTACTAATCACAAAGTAAACAGTTATGGGAACAGTACATACACCACAATATGCTCCATGGTATAAATATATAACCTGGATGACATCAGTTGCTGATGTAGTCATTCTTAACCAAAATTCAAAGCCACAAGCCATATGGGATCAAAACAATTGTCTGCCCTTTCATTATATAATCATGGTTTGTTCAGGAGACAAAATGTAAATTCCAATCAGACAGCTGCATTGGGCTTTGTATGTGGTCAGCTTATCTTGGCATTTCACCAGTCCTGATGGTGATCTGCTAAATTGCATTAGGGCATATATTCAGGTCAGCCTGATCAATTATGGCTGTTATGTGTAAGTGTAGTGTAGTGTAGTGTAGTGTAACTTTGATAGTATTCTGCAGTAAAAATGACTGCACAATACTCACACATGCACTGGTTCTTGACATTAATGGAACTAGGTAGGGGCTGGCCGTGCAGCTGCCCCCAGCCCCTCGTCTGTGCCAAATTTGTATGCTGTGGGCTCCAGACTGCCGGGGGGCCTTGCGTGGCTGTGGTCAATTGCCCAATCGCACCCCCTGCTCCCCCCAGTATTTATGCCACTGGTTCTTGAAAAGGTGAGTAGGTGAGGGTTGGGGTTATGGGGGGAAGGGGGTTCTGGTGGGGGGCATTCGACCGTCATAGGGAGCAGATGTGGGGGACCACAGATACTTGCTTTGGGGTGCCAGTACCTCTTGACCCAGCTATGATGGTCAGCTTGGGATTTATATGTTCTTAATAATAAGGATAATTAAGTTCTGTTGAACAATGTCCTTTTTGCCTCTTGTATTGGTAATTGGTTGTGTTTTGGTATGTAGTGTAATCTGTAGGTTTAATACTCGCACCCTTACGTTGTAAAAATAATATAACACAAAAGCATCTAAAGTAGGAAGTAGCCAAATGCTAGAGGAAGACCTAAAGCTTTGGTTCCCATTCCAGTTCCTGTATCAAACTTAAACTGTGCACATTTGAATTTCTGGTTTGGAGGCAAGGTTTGGTTGCTTAAAAACCAGATGTACTGCCAAACAGAGCCTCCTGTATGCTGCCTGTCCACATAACGGCTATCAATAGCCCCCTCGCAGCCCTTATTTTGCACCTGCAGCAATTTCTTTCATACTTGTCTTGCTCCCCGAATCTGTTTACATTTAAATCTAGCAAAGGGTTATAAAAATGTTGGGGACCCCAGTCTTTTTGCTGTGAAACCAAATATGTGCAAGGAATCATGGAGACATGATGTCAAAACACAATTAGCGCAAGTACTTATTTTACTACATGATAACTACACATGTTGTAAAGCAAAGACAATCATATTAATGTTACTCTGAATGTTAACGCCGCCCTCACATACAGTATACACCTGTACAATGCATTATAAAAAATTGTTACAACAAAGACCTTAATGTCATCATAAAACATGACATAAACATTGCAGAATGCCCAACAGTGGTCCCATCTTTATAATGTGAATAGAAAATAGTAATCCTTTTAAGTATCTTTAATGCACAATAATGGTTATTGAATGGCTAGAATGTATTCTTTTTGTTTAGATGACATGGTGATTCAGCATCCATCAAATATAAGGCTATGATTAAACTGAAGAAGAAATTACCCTCCTCAGATTGGAAGGGGCCATTATTGAAGGAATTACAGGCACAGTTGACTTTAAGAAAGTACAAATGTCTGATTTTGAGGTTGTTGACGTTTTAGACCAAAAAAGGAAATCTGAGCGTTGTTAAGGCATCACATTGATTTTTCTGTCAGTTTTAAAACCCAGATTGTAGATATGCCCCGCTTTTCTGAAGTCACAGTGGTAATAATTTTGTGAAATAGGTTGAAAGGGCCATAAGCCCACATAGCTGGAACACAAACCACTTGAGTATAATGTAGCCACAAAGTGAGAGATTTGCGCACTTTGTGTAAATAAGACACCACAAGATGCATTGTTATAAAACCTTCTCATGTGGAGTTTTCACCCTTTGACAGAAGAGAAATAGGTTAGGGACAGAGAACTATGTTAGGGAAGCCAAATATCAATTGAATTATATGGCTACTTAACATTGCAGAGCAATCGTTTTTATTTCTGTACAAATGAAATCAAGGCTTTGCTGGAGAAAAGTCTGGCAAAAGGGCAATTATTTAGGTTTATGTATAAAGGGAATAGTGTTATTCTGGCTCTCTGTTTAATTTCCAATCCAAATAAAGATCTAATGAACTCACCTGGAAGTCCAATCATTTTGGGTATGGGTGACCCATTTGATTAGTCTGTCCCCTTAGGTGTTTTATTAGCAATTTTGTTCCGCAAGGAAACAGCAACAAATATTTTCAGGCAGATCTGTGGGACAGTTCCTCAAGAATCAGAAGAACTGTTTCATTGAGGATAAATATCTGAAATATGCTCTGCAAATAGCACAGATGTTTTGGATTTTTCTTTCTGTTACTGTTGCATTTATTTACTGACACATGAAGAAGCAAAAGCTACTTAAATAATGTTATGGGAGGTTACGCCACTGAGTGCTCTGGAAGAAGCCAGTAGTTTAGAGGGTGATATGGGTTGGACTATGTATACACTTGGATCATACATTGACAAGCTGCATCTTGAAGATGGGAATGACTGAAACCATATGTCGAAGCATCTGAGCCAAATGAGAGTGAGAGAGGCGGTCTGATGGGAGAGCAAAATGACAGCAGGTAAGAGACATCAGAGAGGCTTATGGGTTGCCTTATGGAGTCCCAGAGAAAGAATATTTTTAAAACATTTTCTCTTTGTTTATATGTATGTTGTGAGTTTTATTTCTACCTCGAATAAACTCACAACTCCATTGTTTGCTTATTTATGAATGTAAATCAGAATGTAAAAATCTTGATTGAATGCAATGGGGGAAAAATCTTAAATACCTCAAATTCATAGGCCAAAAAACCTTGATTAACTCGAATGTATTGAGTTTTCGAGTGCAAAACAGTGTAAAAAAAAACAAAAACAAAAATAATGAAGGTCAAAAACATCTTCAAAAGGTTAAATGGATCTCTATGGACATCTGGACTTTTACATGACCTCAACAGGTTTTAGCTGGAGTATTTTCAGATTCGGGCTTTTATAAGCTAGGGGGCATAAATAATCTCAAAAAATGCTGGTTCCCCCCTAAAAATCTTAGTTTTTTTAATAGAAACTACCCTCTGGAAAACAAAACCCCCTTACAATTTACTTATTTATTTGTTCTGGCATACATCACACAGTTAATACTATAGGACTTTCAGTTATTTATTAAAGGTCAAGTTGTGTTTTCTTAAAGAACGTTTTCCAAGGGTAGTTTCACCAAAAAAAACCTTTTTTTTCCGACAAAAATTTTTTTTTTAAATATTTTTTGCAAGATTTCTTATAACCCAAAGATGCTAAAAGACTGAAACCAAAAATACTCCAGCTAAAACCTGTCAAGATTATGTAAAAGTCAATGGCAGAGGTCCCTGTAACCATTGCCTTCATGATTTTTGGGGTACACTGGTTTGAGCTTGAAAATGCTATAAAATCAAGGTGTTCATGGTTTTTAGCCTATAAATGCGATAAATTTGAGGTATTCAAGTTTCTTCCCAGATTGCATTCAGTCGAGTTTATTACAATTGGATTTTTTCATTAATAAGCAAGCATTCAAGAAAAAAACTCACAAACTCTACCTTTGATAAATAACCCCCTAAGTGTCACACTTTCCTTATTTGTAAATTATATATATATGGCTTAGTCCATGTATTGTTTCTAATTTTCTATAATTAAGAAGGTGATTATGACGGGGGTATTTTAATACTCAAAGCAAACATATAAAAAGGTGCAGAAAATCCCATTTGGAACATTGACTTGATTCTGTTGAACATAATGATCCATAGGATATAGTCTTTATGCCTGTACCATATTGATATTTTGACTGCAGTCATTAATTCCCCATTAATTCCCCATGCATTTAAGGGTTTAATTTTATATTTACTTTTAGAACTGTACTATAAGAGGCATTGCAACCCACATGAATGATTTTCAATTATGGATATTCAAAAGGATTAGTATTTTCTATTTGCATTAGAAGCAGCTTCCGCTGTTAGACATTCTACATTCTGCAATATTTATAGTCTGGTTTATGATGACTTTAAGGGTTTTGTTTTAACAATTTTGGTATTACACATTTTGTAAATATATATTAAAGGGTGGTGTCAACATTCACAGTGAGCTATTAATTCATGTCCTTTTTAATGCAACACGTGCATCACTGAGGCTTGTGATATTTGGTGTATTGTTTGGTTTTTTTTTGACAATAATTTTATCATAATAATTAACAGTTATTGATAGTTACTAACCATTGTTGGCTTATGGTTTAATTATGGTGTGAGCCCATATTATTTTCTATTTTCTGCACTGAATACTTAATTTCTCAATCTTACCTATATAACCTTTCTGGTCCTTCACATATATGGCAATCTGTCTCCCACATTATTGTTTGCATTTTGTGGGGCACTTTTCAAAGTGTGAAATTAAAACTCACCACAGCATAATTTGGCACTCTCTGTTTATTCCAAGAGATTAGAGGCATATCAAATGGTGAGCGCTAGCTTTCACCCATTGGTAAATACACCTTTAAAAATAAATCTGCCCCTATTTGTTTTGACATGTCCATACAATCCATAGTGATGTAAAGGTTTGGCGATAACATGCATAATGTTCTTCTCATGCCACATTAAGGAACTTTATTATGTTTCAGCATTAACACTGGAAATGGAAGGCAGGTTAAAACATGGGGCCACCTAGATACTGCCTGTTCTATCCAAACCTTGACAACAAAGTCCTCTGAAAAAGAATTTCCATGTCTTCTGTCATCATGTTAATACTGGCTAGAGCAGTGATCTCCAACCTTGTTTTATCTGTGAGCCAAATTCAAATGTAAAATGAGTTAGGAGCAACACAAACATGAAAAAGCCCATGGGGATGCCAAAAGGGCTGTGATTTGCTACATGGTAGCCTCTATTTGGACTGGCAGCCTACAGGAGGCCATGTTTGACAGTACACCTTTTTAGCAACCATAACTTGGTTGGTGAGTAATAGGGTACTCACTAGCCACTGGTTGGGTATCACTGGCCTAGAGTGTTTAATTTAATACTGGTCTGCACACCCTATTTGTCACAGGTTACTTAACTACAATGTTACAGGTACACTCCTACTGGCACATATAATACAACATGTTCTGTCATGGAGAGCTGGATGACTGATGAGGGAGACAATCCATTATCACAGAGCAGGTGAAAGTAAGATATTAGTCTTAGTCTTCTTCTTCTTATACATATTTATAAAGTATCAGCATATTCTGCATCTCTGCATAATGGGAGGGTGTATACATCAAACATACAGACTAAGTAAAAAAAAATACAACCAATAACCAATACAAGTGGTATGATTTTTTTCTATAGGGAGATGATACGCTATGTTCATACTGATATGCCTATATACAGAGGTAATTTACTTAGACCTCAGACATGATAGTAAAAACACTAAGAGGTTCAAAGCATACCACTTAGTGCTCGAGGTCTTGCTGTGCTCTGTATCTAGCACTCAATTTTTCTGGCACATTTTAATTTGATTATCTGAGCTCACTCTCTCTAACCCATATGCTTTGTTCTGCAGGATGATCAACCCCAGTAACAGAAGCTTCCTTGTCAATGACCTGGCACCAGGACGTGAGTATGACCTCTGTGTCCTAGCTGTGTATGATGATGGAATGACCTCACTGACTGCAACACGATTAGTAGGATGTGTTCAGTTCAGCACCCAGGAGGAGAGTGGCCAATGCCAGCAGCTCAATACTCAGTTCCTTGGAGGAACAATGATTATCATTATTGGAGGAATTATTGTGGCATCTGTGCTAGTGTTTATCATCATCCTGATGATCAGGTACAAGGTATACAGTGGCCAAGAAGAGGGGGGAAAAACCAGAGTGAGCAATGTGTATTCTCAGACCAATGGACATCAAGCTATGGCGTGTGCCCACTCTTGTGCCAAGCTGGCTGGAGGTGCTGAGGAGTTGCCCCTTAATACAGAGTTTGCTACAGCAGAAGAGGTGCCATCCAAGAAAAAAACCAAGCATATGTGTGAAACAAGCAACAAAGCTCCAGAGCAGGGTGAGTTGAGAAAAGTCTCAGCAAAGAGAGCAGGATAAATTTTGAGGTGTTAGCACTTTCTAGCCAGCTAATTGATCATTTTTGTTATTGCTTAATTCATTACCAGGAAGCAAAGCATTTGAGGAAAAGAGTACTTCCAGTGAGTGGACTGATATCAACATCTGATAATGAGGATTATTCAAGGTATGTCCATGAATAAAATATTGCTTGGCCTTTTACCTTACATTGACCTTACATATAGCAGAATGCAACACTATGAGGTAGATTTATAAAAGAGATTACTAACTGTTTGATACTAAAGTTTTCAGCTCTTGCTTCAAAATTGTCTTCAAAGTCAGGAAAGTGTATGAAGGATTGACACACTCATTAAAGCATATGAATGAGTCAAATTGTCAGACTATACTAGAGGTCTGTAACCTTTTTCAAAGGTATACAAACAGAAAAGTACAGTATTTCCTGTTTGTATTCCCTTGGAAAAGGTCACAGAGAGTGACCGAAATATTGGGCTTGAAAAACATTTTTTTCACCTTTTAAAGAACTGCCAAGTGCTGTGCCAGAGAGGACCAAAACGTCAGAATTGTTTAATGTGTTTGAAATAAACACAAAGGGTAAATGCACTTATAACCATCTCTGTGAGTGCCTCCAGTTATTAATTGTCTGCACTCGGGTGCACGGTCAATTTTGGATACCTAACATATTACCCCACATCAACATGTTTCGGTTCCTTCTGAACCGTTGTCAGTTTACCCTGCATGATGATGTGGGGGACAATGTGAATAATTGAATAAATTCACTTATAATCATCTACGTGAGTGCCTCCAGTGCATTTAACTATATATAACGTGGGCCACAGTCAGTAATGGTATTTTTTGCCTAATATAGGTCAGTGATGCTGGGAAAAAAACTTCAGGGCTGAACTTAATGGGCAGTTTACTTTTTAAAACCCAAATTTACTATCTATGCAAGGGCTTAGAATACAATTTATTCAGGAAACAATATTAATATATTTACGAGTTGTGGCTATTATTGTTTCACACATACCATGGGTATTAAAGTGTTTTTGTGCGTGAAGTATCATCTCACACATATAGACATTATCACACATCATCACTCTGTCTGGAGGTGATAGATATCAGTACTATAAGTGCAAAAGAGAAATACACTCCTGCTGTTACAAGGAAGAATATATTATAGATCATCAATGTCACAAATAACTATATAAGCAGTGCAATTGTCCTTAACAGCTTTTCACATATGGCATACTATCAAATTGCGATTATTTGTGAACACACTCTGTTACACCACAACTTTGAGAAAAATATGAGCTAAAATATTGCAAATTTATATTTTTATATTAAAATGACCGTCAGTGCTATATTCATGTACACCTACCATGCATCATGCTCACACAAAACCCATATCACTAGTGAATATATACACACACAATACACATTTCACTGTGATTCACCAAAAAAAGCAAAGATGGGCACTGTAAGGCAGTGTTTAAGTATTTAGGGAAAACATGCAAAACAACCATATGCAAATATATATGAGCTGTGGCCCAGTGGTAGCACTGCTAACTTGTAGCACAGGGGTTTTGAGTATAAAATTTGTATATTTTCCTCTGAGTGATTTGGTTTTCTCACTCACTCCAAAAATATACAGGCAGTTTAAGTGAATTTTGAGGAAACTGACTCTAGTGCACAAGCATTACAGATTGCTTAGATTGTAAGGTCCTCTAGGACAGGGACTGAATTATGAACAATCTCTGTCAAGTGATGGTTACATAGTCAGTTCTATATTCATAAGTGATAATAAAAATATTTTTAATAATAAATGGAATCAGCCAAAGGTAAGAGGATTATGCCTAGAATAGCTAACAGATTCATGGGAAATTTCACACACAATGCATCTTAGATTTGCAAACGGAAGCCTTGTCAAAATCCCCAAAGGCCTTTCATAAGTGGAGAAATAGCCTACTTATTTGACTATATTTTCCTCTACAGACAGTCTGTGATCTCCCCAGATAATGCATTTATAGGTTACATGGTGGCCAAGGTAAAAACATGGACAATTTTGTCAAACTTTTTCTATATAAATAGTAATTTTTATGTTGCTCACAGACGAAGTCATAGCATATCCTGTGATGATGCACCCAATAGCATGAAACGCATCAGGAGGAAGTGGCTGACATGAGGAAGGCAGATGGGGGGTTGGCACTGCTTTGTGGTGTGTTTTAAAGATAATGGTTTTTTGATGACTTTTGTAATTATTGTGGTTATGGTTAAATTGCACCAATAAATGTTATATATGAGATACTGTGCATGCTCCCAAATTTATTTACATATGATTTGGACCTTTTGCACAGTTCTCGCTATAAAACAGTACATACCCTAAAATTTAAACATATCCATGGTGGACTTGAAAAACAAATGCTAATCATTGAATATTGCATACTCATACTGTAAAATGCCATTTGTATTGACCTTTTTTTGATATTTAGGATTTGATATTGTTCAATGGGTCAGACCTAGGGTTAAATGTTGGAAAAGAGTAGCACAGACACCATATTTGTTGCAGGTGGGGAGCTTACCCCTTTTATTGTAACCATCTGTGCATCAACATTTCTGGAGGGGTTACACTCTCCCTTTGTCAGGATTGATTGATGTGTTGATTTGTCTAAGTTGGGAAACTGGGCAGCAAACTGGAAGATGAGGTTCAGTGTTGATAAATGCAAGGTTATGCACTTTGGCAAAAATAACATACATGCAACTTAAACACTAAATGGCAGTGTGTTGGGAGTTTCCTTAAATGAGGAGGATCTTGTTTTTTTTTTATAGATAACAAGTTGTCTAATTCGGGGCAGTGTCATTCTGTAGCTACTAAAGCAAATAGTTCTGTCTTGCATAAAAAAGGGCATAAACTCAAGGGATTGAAAACGTAATTATATCTCTTTATAGATCCCTAGTAAGACCTCATCTGGAGTAAGCAGTGTAGTTTTGGACTCTAGTCCATAAGAATGATATAAATGAAGGATAAACGAGCTGTAGAGAGTGCAGAGACTTGCAACTAAGCTGGTTAGAGAGATGGAAGACCTTAATTATGAGGATAGACTGTCCAGGTTGGGGTTGTTTTCTCTGGAAAAAAGGCGCTTGCGGGGGGACATGATTACATTTTACAAATACATTAGAGGACATTATAGACAATTATCAGGGGACCTTTTTACCCATAAAGAGGATCACCGCACCAGAGGCCACCCCTTCAGACTAGAGGAAAATCATTTTCATTTGAAGCAACGTAGGTGGTTCTTCACAGTGAAGACAGTGAGGTTGTGGAATGCACTGCCGGGTGATGGTTGATTCTGTTAATGCTTTTAAGAAGGGCTTGGATGATTTCTTGGACAGACATAATATCAAAGGCTATTGTGATACTAAACTCTATATTTAGTATATGGGCATATATAATTTATGTGAAAGTATGTTTATGGATGCTGGGTTTTCATTTGGAGGGGTTGAACTTGATGGACTGTCTTTTTTCAACCCAATTTAACTATGTAACTATGTAACTATGTGACTATATGTGCTAGCCGTCTAGGGTGATCTGCACCACCAGGCAGGAGAGTCATAAGAAAAGTGAAGAGGTGTGGTTTATTCTGATATCAGAATTAGGATTGACACCTGTCTGATTTCCATGCAGACAATCCTTTTTTTTAAAGGAGCTATCAGGTTTCTGTGCAGTTTTTAGAGTTGTTGTAAAATCCAGGCAAAAATGATCCAAATGGTGCTACATCATAGCCCTGGACACAGCCTCACTAGATCACCCCTAAATGTCACTCGACTTCCTCCTGTGTAAGCCCACAATGCTCTGTCGAATACTTTGGAGAGCAGGTAAGAAAGCTTTTTTGTACTTGGGCCTGAATGATTTTATAAGGAAAATGGGTACTGACTCAGGATTCAGGGTTAGGAACTGGGGTCACTTATGGCTGCCAGTTTACTGGGGAGTACCTTACAGATTGGCATCCCCCTGACATTTTTTCAGTTGTATTATGAAGTCTTTGCTCCCTCGATCTTCTGTTGGCTTAATTAGAGAAGCAAGAGGCTTATGTATTTCTCAACATCCATGCACTTCTTTCTTCACTTGCCAGGCTGTATATACTGTAAATGGATTAACATTAACAACTCAGTCAGTGTGTTGGAGGAAAAGAGCTTTCATATCTAAAGCAAGATTAGAATTACTGGGGAGATGTATTTTTAAAAGCTATTTATGAATTCATGTATTGAATACTGAAATTAGTCCAAGCTGCTTTAGCTTCACCACTAAATGCTGCCATATATAGCCAACATTCACAAACTAATCGCTAGATTTTGTCTGATTTAGAAATACGCAGGAATGGCAAATAAGACTGATATAATGACTTAATAAAAGGCATTACTGATATATTTCTGCAAGTTTTAATGTAAAGCATATCTGTTCTATACATCTACATGAGGCAGTGGCTGTCCCACACACACCAATGTAATGGCATCAAGAAATTTGCAGATTTATCGCTTTTAAGGAGTTAAGAAAATATGAGACTTTGATTGATAAGCACCAAAAGGTGATCAATTGAATTATTATGTAATAACATATTCTTCCCTTTTCTGGTTGTCCAGTGATGCCATTCGTGTAAAAATTGCTCAACCAGAATTGTCTGTGACTCTAAACATTCTTGTTTGATAGCTCTGTAGTGGACCAATGGTCTTACAGTTTGTTCCCATATTACCAAAATAGCTGACTACAGTTTCAGTGTAACAGTTTTCCAAAACTCCCTGATTTCACACATCTGTTGTTATTATTAGTAAAACACAACAAATACTTAAACTATTTTGAAGATTAGGTACTTCTAATACTTGCTTGTAGCAAACGTGGCAAGACACAACTTCTATGAAAGCATGCATATCTCTTTTTCTCAAGTGGCCTCTTGCTGTAATTTCAACACTTATTTCTCATACTTTACACACACTTTACTTTTTTATTTTAGCACTAGTGCTACTTAAAAACACACAACTGTATTATTGGCAAAACTTCACAAATATACACATGTTTGTATCTTTTCTGATATAAATCAGAATATTAATAAAACATTGTTCTCCTGTCCTTACTCTAATGCTTACTCTGTATTTAATGCCTCCATAGCATCTGTTGCTGGTACTTCCCCCTCTTTGTGCCAGTTGCATTCCTAAAAAGGCTTACAGTTTTCTAACTACTGCCCTGTTTCCCTTCTCCCTCTGGCCTCTAAATTCCTTAAATGTTTTATCTTCTCTAACTTGACTAACTTTCTTCACACCCAAAAGCGGCAGGATTTAGTGCAATCTATTGTTTAACTTGTACACTCCACTGAGACTGACTTATGTAGAGTTTAAATGATCACCAGCTTGCCAAGGCCAAAGATAATAATGTTCTTATGCTGTTGGATTTATTCACTGTTTTGATACTCCTCCTGGTCCTTCTACTTCTCCTTCTGTGTACGATGACCATTGATGGTATACTCATTAAACATGTTGATTCAGAATCTTTGACTTCCCCATTAGCTGTCTGTAACCATATTTATAACACTGCCATACCTGCCACTTTTTCCTATAAAATATTGCCAAGATCTCAGTCAACTGCTAAGACATTGTGAGGTGGAATGGTATAATCTAATAGAAATCGGTGGCACTGTTACAGTTCAGTATATTGTTAGCCTTGTATTAATGCAATTATGTGTACAATGCATATATACTCGTTAAGCTATGCCTTTATTTTCCTGTCTAAGATAAATAAATTAAACCCTAAATATAAATAATTAGCAGTGTTCTTAAATAATCTACTATATGGAGAAAGTTGGATAAAGTTGACTCAGAAAGCATGAAAGGTTTTTTTTCTGCATTTTCCTCTTTGTTTGAATGAAAGCTCGTAGATTGCATGTGTCACCGTGTCAATAACTACCCACTGTTGCCATTAAAAAACCTCTAATTCTGTATGCCACTCTGTTATTATGTCACTCTAAATGGTACTAAGTCATATAAGCAGACAGGTCTGCTTCAGTGGTCTAAATTAACCTTCCTGTGAGTTAAGTTGGAAGATTGTGCTACTGTTTTGTTATACTGAAAAAACCTTTTAATAAAACAAAGATACCCTTAAGCTGCCTGTTTTTTGGCATGGAAAATTGGCACTGGGCATAAGCAGAGAGAGTGGAGAAATGTTCTGTGTTGTAGATATATAAACAATATAAACAAATGTATGATGAGATGCACATAAAACATGAAGCATGACAACCTAGTTCTGTATCTAGGAGGCAGAGGTTGCAAGTAAAAATATAATAGTATCCTTATCTACTAGATGAAATTATTTGTGTGGAATTGTTCTTCCCACATCTTTTCCACTTACACAGTTAGAATTCCTATGACAAAATAGTGAGTGCTGAGGCGGTATAAACAATTGCATTATTTTGTCCACTGCAGTTCATTTTGCACTTTTTCAGCATGCTTCCTTGAACAAGTCTGAAAACTACTGGCGACCACTATAAGTATTATTCTTCCATTGGACAGGACGGCTTAGAACAAATAACTATTCAATTTCAGCATAGGGAGGGTTCTGTATTTCAAATGTTATATCATTGTTAGGAATAGAAAAGGTAGATGACTTTCTAGCAAAATTATATATGTAGTACTTTCTGTAAACTGGGGATTGTCCAGTATTTGTAGTACCTGGATAATATTTTCTACCAAAAAAAAAAAATATATATATATTTGTAGTAATGATTATTACATTACATCATAGGTGACCAATCAAGGGGATATTCTGTTTATGGGGGGTCAGGAGACCCCTCTTTGCCTGCATTGTTTAGTGTTTTTCCTCAAATATCTGTTAAATATGTTATCTTATTTTTAATTAATTTAACCCATCAAACAGCTTTCAGTGATAATCCAGTAATTGTCAGGATTTCCACAGCTAACACAATTACCTGCACCTGTGTTTGTCTTAAGGCCAGTGGAGTTAGTCTGATGTACAAGCTCAAAATATAGAGTCATGCACTGGATAATGAACAGGTCAAGGAAATATCAGAGTTATTGAGTTCCTAATGGAGTTTTGTCCTACCATGAAAGTTTCAGCACCCACTGCTGTAAAATTCATTTATTCTATCCTTTTATAGTTTATTCTTTTGTTTATTACTTTATAATTGAGGCATTTTATAATTTCTTAATGATTTTAAGGCAACCCTGATATATCTACACTTAAGCTAAATATTTATCTGGCCCTATTTTTCATGTATATGTGCCTTTTTGCAGTATATGGTCTTAATATTGTGTTTTATTTATTGTCCATTTTCTATACTCAGTCAGTGTATGTGCATTGTTCAGTATCTGCACTTCATATTCACTTTGTATGTGTGAATTACTCATTGTTGTAGTGTTGTTAGTGCATGTGCATTGTTCAATATATGGAATCCAGCTCAGTTTATATTTGTACCTTGTTTGGTATCTGGTCTTCAAATTAATTTTGCAAATGTGCATTGTTCAGTGTTTCACCTTCAGATCCAGTTTGTATTTATTCATTGTTCTGATCAGCTATGTGTCATATATCAGTCAACAGTGGCTAGCCAGGCAGAGAAAAAAAAGTCATTCCGATGCATCACATTGAAATCACACATCTATTTTCCTTATACATCTACAACATGAGATGTGTGGGATGGGGAATGCGAGGCTGTAGGAAATTAGATTATGGTTACAGAGAGGGCAAGGAGATGTTGAACTGCTACAAAGTTCCCACTGGTGTGAGAATGCACACTACAGAATATAGGTGAAAGACTTTCTCTCTGTGGATCTAAAGCTGCATTAGATTCAAAATTGGATTATATTGCCAATGTACTGCTTCTTACTCCAGCACAGGTTCTTGTGTGGGTCCTCAATGTGAATGTCAACCTAAACACATTTGTAATTTATCCGGTAACACTAGAAATTACACTGGATATGTTAGACAATATCCTGTCTGGTTACAGATATTTGGAGTCTGCAAGCTACATGAAATCTGCAGTTTTGCAGCCCTGCTCTGCATGTAAAAAATATACTATAATGTTTATATTTTCCCTACAAATACAATGCTTGGTGTTTTCTAGTTGTGATTATGGTTCATCTTGAATAAAGCATAGCTTGGTATTATGTGCCTATACAATCATTGTATTTGGCATATATATAGTTTGGTGTGACATTCACTAATTCAGAGGATCCAAAAAGTTTGGCTGGTCCCTAGCAGGGCCAAAACAATAGATGGAATCTCATTCTGAAGGTTATGGCAGTGTTGGACTGGGATGCCAGGAGCTTACCAGAAAACCTTAGACCAGGGGCCCACCAGAAAACCTTAGACCAGGGGCCCAACTTTCCAAACTATTATTCATTCTCTCCTCACTTAACCTCTTTATTCTCCTATTCTTTTATATCTACTTATTATAATCTATTCTTCCATTATTAAGCCTCTTTTAAAGAAATATGGAATGAACATGAAATAGGCCAAATTGTTAGAAGCAAGAGGGCCCACTGACACCTGGGCCCACCGGGAGTTTTCCTGGTATCCCTGTGGGCCAGTCCAACACTGGGTTATTGTGATCTTTTATTATACATTTACCATATATTTTGTATATCTGTGTAAGCTTGTTTTGAGGTGGATGTATCATACCCTAGAGGGGTCCTGAAGGCATAATGATTGAACCATACAGCACCAGGATTCTTAGTTTTAGTCTTTTTTTTATTAAAACAAAGTTGACCAAACTCCCATCCACAAACTAAACTCCTTTATCAATAGTTTTTCTCCAAAAAGTTGGAGCTAGTAAACTTTGCGACAAAACTGAGTGTCAATTCATAATGTGCTATTGACGCTCCGGAAACTCTAATTCATTGAACTGTCTCTCCAAAAACTCTACTTTATCAGACAAAAACACAGACGTTATCAGATTTTTCAGTGCAGATCACGAGATTTTTGAGATGGGGTATTTTCGGATTCTGATTTTAAGCAGCTTTGGGTATAATAATCAAGTTTTTTTCCCACAATGTGAGTTTTCCCCTTAAAAACTTCGATCAGGATTTGAGGTTTAATAAATGGGCCCCTTACTGTTAGCACACCAATGTCTCTCCCAAAATGAAACAAAATAATGGCACAGCAGAACAAATGCAAATGGTGTGACACCACAGTTGTCTTTTCACATATACAACATGCAGTTGTTTACCTTGCTTGCAGTTACCCTGTTGTGCTTGTATTTTGTCTTCTAGATGTTTGAGATGTCCTATGATATTAAGAGTCTGGTCATGATAATTACCTATTAACCTTTAGGAAGTCTAAATCAAAAGATTCATGCACATGAACTGGGAAAATATGTTGCATGTGATAGATAATGTAAATTTCCAGATGTAATATCTGACCATTTAGTCTGACTTCTACTTAGTCCTTGTGTGTACACCATTAAAAGAGAAGGGATTCAGGTGATATAACAGAAATGTTGAAAAAAAAAAAAAAACCAGCGGGGAAATATTTTTCAGAGTACAGCCTGAACCAGGGGATATACAGTAATCTGAAGCTACAGCATCGCTACATAAATATGGTGAACAGATTCCCAACAGCTGTGCCAAGGACTAATATAGGATAGTAATTCAACATGCATGAAAGAGACAGAAGGCAATTGTGAGCATGTAGAACAGAAACATTTCTGCAATAAGGCTGTGCAAACCTTCCCCTCAGGTGTATCATTTTTCATGGAAGCCAAATATCTCCCCTGATACAGGAAAAATGTTGATTCTCTAAAGTTACATGTACTCCCATGTGGACAGTCAGGCACTTCTGTCTCAGGCATAAGAATGTATAATCTCTGCTAAAAGGTAACACAAAAAATTACATTCTTGCAAAACTGCCATATGTATTATACTGATCAGGTGCTGTCCAATTTCATACATACAATACTTATTTTAATTTGATTAATATTACTTGAGAGAGCTATACGTTTCAGAATTCTCTCCCTGAAGAGGTTGGCTTGGCACTTACTTTAGATATTTCAAGAAGGGGTTGGATGCCATTTTTAGCAAAGAGAAAATAAAAGGCTACTGAAATAACCACAGCAATCTGGATTTGTCTGATACGGGGTAAATATAATTTGATAAATATATTTTTAATATGTTCTGATTATTGATTATTACTTCAGTTATTTGATGGTTGTGTTTAGACAGAAAATCCACTTGAGGAATTTCTGTAGCAGATCTTTTTCTGTATTACTCAGAAGTGGAGACTTTGAATAAAGGGTAGGCACTCCTGCCATACAAATTGGTGAAAAAGCACATTGTGGAGACAAAACTTTAACTAATCCTTATACAACAATATTCATGGTCTGTGTAGGCCAACTAAACCCAGGAGTCTGGCGATACTTTAAGTAGCACAAGTAGTGATTAAGTTTGAACATAAATACTACACTATATGATATTTTTTATTTCTATTTTTTTGAGTTGTACTTCTTTGCCAGTCTTAGGGCACTGATTATTATTGGATTAAAAAGCTAATTGAGCAGCTGTGATGAGGAAGGAAGGGGTCAGCAGTACCACGCCAGTAAGGGATTCTTGTTCCACAAGACCTACAAAGGTCTTGTGCCAAAAAGGAGGGCCCCCCTTAACACTAGTACTTAACACTTGTACTTAATCCTGAGCCACAAACCTGGGAGACAGCAGAACCATCTGATCTAAAAGAAGAGAATCAGGTAGGTCGCTAAATTGCATCATCTCTATTGCATTAGCGCCAACAAATACTAGTTTTTGACTCTGTGCTCTGTTAGTATTGGAGGCTGCCAGTATTCAACATTGAAATAGCATAAATTAACAAAAAAGGGAACGTTGTGTCACCACTAATTTTTTAAAACATTAAGCGGGGGGTGCAATGTGAGCACAAACTTCACATTTGTAGACAAATACAAGAGATCCTCTGCACTTAATCCATTAGCAATATATTAAGGACACTGAAACATTGTATGCCTTAAGCTACTAAACATGCCTTCCCCTTTAAACAAAACAGGGATTGTTTGTCCATATATTGCAATATATTTAAGCTGGCCAACTATGTCATCCCATATCTGGCCAGTCCTACTCTCAAATTGCATCTGATTCATTAAGAATTCTATTGCTTCTTTATACATTTTACAAAGGGACTAAGTTTTACCTGCAACTTACTAGCTGCTTTCAAAGTAAAACTCCCAAACTTGATTGCCCTATTATTAGCCACCTGTGGGATCACCTGACTATAGCTGAAAGGAGTAGGAGCTACAACAGAGAGATGGCCATTGCTCCTATATGAACTATAACAAACAAGGGAAAGTTGTGCTCACCACTAATTTGAGTGTAGGAGTGGCCATATTGGGGATGACTTTGCCATAGCTGGCCAGATGGAATATATAGACAATAAATGCCTGTTTTGTTTAAAGGGGAAGGCGTTTGTAGTAGCTTAAGGCACAAAATGTTTCAATGTCCTTAATATATTAATAATGGGTTGAGTGCAGAGGATCTCTTGTATTAAACCATGTGTGTCCCTCTATGTTTTTTGAACTACAGCTCTCAGTTGCATCAGTTGCATATACTTAGTTCTGTGGTGCATAAATATTATAAGGTGCTACTCATCATCTCCCTGCTACATAATAATGTTTCTGCTGCATTAGTTATTAGACCAGATCTATTCAGTCTCTTTATAAGAATACTTGTATGCACTTTGCAGTTCCGACCACTGATATGGTACTTCTTGCATGAAGGCAGAATGAATCGTTCCCAGACACCTAATATATTTCTTTGTGTTTGTTTCTAAAAGGATGAAGAGCTAAGTAGACAGGTCTCAGGAAATCCTGACGGCTATCTGACAGTTAATTGCTGATTCATCGGGTGAGATGGAGCACGGCTGTTTTCTGACCCTCTCATCGGTAGTCTGATTGCTGTTGCAGGCTAGTTACCATGGAAATCGGACGGCTGAGGTTTCTGATCCCCTCTTTTCCTTGCTGCGTGACTCTCACATAAACATTTTGAGCCCCCCCCCCACTGCTCATCTTCTCCAAAACACTAAACAGAATATTAGAAGAGGTTCCATTCCCTTTTCTAGCCCCACCACCAGAGGCTGGAAACCATTTTATAGTTTTTTTAAGATATATATATATATATATACTTTTGTAATCTGCCTAGATGTTTTTAATAAAAATTGCTTAAGAAGAACAGGCTCCAGCACTGCAGATTTCTGTACGAAGAGAACTGGGTCATGTCATATGAAACAACAGATTCTTTGTCTAACAGCTTTATTCAGTGCACACCCCAGTGCTTACAATATATTTCTGTCTTTTCCAAGGAGAGTAACCAATGCAGGGGACACAGAGCATACACAAAGGGGATAGACAGAAGCAGGTAGAAACCAAGTGCTAGCAGAGATTGAGGCTGGATCATACAAAGGCAGTTTATCGCCACTAGTTTAGCCTCCACAGGGCAAGCTAGAATGTCATTTTTATTCTTTAGAATGATTTAAATACCTGAGTCAACAGCTCTAGACACTGTCTTTGTTTGTTTAGGATAGCAGCTGCCATATTAGCTTGCGGTGACATCACTTCCTACCTTAGTCTCTCCCTGCTCACTTATAGCACTGGGCTCAGATTACAACGGAGAGGAGGGAGGGGAGAGGAGCAAACTGACCATGCTCAAGTATTAGACCTGGAGGTTTGAGCTGAAAACAGAGGCTCATGTGTACACAATAGAAGGAAATAAATGGGGTGTTTCTTTTGACAGAGAACTCTGAGCAACATTACTTTGAGGCTTTACTGGTGTATTTATATAGACCTTTCCGATAAAGCTTAATTCATTTTAACATTAAATTGCAAAGTCTTCCACAGAGGTATGTTTCCTTACTCCAGCTATTCACAGCCTCTTCCAGGTTGCACAAACAATTTTCAACCAATTATTTCACATGGAGTTCAGACCTAAAATGTGGAACAAGACCATTGTGTAACAGGGCTTGTCAAAATGCTCCAGAAAAAAAAGAGCTTGTTGAGTTTTAATCTCTGTACTCCACAGCACATATTCAACAACTGTAAAAATGCACATCCCTGTACCCTGTATATTGTATAACTGCATAGACAGAACCATTTGAATCTTCTTCTTCTGGTGCTACACAAAGTGCAATTCATATACATGAATGGATAGGTCAACATTGGTCATATTGCAAATGTTTAAGAACCTCAAAGGCGAAGTAAAACCTACCTAAAGAAGTAGGCTAGAAATGTTGTACAATATTTAGTTGATCCAATCTGTTTGCAATTCGCCACTCTCCAAATTACACTATATTTTATTACTTTTGCTTGAAGTTACTTTGGCATTTCAGAGTTGTGGACCACAGATTGTAAAGTTTTATTTAGTGAAACTATAACACAATATAACACAAAATGATTTTATATATAGATCATTACAAGGTATATTATGCATTTTACTTTTTAAAAACTATTTCCAAGTGGGTTTGTACACCCAAAGTCAATTTAATCCCATTGTATATGCAATAAGAAGGAATATTTAGAGCTATAAATATTATGTATCATTAATACCCAGCACCTTGCTGACAGCTTAGTTGAATGGGGAAATGCTTTCTGCAACCTTATTCACTTTAAATAGGAATCACCTCCAAGTGCCCCGTGCAGTCAAGGGACTGCTGCTTTAAACTCAAAAGTGCCACATTTTTGACAATAAGGGATTGTCACTTACTGATCCAGGATATTTCAGGGGATTTGTGGACCTTGCCCCTGCTCAGAAAGCTACAATACACTCAGAGTTGCCCTGTATGTCATTTCCTTTGGGAAATTGCAGAAAGAATGTTTTGCCCTTTGTGATTTTCTTCTCTAAAACCATGTGTCAAAGCACTTAAAAGCACTCTTCATTGCCCCTATGAGAAACATGTGAAAATGCTTGCTCAGGCAATTATCATGTCATTCTTGCTTGAAATCAGAAACATACCCAGCAGGTAATTTATTTTCAATACATTAATGACCACTATAATATCGTCCAAGTCCATTTTCCTCCCCTCCACTTATGCTCTCAGGTTAGTGAAGATATATCTGACATCTACAAGCATCATGCTGCTGCATTTATTCCACTTCACGTTTTGGCTCTTTCATCAAATACATTGTTTTGATACCAACCTTTCCGTCATTATTGAATAAAACATCAGTGATCCTTTCGCTGAACCCTGATGTCTTGCAATACAAGTCTTGTCCATTTCAAATATGTTCCAGAAACAGCCATTCTTCATTTTCCTTTTGATCTCATTGTGCCACTCACAACCACAGCACGCATGTGGGAGTTAATATTTTAAAGAACACAAAAATGTTATATAGGGCATACTGATGTATATACTGAGTCCTTATGAAGTATGCTCCATTAACAAGCACTATCTAGCTCTATTTATAGCTCTAACAACCACAGAAAATAAAATGTTAAAAAACACAAACGGTATAATGTAGGGTACACATATTTAGATTTTTATCAGACCTGTTATGCAGAATGTTCGAGACCTGGAGTTTTATATAATTTGGGTTTCTATACCTAAAGTCTG
Organism: Xenopus borealis; assembly: GCA_024363595.1. Classification (NCBI taxonomy): domain Eukaryota; kingdom Metazoa; phylum Chordata; class Amphibia; order Anura; family Pipidae; genus Xenopus; species Xenopus borealis. The sequence goes on from CM044445.1 coordinate 63,364,760, forward strand.
CTGAAAAAAAAAATTAAACATTAAATACACCCCTTTTGGATTGTGTAGACCCCATTACAGAAATGGGACATAACTTAGCCTCAAATTACAAAACTATATTTTTACCAATTTATATTTGTACTTATTAGCATACAATAGAACTATAACTACCCCCATCATTTGCAGATTGCACTACCTTAAAACACAGATACCCTGGAAAGGAACCCTCAGTAAATGATCCCTTTTCCTATCAATTCCTTAAGAATAGTTGTGTTATTTCTGGCAGTATTTGTTGAAATACACTGGGGCAAATTCACTAAAGCGTGAAGCGTCTAACGTTAGCGCAAATTCGCCAGAGTGACGTCAAATCGGAACTTTGCAAATTCACTAACACCGGCTCTGGCGAATTTACACTAGCGAAGTAGATAGACTTGCGCAACTTCGCACCCTTACGCCAGGCAAATTTGCGCACTGACGAAGGATCGTAATTATGCAAATTCACTAAGATCAACTTTTTGCTGAACGTTACCACTTACGCTAGACTTCACTTTCCCTGCTCAGACCAGGCGAAGTTCAATAGAAAAGATAGGAGTTGGAAAAAAAATATATCAAATTTTTCTAAGTCCCAAAAAAACGCTGTGGCGTGTTTTACCATTGTGGGTGCTAGTCTGAAATAGATCATTTTTTTGGGGGGGGGTTGCCCTCCTTCCCCCCTACATTTCCTAACATATGGCAACACAACTATACAGGGGGTACATGTAGAGCAATAGAACAACTATATTTAATTTATTAAAGGTTTCCTGGGCTTGTGTAGTGGAATGTAGTGGCTGTAACATACACTTCCATTATACTTTGAAATTCGCACTGTATGCAAATTAGGCTTTGCTAGCGTAATTGTGCTTTGTCTAGCGAAGTAACACTAGCGCAAATACGCTACTGTTCGCCGACCTGACTAAATTCGCACTTTAGCAAAAATTCGCCTGGCAAAGTGCATCAAACGCTAGCGAAGCCTGCGCTGGCGATTTTTCGGATCTTAATGAATTTGCCACACTGACTATTTAAGCCCCCCTACTTCAATCCTGACAATATATAATGTAATAGGCACATATTTTAGAAATAATACATTTACGATACCTTGATATAGAATACTAGTATCCTTGGGTCATGTACAAAATGAGCAAAATAAGCACAAGTCAAACATATAGGACTTGTCAATTATTTTAATTAAGTGATATAATATTTTAATATAAAGCACCATTTTATATGAGGCACAGTTTGTTATAAGATTGTTATTTTACCATTCCTACCACCCTCCAATGTAATCTTCTGACAAAGGATTCTCTCGTTTATGGTTGGAAAGGTGTAACTGAGATGTGTAACATTTAAAAAAACCAAAGTTTCAGAATGAAATTAATTTAACTTTTTTGTTTAGTGCATCTACTAGAAAAAAAATCTTAGATATATCATAATTGAGCTTTTGTCAACAGAAGCCCTATTCCTTGAACTCATTTTGAACATAGGGCTTTATTTCTCCTATGAGAATACCAACTGATCTATTCATGGTAGGTTATCATGCAAAGTCAATGGTAGGTGACTCTGCGTATCACTCATGTATTCTAAGGGATAATGTGTCTCCTACTATAATGGTGAAGATATTAGATGTTACTGAGAAGTTCTGTAACAATATAAAGGCACAAGGCTGTTGGTTTATTAGTCTCCCAGTGATTAATCTTTTTTAGTAAGGGTGGCTAGTTTCCTTTGAACTCTTCCCCAGCGGATTAAATGAGAACTGCCATTGGGGAAACATACGCAGCACAAAGTTGCACTTGGGGTTACTTCGGAAAGTAGTGGTGCTGCATATGTAAGAAGACAACTGTGGTAAAAGGGGTTGTTCACCTTTGACACAACTTTTAGTATGATTTAAAGAGTGATATTCTGAGACAATTTGCAATTCATTTTAATTTTTTATTATTTAAAGTTTTTGAGTTATTTAGCAACTCCCCTAACAAACATGCATTGATTTAAATAAGAGACTGGAATATGAATAGGAGAGGGGCTGAATAGAAAGAAGAGGAATACCAAGTAGCAATAACAATACATTTGTAGCCTTACAGAACATTTGCTATTTAGAAGGGGTCAGCGACGCTCATTTGAAAGCTGCAATGAGTCAGAAGAATAAGGCAATTAACTATAAAACTATACAAAATAAATAATGCAAATCAATTTAAAAGTTGTTTAGAATTTGCCATTCTATAACATACTAAAAGTGACCTTAACGATGAACCCCTTTAAGTGCCAGTCCCTATATTCCATACACTGTTTACTGTGCTGATAACATGCCAGGTATCTAGGTATATCACCAATATACCCAGATAAAGCAGGTAGACACAAGTAGCAAAGACTTTGTAATTCCCATGATTCATTTTTTAAATAAAATGGAAAGCATGTGTTCATATAAATACAGATTTGCAAGAAAATTATGGTTTCCATGGCACTTCACCACTTGAGGAAGTAGCACTGGAGGCATTCATTTAAAAGAAAACGTCACATTAGTAAAATCTGAGTGCCCCAGTCTTGATTTATTCATATTCCGAACAAGATTACTGTGAGTGCAATAAATTTGAAACAAAAGAACATTAACGTTTTTATAATCTTTATCATAAAACAGTGTAATGCTTTTCACTGAACTCTGAAAGCTGTTGCTTTGAGCTTAACTTCCCCTTATTCTATTTTGGCTGAGGCTAGAATTCACTTAATGGATTGTTTACATTTTAACACAATGACATTTCTCTCCTTGTCTCTTTTCCCTGTCTCATTCTCCCTACTATTAGGTAGACAAGTGACTTAATCCTTCCCTACGTTATGATTTTTCTTAATGTTTCTTTTAGCAGTGACTCTGTGTGGCATCCTTCTTAATAACAGTTTAGTCTGGCTTAGTTGTGTTGTTGTAACTGCCAGGTAGATGAATTATATAGACTGCTACCCACACAGTTTCACATAAGGAGATATTAACCACGCCTTAATGAAAGTTTGCACCTTTGGATATAACAGCAGGACAACATATACAGTAGCTTCTTTATGGATGACAATCAGAGTTCTTTATCACCAACTTTACCACAGAGCTCAACCTCCACCGTGGCAGTGGTTTCTTGCTTTTCCAATGGTGGTCACCTATCTGGAACACCACCACTGGTGGAACATTTTCCCTTCACTATAGATTTTTTTGGCCAGTTGTAGTGTACACAGACACACCAAACCCAAACAGAGATGTTTTACAAGGGATTCTAGACTTGGTACTGTTGACTCTGTGTTGATGGCATGTCTGTCAGGGGGCCCTCACTACTACTAGTCATGCCTCTTGCTATCAAAAACAGAATCTTGCCTATTGCTAGCTGAGCTTCACCATAGGCAATAATAAAGATGCAACTGTCCTTGTTGCATATGTGTATAGTGAAACTGAAAAAAGGAATATATAAAATAATTTTTTTTCTGGTTTATATATAGATTTGTTAGCCATTCTGATATCTGAGAACTGTCTGCTCTCTGTTGCTCAGACAAAAGACAGCTTTCTTTCCCAAAGTCCCATTGTCCTAAGTTTAGGCTCTCATCTGTCATGTGGAATAGTTCCATAAGGTTTGTTTGCCCTTTCTTGATCTTGGTTGATACTTGCTTGATTCCCCTTCTTAGAAACTCATAATTCAACCATATTGACCCTTGGTAATGAATTTATAGTCTATAAAGTATCTCTCAGCAGCATCTGTTAACAGCCCTTATAAATTTTCTACCATGCTATCACTAATTGTAAGTGTCTCTCTCTTCATTAAATTCCCATATGAAAACATATATCCCTTTTAAAAAGAGGCCTGGTTGGGTTCATAATATTCTTTTATCACTGACACTGGTTAGAATGGGGTCCATAATTATTATTAAAAAATTATTTAAATATTTCCAATAAATGCTAGGCCCCTCGTATTAACTTAAAAGCTCTATCCCATGCCTTAGCACACATATATATTAACAATATCCCTCAGCTTGTTATACACTGTTTTCTCCTTGACAGCTTTTAAACAGTTGTGTAGGTCTTGTCATTTATTCTTACTTGCCCACATCTAGTGTTGGAGTGGGCTACTTAGAGTCCACCAGGAATACTGAGAGTTCAGTAATATATTTTTCTTATAATATATATGCAAATTCCTTGCCATATACAGTACAATTCTTGTTCCTTCAATAATCTTTGTTCTATCTCATTTAGTTTTTCTATTTTGTTTGCTGTGTCTTTCTCTGTTCCCATTAACCCTTAATCTTGTACTTAGCTGTGTTGGCTATATATTTGTGTGAACACTGCAGTGCATTCCTGTACCCAGCATTGGACTGGGGACTCTGGGCCCTGGCAGCAACCTCCCTCCGCCTGTGCATACTTTTTTTACTTCTCAGGGCCATGACCAGGGCCAAAGAGGGAGGTTTGGGGCAGTATAAATAGGTTTAGACCCTGCCTTTACCAAATATACAACTAGGGGGTAGAGGATCATAGGTTCCTTAACCTAGTTCCATGCTGTCTGCTTGCATTTCCCCTGCCTGTGACATCATCGAGTCTGGTTTCAGACAGGAGAGTAGACTGATTGGCTAGTAAAGTGTCCCAGTAGAAGTCTGGCTTTGGCACCCAAACTACATGTTGGACCACCAGATGAGGTGAGACCTGGAGCTTCAAGTACACCAAGAGACCACCATTCTGTTGCCTGCCAAACTGAAAGGGTTGGCCAATTGTACTGTGGAGAATGTTAGGGTTGCAGAGATGCCTGTGAACTCCAGTGTGCCAGTGCCTGCATGCACCCTAGTGAGAAACAAACCAAGGAGAGGATACTGGCAGATACTGTGCAAAACCAAGTCTTTCATGTGTGCATTCTATGTGAGCACAACTGTCTTTTCCAAGAAGTAGTTGTTGGAAGATATCAATACCTGAGATAGTAGAGCTCTTAGATGGGACTTTGTGGCAGGAAATAAAGTGTGCCTTTATTATCCCCATCTGGAGTTAAACTGTAGGCCATCTATAATAAATGTTAGTCAATCAGCTTATTTTTCATTATGAACTCTTACATATCCACATTGCAGGAATTTTAATTGTTTGGGTGCCTGCTGCATTTGCTTTTTCATTCAATACAAATGCATTACAGTTGCAAAGCTCTGTGTGTTTATATAATAGTGAGACCTCCTGAGGGGTATCCCTTAGTGTCCATAGGTGACAACACTTTGCTGTTGAATCCCAGTTTTACCATTTCCTCCCATTCAGATTTCCTGTAGAGAGTTCCAGGCCTGACTGCAAGCAGGTAAGCATCCAGTGTGTCCCACGTATGATCCTATTCTAAGCGAATGTGCCAGAAAGCAAAACACCTGCATTGTCCAATTACATACAATGAAAGCTATTTTAAGTAGTTAAGTGCATCAAGCCATTACCAAGTCAGGTAAACTGGGAGTTAATTTTACAATTAAGCAATGCAGAGCTCATGATGATGTCATGATGATGTCACCTCACTGTGTCAACTGTATTCCAGACATCTGCTGTTCTAAAGGCTTCATCAGGTCCGGACTGAGAGTTAAAATAGGCCCTTGCATTTCAGGTACACAGAGGCCCAATCAGCTCACACAGAGGCCCAAACAGCATCCGCCAGCCCACTAAATATTGATTTTCTATGGGACCTTATAGCAGCACCTCTGGCATTTGCCAGAACCCACAGATTGTCAGTCCAGGCCTGGCTTCATAATAACTATAAAGGGATTTTCTTGGATTTCATCTGAATGACTATTTTTGATCTGCAGTTGACAGAAGACTATACCTGCCTTATCAAACGATTTTGTTAAAGTGTAGGACTGTACATTTCTAGGTTGACCTATAACCTACAACATGGAAGGAACTGGGTTCCAAGTCTTGGTGATTTTTTATACCAATTTTGGAGAACTTTGCCTAGATCAATCATTTCTGTAGGCAACACATTAACAGATGATTGCACAAAACAACATCTATGTGGAATTTTACAAACAAATCTGCTTGTGTTATACTCTTGATTTATAAAAAGCCACAACAAAGGGTTGCACTAATCTCCAGATAGTGGATATGCTGCTGAACTTTGTGCCCCCCCCCACAAAGTTATTGGCAGGGTTCCCAGGTAGGTGGGTTTGTGGGTTTGCTTTGGACGTGCAATGTTGCCAACTGTATTCAGGTTTCCTCTGACCCATAAAATGTTCTGTTTTTTTTTTCTTATTAAATTATTCAGGGTTCTTTGCAGCTTTGCTTTAAAAATTAATCATTTTGTTTTTGAATTTAGGCACAGATTTTAGGCTAAACGCATATTGAATGATTCCCTTCAATATCAAGCTTATTTTAGGCCTCAAATGCCTGCTACAGAATTTTTTATAAAATGAGGCCCATAGGTAAGTGAAAATGCTGTACACAGTTTTGAGGTTACCCAAGTATTTACCTCTCAGTATAGCTTTAAAGGGGATCTGTCACCCAGACATAAATACCTGGATAAAGTCTGTTTCAAATTAAACACACAACCCTAATAATTTTTTATGATTACATCCATATTTGTTAAGGTATTTAAATCTCAGCAGTCCATCATGCATCGCCTGCCTGGCTCTGCCTCTCATTCTCGCTTCCAAGATGTTGCTGCAATTCTCCCTCCTCACTGTTTAGCCAGTGCATGGGCATCAAGTTCCCCATTGGAACATAAAATTTTGGCTTGATGCAAAGCTTTCCCTAAAAACAATGTTCACAAAATGGCTGCTGCCTGCTTGCTGTGATTGTATATATCCAAGACAGTAAGAAACAAGCTTACTCTGACTCAAAAAAAGTGGTAATGTGAGTGACTACCACCGCAAATTGAATATAAACATTTACAACGCGAGGGCGTTCATAATGTAACAACAAATAGATAATGCACAGTTCTTGATGTTACATGTATATATTTTATTTCTGAAAACATAATAAAACAGTTATACAAAAAAAAAAGAAGGAAACAAGCTTTAAATGGTTTTTTATAGTGTTAATAAATGTTATTTTGCTTGGCTAACTTGATAGAAAAAAATTTGGAATTATTTCTTAGGTCCCTAATCAAGCTGGCCATAGATGCAAAGAACCAATCATACGAATCCTCAGATCGTGTGTGGAGTGTCCCAACATTTGTCTAGCCATGCTGATTGGTCGTTCAGTCGATCGGGACAGGTTAAAAGATTTCTGTTGGCTGCTGATCTCTGCATGTATTGCTGATCTGACGATCAGTGGGAGACTGTCACCAGCTTTGGCGGACATAAACTTTTGTATGATTGCTGATCTGTTGTTTTACTACTTTATTTAAACTGAAGGTTAGTGGCAGGTTGGAAGATGGGGACATATTATAGTCCGATATTGCAGGTAAATGGCCAGCTTTAGTAAGGCTTCCGCCCCCCCACTGTGCTTTTTCCAATTTTTCTTGATATTTCACATGCTACCTTCTCCCATTATCAACCCAACTACACTGCTTAATGGTTCTTTCTCTCTCTTGCTTACATATCCCTCCCCCCCATCCACATACTTCAAAGAATTACAAAATTTGGGCTAGCCAATGCAGAGCACAGGGATTGGGAACTGCCTCAACACCAGCAAGGATAAAATCTGGCATACATGCTAATTTGCTGTTGTCTACACAGTATGGGATACTCTAAAAACACTATATCTGGGCCAGTGTTTTAGCAATGTTTTATTTGTATTCTTGTTATGAGCTTGGGAGGAGTATTACAAGTGTTGAATTAAAAAGCGTTAAACCTCAACAAAAGACAAGAAAGACAACTAAGCTACAGTTTGTAGTCTCTCTACTAACTCAAGTGCTTGATTTTACCAGTAGTTTCCTCCATCACAACAATTTCCGCTTGTGTCACTTGTATCATCTTTTCTTTGTTATCCATTTCCCTCTCCCTATTACTTGTGTTCCTTCCCTACCTACAGTACATGTATGTGCCTCCTCACCTCCTTCTGTTGTTCATATGCTTCTCCAACCTCCCGCCAATTCTTTCATTTCCCTCACCATATTCAAATTGTATCCATAATGTCCCTGTACTTGACCCCACTTATTCTGTGTGCTCTTTTTTACTTTCATAGTTTCCTATCCCAGTCCTCACTCACCTAATGTCCCTTACTTCTCTGACCTCTCCTTCTTTATCTTGTTCCCTCTCTTACCCATCTATCACTTCTCCTACTCTACCGACCATCTTTTGTCCTACCCCTGCAGTCCTTATTCAGCTGCTACCTACCAATTGCATCTTTTCTTTTCCTCCTCCCACTTTGAAGCATTCTCTTCCACCCACTGCATTCTCTCCTACTTCTTCTGTTGTCCTTCACCCTTCCCTACCTAACTTTTACTTCTATTAAACCTCCTCCTCCTATTCCAATTATGATCTGGTCCCACCTCGCCCCTGCAGTCCCCCTCCCTCTCCTACCTGACTATTTTCTCAATTCTTCCACCCCCACCTATTCCCATGGTGAGATTCCCCAGCACTCCTCTGCTTTCCTCCTCCTCCTGCTGCAGCTACCTGTCCATGACCTCAATTCTACGTTCTCAATGTACTGCTACTCAGAGATGCCCCTCATTTCCTTACAGTTTTTACCCATCATCTATCAATGCCTTTATGTTTGTGTCTCTTTCTAATGGACTGATCATGATGTTCCCTTCAGTAAAATACATTTAAGGGTTCTTTGAAGACAATGAAAATTCTTGTTTTTATTGGGCGGTAGAAAATAATGGCACTTGATTTGGCAATGTTACATATGGTATGGCCATACCAAGAAAAGATTTCTGTCAGGTTTGTCAGGAGTGCAATTTACCCACCACAATTCACATGATGTAGTTGCATAGCTAACTACTACATTACAGATCTTTAAAATGTTTTCCTATTAAATCAATCTCTATAACAGAGCTGCAGACCATTTCCTCTCTCTTTCATTTGCTCAGTATTTGTCTGTTATTATTATCTTGTTTTTATGGATATTTTAACCCCTTCGTTGTTTAATCACCTTCCCTTCTTTATATATATATGCAGTACTTGCCTGGCTGATTTGCTTAGTATAACTCCATTACCCTTTCCTCCTGCTAGAGCTTTGCCAAACAGCTGGAGCTTAACCCCTTCTTAATGAACCATCTATTTATTTCCTTAGATAAATCTCTTTTTCTGCCTGAAGGCTCTTGTCTCCCATATATACGGAGAAATGGCACAATTCTGCCCAGTAGGATTCTCACAGCAGTAATAAAGCAGAGTTCTTAATTACTGAGCCGGCATAACGAGATCACCACATCTGTGCTTTCTGGTAATGGGAGGTGATAGAATTTAGTGCGATTAATGCAATTTCGACAAAACTGAGACATTTACACTGACAATCTGCACAATCCCTTCAAATATAACCATTAAATAAAAGATCTTTGTACACAGCTTGGCATCCTCTGGTGCTCTTGGCATTGTGTGATATCTTATGTGTGGGGTGGGCTACAGGGGGTGGGACTGTCAGCTCTTCACAAAGCTCATTTATAACTCTCCTCTGACCTACCAGGGATATATGCAGCTACAGCCTATTTAAGTAATAGCAGTAGGTTTTAACTCTGTAATGCCAAATCTGCAGCATAGACAAATCTGGAAATATTTATAGAGTTACAATAATCAGTAAAATACTGTCGTGACTGTGAACAGTCTTTGATACATCACTAAAATATCCAGTCCTGGCTGAGGAGGTTTCAAAAGGGGTGGCAAGCCATTGGGTGGCTGAGGATGCTGGGAGTAGCAGTCCAGCAGTACCTGATTGTATATATAGGCTGTAATGTGTTCATCCAAGCCATACCCGTGGATGCCAAGTTCCTCAAGATCTTTGCCTTTCTCTGCCATCTACAGCATACAGTGCTAACTGCACACAGTTCTTTGGAAATACTTCTTTATGAACCAGTTTTTACAAAGCCAAAGCTCTTTCCTGGCAGCAAAATAAATACTATTTCTCCGAATAGTTGTTTTGCAAATATATATATATATATATGTCATGTAAGTTAGAAGAGCAAACTCACAATAAAATGTGAGACAGCAATTAACCTTGAATTTCCAGTCTAAAATCATCAGGTTGTTGTAGAAGAAATGTAGAATTTTGGATATTACACAGGAGCTTGAGGACCAGCGAATGAACTAGGGTACAAAGCCCAATAGTATTCGAATGAAAATAGTATATGGCTAATTAGGCTAAGTTAACTTCTAGTATGATGTAGAGAGTGATATTCTGAAACAATTTGCACTTGGTTTTCACTGAGTTATTTAGCAGCTCTCCAGTTTGCAATTTCAATTTCTGGTAGCTAGGCTTCACAATAATCTAGCAACCATGCATCGATTTGAATAAGAGATTGGAATATGAATAGGAGAGGGCCTGAACAGAAAAACGAGTAATACAAAGAAGCAATAACACTTCAATTGTAGACTTACATATCGTTTGTTTTTTTATATGGGGCTATTGACTCATTTCAAAGCTGGAAAGAATCAGAAGAAAAAGACAAACAATTAAAAAAAAAAAAGATCAACTTTAAAGTTACTTAGAATTGGCTATTCTATAACAACTTTCTTATTTACTTAAATTAATTAAACATTGTTCCCACTGCTGGTTCTGACTCTTCAATGTAGCTTGTTGCTAAATTTGAATTAACTTTAACATCACTTACATTTCTCAAAATTGTTTAAACATTTTCATGAATGTCTGCTGGAAGGTTGCTTACAATTACATTTTTTCATTATGGAAAATGAAGACAAAATTGATAGAGTCTGCATTTTATATGTTTTAAATATGTTTTTTGTTTGTATATAACTACAGTATCATTTTTAAAATCTGTTTTAACTGTATGCCATGAGTCTTGGTGTCTTGTAAATGTTAACATACCAAGTGACCTTCTTCAGAGCTGCAGATCTGCATAATAACTGAGGTTGGATAAAGATATGTCCTTCAGGTTCAATGCTAAAATCATTGCTTAATCTGGAAGATTATGTGCACAATCCAGTATTGTATAAGCTTATCACTTGGGACTAATCAATCAGTGCTTACAAGGTGGAACTTATACACTTGACTGACAATAAGAATCGGGCTACTGATAGCTCAGTGTGTCTTCACTCTAATCTTTTACCCCCCCCCCCAGTGATAGAGTAGATTGTTAGTGCAAGAAAGTAAAACAAAAAGACAGACAAAAGACAGGCATAAATAATGAAATAAGGGGAAATAAATTAAAAAGCACAATTAAAAGCACATAGCAGTCCCAGAGAGAAGTTTTGTTATGTTTTCTTGTCCTATCTGAGGAATCCTATCTGTTCATAGTTAGCTCAAATCAGCCAGTGCTGACAGGGTAAAAATTTCAGATTACTATACAAAAGGATTCCCTAACGTTTAGTCCTTAGGGCCCTTACACA
>CM044445.1:63378891-63417543 GCA_024363595.1 Xenopus borealis
GTATGGATCTCTGAACCACTGAGTCAAGAAATCCCACTGCAATTGGCGGCGATGAAAATGTGCCCATTCCACTGCATCGGCTCACCATGGCAACGCGTCCTGTGGACATGGCGCCTGCTTTAGTAAGCATACGGCGCTTGTAACAGAATACATGCTAATACAGCCGTAGCCCCTGGTCGCACCTGATCCTGCAGGAGGGGCCCCTGGGCAGCGGTTACCATCAGCGCTAATCCCAGAGCTTCAACCAGGAAGAGAGAGCCGGAGACCTGGTCGGATATCACATTGGGGTGAGCCTAATCCTTAACGCGGGACAGAAAAAAAGAACTAAAGGTGAAGGGGGAAGAGGTGCTTTTAATTGCTATGCTAATGAGTATCTGTCCAATCCTGCGGGGGCAGGGATACATACATGTGACCCACTGCCATGAGTGTAGTGAACAGGAAAAGAAATTCTGAATGGAAAAACTTTAGCAAGAATAAAGCAGTAGTACTCACCCACCTGCAGGAAGTAGCATCATTCTCTATATTAGGGAGTAGAGAGCAATTGTACAGCAATATATTTTACTAATCTGGTGGGTTTATATCAGTAATTTAGTGACTGATGTATCACCATAAGGATGAGTAGCAGCAATTATGTACAATGTGGAACTTGATTACAGTTCCAACACCAGCTATTATAACGCACCCACCTCATCCACTAGGATCCCTTGTTGGGACAGATCTTACTTAATAGTTCTCAACACCATTTGCTCCTCCTGGAGCAGTTACCTAGCCTTCACTAATCATAATTTATAATGCTGAATAATATTTTTGTACTTCCCCTTAATATATGTAATATTTGTAATATCTATTGTAGTATCTATTTCCCTTTCACTTAACTAATACCCACTAAAATTCCATGTTAAGTATGCCAACTTCAGAGAAAACCCCTGGGTAATCATTCAGAATTGATAAAAGAATCAGTACGCCCAAAACCATCTATATATATATCCACTGGTCCATCTTTTCACTCTCAGCACATGCACAACACATGGAGGGGGATCACATTTGGACATTTTAGTTGCTCTTATGTTGATTGGATGGCAAATTCATAAATAAGTGTGATTCTCTGATATCCATTAGATTATGGATTGTTCACATATTGACTACATCCGGACACCTGTAAATGATCAGTGTTCATCCTGGCTTAATGATAAATCACATTTTAACTCTCTGCCTACAGTTTGGTAAAGATGTTTCCATCACACAGTCAACTGCAATAATCATTTAATACAAGCAAATCAATAGTCAATCAGAGCAGTGTGTAAAGCTAGTTAGAAAAATTTATGTGAGAGATTCAAAGCACTGTCCAGTCATCAGAGGCTCGTTAATTTAAATCTGCACTGAGTCCAAGAGGAAAGTCATTAAGCGATGCCCTGTGATCTGCATGCTAACGATCCACAGACAGTGTGTGTGTGTTTAGGAGAGAGAACAGAGGAAGAAGTAGCAAATAATACATTGGGTATTTGTATGCATGTAGAATACAGTTATTATAGAGCCATGGCACCAAATGAATTGGTAACCACACAGTACCCTTGGCACAGAAAATCATACCTTGTACAAGTGCCTTATGCAGAATACAATGCAGACAGACTCTCCGGAGCATAAAGACACATTTTATATCATAAAATGAAAGGTTGTTTTATACATCCAGGTTGCTACAACAAACACTTTATATTGAATACCACACTACCTCCTTGGCATAGTACTTTGTATGCTACAGTCAGAATTTAGTAGTGAAGTTTGTACTGATTAAATAACTATATTTCCCCAGACAGTATAAAGGTTTGGAGAGAGTACTCTGAGTATTCTAAATATATAATGGCAGAGTCTTTACAAAGACCTCATTTTGCAATGTAGTTGCTACGTTGAATATTATGCATGTCCAAGAAACCACCCAACACAATCTTCAAGGCATTAAACTAAAGCTTATCAAAGACAGCTAGAATTGCTGCACCTTATGTTTTGGGGTTCTGTCAAGGCCAGCACAGCCCTTTAGCAGTGAAGAACTGTGCCTCTGCATATACGCCATCTTTATTTCTGCTGATGTGCATGACATCCTCTGTGCTATGTCAGTTACTTAAGCATTGATACCAACTTACAACAAACAACAGATATATATAGAATATAAAAGTCATACCTGCATCATCAGATATTCACTACCCTAAGCTCAAGTAACAGCAGAAAAAATTATGGGGAGCTACTGATTAATAATTATTAATTCTAATTCTCATGGCATGTGCATTCTGCATCAAAATGTAATAGTTAGTCCTGTAGAAACAGCTTTTATGACAGGGAATCCTCATTTTCTGCTTGGTTAATTGTAGTGACTCATGAGGAATGCTTCTCAATAGCGGCCCAGAGCACACTGAGCATATGACACTATACAAGATAGAAAGCTCCTATGCATTATTTTGAAGGCCTGAATCGCATTTATTATAGCGATGCTGAACCTTTAGGCTGGTGCAGTTCAATGTATATAGTATATATATGTGTGTGTGTGTATGTATATATATATATATATATATACCTGTTTGCTTGTACATGCAGTTTTTGGAGGAATTTAGCTATGTTAGTGAAGTGCAGGATCTGGAGCACTTCTCTGCACCCACTCCAGCTCATTAATATCGAACTGGGGCCCAAAACTGAGGCCTTACAAATAGCGACTCTGCCTTGACTTTCACATTTAATCCTCAAAAATCCTCAAGTCCTTTCCAATTAAGGAGGACAAAACACACTAACATTTAGCATTATATTATTTCTACTAAAGTACATAACATTTCATTTCTAATCATTAAACCTCATTTGCCAATTTGCTACCTAGTTCTCCAGTTCAGTCAAATCTCTCTGCAAAGTGGCAGTATCCTGAATAGAACTTATAATTTTGCACAATTGAGAATCATCAGCAAAAATACTTACAATGCCAACCTCAAGGTCATTAATAAACAAATTAAAAAGCAAATGATCAGGGACAAACAGCTCCAGTTCTCTATTAACATCACTGGTCTTATTAGAAAATGTTCCATTTGTAATCTATCCTTCAGTTAGGTCTCATGTTCCAGGTCAAAATTCCTTAATTTAATCGGTATCCTTCTGTATCAAACACATGAAGTAAAATCTAAGTACAGCACAGCTACTGCCACCCCAGTGTGTAGGTTTCTGCTCACCTCCTCATAGAAGGCAATTACTATTTCTTGGGCAAGATCTATTGTGTATAAAACTATACTGGCACAAACTGATGGTATTGTGACTCTGACTCGTTCCTATAAAAAAAGTGATACTGACATGTTCCTATAAAATAAGAACGTGTTGGTATCAGTGAAGAGAAGCTGCACACAAAATATGTCCAGCTGAAGCCTCCCCTAGCCCAGCAAACCTTAGCAACAGTGACCATCTGACACCATTAAATCATCTTGCATAGTTGTTTCAGTTACGCTGGGTTGGGGGCGGTGCAGTCCCTCCATAGGTTGGAGTCTGTTTCCATTTGTAATTGGCCTATGGAGGGATTGCTCCGCCCCCAGCCCAGCGTAACAAACAACTCAGCAAGATGATATAATTTTCATGGATACCGACACATTCCTATTTTTATAGGAACCTGTCCGTATCCCTTTAAAATGTCAATAGTTCTAATATTACAACCGGGTCTATTAAAAGGAAGTTTTATTTAGCTGGCTCCTCAGTTTTATAAACAACATAAAACAGTTCAACATTTCTGCCTCTTCCCTGCACTCATCAATCAATTTTCCTTCCTTAAATATAAAGATTCCCACTGATTCTTCCTTACTGTATTTATTTTACTATTTACATATTTATTTTTCTCCTCAGTGCAGTGTACTTTTCATTCTCTGTTGTAGCCTGTAGAATTGTTTTTTATTGACTTTGTACATGAAAGGGATCTGTTGACTGGAGACCCGTAATCTGAATTACAGAAAGACTGTCTCCCATAGATTTCATTTTATCCAAATAATCCACATTTTTAAAAATGAAGTCCTTTTTCGCTGCTATAATATAACAGTAGTGTGTACTTAATCCCAACTAAAATATAAGTAATCCTTATTGGGGCAAAATCAGTCTATTGGGTTTATTTAATTTTTAAATGATTTTCTAGTAGACTCTAACTAATTTTGCAAAGTTCGGATTTGGTTCGGGATTCGGCCGAATCTTTCGCAATGGATTTGGGGGTTTGGCCAAATCCAAAATAGTGGATTCGGTGCATCCCTACTTATAAGGGATATTAGATCCTGATAGTATCCATTTAGTCTGCATTTATATTTCTATGTTCTAATTACAAAGCTGTTAAAGTTTTATTAGCCACAGAAGAGACAGCTTTTATATGTAAAATATTTTTCACTGTTTCACCTGCTGATCTACCACTGCAGAAAATTATTGCTGATGGTGCAGAGTTTTTCTTTTTTCCTGCAAGGCAAATTCTCTCTGCAGATATCTAAATACTGAATAAAAGGTATACAGCTGCAGACATAGAGAGGCAAGAGAATGCATACCCAGCCCACATCTACCGTATATTCAAAAATTAAAGGAATTCACTCAAATAAACAAAGTATGCATAAATGTTCAAAAGGGGGGTAGATGACTATAACATCTTCCTACAGAATATAAAAAACTCTTGTGTTTTTAAGGAACAAATTCCATATTTATATATCAAACCACTTTGTGAATGCATTTATGAGAAATCCAGGATCTGCACAGCAATCCCTCTTAGGGTGTACGAGGCAAGCTTGTCAATACTGTGCTCAATTGGAACCTCATCTAGGTGGACACAAACACTGTATTCATACATGCACCAATTCAGGGCTTTATTCTAATATTTTTTTTGAGGTGGTGTAAGTAGCAGTTACTGGCCCCACAGCAAATTGCTTTTCCCGCCCCCCACTGATCTACCAGCAGTCTGTCCCTTCTAAAATAATGCTTTTTGGTCCTATTTTTATTTAAATGTGTAATTTTATGGAACATTGCTGCATACCTAACGAGAAATAGTTGTGTGCCTTGCCCTGGTATTAGATACTGAAATGGTGCTGAGACTAGGCTAGCTCACCATAGAAATTCACCCACTCGCTATTCAATCCTATAGGATTATTACAAGCATATTTAGAAACATTGTTTTTAGCAAAACCTATATGAATTAATAGAATTAAAAAGGTGTAATACTTTTAAATTACTTATGCAAGAAAGAGAGTTTCAGTGTATCCATAATTGTCAATATTCATACATCCTTTTGTGAGACATTTGCATTGGATATTTATGCCATATACGAATTAGATTAAAAACAAACCTTAAGCCACACAAAGGTCTTACTGAATGTAGTAAAAGTGCCCAAGTTTATACCAGGTCTAGTAACCCATAGCAAACTATTGGAAAATGCTGATTGGTTGCTATGTGTTAGCTGTCTAAATGCCAAATGCAGAGCTGCAGAACATGATAATGTTCTTGGTATTTTACCCCTTCAGTTGAGTTGGACCTGGCATAGAGATATGCTTCATGTCAGTCTTTGGCAAAGAGACTCTATCAGTTTTGGCAAAAAGGAGCTGCAGTGTATTTGTCTCCCCCTATCAAATATTGCTGTAATGTGTTTTCCTCTTTTGAAATACAAATTAGGGGTTATTGACAACACTGCAGGGTGCAAGGGATAGAGCACTAAGGGGCAGGGCCGCCATTAGAAATCACGGGGCCCCGCACAAAAAAATTGTCGGGGCCCCCTGGGCTCCGCCCACCCAGGCATCTAAGCCTCGCCCCAATCCCCGCCGAATCCACATCAAAGTTAAAAACACCACACAGACATCAGCGCTAAAAAAGTAAAACCCCCCCAGGGTTCCCTTATAAGTTAAAAAAAATAATAATAAGCATTTTTAAAGCATTGGTGCCAGAGTCCCTCATACAAGTTTAAAAAAATTGGGGCCCCAGTTAACAAGTTAAAAAAAAATTGGGGCCCCAAAAATCTTTTTTTAAAAGTATTAAAAGTATTAAAAGAAAACATTTGAGGCCAGGGGATTAAAAAAAAAAAAATCCACATGGGTGTCGGTGGAATTGAACTCGTGGCTTCAGGACTTCAGCATACTTTCTTGACTTCAGTTATTTTTGCCGCTTCAGGACTTCAGTGTTGGCTCCACGTGACTTCAGGTATTTTCGTGACTTCAGGACTTCGGCTGCCTTCGCTTCTTGTTCGGCACTTCCACATCGGCGCGCTTCCGTATAGGCTCGGAGCTGGTAAGGGGGGCCTGGCTCTTGGGAAAATGCAGCACTGCCGGGCCCCCCTTCAGCCCCGGGCCCGGGACACTTGTCCCCCCAGTCCCCCCCTGATGGCGGCCCTGCTAAGGGGCATAACAGCGTGTTCTTTAGTGCACAGCTAATGAGCACTTGCACCCCAAGAGGCCCAGCTAAACCTAGGACAGGGTTTGGATGCAGGCTGTGCTTTCTCTTCTCTTCTCCCAATGGTGGCCTTTCTTTTTGCACTAAACTAGTTGTATCTGGCTTTGCAAATGAGACCTGTTTTTTCTAGCAATCTTTAAAGGGCATGTAAAGGCAAAAAAATAAAATCACATTTTTACTTTCTTTAATTAAAAAGAAACCTATCTCTAATATACTTTAATGTGTACCATTTTTATAAGAAACCTATGCAGTGAAATTCCCCTTTCATTTACTTCTGTGGATAGGTCCCTAACTGCTGTGCAGGGAAACAATCATACTTATGAACAGCAGGGGGAGCCCCCACCTTACTTCCCAGCCATGCAGAACTCAAACAGCTTTGTTTCCCTGTAGAACAGTCGGCAACTATGTAGAGATTTGTATTGGATTTTATGTTTGCTTTTACTTGCCTTTACTGTTTCCATCTCCAGTTGCAGGGAGCCAGATTTAAACACATAAACTGGGATTCTATTTGGAGGATTATTTTGCTGCAGTTCTGCAGAGTTGGAGAAAGTTTGTATTAAACAATACAAAAACTATATAATCACATTAGATTATCTGACAACACAGGACCCAGTGCAGTCTGTATATTCTCATTTAATCAGTTTTGCTTTTTTGCTTTTTTAATGACGATCCCTAAACTTAGCCCAGACAACACTGAGCATGTGTGCAGTCTTGGTCTTGCAAAGATGTTTCACAAAGTTGACAAAATGGCAGCCCCCTGTGGCCAACTTGGAAAGCATAAATCATTTGTTTGATTAGGCTTGTGGTGCAGTAAATTCATGTTTATGTTTAGTATACAAAATACAGCATTTCTAGCCTTATTCTATTTTACACTTTCCCTGTCATTTAAGTATTAATTTTTCCACTTTTTAAAGGTATATTTTCTCTTTCTCCTGTTGCCAGCTTTTTATTTTCTACAAGTGTATAAAAAGCCAATTTAATATGTCTTGGCCTTTTTCTCAAAATAATGTGTTATGCCTAGATATTTTTTGTCTTCATTTTTAAGGAGCAGTTATAGACATTCTTTTTAATGTTTTTAATCCAGGGCAATTTTCAGATAGCCCTTAAAGAGTATAACACATGGGATTTTTGATCACTACAGTGCCCATATTGTGAAAATGATTAGCTTCCTGTGGAAAATTGTCAAGAGCAATAAGTGGCCATTCTCTGGATCAAAAGACATATATTTTAGCAGAATTTGGCACTGTTGCTAGGAGATACCCTGAGTCATTACCTAAGTATATATTTTGGTCTGTGCAATAATAAAAAAAAAACAGAGAGCTTGGCTCTGCATTACCCCAACTTGCGTCTATAGACTTTGTAAACAATGTCCATAGTTGATGTTTGTGGTACATATGCTGTCATTAATTTGTGACATTTAGAGCTACTGTTTCTGCTTTTGCTTCAATTTTTGCATTTCTGTAAGTTCTGAAGCTTAAGGAACTTTTTCCTTATTATTGTTGTTCAGGGCATCACCTGCATCTTTCCGCCAAAGGTCTGGTTGATGGGAATACATTCATAGTCTAGAACAGTGATTCCCAACAAGTGGCTCATGTGCAACATGCTGCTCTCCAACTCTTTAAATGTTGCTCCCAGTGGCCTCAAAGCAAGTGCTTATATTTTAATTACTGGTTTTAAGTCAAGTTTTAATTGCATAAAAACAAGTGTACTGCCAAACAGAGCCTCCTGTTGGTTATCTAGATAGGGGCTACCAATTGGCCAATCACAGCACTGTGATCCACCCAGGAACATTTTGCACGCTTGTGTTTCTCTTCAACTCTTTTTACATGTGGATCATGGGCGGGTGGTCTTAGCAACTTACCCAGACACCAACTTTCATACTACAGGAATGATTCATTCTGTAGTCCTCCTTTACACCACCTTGACCAGCTCTTCATGCTGAAATGTTCCTTCTGTTGCAGCCTACTTCATTAAGCTGCTGGCAATCATACCTTATTGCTTAGAACATCATTAACCCTTAATATTCACAAATGTTCTGGTGGGCATTTAGCCAAACTAATTAGTAAAAGCAATTAAAGGTAGTGGTGAGAGCAAGAGTAGGACTACACACTCCCTAGAGGAAAACAGAGCTTGGTTAGTAGCATTCTCTTCTCTTATCATTGGACCCCAGAGCTTTGCTGTACTTACAAACCTTTCACTGACAGCCTGGCTGGATACGCTGCTTGTATTGTACATTAACAGATATTAATTTCAGCCCATCTTTGTGCAGCAGCAACTCAGGGTACAAAGATGCCTTTTTTGGGAAGGCAAAAGTGGGGCAAATAAGGGAGGTGAAGCCCATTATTCTGTCTTCATGATTCCCAATTTGTGCAACATTCATGCTCATTACAAGGCAGGCTTGTTTATTATTCACAAATCTAAGTATCTGCTGTCTTCTGTCACAAAGTAGTCACTCTTAATTTTTGTTATTATGAAGAGATCAAACTCATTATAAGTCTTTTTATAAGTCCATGCTACCTCCTTCTTTCTCTTCATCTTGCTATGATGATTTCCACACTTCTGGGCTTTCCTCGGTTTCGTTCTCCTTTTCAGACTCTATTTTGTTTTCCTTCCCGCACCCACTATCTTTGCCTTAAAATTGTTGGTGCCTGATAATCCTCACAATCTTTTAATGTCCAATCCTACTTTTCCCCTCATCTGCTCTGTTCTGCTACCTGTGAGGTCACTGCTTTTATGTTCAATGCTCCAATTATAGGCTTGGACACTGGACCCAACTGGCCCCGTCTACTGATTCTATTCCTGACATATACTAATCCCTTAATATAAGAGTAGCAGGAACAAAAGTTGTTTTACAGAAATACTAATACAATGTTTCCTACCTTTCTAAGTTTATTATTCTATGTTTGCATAAAAAGGGAAAGAGATTTTATAGGGAATGGGAGTTATGCATTCAGCTATCAGACATCTCTTATATATATATTGTATATATTGATACTGCGATAAAGAGATACAGGTAGGACAAAAATACTGGGCTGTCCTGGAATTGGCATAAACTATAAGTACATCAGAATAAGAACTGGGAATAAAAAGCTGTTACTGATTGGTACACACTGTAGGACCACTGGCCCACTAGAGTGCCTGAAATGGCAAGGGTAACATTTATATGCAATGACTGGGAAAGGCAGACAGACAGCTACACAGCATTAAATTTGCATATATACACTGGGTTATCCTGTAATTGGCAGAAGCTAGAATGACATCAAGTGGCAATAAGATTAGCAAGGACTGACAATGCCAGTTGTGAGAGACTGCAGAGATTCACAGGATTATGTTGAGATTTTTTTGGCATGAAAAGATTGGTGTTGCAGGGACTAGTGTAATATCATCAGACAATAAGAAAAATCTCCAAAGTGATGTTTCTCAAAAAATAAAGCCATCATTTACCAAACAGAGAGTGCAAACTGAAGACAAAAATACTTGGAATGAGAAAGGTTAGTTACACAAGGAGATCTGTGATTGCTATAATATTTTTCCATGCTTGTTTGGCATTTAAGCTAATAAAATAAGGACTTCTGGGTGTCTTGATGCCAACAGAGATGCTTTGTTTAGGGTTCCATGTCATCATGTTCAGTGAGCAACTACATATACAGTTATATATGTCATAAGAAAATCCTGTCCTTTACTCCTTTCTTAATCTAATGGAGATTGGGTACCTACATCATTCAACACCAGGTTCTGCCCTCTGCCAAAATTGATACTAGTGACTGGGGTTAAATTCAGTGGTTACAGGCAGACATGGAAAAGGAAACAAGTGTTTTAGGCATGGTAGAAGAAAGGCAATGATATAGGAGGGAAAAGAGGAGGGAAAGCAAGAAGAGAAACTCTCTGATGGAACAGAGGCAGATGTTCAGCTCTAAAAGTGATCAGTATTAAACACCCACCCTGTCTCCCAACATATGGGATGTTAAAGCACTTGGGCATTCTGCAGCCTACTGCAATTACTGAGCTGGATTTTACTGATTCTAGAAAAATTCTACATGACCAAACATGTAATGAGAAAGAAAACTGTGTTAAAGGTGCCTACCATGTCAATATAAAACCAAAAACAAACACAGTTACATAAATATTTAATTTTCGAATAAAAGTAATATCTACTAAGCAGCTAAGGAGTATTCATGTGAAGTAACATTTAATGCTTCACAATACAATGAGCACAGCTCCTGTTACTACCATTGAAGTTACACTGAATCCAAACAGCTTTAATGTCTATACACATTTTATTGCATTTATTGCATTATGTACAGCTTTTTGGCCCTTCTCACACTAATTATAATGGTTTCTTTTTTCATCTGCTCTACAAGTCTGAACCATGGAAGCCATGTCCTAGTTGTGTGTCAGCATGTGACTGCCTTATTTTAGAGGACATTTTATTTGCATCTCTTGCTTTGAAGGACAAGTATAGGCTGAAACATTAGAGGGTCACATTTGCTATGCTCTCCCAAGGTATTACTTCACTATATTTTTTCCCTAGACCAATGCTCCTCTTCAGAAAATAATTGAACTGGTACTAAGTTATTTCTGTATAAACTCTGCCTCTTAGATGTATGCAGGTCCACTAAAGTAAATGTTTTAAGCATTTTTACTGGACACATGCACAAGTCCACTACGGCCCAATGGATCCTTTTGAACACTGGATAAGATGGTGAAACTGAGCTGAAAAAGAACCCTGGGCCAGTGCATTTTTTTTCTGACTTCTTCTGAAGTGCAGTTTAAGCCTGTAATACATGGGATGGAACCTAATAATTGGCTTTCTTGAAGGCATAGGTTGAAGGCCAATTATGCTGAGATGTGGTGAAACCTTATCTGATGTCCTATATCTACTTGAAATTAAGACTGAATTACTCATAAATCAATATGTCGCTGTTAAGTGGCCATGCATCTGCTTGTTTGATGTCTCCCTTGTATTCCATTACTGTTCAGTTGTTTGGCCTGGGGACCAGATGATTAGACCATCCTGATTTAGTTCAGCATGTTTGTAGCCAAATCAGGGAGGTTCCACTTATTTTGGTGACTTTGCCAAGCGACTGTATATTGCTAGTAATGTGCAGTTAAAGCCAAAACCCATGGGTCAGGTGGGCTTGGGCCAGATAATTCTCAGCTGCTCACAAGCTTAATTTTGTCCAATGCCATCCACACTGGTTACGTCCCTCCCTGGCCCAGCCCCCTCCAGCATCATCCACTCAACTCAGATCTATCCGACACTGGCCTTTTGCTTTCTTTCAGACACTTGCACCCTTCCATGACATCAGACATGGGCAGTTTGGACACGGGTTTGCAAGACATTTAGGTTCAGTTTTTGAGAGGTCAAGAAATGGTCTATCTGCACATCATTAGATCTTACAGTGTATGACCAGCTTAATGAACTAAGTGGTGCCCTAATCAAAGTTTGGACCTTCATGGGCCTACCTGAATTGTAAAAGTAAGACAGCGACTATCTTAAACAGACTGGGCACATCTCTTCATCACTCGCTTCTGTTAATCCTTCACATAGTCAGAAACCATCTGGTGAGATTCCTTACATCTGAGGCTTGTACTCCACTCTGGCACAACCAGTGCTCTCTCACAAATTCTTACTCATCCCCAAATAAACAGCATAGCTCCACACATCTATCACCTTCATATTTCTGCTCCTTACAGCCAGCACCTTCCATTTTCCTCTCCCACACAGGCAACAATCCTGCCATTCACACAGTGTGCTTACAGCATGTGGGGGAGGGACAGTGAAGCAAATGCACAAAGAAAAGACAGAAGCAAAGCACTGAATCACAGATAGGATTTTTATTCCCCCTTACCAACTGGAGTATTCCCCTCTGCAGTTGTATGTGTGGGGGCTGACACAGATCTTTAATGTAAAAACCTGTGTTAAGTATTCATCTATTAAACTTCCTTCCTGTCAAGTCCCAGGGAGGATTCTGACTTCATGGACTCAAAATGGATCCAGACCAGCTAGATGTACAGAAGGTATAGGCTATCAGGGTTGCTTGCCATCTTGGTGGATACATCCCAGTGGGATTTCATTTTCTCAACTTCATAGGAAGGTTTTGTACAGTACATTTGTTTATTGTGTCATTTGTGCATATGTCCTGTTTCCCTTGGATGAACCAGCATGTCCATCCCTCATCTCAACCCATGGGCACAGAACCCATTAGGAAAGAGAGAAGGTCTTTTTCTGGGTGGGGTCCCAAAAGCCTGTGTGCTGGTCTCTCTCTTGGTTTAAGGCACTGCTTTAAGGGCTCAACATTTATCCACTACAACACCAAAACCCAAGCAGAGCAACAGCCCTCTATATCTCAAACTGGAGGACAGAGATGTTTAGAATAAAATTCAGGGAGTGAAGTGTGTACATTTTGTTACTGAGCAGCAGTGTTGAGTGGCCAGTAATCTAGACAACAATTTATTTGGTGCTGTTGACTTCAATTCCTGGGTTAGAAAGCAGTTGTGTTTGGTCCCATTTTGCTCTGCTGGCTCAGGAGCAGCACGTTTGTCATGGTAAGCTGAATGATCACACTTTCAAAAATCTCCTGGTGAATGTGATCAATATTTAGCCTAATGTAAAGACTGCTTCCTTACACCAAAACAATCTAGGTTATGGACTGTGTTACAGTTGGTTGAACAGAGCTAATATAGAGGCTGACTACCACTTTAGTCTGGTTCTTGTTTGAGGAAAAGTAATGGAGCACTCAGCAGATATCTATGATACATCACATTCCTTCTGAAGATGGATGGACCCCTTACATGTTCCTCTGTATTACCTGAACCCTAGAGGTCCTGTGCCCCCAAGGTGTCCTTAAACTGTGCTCTCTAGCATCCACTCTGTGCTGCTAAATGTGACCCTCTGGTGACCAAGAGCAGTCTCCTGATTCTGCAGCTCAGATGTGGACATGTGTCTCTTTGTCCGTGCCCTGCGGGGATAACTGTGGCTCTGGAACAAAGAATAGTCTCCATCAAAGGAGAATCTATGCTGATAAGTCCTGGGAATTGCTTTGGGCCCCTGCTGATTTTGCCCCTCCGTGCTTATCAGACACAGTGAGGTTGTTGAGCCAAGTGCACTGGTTTCTGTTTGTTCTCCATCCCCTGAAAGGGAGGACAGGAGAGCTACTGTTTGAAGATCACTGGATGTCCTTGTTCTCCTCTTGTCCAGCAGTGTCAAAGGGATTGGACTAGGTGAAAGTTCAGGATCTTCTTTACCATGGTCTTTGCTTTCCACTGGATGATCCTTGGAAGGCGGTGGTAACGGTTCATAGTTATTGTCCCCTAACTTGGCACAGAAAGGGGCAGAGGCCACATTTTGTTGGCCATTTGTCTGGGAATACACATTGCT
Organism: Xenopus borealis; assembly: GCA_024363595.1. Taxonomy (NCBI): domain Eukaryota; kingdom Metazoa; phylum Chordata; class Amphibia; order Anura; family Pipidae; genus Xenopus; species Xenopus borealis. Next base: position 63,392,693 of record CM044445.1, read on the forward strand.
GACCCTAGTTTTCCCTCCTTCTTCTTGGCCACTGTACACCTTATATCTTATCATTAGGATAATGATAAATACAAGCACTGATGCCACAATGATTCCTCCAATAATTATGATCATAGTGCCCCCAAGGAACTGTGTATGAAGTGGTTGACACTGCCCACTCTCATCCCGTGTGTTGAACTGGACACAGCCTACCACCCGAGTTGCAGTCAGGGAGGTCATTCCATCATCATACACAGCCAGAACACAAAGGTCATACTCTCTCCCAGGTGCCAAATCATTCACCAAAAAGCTTCTGTTGCTGGGTGGAATCATCCTGCAGTAAAAGAGAAATTGTTAGTGATATGAGATAATAAATGAAAAGTAGAGCAAGGAAATTAAACAGTTTTTTTTACAAACAGAATAAATAAAGAAGAAATACAGAATAAGAAATAGTAAAGATGAACAGAAGACTGACATGATTATTGGGTAAGAAAAATAGCTGGTAGCAGGAGAAAAGAATCACCTACACTAGGCAAACACAACAACAAAGATTGGAAAAGAAAACATCAATCAACATATACAGAAGAATGAGGAAGGCACAAAGAGATACATGTAAAAGTGGGAGAGATATATCAGCCATGGGAATGTTTCATTTTTTTTTTAGCAAATTACATACCTACAGTATTCAACACAGTTTAGATTGTAGCATTTTTAATATATAAAAATGTTGTTAATAAAAAATAGAAGCATGCACATGAGGCATATCTGCAATATTAGCTTTGCTTTTAACAACCGCCCTGATTTAATAAAGTATTTCCAGATTTTACTATTGTAGTCTCCAGTGAAACTTAAATGTAAAGGTGGCAGTGATGATGATATGGCCATAATGTGAACAAATGCTTGTGCCTAATGGTAGACACTAGTTATGGGCGAATTCCCGCGATTCACCGCTGGTGAATAAATTCGCGAAACACCAGCGAAAATTCGCCTGCCGAAATTTCGCTAAAGAAACGAGTCGCGCATCGTTTTTGACGTGACGAAAACGACGCGACGCGCAACGAAAAAGACGCGACGCGCGTCGAAAACGCTGGAAGTGAAACGGGGTAGATTCACCCATCACTAGTAGACACCAATACACAGTCCGCTGGAGAGGTTAAGGTTAGAGCACTAAATACATACATGGACACCAAGGGGCAAATTCACTAAAGCACGAAGCGTCTAACGCTAGCGCTTATTCGCCAGCGTGACATCAAATTGGAACTTCGCAAATCCACTAACACCAGCTCTGGCGAATTTTTGCTAGCGAATTAGATAGACTTGCGCAACTTCGCACCCTTACGCCAGGCGAATTTGCGCACTGACGAAGGATCGTAATTACGCAAATTCACTAAGATCAACTTTTTGCTGAACGTTACCACTACCGCTAGACTTCACTTCGTCTGCTCAGACCAGGCGAAGTTCAATAGAAAAGATAGGAATTGGAAAAAAAAATTATAAATTTTTCTAAGTCCCAAAAACACGCTCTGGCGTGTTTTACCATTTGGGTGATAGTCTGAAAAAGATTGTTTTTTTGGGGGGGGGTTACCCTCCTTCACCCCTACATTTCCTAACATATGGCAACACAACTATACAGAGGGCACATGTAGGGCAATAGGACAACTTTATTTTTTTATTAAAGGTTTCCTGGGCTTGTGTAGTGTAATGTAATGGCTGTAACATACACTTCTATTATATTTTGAAATTCACGCCGTATGCAAATTAGGCTTCGCTAGCGTAATTGCGCTATGTCTAGCGAAGTAACACTTGCTCAACTACGCTACTGTTCACCGACCTGAGCGTAAATTCACACTTTAGTGAATTTGTGTAGCGCTGGTGAAAATGCGCCTTGCGAAATGCGGCGAACGCTAGCGATGCCTGCGCTTGTGATTTTTCGGATCTTAGTGAGTGTCCCACCAAATTCTTAATTTATAATAACTGCAAATTCTGTGTAGGTTGAAGGAAGGTTGAAGCCGAGTCTGCATTTGTACTTGCACATTTAATCTACTGACATGCTTTATTTGTATTTTTACAATGTACAATTAAAATATAGAATAGAAACTAATGTCTGTTGAGGACCATTACTGTAAGAGTACAGGAATATTGGAAATATCAAGGACATTTCTATCAAATGCAAATAGCTGGATTTTCTAGAAGTGTCACAAAATTGAGATACTAAAATAGCAAATTGTTCTTTGCCTTCACAGTATCGACATATCATCCACCACCACCTTTACCCTAATTTAAGTTTCACAGGAGAGTACAAGAGTGAAATCTGGAATTAAATCTGAAGAAGAAGGGTAGAGAGGGAACGGAGAGACAGGCCTGTATCTAATGTGTCAAGGTAAAGCAGGAAACGAGAAACAATGTAATAAATCACAGGGAAGATGATGAATGCACAAGAAAATATATAGGAAACCACAGAGATAAGCAGGACTGTTTCAGGATGGTGACAACAGGACAGTCAAAACAGAGAAGGGACTACAGAACAGTAATGAAGGATAATTTACAAAACAGTTTGATCAGATAGAGGGGCCATCAGCAGAAGGGGACAACTGCAGGAGAGAGACTGTGGCAGAACCAGCACTGCAGATAAGTGCTAAAGGCAAAACTGTGACTAGAGACAGGGACAGTGACAGAAGTGGGACTTTACATAACAAACTGTGCCGGAACAGAACAAAGTAACCAAGCAAGAACAATGAGTGGCACAAAATGAGATACAGATTGAGGAATGAGGAAAATAGGAGACTTAAGCAAAAATACTAATATAAAAGGACCAGTGATCAAGCAGGAAACTAAAAGCTTTTCTGACTGAAGAGATATTGTCAGTAAATGGAATTAATATTTGGGACAGTGGCAGCACAGCAACTGTGAACAAGGGGCAGTGTCAGAAAGGGAATACACAAAAGGGGCAGGACTAGTACAGCATATGAAGACAGTAGGGCAGTAGTAGAAATGGTGATTTTATTAGAGGACAGAAGCAGAGGAAAATATATTTAGGAGAGCACCACATCAGTTCACATTGCATGGGCTCAGCAGTAGAAATAATTTATTTAGGAAACAGCAATGCAGCTAACTGCAAAAATATGGGTTATAGATAGTGTTGGAATGCATTTAGGAGACAATGGTAGTGAGGAGAGTGTCAGAATGGAGAGAAGGCACTTGCAGAACATGGACTGAAGCTAGCTGTCAGCAACACAAACAAGTAGTTTATCAGACAGCGGTAAAACATAGAATATAACATGGAACAGTAGGAGCAGTTATACAGAAAACAAAGGAGATAGTCACAGGATAGGGCATAATTAATAACAGCTTAGAAGTTAATGCTGATGTTTCAGAAAGTAGTAAGGCAGGAGATGCATATGGGATACAATCAATTGAGAGTCCCAAAAACACATCAGTAACTTTTAGGAGAGGCAGTGGGAGAGCCTGAAATACATATGGGGTCACAGTCAAGAAGAGACAGACGGGCCCAGTAAAGTAGGCAGCATAAGGTCCCCGGCTTAATGCCTACCTGGCATTAATAAAAAATGAGCCAAAGTGCATTGGGACCAAGAGTCAGATTTGCCTGTGTGTAAGTAGCTATACAGAGCTCAAGACATGGAGCACAGGAATAAGAATAGAGTATAAAAAATGGATAGTGCAGAATGGTATTGTAGAGATGGACATCAAAAAAGTATATTCTAGTATCTTATTCAGCATTGGTAATGCTTTAACTACTATGAATGACAGCAATAAATCTGTAACGAGAGGAGGACAGAAGTTCTCCCTTACTTAGACAATGCAGGGCCAATAATATGAAGCAGGACTAAAGATGGAAGAACAACTGGAGAATGTCACATTCCTAAAGACAGTGAAAAAATAGCTAGAACTAAGGTTACAACCTGCCAGTAAAATTTACCTCCATGGGCACATTGGGTATTCGCTACTGGCATATTTTAGGCCTGGAGATGGACCAGAAATCCCCACTGCCAACTTCAAGATTAATGTTTGGCAGTGTGTGTACTGGTGGGATAAAATGTGTCAGCACTAGTGCTGAGAATATGCCAGTTATACCATCAGCCTTATACCAATTTTGTTAATAGGGGAGTACAAAAACAATGACGTATTTATTTTCAGAATGTGTGATAACTTTTTCCCCTTTCTCTCCCCATTGAAATCCAACACTCAAGCTTCGTGTTCCAGTCTCTTGCTCAATGCTTCATTTTCCTCTAAGTCCATCTTTTTTCTCTGTTTATATCTTGCAATTCATTTGTGAATCATATTGAGACTTGGGATCTGTTTGCTTGCATAAAGCTGCCAATTGTACACTGCATTCATAGCATTAGACACCTACCCAGAAGCAAGTCCCAAGTATAATTACTATTCATGTTGACCCTGAGCTCTGATTATCTAACATACAATTCCAGCAACACTAATATACAATGAACTCTCACTGTAAAGAAAAGGCATAACAAAGGGCAAGTGTAACAACGAAATACAAGAAACATAATGAGAGGGTAAAAATAACATGCAGCCTTAATGAGTGACAGTATGTGTAATTAGGGAAAACACAACGAGTCAACTCAACAGTACAAATTGGCCATTCAAAATATAGAAAAAATATAGAATGGCAACTTTATAAGTGTAACAAGGGCATTATTGAGGCTAATCATTGGGCAATTAGGGATATATAAACATTTATGAAGAAGGGCAGGCCTAATGAGGGAGGGCAAATTTGAAAAGGTAAAGTAAAGATGGTAGACTAATGTAACAGTAAAGCATGCTTAATAAGAGAATGCAAATCTAACAAGGTCATGGATTCCATTATTTTTTTACCCTTTGCTCTTTGTCTAGTGGAATGATTAGGTGGTAAATGTACAGCATTTGACTTTCCATTTGCTTTGTTTTCCTTTAGCCCCGATAAAGGTATTACTGGCTTATATTACTACACTGTAGGTGTGGTGTTTATACAAATGGCCTGTAGATGTCACTGTGCATATGAGTTATACTGTGCATACACTGCACTGTCTATACTGTTTAAGGTGATAGAGTTTTTTTTACTGTTGTGTAATGGCTGCATGAGACTGTTAATAAAGCACTGTTGTACTCTGCTCATCCTTGGCTATCAGAAAACAAAAGTAGGCCTGGCTACCATCACCATGCCAATAGACTTCTAGCATAGTCTAGTGATCCACAGGGATGTGTGTGACATCATTTGAGGCAATGTTAGAAATACAGGTATATACTTGATTTTTGCTTTTCAGGAATGCTGGGTTTAACAGATCAAGAGAATGACAAAGGGCAAGCATGGAAGACAAACTTTATGGGCCATTTTCTTATTAGAGGGGGATGATCATGATGGCATAATTGTATTTGAGCTATATGTACAGATTACGAGAGAACAGAAGAGCTGTTTTATTATATGATAGAAAACTATAAAATGCACAATCTCTTTTCAACTGACAGATGGGTTGCTAATTACATTCTTGGGTTCCTAAAGCTATTAAACACACACAAAAAGATAAGTAGCTTGGATTGTGCATATATTTTCTGTTAATTACTTTTATTACGTTCCCCCATATATATTAAACCAAACTGCCATATTACTTATTGATGTGTCATTAATGATGCATAAATAATGGGTTATGCTCAGACATCAGTGAGCAGTGGGGTGGGGGTTATGTCTTGATGTCCCATTCATGAGGTTGATTGGATTTAGACCACAGACAGCATAGCATTGCTTTCTTTCTTATTTGCTCTTCCCACAAATCACTATGTTTTGGCTGTTCATTGAGTGCTTTTACTGTGGAATGCCATGTGGGTTTAGAGTAATATATATAGGTATAATGAAGGCTGTGGCACACACTTACTAGAGCAAGAACCAATATATAAACACTACTGGAATATATACATATATATATATATATATATATATATATATATTGATAGCTATAAACATTCACACCTAATTGCACTAATTTCATGCAAATATGCTTTACCTATACACCAGAGAATCATCCAGAGAGCTGTTATACTGGATCTGGTACATGCGTATTCCAGGTATGTGACGCTCAGAGGGCCACTGAATTACCACAGATGTGGATTTGAGCTTGTCCACCACTATTCTTCGATCATGATGGTTCTTTGTATCATTAAAGCCAGGCTTGGTAGAAGTTGTAATATCTGAGGAGCCAGGATCTGGTTCTTTCATGTGTGCTGTATTGTTAACCAAAAGTGGAAGGGGTACTATTGCCAATTCGACAGGGGCAGTAGCCTCTCCAGCTGCATTGGAGGCAATGCAAGTGAAAGAACCACTGTCTTTCAGTGTGGTTATCATAATGTCCAGTGATCCATTGTCATGGGCCATGAGTCTTGTTGTATTATGGATTAGCTTGCCATCAGGACCAATCCAATGGATTGATGGCTCTGGATCTCCGACTGCCTTGCATTTCAGACTGACTGATTGTCCCTCCATGACAAAGGGTTTGCTGGTATAATGTCGTGTTATAAGAGGTGGCTCACATATAAACTCCTCCTCTTGGATTGACCAGAAATACTTGTCTGTCAGCTGCTCTGGGGAGGCACATGTCTCTAGATCATCCTCTCTAGTCAGTCTTCGAAGCCACAGAAGTTCACAGTTACAGTGCAGAGGATTCCCACCAAAGCTTATGGCCAAGTTGGATGGGCTGGAGCCTCTAGCATTGGCTAACACTTGTGACCTAAGAAAAAGGTTGTCAGGTGGCAGCTTGTGCAATCGGTTTGAGGTCATGTCCAGTCTCACCAGTTTATGAAGCATGGTAAATGTCCCCTCAGCAATATGGTCAATAAGATTGTGATCGAGAGTCAAAGTGTTAAGATTGACCATTTGACCAATGTCATCCCAGGGTAATTCCTCTAAATTATTGTAAGACAAGTCAAGGTCTTCTACAGTAGACAGAAACTCAACAAAAGCACCAGGTTGTATAAAACTGATCTGGTTGTTGCCAAGAATGAGGTGACGCAGGTTGCCCAGCCCTCGAAAGTGTTCATGCCTCAATATAGAAAGACGGTTGCTGTTCATGTGTAGAGCTCTTAAAGAACGGAGGTCGAAAAATGCCAGTGGCACAATCTGGCTAATGGTATTTCGTGACAGTGTCAGATGCACAAGGTTGGTCATGTTAGCAAAGTCCTTTCGCCGGATGATTGTAATAAAATTGTCAGTCAGACGTAGCTCTACTGTTCGACGATCAATGGCTAGTGGCACAAAAAGGAGACCTGTCTTGGCGCACAGCATAGTTAGTGTAGGGGAGTTGCTCTGGCAGAGGCATCTACCAGGGCAGTGCTGTGTGGCCCCTACATACCCCAGGGCTCCCATCACAAGCAGACATAGCAGCTTCTCCATGGCCTTTTGGCCAAGATGATCTATATAAGAGGAAGAAAAAAAAAGTGAAGATTTTTCTTACGAACAACAAACTACAAATTATTTATCAATTTATTTCTAAGAAGACTCAATGAATCCACAAAGTTTAAAGGACAAGGAAAGTGTAAAATAGAATAAGGCTAGAATTGCTGAATTTTGTATACTAAACATAAACATGAACTTACTGCACCACAAGCCTAATCAAACAAATGATTTATGCTTTCAAAGTTGGCTACAGGGGGCTGTCATCTTGTAACTGTGTTATACATCTTTGTCTGACACTGGCACTGCACATGCTCAGTATGGTCTGCTTGAGTTCTGCATGGCTGGTAAGTAATGTAGGGGCTCCCCCTGCTGTTCATAAGTGATTGTTTCCCTGCCAGAAGCACTAAATGAAGGGAGAATTTAATTGCATACAGTCAGGTTTCTTATAAAAACGGTACACATTTTAAAATTGAAGTATATTGGAGATAGATTTCTTTTTCATTAAAGAAAGTAAAAATGGGATTTTATTTCTTTGCCTTTCCTTGCCCTTTAACAATGACTCTGGCTTAAGAAGCACGAAATGATCTAACACTTTTCAGATGAGGACAAAAACCAAAAAACTGTCAAAAATAGTTCCATGGATATATTATCTATATTGTTGAGATAATGGCATAAAAATTACCATAAAAAAGCAATACTCATTTATAGAGGACAATATTTCACACAATCTTTCGGGCTTTGTTCAATATCAAGCCAAACCCGTGAATACTCTAAAAACCCCTGAGAACTCTAAAATAAAACAAATGAAAGTATTTTTTTCCAGATTTTAATATTCATATTGTCTTTGGTATTCAGCCAAATCTTTTGTCAAGGATTCAGTATTCAGCTGAATTCAAAAAATATGAATTAAGTGTATCGCTAAAACTTCTATTATAAATCCCACTGGGGCAAACTAATATTCATAGGTGCTAAACTATGTAAGAGTACAGTTATTAACTACAAATCCCCACTGCCAACTTCAAGGTTAATGTTTGGCAGTGTGGGTACTGGTGGGATAAAATGTGTCAGCACTAGTGCTGAGAATATGCCAGGTATACCATCAGCCTTATACCAATTTTGTTAATCAGGGAGTACTAAAACAAAGATTAGAATTTTTTAGAAATTTAGAAAAAAATTTCAGAATGCGTGATAACTTTTTCCCTCTCTACCCATTGTAATCCATCACTCAAGCTTCCTGTCCAGTCGCTTGCTCAATGCTTCATTTTCCTCATATTGAGACTTGGGATCTGTTTGCTTGCATAAAGCTGCCAATTGTACACTGCATTCATAGCATTAGACACCTACCCAGAAGCAAGTCCCAAGTATAATTACTATTCATGTTTTCCCTGAGCTCTGATTATCTAACATACAATTCCAGCAACACTAATATACAATGAACTCTCACTGTAAAGAAAAGGCATAAAAAAGGCCAAGTGTAACAACAAAACACAAAAAATGTTTTGGGATTTGTCCAATATTTAGGTTTGGCCAAGCCAAACCCTTGAATACGCTAAAAACCCTTGAGAACTCTAAAACAAAACAAGCAAAAGTATTTTTTTTGCAAATTTTAATATTCAAATTGTCTTTGGTACTCAGCCAAATCTTTTGTCAAGGATTCAGTATTCAGCTAAATTTAAAAATTATGAATAAGGTGTATCGCTAGTCTTTAAAACACTTCTATTATAAATCCTACTGGGGCAAACTAATAAACATAGGTGCTAAACTATGTAAGAGTACAGTTATTAACTACAATTGAATTTTGAACACTTTATTCAAAGTTGGAAAATTGTAGCAAAGAAACAATTGGCAACGGCACACAAGCAACTTTGTACCTATGTTTGTAATTTCAAAATTTCTTTTTCCCTGTCTGCATTGGAATCATTTACCATTGCGTCTCTGGCAGTCCCCATTTTGCAGTCAAACAATGATTTATGCACTTTACTTAAACCCCCTAGGTATGGTTAAAATTAAGAGCATACTATGAAAAACACCATTAATACACATTGTTTAAAGGAAAACTGCTTTCTGCCATTTGTAATGTATTCATACCAGAAAAAATGAATTGAATGCTGCACCTAACATAATACAATGATATAATTAGGTCAGAGAGGAATGCGGCAAACTGGAGACAAGGTTGGATGGGGGGGTCGCCTTCCTCTGGATTTGTTGGAATATAGGTAGTAATTATATAAGAAAGGGGTAGAAATTGATGGATCTTTGCTTTCAACTTGTATAAAATGACATTTATAAGTCTCCTTTCCCTCATTGCCTTTTATATTCTCTTATAGTATTTATATTACTGATATTCTACTCACTAAAAGCTTCTTACTAGTTGAAGATCATGTTTGAAATCCATGGGGATAATATCAGAAAGAAACCTTTGCTCATCCAAAATAAGAAGCTACTGTTTTAATGGAGGGCACACATGTCCCTTCTGTCTATGAGGCAGTTTCAATAAATATACGACTAACTAACAAACTATATATTTTTCGTGTATGGCTGATATCTTGGGCTTTTTCTCTAATGCATACATTTGATAATCATTATCTCTACTTGGTCTAGGCAGTTATTGCATAAGCTTTATGTTCTGCCCATAGAAGCATGCTGCATACAAGGCCTAAACCATCTTCACTAAGGAACCATCTGAATGTAGACTGAAACCCCCTGCACAAGCCAAGCAAATATGTTTGCAAAAGGGATTTGAATTTAAAGGAATATCTATACAAGACAAGTTTCTTATTTCTGAGAGATTTGTTTATTCAAGATATAAGAGTTGAATAATCAATGTAAAAGACGCGCCGCTTTTTTTTTTTTTTACTGCAGGCTACAAGTGGACAACACTTTTGAATGCATAAATGTATTAGACATAGACATAGACTGTCTGACATATCTATGACATGCTGTATTTTTATAAAACAAAGGCAAAGTATATATAGCTTCAAAGTTCTAATCATATTGTGACATGAATATGTATTTTATAAACAGTCTTGCTTTCTATCTCTCTCCACATGTGGTTGAGTGGCATGTTTGTGATGGGTTATGTGAGGTGGTAGTCGCTTCTCCTGCTGTGCTCAGTAGAGATGTGTCAGTTGTCTTAGATTAAGTAACATGAGACTGAGCTGTTGTGACACTTTTGGACAGGGCAAGCGTGGACTTTTCAATTTGATTAGGCTTCACTAGAGACATGCAGGCTGCTTTACTGTGTGGCTGTCATTGGCAAAGAGGGAGGAGGTGAGTCTAGCATTGAGAAGGCAGAAAGACCCACTGTTAAATAAAGGGTGCACCAATGAGCTGATATAGCACAAAGAGTGAGCTTACTTTGTGGCAATAGGAATATATATGTCTTTGAAGAAACCTGTCAGGAGAGCACCACATCAACTGACCAATGAAGTCTTCAACAATGTGATTCACGTGCCCGTTAAATATATGTCAGATTTTTGGACAGATATTCATCAGACAGGACCCCCCCAAGAATTGTGATAAACCAAGGAAGTTCTATGTAGCCCAGTTCATCAAAATACAGTGAGCGACTAAAAGGGTGCTTTATGTACAATTTGTGTCATTATGGTATCACACATTGAAAAACTGGTGTACAGGAAGCCCCATGTGGCATCACAGAGGCAGGCAATAACAGGTGGAAAAAAGGGCAGGCAAAAGCCAGTTCACATAACAGGCAGGGTCAAAAGTAAAGGATAAGGGCAAGGCCAGAACACATTAATGTGCAGCAGCTCAGGACCCTTAACTGGAGAGCTGCTTGCAGCTGAAACCAAACATCCTGTAGGTGTCAGCAATGAAAAGCAGAGGCAAAGAGAAAACGCCTAAATGGTCTCCTGTAGCTCAGCCAAGACTTGGATTCCACAGATTTTAGTTTGTAAAATATGTGTGCTACCTGTATCCTTTGTGCACATGCAAAATAGTACAGTACCTACCTCTCACCAGGGAGGGTGCATCACATTTTGTCCTGAGGTAGCACGACAGGAAGCCCTGTCACATTGCAGCATCTTACAGGAACCTGCCGGTGACATAAACATTTTTTTTTAACAGAATTACATTTTTCTGTAGCAAATCAACATATGGAACATCAAAAAAAAAAAACTCATATAGATTTTACCACAGAAAGGAAGGTTGTTTCCAGTTATTAAAGTGAGTTGTTCATTTGCTAAGCTTCCCATTATCCCATTAGATCACTCGTTTCCCAGTAGTGCATTAACACAACTCAGCCAGACAGGATAGATCATCTACTTCAAGATGTAGCTGTAATCTGTCTCAGAAGCTTGCAGTCAGTTGCTCCTATTTATTGTCTGTTGCTCCTAGATAAATCGTTTTTCTTTTTATCTGGAACCTAAAGTCATAAAGGGGAACCTAGACTATGTCTACACTGTTTCTACATAGGATTGACAATTTCATACTTATATGCACCATATCCCAATCATCATACTCTTAGCATATGGATTCTGGTCCCTTTTAATCTAGTAGTATTATGGGAGGCACTATTCCATTCATTCTCTTGTTTGGTTCGATAATGACATACCCTGTACATGTATTATGCATGGAATGATACCCTGCTCTAGAATTGTTACTGTATAGTGGTACTACAGTATATTACTGTAAATTACAGTAATACCCCTTATCTGGAAACCCCCAGGCCCTGAGCACCCTGAATATCATGCCCCATACCTATATACTAAAATAAAGTATACAAGCAATATTTATACATTTATCAAACAAAACACTAACAGGTAGGATCACTATAAAATGCAAAAGCCTGTATAATGTGTGTGGTACACGAGCTAAGACATTTTGCAATATGTTATGATACTGATGTTATAATACCTTCTTACTGATCCAGAATTTTAGTCTGAATGGATGAATGAATATTTATGACCAAACTACACACTACGCCTTCATTCTGGGCCAAGGATAACTGAGAGAAAGTCAGGGATGTTTCCCAGTGGAGTAACTACCAGGGGTGCAGGGGGTGCAGTTGCACCAGGGCCCCCATCCCCTTGGGGCCCATTGGAGCCTGCTATCAACACTCCAGCATTGGATTTATAGAGGTAAGGGCCTGACAGGGGGCCCAGGTGCCTATCCTGTACCGGGGCCCACCAGGGAGTAGTTACGCCACTGATGTTTCCCATTGTATCCCCTGCTATATCACAGGCAAAGGGAATATTAATTTATTTGGGTATGGGAATAATGCTCAAGCATATTAAGCAAATGACTAAATAACATGCTCAAAATCAGAATGCAGGATAACTTTGCTGTTGTGCTGTATTACAAAAATAAATTAGGTTATTTAATGATACAGAATGATAAAAGAAAGTGCTTTTTGTGGGAAAATTTGATTTTAAGGTTTATAAGGAGTTTTCATCTTAATAACTACAGTTACATAATGAATAACCCTATAACAAAACAACTCTAGAATTCTATAAGAATTCTATAAGGGTGCTCCAGAAATTCATTTATGTATTAGCATTTGATAGATATATCGTATGTACAGTAGTAGCTCCACAGCAAAATATAGTGTCATCAAAACTTTGGTAAGATTAACTGTTTGCAAACTTATTTAGAAAGAGATAACATTAGGTAGTTTACCTATTAGTTTGTGATGCTTTAAATACTGCCATTTATAATATAGGATTTGACATACTTTTATGTACTCTATGGGGCATATTTACTAATGGTTGAATTTTGAAAATTCAAACGATTCTAACGGTCTTGGACAAAAAAATTAGAATTTCAAAAATTTCCAAAAACAGTCCTTAAAGGTTCCAGGAGGTCCCCCATAGGCTAAAATAGCAATTCGTCAGGTTTAAGGTGGGCAAGGGTCAAATTTTTTTGGCCTATTCGATATACCCAAAAATGACTTCTAATTTTTTTTAATTTTAACTTCAAGCCTTTAGTAAATCTGCCCCTTATTATTATTATTAATAATAATAATTCTAGGTTTATTCATTATTAGTCAGGAAGAATCACATGGTAGAAAAAAACAGACAAAATTGATTTGATGACTAAATTGACATTTGTAATGAAGTATTAAAACAATGCCCATTGAAGTCCTAAAAGGCTTCAGTGCACACTGTACATGTTAATTCTGTACTACCTTTTTTATAGCTATACAATTTTCCTGCATCTTCTTTACAGGCTACCACAAAAGCATCCTCTAGGGTTCCAGGAAGCAATTCAGGAGTGGAAAGGCAATAACATCTCCTGCAGTTCCTTACCCGATACAATCGAATGAAAAGATGCAGGAATGGGATTTGCTACGAACCATATATATATATATATATATATATATATATATATATAATTGCCCATTAATGAAAATAAAAAGAACACTGTTATAGTTTAAATATGCTTATCAGCTGGCAGCATTGCCATTCCTTCAGTTCATTAGCTCTTTTTAGCAGAGACTGAGAATCCTTGACGTTTCTTTAGTGTTATAGAGACAAATATGCCCCTGTCTGGGTTTCTCATGAAAATGCTGGCCAAACACCAACAGAATTGTTTTTTCCCATTGAAGTGTTTGATTTATAAGCACAAATGCTTTGTTTTTCCTAGAGCCTAATGGACCCATTATAGGAGATGTCAGATTGCTGTTCTGTTCCAAGGGCTTCCTTTGACTGATAGTTATTCGAATATATATCAGTAGTATTAGCCTTTATTTCTAAAGAGCAGCACATATTACAGCACTTTATACATCATTCACATTAGCTCCTGGCCTAGGGGAGCTTACAGTCAAAGGTCCCTTTCACATACAGGTTGATCAGTTTTATTAGGAGCCAATTAACCTGCCTGGAAAAAGGGAAATCTGTTTGACAGCTATGATTTTACTTGCTAAATAAGTTTGTTAATATCACAGGGCAAAAGGAGAGAGGTATTTAGAATTACATAGGAACAAAGCCCATTCTAGATAGCTACAAAATGAATGATTTCTCGTGTATTTAAAGTGGAAGGAGAGAATTCTAACTTTTTATGGCAAATGAAAAAAGAACCTTATCATGAAAATAAGAAGTGTTTATGTCTGCACACAATTGACATTGTCTATGAGTGGGGGTAGTACTGGAATATTTTCATAATAATCAATTATAAAGTGCACAGGTAAGCAAAAAGCATATTTCCCTAGGTAGCCAGAAAAACAGCATTAGAATAACTATAAATCAGATATTGTAGTTATATTTTTTAAATATTCTTGTAGCCTTTAGGTAGACAAAGTGTTTTTTCTGGGGATTTAAAAACTTTAATACAGTTAAATAAAGTTAATGCAAATATTTTATGGTCACTATTTACGACAGGTCTATTACTAAGGAATTAAAATATGGCACAAATTTCCAGGTGGAAGACATTGCTCTATCACATAGGGCTGGGCAAATGTGGATTGGAGGGGTTGGGCTAGCCCCATTACCAGGCCAAGCAATCACAATCATGGGGCGGAGGTTGTTTAAAAAGCTACAATACATTAAGGGAAGGTGCTTGAGATTTTGAGAAAAAAATATGTTTATTATAGGAACAAGTTTATTAACTTGTTACATGACAATTTTATGTTGAAGATTGTTGCTGAGCTACCCAGAAATAATGGATTTAGCTAGTGATTATTAACAGCCCAAGATGCATAACAAATGTGCAAGAACTACAACCCTATATGAACTAATAGTATCTCATTTAAAGGATAAGGTAGGCTATTGATGTTGTTTATTCCCAATAGATTAGCCACAAGTGCAAAACAGAATGCTATATTTATTCTGTAGAATGCTTTACCATAGTAAACAGCCATATACCGTCTATTTGTTTGCCATATTAGCTTTATGTAATGTAACTTCCCTCTCCTCCTGCTTTGTGTCTCGCTTGCTGGTAGTTCTCTGCTCAGATTACAGAAGACAGCAGAGAGAAAGAAGAGAGGAAGCTGTGCAAGATCCTATCTAGGATCAAGGGCTTGGTTGGGGCTAAGAGATAGACATCTGATGCATTTTTTCTTTTCACGAAGGACACAGAACATTGGCATTTATTCAATTCATTCGCCTGTCGAAAATTCACTGGCGTAAAAAAAAAAAGAGTAGCGCGCCGAAAATGACGCGACACGCGGCGAAAACTAAGCAACGCGTCGTAAATAACGTGTAACGCATCATAAACGATGCGACACGCGTCATAAAAAACGTGCCGCAACTCGTTTTGCTAATTTCGCATATTTTTCGGCAAAGTGAAACATGATAGATTCGCCCATCACTAATAGCGAGTATAACTGGGTGTATTTATATTGCATTTCTGATAACGCTTGCATCATTTAATTTTCCATTCTGCTTAAATTGGTATATTACGTATCAGCAATAAGCCCACAGGAGGTTGCCTTTTACTGCTCTCAATCAAGTGAACTGTTAAGGACCACCCTGTTTGGCTGACCTACTCGTTAGCTTACAGGAATGAAAAGCATTTAAAAAATACAAGTCAGAGTCGACAGAAGCTCCTTCTTTCATAGATTATATGAAAAATCAGGAATAATAGAAAACAAGGAACTGATTGCTTTAAACTCCTTTAACAAATTTAAATATTTTGGTTATAAAGGACAATGAAAAAGCAAATGCTCCTAATCAGTTTATACATAAGAAAAAACTGGGTTTTAAGACACAATCTGGAAGGGCACAGATTGTTCAGCTCAATCAACACAATGGCACTTTATTGTTTACTCAAAGTTATTTTGAATAAGGCACTAGGGCCTGATGGAATACACCCTCAAGTACTTAACTAGCTTAGCTCAGTTTTATTCAGACCACTTTTTCTCATTTTCTTAGACAATCTGTCATCTGTATGGCACATATGGTTTAGAGGAAAGCTAATGTAATTCCAATATTTAAAAAGGGATTTACGATCTCAACCTGGCCTATAAGGTTTGACATCTATGGTGGTGAAATTATTTGAATGTTTGTTAAATGATCATATTAAAGCTTATGTTTTGGAGAATTACATTATAAGAAGTAATCACCATGGTTTTATTTGTTTGATAAACACATTTAGTAGCTGCTTATTATGAAGCTAGTAGGAACTTGTATAGTGGGGTTGCATTAAAGATGACCTAACTAAGGTTTCCCTAAGCTTTTGATACAGTGCTGCATTTGCTTTTAAAACTAAGATGTGTTTCTCTTGATTATGCTGTATGGCACTGGAAAGAAAAATGGATAATGCATCATGTACTGAGGCTGGTGGCCAATTATACAGGGTAGGGTTCTTAGTGAAGTACTGCAGGGATTTTTATAGTGATAGGGTCCAATTTAATTAGTTCAATAATGACTTGGGAGTGAGTACTTTAAGTAATGCATCTCTGTGTGATTGCAGACACAAAACTATGCAGCCCGATTAATTCAATCCAGAATGAAGCATCAGTGCAGCAGGCTATGCACAAACTTGCAACCTGGGGAGCTAAGTGGCTGGTGAGATTACATTTTGATAAATGTAAGGTAATGGAACTTTCTTCAGTGTATACAATAGAGGAGTCTGAGTTCCCAGGCTCACTTCATAACTGCACTGATGGCTCAACTCAATCTAGTTAGTGGCTGACTCAGACTCAAAAAGCTTTAATAAAAATTAATGTAAACAAGGCCTGATGGCATCTAAGAGATCTTGGTTCAGTTTTAGACCAGCCCCTATTTGTGAATCTCTTAGATTCGCTTTTATCTGGTATGGATCCTATGGACTGGAGAAAAGCTGATGTCACTCCAATATTTAAAAAGGGATAACAATATCATCCTGGCAATTATAGGCCAGTAAGTTTGACATCTGTGGTGGGCAAATTATTTGAAGGCTTGTTAAGGGATCACATTCAAAAGTTTGTCCTAGAGAATGGCATTATGAGCAGTATGGCTTTATGAAGGATAGGTCATGTCAGACAAATTTGATTGCTTTTAATGATGAGGTAAGTAAGATGCTGGACTGTGGGGGGGCAGTAGATGTGATCCATTTGGATTTTGCCAAAGCGTTTGTCATGATGCCCCAAAAACGACCTTTCTAAAGGTCTGTTGGGTTCAATGAAGTCGTTTGCACATAGATAGGAAACTGGCTACAGGATCGCGTACAGAGGGTGGTTGTTAATGGTACATTCTCTACTTGGAGTAAGGTTCTTAGTGGGATCCCTCAGGGCTCGGTATTGGGTCCACTTTAATTTAACTTGTTCATTAATGACTCAGGGGAGGGTATTGTAAGTAATGTATCAGTGTTTGCGGATGACACAAAACTATCCAGCCCAATTAATTCCATCCAGGATGTGGCATCTTTGCAACAGGATTTTGACAAACTGGCAATCTGGGCAGCTAAGTGGCAAATGAGATTCAATGTTGATAAATGTAAAGTTATGCACCTGGGCTTTAAAAATATCCAAGCCACTTATACCCTTAATGGGACTGCACTAGGCAAACCCATTATGGAAAAGGACCTTGGAGTCCTTGTAGATGATAAACTTGGCTGTAGCAAGCAGTGCCAGTCCATAGCATCAAGGGCAAATAAGGTCTTGAGCTGTATTAAAAGGAGCATAGAGTCACATGATGAGGGGGTCATTCTTCCACTTTATAGAGCACTTGTAAGGCCCCATCTAGAATATGCTGTACGGTTTTGGTCTCCATCACTCAAACAGGACATTATTGTATTAGAGAGGGTACAAAGAACGACTATGATGATGCAGTAAACTGCATAAAATATATTACTGGACACATTACTGGTGATGTTGTTCATAGCCAGGGTCAGATTACACATTGGGGGCCCACAGGATTACAAACCTCCAGGGGCCCCCACGTGCATGTGCGAAGCAGGCGCGTAGTGTGCATGCATGCATTCACAAGGCTGTAAACCCATAATTAATATAAATTGCTATCAATAACCTTGCCTTCGTCAACTAAAAGAACAGCACCATAACAGGCAAAGAATAAGATGTTTAGGCAAATCTGCTTGTTCATGCTTTTTCACAGAGGCGAGAGTCTCCATTTTGTTGGAAGCTGTTATTGCCAGAGTTAATGAAATATACATGTTGGAAGGGCTGAATGTATTGTCTTCAGTTACTATCTGGCCCATGGGAAGAAAATCCATTCACTAAATAAATTCATGAGTAGTCTTGAGCTATGTAAAAGTGATTGGTTAAATGGTTAATCCTTTTGAACCTGGTCCCCTTCCCATTGCCTCCTCCAGAAAACATCCTCTCTCTGTATATGTTTCCTGCTGTACATTCAGAGATCTGCATCTATTTACTTTGTTTTTGTGGGCTGTTCTCTAGGTTCAGCTACAGCACAGGGATAGGTCACAACTGGTTGTTTCTGTGGTTTTTACACTACTCAAGGGACCATTTTGTGCAGATAAAGTAATGTAAAACTCTCTGATTTTCTCCTGGCAACACACTCAAAACAGCAGTGTCAGTGTAGTAAACAGTGTGCTCATTTTGTGATGTGGAAAATTAATCCTGGTTGAATTTAAAAAAGTAGTATACTTCACACACTTCTTGTATATGTATTCCTTTTATTAGTTATTATTTCACTATGTCACAACCGTTACAACAGAGCTAACTTCTAGTTAAAGTGAAATATGCCTATTTTATTAACTAGGGATTATCGTTAATATTAATTACACTTAAAATGATCATAATATTGTTTGGGTCCTGGAGCCTGTTATGACAGATATGTCCTTCTTCTAAAATTACTAATAACTTTATTATTTAACATGAATAAGTTTGTATAATATTTATAACATGCCAGTTCCATCCATAAATTATCAGTTGTTTTAATAACCACTGGTGCCGAGATGTTTGTGGGTGTGAAGCTGTGCAACCCTTTCCTCCAACTAACAGTGAGAGCTCAGCTAGTTAGAAAGTGATCTTTTAACCTGTATTGAGCTGGTGTATTTATTTATTTGGTCAAACTAGATTAGACTTTGTATAAAAAATAAATAATAGGTTAGACAAAATATTTATTACAGGATACAGTAATTAGTTGCATAAGATATGTTTAGCATACTCAGAATTGTATGCTAACATGGCAATTCTAAGTTGTCTAAGACTTTCTTCACTGTCTAAAATGTTTCACTTAATGTGTTACATTCAAAGGAAGTTATAGACTACAGTTCATCATCATCATTTGTTTCTACAGTGCCAGCAATTAAGTAGTGATCTACATCAATTTATAAAAAGCAGGGGTCGATAATGTAACAAATGAGGGTTACATAGTAAAAATAGAATCATGGGTTACAGAACATCTCAGAGGATATTTTGATACATGAATTCACTAAAGGTTTCCCCTTTGTTATTAATGTAAAATACATTACTATTAATAATTAGCTTTCCTTATGTCATACTCTCATTCCAGCCAATCAGTGCATATGCATATTCATCTTGCCTAAACCACATTCATTACCTATGTAAGCTCATATGCATGCCTATGCACTTAATTAAGTTTAGTAGTTTCTCTCTGCAGCAGTTTTCCAATGTATCAATGTATCCACTGTATCCCACTATTGATGGATTTACTGTTGTACTAGACTATACTATAAAGTTGTACTATAATTGTATGGAAACACTATACAGTGACATGAAGAAAATTGTACAACTGAGCAGGCAGTAAGGCACATATAAACTAGAGTTTAAACAAAAGTTTAATGCCCATTTTAAACCATTAGGCAGGGGTGCAATGAGGGGTTGACAGCATAATTGATAAAGAGAAAGACAAAACAATGTTTTGCCTTTGTCAGTAAGATACATAAGTACACAAGCGGTGAGCACACAACACATAGTTGAATTCCTTCTCAGTGTGATTTTGACAACAGGTGTGCCCAACATCAGAAATATAAACTAAGACTAGAACTTCCTTTACTAAACAGTTAAGGCACTTTTTGGGCTTCTCTGTGCCCTAAGTCTTTAACAAAATTGGATTTGTAACCAAAGATGTGTCCAGTTTCACAGCACTAAAGTTTTAGTCTTTCTACCAGCCTACATGATAGTACGATGCTGGGGGCTATAAAAATACACTATAGGTACAAGATATACTGTATATAAGTTTTAACTACTCCTTAGAAATTGGAGTAACACAATCCTGAGTGTTGTATTAATTTCCTTCAATGCCAGGGGTCTATATATAAATCTAGACACCAGGAACACTTAGCAGGGTGCACATATTCTTCTTCTCTGTTTTTAGTTAAATATGCAACATTTTCATAAAGCGTTTTTGCTGTATATTTCAGCGCAGAGAGAAACACTGCTTGCAACAGCTGCCCATACAGCTGACAACCCATTTGTTGTGTGCTGTACTCTTGGATTAATAGGTGAGTGATAAGGAAGGAAAGATGAGGAGTAAACACAGATCCTGACTGAGAAATGGTGATCTAGGCAATGGTGTAACTAGAAGTTACCAACTAAAATATTTTTTATCCCCCATCTACCCAAACCTTTGGAAAGATGATCTGTTTTGTACCTATATAGTAAAATTACATTAGGACCACACTAGGCTTTCCATTTGTTTGGAGATACTAGCAGCTAAATTTGCTGTATCTAATATGAAAGCTCAGCCTTCAGAGCAGTGTTTAACAAACTGGATTTGTATAGCAGATACAGCAATCCTTTTTTATATATTTGTAACAATGTTAAGAGCTAAGGGGGCCATATTACTGTACATGTTTAACCTCTAATAAAGCGCCTGAACCAAAATAGTCCAGAAAGTACTGCTCTGTACAGAGGCAGAAACAAAAATAATTCATAAGAAATAATACAGCTAATACCATTAAAACATAACTGCTGGAGTTTGGCTATTGAAGCGCTGAAATTTGACTATTGAATAGTTTTTGCAGCAAATTGTGGGAGATCCATTGAACAGGGCAGAAAGCCAGAGGCAGGCAGAAACATTTGGATAAAATAATTCATAAGGAATAAAACATTATATTTAAACCACAACCCGCTGTGCCAAATACAATATACTAGTCTACTTATCTTAATTTTGCACAATGAAAGAAAATGCAATGCGAAGCAACTTTCTAATATGCATTAATTAAAAATGTTCAATGGTTTTTAAAATTATTTGTACATGTAATTGCTATTATAAGCAGTTTCTGCTTTTCCGTGGCTATTCTTTGCTTGAGTGGTTTTGACTTTTGTAACAGAAGCCAAATGTTTATCAGGTCTGTCTTGGCTAGAGGAGAGCTAACGTCTGTTACATAAGATAACTGTAAAACCACTGAAAATACATAATTTATGTATAATGGAAAGTTGCTTAGAATCATATTTCCATTAATTAGGTGACATTTTATTTTTTTGCTCTATATCCCTTTTAAGCTCTGGTCCTTACAACTGGGAGAGGGAGATTTCATTCTGGTAGACAAACGTCTTATCCAAGCACATAGACCCTCTTTAAGATATCATGTGAACATCAGCTCTATATCTTGTTGGTATTATTCTTTACGTACCTGTTCCCTGCCCCTTAACACACAATAACCAGATAGTAAAACAATGTGAAGTCTTCAAATCTATATTCACTGTTTCAGCAGGATTTTCTGAACACAGATGAGCCACATATCAATAAATGAGAATGTCCACCAAATAATAACATATTAACATAAGACTTGATCAGAAAATCCTGTTGGGTATCCCAGTACTGGTTCTCTGGTTCATCAACAGACCAAACAATAAAATATTAAATAGAGCGGGGCATATCTATATATATAGTGACATTGACTCATCTAGGCTGGAAACATATGTGACATCCAGTCATCTGGGATGGAAACATTGTGCAATTTCTCAAGGAACTTAAGTGACCAGATCCCAGTTTGCCCAGGTGCAAATGTAATAATGAAAAGAAAAGGAGCACAGCTAAACATCTGATATCCAGCCAAGGAAAAAACAATACAAGTAAGTGCCTAAGTGCACAAAACATTTAATGCATTCCCTGTATATGTATTATTTGCCTTGCCTTGGCCTGATACCTACAACTTGAGCTATAGGTCTGGGGCACATGTACTCAGACTCCACATGGTGAGATTTTATTATTATTATTTAATAAGGTCCAAGTCCAACATATAGTCAGAAACCTAGTCAGGTACTAGGAATATCTAGGACAACAACTGGTGTTTTCCCTTTATATAAGAATAAAATAATCGGATGCAGTTGGTAACCTTGTGGCACTCTCTCATTACACTACTAGGTCAGTAGTGTTTAAGATAAGGTTACTGGATCACTTGAAAATTCAGGGACACCACTAATAAATGCACGTTGCAGAGCTGCAATGACTACAGTAAAATTGCATTCAGTGCAAACTTCTAGATGGATTTTCTAGACATGCCCTTGAATTTTCAAGTGATCTGGTGACCCTAATGCAAGAGATATTTTTGCCATTTACAGGGACAAGTTGCAAGATGCCAGAGTCATATGTTTTGCAAACTACACAGTGCCCCATCACTTGTTTTGCAGATTACTTAGCTGCATGATCCTGGTGGCCAACAAAACATAATCAAGGCTTTTGTTTTTTGGCTGTGAACACTTAAGCAGACATTGTTTCATTTAACCTGCAGCTTAAATTTATTTTGAAAAATGTTGGCTAACACATTTAAAGTGATTTTCCAGATGTTGATCAACCCAGTGCAGGCAAGCTTAGTGCCAAAATGAATATCCTACTTAGCAGTATTTGCTACAAAAAACCAATTGCAATCCCATACAACGCTTGCTGAATGAAGCCTAAATGACAGAGCTGACAGAAGAAACTCCCCTATGCAATCTAACCACCAAAGGAACACTTTCAAATCAACAACTGCAAATTATATAGGTGTGCACTGTCAAGGCTGCTCTTACTATAGAGTTGAATAGCTGCTAATACAGGAACAGTCCACAATGTTATATATATATTTAGGTATCCATACCCTTCCATACACACTCAAAAGATTTATAAAATAAATGTACAATGTAGTGGCAAAGACTATGTTTGAGGTAGCTCCCTAGCCAATATCTTTTAATAAAGGCAGGAGAACCAGAACATAAGTTTTTGTCTTTATTCAGTGAAAAATGAACCCCAATTCTGTATCATAGACATAAGGAATTTGAATAAATGCATCAAATCCAAGCCATACAACGGTTCAACACATAATATGGGCTCATATGGGGTTATGTAATATAAGGCACTAAGTTTGCGCAGGAGCAGTAACTCATCAGAAGCTAGAATGTAGCAGTCACCTGTTTAAAAGCAAAGATCCTATTGGTTGCTATGGGTTACTGCTCCTGAGCAAACTTAGTGCCTTTTATTGCATTGGGGGATATTATGTTATTTATTGTGCTCAACCATAAATGGATCCAAAGTAGCATTACATCCAATCCTTTCCTTGATTAATGTATTGAGCAATGACCACAACAATAAAAAACAAGTGATGAGTTTTTGCCATATTTATATGAATTAACCACAAGTATGGGACAGCTCCTGTTTTTTTTTCAGTTATTTTTTAATGACGTGTAGGATTTCAAAAATAGATATTCTACAGTCCAAAATATATTTCTTAAATGTTACTATATCCATCCTTTCAATGTATATTTTCCAATGTAAACAATCCCACTCTTACCTAGTGGTTAATGTTGAAATCATACATCTGCCCATTAAGTTCAAATGTTTATCCATGGAAATCCTGTCATGTCTAGTTGATCCAAAGAAAGGCAAGTACCCTCCATATAATACTGCCTCCAGTGTGACGCAGAAGGAAAAACTGGCTTCCTTCCAAAAGCGTTGTACTGAATATCAATATCAACCTTCAGTCTCACTTGCGAAAAAGACATTCAATGCTTTCTGGTAATTATCAAACAAGTATGTCAACACAACTGTTTAAGGGAAATAATTCCACAGCTTCACAATTCTTACTATAAAAAAAACTTGCACCTTAAAGTGGTGGTTCACATTGATTACAGTTTAAAAAGAAAAATAAGGAGATATAGTTGTTTCCATATTTACAATTTGGTTTAATTAATAAAAATGATAATTTTCAAAATATCTACCTCCAATGGTAGTGCTGCATAGATTCCTTTTCTCTTTTCTCCCAAGCCAGTGGGATAGGCAACACCCTGGCTGACTGAGGTCCTGTCTATGTCATTTTTATGTTTCCAGCAGCCTAGAGGAAGCACACGCATTGATGTGAGTCTCCTGGTTTAAAGAACGGAGATACTTTTCTGTCACACTACCACTGCAGGTAGATATATTAAAAATGTATCATTAAAAAGCTTAAAAGATTAAAAGCTATAATAAAGGTGAACCACCCTTTTAAGATGAAACTTGCTTTCTTGTAATCACTAATCCAACCCTTCTTAATAAATGAGATCTTGCATAACCATTATCACTTTAATTGCTTTTCTACAGACATTCTCTCTTTTAATAATGTTGCTTTTAAGTACTGGAGACAAAGACTGCACTGTGTGTCCTAGATGGGGCCTTTCCAGTACTTTGTAGTG
>CM044445.1:63429420-63444996 GCA_024363595.1 Xenopus borealis
CAGCGATAACATGTGGAAACTTATAGTCAAATTTACCGCACTTTAGTAAACGGACCCCTAAGAATACTACTGAGGCCATGAGAGTAGAAGGCCCTTTGGGTACCTGTCTGAAACCCAAGGGTATCTTTAATTGATTGTGCAGTTAGGTCTAGAAATATCTTGTTACCCCCACTATCCAGGGGCATGATAAAGGATGCTTTAGGAAATAAGAGAAAAGGATCATAATGTGGCATGTAATGTAAAGTATGGCACAGCATTACTAATCTGATGAAGAGTAGGCAGGAAAAAAAAGGTGCCACAATAGAAAGAAATGAGAAATTGAGGAAAGGGAACAGTAAGAACGGATGGGCAGTAAACAGGAGGGGAAGGAAGTGATGAAGCAATAGAAAGTAATGAAAAGGAAGGGAGTACTGTAGATAAGCAAAATATCTAATTAAAGTGGAAGAGAGAAGCAGAAGGACTGAGGGAAGTTAAGGGAGAAATGCAAAGGAATCGAGGAACTAAATAATGAATGCTTCTGTGGTAAGGAATAAATATTTCACTGAAATCTAACACATACACATAAATATGTGTCATATACTGAACAGAGGACACACTCAGGGCAAAGCATACATGAACACAGGGCCAGAATGAGGGGTAGGCATAGTAGGCACGTGCCTAGGGCACAAAGCTTGGGGGGGTGGCAGGATACCTCCTCTGTCACCTACCCCAAATCCGGTCCCCTCTCTGCCCGACTCTCTGTGCTTCCTTTCTACCCTTACTCCAATTTGCAAATGCGCACGTGAGCGCCAATTCACACATGGGCACTAAAAGCTGGCACCATGACTGCCCAGCTTGCCTAGGCTCTACATGAACATATTGATGGATCTTTACAATGTGTACAGCTCAGCAGCTATAGATTTGCATTAATCATATCTGCACCCAAACTTCACATTGCACTGCTCTGCCCTATAGTAAGCTCCCAGTGTTACCCAGTTTGACTGATACTTTGTATAGGGAGTGTGTGGAGCAAAATCTGTATTTACTTATAATAACAATCAGATCACTTTTTTCATCCTAAAAAGGTTGATTCATACCTGGAATAGACTGTCCTCTCTATGTTACAGTTTTATATGTACAGGGCACTTACAGGTAAGGTACCACTGGGGGCAAATCAGAGACTTCTGGATAATTACTTACTGTAGGAGTGCCAAATTGGCCAATTTACTTTCAAATATATAAAGGTTGCATCTCTTTTAATCCTCTAGCCTCCAATGTGTTTTAGCAGTGTGATGAAGAAAAAAAATCAAGATCATGAGCACTTAAAGCTATTCTCTGAGGATGTTTGATTGAAGAATTAATCCGTTCTTTTCAAGTCAGTTTCTACAAGGGAAGCCAACAGATTCTTTTAAACATTTCACTTAATCTGAAGATCTAAAATGGATTCAGGAAGAGAAAATGAGCTACCCTGTAGGTTGAAGGTTGAGAGATAAAGTAGGGATAAGTACAGAGAGGGCATATCTCTCTTTTTCACACTATTTCATTTTTGGTCACAAACGGCTTCCTTTTTTGTGTGTATTTTTTTATGTCCATAGAATAGTAGTATATCCTACTGTTTGCTAATACCTTTGCAGCCTCTTCATAAGTGATGGTATTTTATCTGGGTGGGCAATATGGTAACAGCCATAATGGTATGTGCAAGGGAACACAGAACCTGTATTCATCACCCAATCAGAACTGAAAATATGAAACCACACAACCACATCAATTAGTGCTCAGTATCCAAAGTTTATGTCAGCCCAACCCTGATATTGTGGCTTGGGTACCCGTGACAGTCACAGTGGAATTTTAAGCTTATTGGCCAATGGTCCCCAACCTTTTTTTTAAACTGTGAGCCACATTAGAATGTTAAAAGATTTGGGCCCAAATTCACTAAAGCGCAAAGCGTCTAACGCTAGCACTAATTCGCAAGCGTGACGTCAATTCGTAACTTCGGAAATTCACTAACACCGGCTCTGGCAAATTTTCGCTAGTGAAATAGATAGACTTGCGCAACTTCGCACCCTTAAGCCAGGCGAAGTTGCGCACTGACGAAGGATCGTAATTACGCATATTCACTAGGATGAACATTTTCCTGAACGTTACCACTTACGTTAGACTTTACTTCGCCTCCCATTGGAGGGTGATAGACTGAAAAAGATCGATTTTTTTGGGGGGGTTACCCTCCTCCCCCCTACATTTCCTAACATATGGCAACACTACTATATAGGGGGCACATGTAGGGCAATAGGACAACTTTATTTAATTTATTAAAGGTTTCCTGGGCTTGTGTAGTGGAATGTAGTGGCTGTAACATATACTTCTATTATACGTTAAAGTTCCCGCCGTATGCAAATTAGGCTTCGCTAGTGTAAATGCACTTTGCCTAGCGAAGTAACACTAGCACAACTACGCTACCATTCACCGACCTGAGCGTAACTTCGTACTTTAGTGAATTTGCGTAACTCTGGTGAAAATTCACCTGGCGAAGTGCGGCGAACGCTAGCGAAGCCAACGCTGGTGAATTTTTGGATCTTAGTGAATTTGCCCCTTGGAGAGCTATACAAGCATGAAAAAGCCCTTGGGGATGCCAAATAAGGTCTGTTTGCTATTTGATAGCCCGTATGTGAACTGACAGCCACAGGAGGGTCTATTCTGCAGTGCACCTGTTTTTATGTAACTAAACTCAAACCATTCCAAACTTATGTCCTAATTTTTTCTTTTTCCTTTTCATTATTATTGTTTAACCTGTTTAATGCAAAAATTAAAACTTTAAAAAAAAAATTGCCTCCAAGCTTGGAATTCAAAAATAAGCCCCTGCTTTGAGGCCACTGGGAGCAACATCTAAAGGGATGGTGAGCAGCATGTTGCTGGTGAGCCATTGTTTGGAGAACACTGTTCTTGGCAATCAAAAATATTATTTGATATATATTTGAAATAGAATTCTTTTAGAGAACTGTATCTGTGAACTGTAGGGATTAATGGTTGTCATGACTGCCTATAGTCTCTCTAAAACCCAACAGTGTGCTAGTGCCTCCATTCCTCATGTGTTATGTCTATAAAAGCAATTTGTTTATTCATATGGTCAGTGACGACACAGCCTTACAGAAAGTCTCATTAATAAGAACCTTTCACCCCTAAGATCTCTGGAGAGGCAGGTAGTTTAATATGTGTGTCTGCAAAAGATACTTTTGCTGATTATTTTATGTGAGTGTACTATTAGTATTTTTAAATAGATTGTTTAACCACTGAAGCTTTCTGATTATATTTTTCTGGGTTTGGTCTTTGCTAATTTATTAGGCTCCTCAAAATTAATTCCCCAGCCCTCTATTTATTTTCAAGCAGGTAAAGGATCATATAGAACTCACAAGTGGAGTTTGCCGTGTTAATTTTTTAAACTCATTTTCAGTCATTTGGTGGATTGAGTGAGTATTATGTTATTGTTTTTTGTTTGTGTTTTTCTCAGATTTTTGTTCTCAAGCCTTTTTATCTTGTTTTAATTGATCAAATCTGCATGATTGTGATATCTGATCACAATTTTGTCTATCACAGTGGCACATTTGTGGACTGGTGCATGCTAAAACTTCTAGAAAATCTGAGTCAATCCATACATATGGCACATCTGTACATATGACAGATGGTACCGTTGCGTATCACTGTGTTGCTGCATAAAAAATATCTCAACAAATAGAAGTCCATCATACAATGTGTTGCATGGCAGTTCTGCATCATGAATCAGCAGGATTTATGACCTGCTAGTAGTATGTATTGTTATGCTAATATTTCATATTGGCTTAAACACACCTGAGCTGGTGGCAATGCATTATAATGCCCATCATTTGCATTTGAATAACAATATTTGACAGCAAATCACTGCACTGTGCTATTCAATACTCATTTGCACATTTACTGGACCAAAACAGTAGCTTAATGCTATGAACATGTTGATTTTGAGCCTAAGGTTTGAATATTAAAACATGTTTAATATTAAACACAGATTCCCATATACAAAACTTTTGATTAATTTATTCATGTCCTTGTAAAACTGTGTTTTTTATTAAACGTGTTGGGCATGTCGGGCGCTTGTTGGCATGTCCCATCATGTTCCAATGTTTATATCTGATTTCTGGTGAAACAACATTTTGAAAAGCCTCTGTGTACAAATATATTTTGTATATATATCGAAGCCAAAATCCAAGCTCCTCCTGCCTGTACAGTGGAAATATACTGACTGATTTCTTTCCAGAATGGGATAAGAAGAAAGAACGCTGCTTAGTTGAAATGTCCATAATCCCCTGGTGTATATTCCATGCTCATTCAGAGCTAAGCGCTTTTGCTTTGAAGGAGAATTGCACAATATAATCAGCACGGATGCACTGATGTTCCTTTCATCAATATTTCCCATCTGCCAGATGCTCCACAGTCCCCCACTTGACAGAGAGAGAGAGGGGCTCCTAGCAAGGGAGTATTCTGAGAGTGACATGCGAGTAGAGAATATGTAATTTGTTAGCAAAGGGGTGGAATGAAGTAGTGTTATGTAGAGCTTGATGTAACATCATTGATTGCACAGGTCACACAGTACAATGCTTTGTGGTATTATCTTAGATTATGTTGGGAATTTTATGTTTCAATGTGAAGGAAACAATCATGCTAAAACAGCATCTGAAGTGTCATTAGCGTTACACCTGAAAGATCTGATGCTTCTGCCAAACGGGTGGACTTGTTTTGTGGAAATAATAAGGAAAGACACAAACTATGTAGCTGGTGGTAAAGCCTGTGCTTGTAAGAAAGGGCATGCTGTGACATTCATGGGTATATAATTTGATAGAAGTTAAGATGTGTACACAAGGCAGCCTTGATGTGCCTATGTAAATCCAGCATGCCCTGATATGTGCACACACAGCTGCTTATCATGCTACACCTGTATCACATACTAAGGGCTTCTTATTAGCTCCATTAACAGGAACATATTACAATCGAATTGCTTCCAAGAAGCTGTATCAAGAATGGCATCAACCCATCAGACTCATTCTCTGTTTTGTGCTTTACTTTTACACTATTCCTTTTACCCCTAAGGGATTATTTATTAAAGGTTGTGTTTTTTTCTTTCAAAAAATTTGAGTTTTTAAGTATAATTTCACTTTAAAAAATTTAATTTTTCGAGGAAAAAAACCCTCAAATTTTTCAATTTTTTATGCCTCAAATCTGCAAAAAGTCTGAATCAGAAATACTCCAGCTAAACCCTGTCGAGGTCCTTTTAATCATTTGAATATGTCTTTTGCCTTTTTTGAATTTCAGATGTTTTACACTGTTTTTCGCACGAAAACCAGCATTTTTAGCCTATAAACTAGATACATTCGAGGTATTCAAGTTTTTTTCCTAATTGCATTCAATTGAGTATTTTACATTCAGATTTTTTCATAAATAAGCAAACATTTGCGTTTTTTAAAATTGTTAAATTTGTTAATTGTTAAATTGTTTGAGTTGGAAAAACCTCACAAACCTCAGAAATTAATTTTTTTCATAAATAAAACCCCTAACGTCATAGCTCCCTTTTGGATTCACTACTCACTAAAGTCTTTCACAGTGCAGATCAATCCAGGGCCCATTGAAGAGCCTGATATTGGAGCCCAACTCTAATAAACATTAGACATACTAGGTGGTAAATGATATTGGTATTATAAATGTTAATACTTTGGTACACTGGGATATTTTTTGGAGCTCTGCCAATCGCAGATCGATGTCACTTCTCCAGTTTACACTGCACGTGTCAAGCAAATACTCTTTGTTGCCTCCTTGATTTATGGCCGCTGTGGAAGTCACTCCTCCTATGACATTCACGCACTGCATCAGCTTGTATCATCTACCTACATGTATAATTCCACTCAACTTTCACTGCATGCATTACTAAATCAAACTCTTATTAGAGATGTAACTGCTCCCAGCTTTCTTCTCACATTTCTTTTTCTTTCTCGTATCACAGCTCCCAGTGCACATCAGACAGTGTACCTGCTTGTGTTACCTCCCTGTGCATTCCCCCCAGCTTTCACTGCTTGCATCAGTCCTTGCTTTTTTTCTTCTTTCACTACTCATTGTGCAACTTAATGCACCTGACTCATATCACACATTTTCTCCCATTTTTGTCATGTCATCCTTTCTTTTTAACAGCTCCCAGTCCAGTTACCCATACCTTTTGAATATCTAAGTTCTTACAGCTGTAGTCAATTGTCCCGGCTTGAATCCCTTTCCCCTGCTTAATGGAATAATCCCTGCTTATGGCATTGCTCTGTCTGCTTGGATTAAGTCTCCTCGTTGTAAACCTGCTTTTGCACTGATTGGACAGCTGCTTTTTGGCAGAGCCAATTCCCTCTGTCCTCCAGCCATAAATTCTTGCAGCTCATGTCACTTTTCCTAGCTCTTATTCCCTCTATCATTGCACCTTACGTTTCCAGCTTGTGTCATAGCTCCTTTATTTGACAGCTTTCTTCTAATGCTTACAATCTAATCCTTATTTGAACCTATATCCACATAAATCTTGGCTATCTCATACTGCTGTCAGTGTTCCAAGCTATTGCCACTGCTCTCAGCTCTGACTTAAGAACTATAACTTTTACTGCTTCTACTTGTTCCTTGCTACTTTTGCCATTGCTCCCTAACCTTCTTGAACTTCAGACTCTTAATCTTTTGCTGTCTTGCTAACATGTGTCATTGCTCCAAGCTCTTACTACACAGGCAGCCATTTCCTTAGCATACAATTCTCTGCCAATCTGTACTTCAACAACAGTCACTGCTTTTTACATTAAAGAACTTCACTTGGAGTCATAAAATTGATCCTAGCAGGAGCCTTTCTAAAAGGACAGAGTGGAGAATGGAAAAGCTGCTACATTGAATTCACTTATGTCTATAGACAGGGCTGCCATAAAGAGTAAATGTTTCTGAGCTGTCATGTTGGATGCTGTCAACTAAAAAAACTGACATAAAATTAGTTACAAACTTGACATGTCTGTATGTCTTTTATAACCTTTTCTATTGAGGTTTTTCAACAAAAAAAAAAACACTGGTATGTCTTTCATTTCCCAGGAACACCTGAGTACTGGGGTGTTTCCTGAACAAAGATATTTAGTGAAGCAGTATTCAGTTGTATGAAATTAAATAAAATGTGAAAAAATGGCTGTGCAAAAATTCGAGTACCCTTGTAATTTTGCATGTTACTGTTCAATACTGATTACTGGCAACACCAAATTGGTTGGATTAGCTCATCAAGCCTTGAACTTCATAGGCAGGTGTGTCCAATCATGAGAAAGGGTATTTAAGGTGGCCAATTGCAAGTTGTATCTTCAAGGTATAGGGGACGGTTACAAAAAGATATCTCAGAGGTTTAAACTGTCAGTTTCAACTGTAAAGAATGTAATCAGGAAATGGAAGACCACAGGATCAGTTGCTTTAAAATCCAGGTCTGGCAGGTCAAGAAAAATACATGTGCGGCATATGCAGAGGATTATGAGAATCATTACAGACAACCCAAGATTACCACCAAAGACCTGCAAGACCATCTTACACAAAAAACATCTGTATGCGTGATGAGGAAGAAGCCCTTTCTCACTGCAAAACCTAAGTTAGACACGCCACAGTAATTTTGGAACAAGGTGCTCTGGATTTATGAGACAAAAATTGAGTCATGTGATCATAGCAAAAATCACTTTGCATGGTGGAAGAAGAACAATGCATTCCAAGAAAAACACCTGCTACCAACTCAAATTTGTGGGGCTGTGTGGCTAGTTCAGGGACTGGGGCCCCTTGTTAAAGTTGAGGGTCGATTACATCAACCCAGTATCAACAAATTCTTCAGGATAATGTTCAAGCATCAGTCACAAAGTTGAAGTTACGCAGGGGTTGGATATTCCAACAAGGCAATGACCCTAAACACACTAGGAATCTAC
The DNA here is from genome assembly GCA_024363595.1 of Xenopus borealis. Lineage (NCBI taxonomy): Eukaryota > Metazoa > Chordata > Amphibia > Anura > Pipidae > Xenopus > Xenopus borealis. The sequence goes on from CM044445.1 coordinate 63,437,379, forward strand.
AAAAGCATTTATGCAGAGTTAGAAGTACAATATTCTGGAATAGCCATCACAGTCCCCCAACTTGAATATCATCAAAAATCTATGGGTTGATTTGAAGCAGGCTGTCCATTATTGGCAGCCATCAAATGTAATTGAACTGGAGAGATTTTGTATGGACGAAGGGTCAAAAAAAAACCGCCATCCAGAATACAGACACCCATCAAAGGCTATATGAGGCGTCTAGAGGCTGTTACATTTGCAAAAGGAGGCTCAACTAAATATTGATGTAATATCTCTGTTGGGGTGCCCACATTTATGCACCTGTCTAATTTTGTTATAATACATATTGCATATGTTCTGTTAATCAGATAAACGTTATGCCATTAATGAAATACTACTGTTTCCATAAGACATGTTATATCTTAAAAGGAAGTTGCTACTTTGAAAGCTCAGCCAATGATAAACAAAACTCCAAAGAATTAAGAGCGGTTCCCAAACTTTTCCATATGACTTGTAGATGTTTGCTTGTACAGACATACTGTGCCCATGCATTCCTCACATTCTGTTCAACTTCTCCTGCTTTCACTAAATATCCTTGCCTCTTCCTATAACTTCCCTTCATGTGTTAGTGGCCTCTATTTTCAAAAAAGTAGACCAGACTTAAGAGGAGCAAAGCTCTCATCTATGTTCTCAGATCACTTTTACTCTTACAGGTATAATGTAGCCAAAATTCAAAGAAGCACACATTTGAGTTCCCGTCTTATTTCCTTCCCTGTATCAGTGGTCTTTATTATTATTATTATTATTATTACTATTATTATTATTCTTAGCAAGCACCTTTGGATACCCTTGCATAGAAAGCTATTTTATTTGGACTGTGTTTATACTAAATGAGCACACAGGAATATGCTTTCCAACTAAGGTCAGCTTTGCGCCATTAATTATAAAAAAATAACAAACTAAAGATGCTATTTTCTTTGTATACAAGGATACAGCAGGTTCTATTACATATCCAATGACTGAAAAGCTCTGCACTAATTAGATTTTTTCAAACTCTCTAGCTGCCTAGCCATGTGAAAAAACTAGAAATAAAAACCACTCTGCTGGGAATTATGTTATAGATTCTAGGTCTTCTCTCCCATGATTCAGAATTAACAAGGGAAAGTCAGCTGAAGGCAGTGGTGACAACAGAGATGTATCATAGAGTAACAAGATTTAGAATCTTGCAGTGACTCACATAAAATCAGCAAACATGTCAACTGTGTCTAGCGGGGGTTAGAAAACAGGTCTGGCCTTAGGTTCAAAAGATAATATTCCTGACAAACAAGAATCAAGGAACCTATGTTTTGAAAACAATGTAATTACAGAAGAGACTATACAATTGGTTGCTGTTGGTTACAAGACCAGGAAACATTTACGGAGTATAACTAGTGTCTGTTCCTTCAAATCCTTATGTGTCAATGTTAGAAGGATTATTCCCTCTAAGGTTAAATGGATAACATCTTAGTGCACCTTGTGAGGTTACAGTGTCATTGTATTCTCAGTTGTATCTAATAAGCCCCATAGAGTCCAATCAAAACTGGAGATGTATACATGATGATGAACCACTGGCAATACTTATCAAATAACTCAAACACAAATGCATTACACCAGTACACATGAAAGCAATTATGTGAACCAGGGTCACTCTGTGGTATTGTTAAGTTGCCCTGTGATATGACATACAATGCTTCATGAAAAACCATAGTCTTTTGACAGCAGTCCTCCTTTATGTTTGACCCATCCTTGCAAAAATATTTTAACCTAGAAGTCTCATTTAATCCTGCCTATAGAAGCATTGTATTTCTTTGTTGTACATTTAAAAATGTTCACACTATTTGCTTTTATTACAATGATTTGTTTTCTGGTTTCTAAGTAAAAATAATTAAACAACAAAAGTAGTATAGCTTAAATGCTATTGGATCATGATAAGCAAGAATGTAGCGTTGGTCTTGAGAAAAAGAAAATATCATATGGAAATGAGACAAACTGTGTGGGAAAGAACAAGACACACCAACATTTGAAACCCAAAAAATTGTTGAAAAAGCTGTGATATCATACTATGTAATTGCACTTATAGTGCTATCATGTAACCACCACAGAACATTAACATTAAAGACTATACACTTATTTTTGTCTGTGTAGTGCAGCAAATGCAGTAAGCAAAGTGTGATTTTGAGCTCAGTTGTAGTTTTTTTCCCTATGATGCAGCATTATTTTGCCAGAATCCCAGCTTCATCAAGGGGCATTGTGCATAATGTGCTGAAATTTTCAAAGGTTCAAATAATTATCTGCATTCAGAGCAAGAGTGACATGTGCAACCAAGGTGCAAGAGTGCTGTGTCTACTGATGCATGGCATTTAGGTAGCTCTGGAGCTACCACCTAGTTCAAAGGTGATGGCTGAGTGCAACAATGCAATACAATGAATGCATTTTGACCTAAGTACCTTTCATGAATGGGGTATTTACACACAACTGTGTCATGGTCGGCACCCAACACCAGAGCAGATGCCAAGCACCATGGTCTCAGCTCGGCTTCACCAGTAGTGTGACCACCTTTGGTGAGTGAGGAGCACTCAGCTATTTAGATGCCACCTGGACTTAACGAGAGGTGCTAGACGATAAGTTCTGGGTAGACAGAGGGGCACAACAGTAAAGAGTCTTTGAGGCCGAAGGTTACGGTACAAGTAGGAGTAAGCAAGTTTGTAATCACACTGGCTGGGTCGAGGTAGGCAGATAGCAAGAATCGTCAGGCAGGCCAAGGTCAAACCGGGTAATCAATCAGAATGGATGAGATGGAAGAGGTAGTCGATATACAGGCATGGGTCAGGTTACAAAGTGCAGAATAGTCAGAAAGAAATGCTGATTTAGCAGTCTACTTCTCCAAAGATACTAGAAAGAAGGTGGGATCACATCAGCTTCAGGTCCCAAACAGGGTCTTGTCCCCTAGGGAATGTACTGGAAAAATCATATACTCTGGGAGCCTTATATATAACAATTCCTGTGTTCTCCATTAAGGGATGCATTTGGAGTCAAAGCATCTCAAGCAATCATTAAATATGTTTTTCTATATTGCTAATGAGGAAGCAGATGAGCTGCTCTAGAGCTTGCTAGCCCACCTCCAGCTTTTTGGTTCAGAACAAAAGTAAGAAAAGAGACTTATGTATTTATAAAGTGCAAACATATTTCAGAATGCTGTACCGTAAAACAGAGATAAAGAGGGCCATGTTCAAAAGAACTTGGTATCAGGTGAAGGGGTGAGAGATGCCAAGTGAAAGATAGCCACATACAATGTACACTAAAGCTATGTTAGGCTATATAAGGGAAAGCTTTTTGAGAAATGAGGGAAACTACTCAGATATAGGTAATACCAAATTATGGAACTTTTTGGAAAAGTAATGCATTGTTGCAAACTCAGTGGAGCATTCCATAAATTAAAGCAAACCAAAGCAGATGCACTCACTATATCATAACTGTCAAAGAAATCTTCTTTATTGATTTCAAAGTATATGCTTACTGCATTCATTCTAAGTTATATGATGACTAGGGTTGCCAAAAGTCTGGTTTGAACTAGACAGTCTGGCTTTTACATGGTCCGCAAATAAACGAGCAAGGGCTTGCCCTGCTAGCAGTATCTTCGTTGTGCCGGTGGTTTTTTAAGACTGCACACCTCCTGTACCACTGTAAAGCAGAGTGTGATCAATGGAGTGACCCATTGCTTGTCACTGTGACAATTGCATCCACCAGTTCTCCAGACCCTGAACAAGTTAGGGGTAGGCAAAGAGAGGAGATTCCTGCCTAGCACCAACTCCCAGCATTATACCCTAGGCCAGTGATCCCCAACCAGTAGCTCGTGAGCAACATGCTGCTCTCCAACCCCTTGGATGTTGCTCCCAGAGGCCTCAAAGCAGGTGCAAATTTTTGAATTCCAGGCTTGGAGGAAAGTTTTAGTTGTATAAAAACCAGGGGCACTGCCATACAAAGCCTCAGTGTAGATTGACAATCCACATAGGGGCTACCAAATGGGCAATCACAGCACTTATTTGGCTCCCCAAGAACATTTTTCATGCTAGTGTTGCTCCCCAACTCCTTTTAATTCTGAATGTTGCTCACAGGTTCAAAAGGATGGGGATCCCTTGTCAGGAATCCCTCTTACCTGGCTCCTCGGCTCCGGTCCTCCCAAGATGGCGGCTCCCACGAGGATGGTCGCGCCGGAAGAGCCGCCCGCGTCAGAAGCGACGCGCCGCGTCAGAATCGACGCGCTCGCGCCGGAAATGACGCGCTGATGCAGGAAACTGACGCCTACTGATGACACCTTTTTGGTGCCAATTACAGCCTATTTAAGGAACTTTTGGACACTTGATCCTTGCCCAATTATAGGTCTTAGCTTGCTATTCCTGGGTGTGATTCTACTGATTTCCTGATTATTTGTGTACCGACCTCTTGCCTGGATTTCCTGATTTTGAACTTCTTCTGCCTGGACTGATCTTGTTGCCTGTTTGACCATTCTTCTGCCTTATCCCTATCTGTACTGCGAACTTGGACTTTTGCTACCTCCTCCCTCGGTCCTTACTACCTCTGAGGCCTTTTGGCCCTACATCCCTGCCCTAGGCACATACCTCTTCTTACTACGCCTAGTTCCGATCCTGTTAGTTAATGCAGACTACTCAGCAAAGAGCAATGGCCAAAAAAAGAAAGCGTGTACAAGACAAAATATATATGATTTCCTTTATTTTACTACAATGAAATTGCAATCTTTATGGAACAGGATGAAAATAGTTTTGCAAATAGCTTTGCTAAAAAATTGCATGGTTAAAATTTTGATATGTCACTTAAATTGCATCAGACTCCCCCTATTGGACAAAATGATGCTGCAAAAATGAGAATAAATGCTGCATTCTGGGTTAAAAACCTGGTAAATTGTATCTAAAATAGCATATTGCACACTGCACATGTGGTTGTAATTGATCCTTCATGGCATGCCCTTCTTCTGCATTTGAATTACCACCTGGTTTCTAGGGTAGTTGAGCAAAGCAATTACATGCAAAACAAAATTGAAGCAGATGATGTACAAAAGAATACACCCGTTCAATATAAAATGAATGCCTAATAAACAGAACATATAAGAGCACTTCTAATTGGATCATGTTTCTAATTAGTGCTTATGAAAAAGGAAATATCCTTTGGCTCTTAATGATAAAAGTCATTTTCTTTCTCCTTCCTGAGACACCTTTCTTCATGTCTCTTGGACCCATCTCCTTTAATCAGATACTGAGTACCATCAAAGCTTCAGCCTCAAACTTACCACAACTGCTCTGCATTACAAAGGAAATGTGAATACATAACAAGGGAAAAACAAGAAGTGTTGTGATCAGAAACAAGGAGATTCTGAAGTTGTTGCCTCTCTGTTGAGGACACCACATTCCGAAGGGTGAGAGCATTTTAATGTTTAGTTTAAAGGAATTGTTCACTATAAAAGTAAAAACTGGGTAAATAGATTTTGAATCTGAGCTGAATGCTGAGGATCAATTGCAAACTCACTGAACAGTTATGTCCCATGTGGCCCCCCCTCAAGTCGCTGACTTACTCAGATTTAGGGAGCTGAAAAGCAGGATGTTGTGTTGCATTCTGTTCTGTTACACATCCACTCACTCCAGACTTTATACATTACATTTTTGGCTAACTAACTATATTAGAAACATTTTTTATTTTGCACATATAAAGATTCAACAAATGGTACATTCTTAGCATTTGAACTGACATACTGTTGATGAATTTCAAATTTTAAACTTTAAGACTTTAAGAGAGTCTCCAAACAGTAGAATGATTACAGTACTCACCACGATAGGGAAGTGGACCAGGTGCCCCACCCTGCGCACTCAGCATAGGAGGGGACAACCAAAAAATAAATATTGAGCAGACACTCAAATGAAGGCAATCTTCCACCAGGTAGGTGAAGCAAATGAAATGATTAATTGTGTCCTCTGCCTTACGTTTCATGTCATAGACACTTAGTCCATGTTTTTTAACCTTTACAAAGCATTCTTTACACATGTGATTATAGTTTGCAAATTAGTATAATAAAAGAAACTTCAGTATACTTCTTGGGTCAACATTCTGCCATCCTCTATTGTATTCTTGTCTGAGTGTTTACGTACTTAATCCAGATAATGAATAATATCAGATGGAATTTTAGGTTTGAAAAGCATTTTTTAAAGAATTCAGAACAAGTCTGTAAATGCCAGCCGAAAGTAAACCATTCCAATAATCTGTAATAATTCTGACTACAGGTAGATACAACAGATTTCCAATATACTGCACCTACTGTATATTCCATGTTTTCTGATTCATTTTGTAGCTGACAACATGACATTGATGAAATATAGATATTTTTCAAAGACGCCACCATTTTGTTCAGCCTTAGGACTGCTGCCTACATTGAAAGCTGCTCTACTGTTTTCAATCACATTCTTGATAATTCCAACAATTCATTACGGGAATCAATATCTGCTAAGCATTGTTTCACCTCATATATTATTCCTGTGATGTTGTACATCTGTCATCTGCCTGCCACAACAAACTGTGTGTGACCAGGTTAGATAATCACCTCCTGGATACAAATGAGATTGAAGGACAGATAATAGGGGATGTAGGTAACAGAGGATGACCTCGCTGTAGGGGGTCAAATAGAATTATTGATAGCAATTCTTATAGGAAAACAGAATTCATAGTCTTTACGCAGTTAGCTAAAAATGAGCAATATTAAGACAGATGTTGTGGGAGCTGCAAGCAGTATAATTCCAGCAGATGGCTCTGTGTGCATGGGTCAGATCTTGGTACAAGCTCCAGGTTGGAAAAGCATTGTGCACACAGCAGATTTATGTTTGCAAACAATTTACTAGAGCTTTAATTGTCAAAAATTGCTTTCCTACAACCCACAAAACAGTCAATTTCACCACAACCACCACTGACTCTTGAGAATAGATCACTAAACTACAGTATGTTTAAAATAATTGCACCTTTATATATTGTACAAAGTAACATTTTTAGTAAGTGAATTCTATGTGTGATTTTGTTCTTATAGATATAGCTATATCAAAAGGAAAATCTGTATAAAACCAATCTTGGTTGGTACATAAGAGGACCCCACTACTAATAGCATTTATTGGAAATTTCAAGAAAGAAGGCATTTTTCCTGGAATTACTTTTTACAAATATATTCTACATTGTTTTTACAAATCCATTAGTAGTGGGGTCCTCTGTGTAACAGCCAAGATTGGCTTTCTATGGCTATTTCTACTATTGGGCACCAGGGTCTCCCCCCCCCCTGAGAGTTGCTTCATATAACTGGAAGTCTTTTTTGTTTTGCATTGAATAGCACAATGGATGACAGGAAATCAAACTCTTTTCTGAATTCTGGATTTTCCATGTTAATATTTTATTCAGTTGGCAAAAGCACTTTAATAATGAGAAGCAAGAACAGAGAGAAAAAAGCCTTATGAATTGAACAGGGAAGATATCTTCAATTCAAAGAATTCTGAAACTCATGTGCAACTACAGATTGACTGATCACTCATGAACAGTTTAGGCAACACTGGCA
>CM044445.1:63456980-63508661 GCA_024363595.1 Xenopus borealis
CGATCTGGCAGCACTGTGACAAGGGAGGGGGGAGCGAGCACCTAGGGAAGGAGCTAAAAGCTGCACAGAAGAAACCAAACGCTTCAAGGGAGTGCGACAGAAACCACAGTAAAGGTGGCCATACACGTAGAGATCCGCTCGTTTGGCAATGTTGCGAAACGAGCGGATCTCTCCCCGATATGCCCACCTAGGGCCCAACGTTCGGATCAGTACGGGCGGTCGGATCGCGGGACCGCATCAACGAACAGATGCAGCCGAGATCCGACAGGATTTTTAATCCTGCCAGATCGACATCTGCCCGACTTTCGGACAGATATCGATCGGGAAAGCCAGTCGGAGGGCCCCACACACGGGCAGATAAGCTGCCGACACAGTCTGTCGGCAGCTTTTATCTGCCCGTGTATGGCCACCTTAAGCTGGGGCCGCATCAATCTCCATCCCGAGGGCCGCGGGTTGGACACCCCTGGTTTAGGTGATGGTAACATGGAATTGAAAAGAGAGGGGGGAGATAGAGGTTGCAAAGGGAGACACTATTGGTGACATGAATGGAATGTGGGCTTGGGCAAGGAGGAAAGAAACAGGCAGAAGATGCAAGTGCCTAGGAGGTGGAAGGTATATTCATTATATGTAACCCACCCCTACCAAAGCTTACAGTCCACCACAGTCTAACTCATCCACTTTCTATTTATTCCTAAAGGATTTTATAAGCGTATTCACCAAAATGTGAAAGTTTGAACTCTAACAACAATGAATCGAAAGTGAGTTTTCTGTGGTGAGCTTTAATCTCACACTTTGATACCTCTGTTCCCTAAGTGTAAAATAGATTATTAGTCTTATGTCTCTGTGCAATAGACATAAGAATGGAGGCACTACACTGAATGAAAAGATAAAGTACAGGTCATAAGAATAAAAGCTGGAGGAGAAAAAATGGGGTGGGATGGAAACAAAAAGTGGGAAATGTCAAGATTGTGGAGCTTGAAAGACAAAAGGAAGAGAAAACAAGAACAGGAAGAGTTTTAGGAGAAAGGGGAAAATGGAGACATGTTTCTGTGGAAAGGAAGAAGAAAGCCAATGTGCAGGGGGATAAAGTAAAGTAAATCTAATGCCTATTAGGATGTGCAAGAATAGGCGAAGAGACAGTTTAGCAGAACTAGGAGCTTGCATAATGGAAAGGAGGAGCTGAAGATTCATGTGATGGAACGATAGGAAGGGCGATCTATTGAAAGAAGCTCCCCATAAATAAAGATCAGCACATTTGGCCATATACCAATGAACTGGATTTTTGGCCATATCCGTCATGGAAATGATGGGTGAAATTGGATTGATATGAATGTTTAGCCATTTCTCTCATACTTGGGGATCCAAGCTAAAAAACACATTCAGGGGGTCTTCAGGTGATATGCATCTCTACCTGGCCTGATAGATAACCAAACAAGCTCAGATCAGTTATTAATATTAATATAAAACCAATACATAGGCCAATAGACTGGTAACTTTGTCAAAAGACGCCAACAGCAAATTTCCAACCATGTACCAGCACATTTAGAGAGAATGAAGTCTAGGATGCATCTGAACGGAATACTGTACCTCATGGAGGAGCACATGTAACACAGTTTACCTAACTTATTGATAAACCTGTGCACAGGGGTCCCCATCTTGAATTATGTTAGGTGTGTCAGTGAGACTCACATGTTCAGTGGGGTCTGGGCAGCTGATGATCACAAATCTGACACATGGCTGATTATTTAGTTCTGAGGCAAATTGCACTGGTTTCTGAGCTGCCATGTAATGAAAATCTGAAGTAGTTACTAAACAGTCTTGTATTGATAACCTTTATATTATATATACAGTATATTGTGCATCAGTTACTAAGTTCAGTAAGTGACAGCAGAACAGAGCATGTGCCGTAAATAAACAGAAAAGAAGGTGAGGAGCTACTGGGGCATCTTTAGAGGTACATATTTTTTCTTCTAAAAGGATGTGGTTGCCTTGGGCTGGTGCAAATTTGACAGGCCCAGATCATATTCTCTATATCCTACCCTACAGCAGTGCATCAGAAATAGCAAAGAAATCAAGCAAGTCTGCTTATTGTGCAGGGAAATGTGAACAATAATGACCACAAAGGACCAAGGACCTACAAGATGCAACTTCCTAAAATTGAACGAATGACCGTCAAACACTATAAAAGAGTTCATTACAGTGTTAAACGATATATGTGGTACCAAAGTATTATTTCAAAGACCAATGTATAAAATGTCATTGGGAAGTGCCATGACTCTGTGCCTCCTACAGAACAAGTCAAACAAAAAGAAACAACCCTGCAGCTTTACAAAGGCGATGAGCATGTATAGCTCCTAAGTTCATAGGTTTTACATATTTCTTTGGATCCTCCCAACTTAAGGAAATCCAGAACATGACTTCAAGCCTAGCCATCCAAAGTCAATGGTATCCCAGACTAATACACTACATGTAAGTCTTTAAACAGGAGGACACACAAGAACTACTGAGACCTATGCATTATCCTTTTATTAGAATTTGGTCCATGAAATAGGTACAACAGAGTGATATTCTGGTGTATGGATAATGCTGGACAGCTTTTCATTTTCCTGCCACTTTATTATTTCTGCTATTGAGTATGTTAACAATACACAGCATAGTACTGAATATGCAAAACCAGACTTGTGAATATACAGGCTAGTATCTGACCAGGCAGCAACCAAACACATTACAGGCTAGCATCAGTCTTGTAGCTGGTAGAAAAAACAGGCAAGGGTCAAAACATAACAAACAAAGTAAATATATGAGCTAGTAGGTCTAAACCACACTTTGGTACAAAATCTAACCAGGGGGGCCTCTATAGAGCCCATGCTGGCAAAGAGAGCTCTTACAGTATATGAGTGAAGATGCATATACTTGCCTGGAAGGAAAATATGATAAAGTCCAGTATGCACAAAGATGTGGTGAGTTAGAATTTGTTTGAGAAAGCAAATTACCTTCACTTCGTAAATTGCTTTGCTTTTGTAGAATACAGCCTCTTGACAGGGAGAAAGTGCAAGTGAAATTTAATTTCCCCAGCCCGTTGTAAGATAGGAAAACAAAATGTAAATACATCAGAGGGATCAAGAATTGGAAACTATTTTGCATAGTAAAGGATAAGGGATAATTGTTGTTGGAGGGGGAAGCTCAAATATAACTAAAAAAAACATTCTCAGTGAATAATAAACCAGTAATGGTTGCTTAAGGAAGAATTGAACGTATTGTAAAAAAACAAGTTAATGAAAGCAGCACTTGCAAAGCAGAGTCTTCAATATATATATTTCTGATATGGCCAAACATCAAATGTGTCATTCCAATGAATAGTAACAAAGCAACTAAGCAGCAGATGGGCACATATTGTCTTCTGGTGCTGCAGTTTGTTTTATTCAAGAGGTTTCAATTCCTTTTTTAAAAAACAGGAAAACAATAGCAGTTAGGGCTATAACATGAAAGGTGTTTATTATCCTCTCTCTCTGCTGAGTTGTAGCCATCAAAAAGTTGAGAATGAAGTAATACATTAGTTAGCTCTAGATACATAGTTGTCAAATTACAAAACCCCTGCATGTGTTCAGGCAATAAGGGGGCTGCATTTCTATAGCAGTCAGACAATAGAAACCTGTTGCAATTCCCCAAGCTTTGACTTCTGCCATTAATAGTCGAGACTGGAATTCAGAAAAGTGTTTTCTTGCTTAATTACATATTATTATAGTTGCATGTTGTTTGTACTTCTTTAAAGGGCAAGGAAAGGCAAAGAAATAAAATCCCATTTTTACTTTCTTTAATGAAAAAGAAATCTATCTCCAATATACTTTAATTTAAAAATGTGTGTACAGTTTTTGTAAGAAACCTGACTGTATGCAGTGAAATTCTTCCTTCATTTACTGCTGTGGATAGGAATTGTCAGACGGTCCCTAACTTCTGGCAGGGAATTAGTGGCGCTGGCGAATTAGTGCTAGCATTAGACGATTCGCACTTTAGTGAATTTGTATATATAAATATGTCTCTTAAAAGCAGATAAATATGTACTAGTGGGAGATTTGCTTCTGACTGTTTCTTAATGCAGGTTGTGTGTTTAAGTTTTAAGCCAATGTGAAAATTTGTGTTCAGTCACTAGTGTATTTCATTCGGAGGACAAATGCTTGTTATCCTCCAACCTCACTCTCATGCCTCCTGCCATTGACAGTAATGGAATTACTTTTTACCACTAATGACTGGCAGTGTTTCAGCCCACAAATGCACACACGAGTGGTAACAAATAATTTCTGTGTCAATAACAGTAGGAACAGAGGGGTATTGAGGATTACACTCCCTTGGCCGTAGTGTTCCATTAAGAGACACTGTCTCAAGTTTCCTTTTAGCTTTATTTATACAATGATTCCAGTATGTTCCATACCGTCCTATTTTATTTGTTGGAAGAATTCAAAAATAACATATTTCATTGGGAAACAGACATTGTAATAGAAGCTAAAAGACTTGTGGTTTTATTCTCTGCAGTGCTCTTTGAGAATGAAAGAGAAGCGATGTTAGATCTTGATCCACTGTAGTGTAGATTGAGCTCTTGGCATAAGTCCATAATTGCACTGGTTATTATTCCTGGGAGCTTCATGTCCCCTTGCACTCTGCAGCATTACAAGGGGTCATAGGGTTCTGCTTTGGTTGGCTGCAAATACGGAAACTGCAATACTTCCCTGACACTGTCACTGACCACATGCTGGTCAGTCTGGCTTAATACTTAGATAAATATTTCTGTTGTAATGAGAATAAACTCTGCACTATATAATGAATAAACTTACTATAGCTCACTCTTGAAGGGTAGTGTTGTTCATCCCACGGGGTATCCTGTGTTAATATCCCGAAGTAGTTGCACAAGCAGAAATAAATAGTTGAAGGATGAATCCAAAGGCAGGCAATTGAAGCTGCAAAATTCCTTTATTGAGGAGGTGCAAGGTACACAACATGTTCCTCAATAAAGGAATTTTGCAGCTTCAATTGCCTGCCTTTGGATTCATCCTTCAACTATTTATTTCTGCTCTGCACTATATACACTGTAGGACCTATTTGTCATGCTGGTGTAAATGGAAGTAATGTATGAAAATGCATTGGAAAAATATGGTGTTCACCCATCGTGTTTTTTTTTTCTTTTGCTGTAATTTGCTGCTTTCATTTTTCCCATTGACTTTAAAGGGATACTATCATGGGGATTTTTTTTCCAAAATGCATCAGTTAATAGTGCTGCTCCATCAGAATTCTGCATTGAAATCCATTTCTCAAAAGAGCAAACCGATTATTTTATATTTCATTTTGAAATATGACATGGGGCTAGACATATTGTCAATTTCCCAGCTGCCCCAAGTCATGTTTCTTGTGCTCTGATAAACTTAAATCGCTCTTTACTGCTGTACTGCAAGTTGGAGTGATATCACCCCCTCCCTCTACCCCTCCCCAGCAGCCTAACAACAGAACAATGGAAAGGTAACAAGATAACAGCTCCCTAACACAAGATTACGGCTGCCTGGTAGATCTAAGAACAGCACTCAATAGTAAAAATCCATATCCCACTGTGACTCCTTCAGTTACATTGAGAAGGAAAAACAACAGCCTGCCAGAAAGCAGTTCCCTTCTAATGTGCTGACTCAAGTCACATGACCAGGGGCAGCTGGGAAATTGACAAAATGTCTAGCCCCATGTCAGATTTCAAAACTGAATATTAAAAAATCTGTTTTCTCTTTTGATAAATGGATTTCAGTGCAGAATTCTGCTGGAGTATCACTATTAACTGATGCATTTTTTTAAAAAAACGTGTTTTCCCATGACAGTATCCCTTTAATATCTTAAACAAGGTCTAAGTTTAAAATAAAACACACACCTTGATTAATTTGCTATTTATGTTACACAACTTTTTACACCATTTAAGACAATTTAAGAAATACATTATGACTTACAGTATGTAATTGGTAATTTTTATTTTAAATATTTCTTGGTATTAATAGTGCTGACACATGAAAACAGCATAGAGATTATAATCATTCATAGGCATTCCTTGCCCTGGTCCTACCCAATAAGCCACTACGTACGTTGCTTATTTATTATATAAACATTGTCAGTTTGCATTTCTACAGCCCAAGGTGTTTATTTTGATGTGAATGATATGACTAGACAGAGCAAATCATTAGTCAGAAGTGAAGGTGCATAATACAAATAGTAATAAACCTCAAGAATGAGACAGCTTGCCATGCTAAATCACTGATAATGTGATTCTTTACACAGATTTTCCTTCGAAATGCTGAAGTTGAAACAAAGCTGTTGCCAAATGGTGTAGTAGAAAACGTAACAACTTGCCCAAAGCTTTATTAGATATTTAAGCGAACAAGTTGGCAGCAACAAGGTCATTGTTTACAATATTAACTGCCAGTGTATGATCTTGGGTCTTATATCTCTGATTTTGTTTATAAACTCTCACTTCCTGGACTCAGGCTGATTCTTTCTGGCTCATGATTTTCTGACATATTACATTTTGTCCTCTTACAGCATTATATCTGTGGCTGGTTTTGCCCAAGACAGAGAAGAAGAATAAAAGGCAGGGATATTGTTGTGTTTGGTAGCCGAGGATGAGGAGAGTTTAACAATGCTTTATTAGCAGGTTCATGCAGCCGTTACATAACAGCAGGCCATTTGTATAAACACCACAGATATAGTAATAATTTTTATCTGTGAAGCCTATTATTAGACAGACATTCAAATTGAATTTCACCAATTTCACCACTTGCCTTCCCAGCATATACCATGATCAAATCTGATCTAATAGATAATCCACAAGGGCAATATCACTTTAAGCAAACATTTCAGATTTTAGGTACTATAGAACAATGTTGATTTAGATGCTTGCCACTTGACCCAGATTAAATAGTTTTTTGTAGTTTATACATCACCACTGCATTGGCATAGAGTAACTTTATTTTTTCAATTAGTTGGAGTGTCCAATATTTTGTTACATAGTTCCCACCCTTATATTCCCAATGCAATTATAATCTCCAAAGTGGAAAATAACTTATTAAATTCATACTGCTAATTTGGTATAATTAACCTGATAGAACCTGTGATCAGAAAAACTCCAGAACCCATGTCTGGAATAACTCTGTTGTGTGCATGGATTGTGAACTGGGACAGCCTGAAATCCATGTATAGAAATGCCTCCGTTATGTCTGCCTATAATATCTAAGTAACCCTACAAAACAACATTTTATCTTTACAAAAGAAATAGCATTGAAAATCAAGAAATTACAAGTGTCAAAAAAATGTCGACTAGTATTAAATCTTATGGGGCAAAGGAACCTGAGAAACATGCAAGACATCATATGATCCAATGCTGCTGCTTTGTAACTCACATCTAAAGAAGCTTATCCAGAATATATTTCATCTCCCTTAACACACAGGGGATGCTGTTCTTTGCATATTTGTTTAAGTAGCTATCTGATTTTGAATTGCAAACAACTTTGCAGTCCAACCTGGAAGACCAGATGGCTGAACAATCCACAGGAAAGCAAGAAAACATTTTAGATGTTAAAAGGTCAGAAAAAAGTGTTTGTGTAATAAAAAGTGTTTTCATGATCTAATAACCAAATTACGTAACCTGACTTTCCTCTCTGAGTGAGTTTGCCCAGGGATCGGAATTTTGGATTTTTTCAGGAAGCTATTAAAGGAGCAAAAAAAATCAAAAAAAAAGAAAGTGTTTAAAAATAATATAAAATAATGAAGCGTTGCACTGCACTGGTAAAACTGCTGTGTTTGCTTCAGAAACATTACTATTGATTCTATTGTTTACTGTGTAGCAATAGGGACAGCCATTCAAAGGAGAAAAGGTTACACAGCAGATAAGCTCTGTAGAACATAATGGTGTTATCTGTTATCCACTATTTAACCTGTGCCATATAGCCTTTTTCAGTTTCTGCATTGCTAAACAACAGTTTGTTTATATGAACTATAGTAGTGTTTCTGAGGCAAACACACACCAGTTGTACCAGTGAAGGGCAACAGTACACAATATTTTTATTGCTTTAAAACATTTTTTGCTGTTACTGTTCCTTTAACCTACACTGTAGTCATCTATTGATTATTTCACCAGGGGCTAGCCTTCCCTAGGCCTACCCATCATTATGGGGGAGTAGGAAGTAGCTATTCTCTGTGTTGATCTTCATATGGTATATTAAGACCGGTGAGAGTTTCTAGCAGCAGTAACTTTGGGGGGATATCATTTAAGGGGCAGATTTACAAAGGGTCGAATTTGAGGGTTAAAAAGCCCTCGAATTCGACCATGTAAATGAGCAGGGAAGTAAAATCCTTCAAATTTGAATCTCGAATTCGATGGATTTTACTACAATTCGATTGGTCGAACTATCAAATAGGAAATATTCGATCGATCGATAAATTGTTCAAAACAATTCGAATGATTTTATCGATCGATCGAAAATTTCCTATTCGATCAAAAATAATGAAACCCAATTCGGTAGCTTTGATCTGGCGAACTAGGCAGTCGAATAAAAATTTAAAGGGGAAGTACTTCGACAGTTTATTAGTCGAATATTTGAATGAAATTTTATTCGAATCATTCGATTCGATCGAATTTTCAAAATTCACTGGACGATGTGGTCTTCAAAAACATTCGAAAATTCTAATTCAAATCTTTTTGAAAATTCGATTGAACTTTGGATCCTTCATGTGAATTTAGTAAATCTGCCCCTTTAAGTGTCCATTAATGTCCTTTCTTCAACCAATGGATATTAAGGTACATAAAAGTATAGGGTCAACCAGAGGTAGTGCAATTAGCATCAGATCAGATGATCTTTATTTTGTAACTCAAGCAAGTTAATTCTATTAATTATTTCAAACAGCAAAATCATTATTGTTCAAAGTTCTATGGTCTTGCCACATGGAATTTGTGAATTGACAAAAGTATCCTATTTGTATCTTGCCTTACGATTCAACTTGCAGACAGAAATAAAAATAGCACAGACTATCTGATTTTGCCATCGAGCAAGAACAGAGAAAAAAATGCTCATGTAAATGAATGCTTTTTAATGAATTTTTTTTAAATCCAGACCAAATTATATGACACAGTAGAAAGGTTTTCCCCTACAGGTAAACACACAAAACACAAATTCGAGATGGTATGAGTCTGAAGAATTAAAAATGAAGTCTCCGGAGAGAAAGATTTGTAATTTCCAAGATATAAAAGGGAATTAACCAAAGGTATGAGGTGACATCTCACAGGCTGCAAGAGAATGTGCCTCATGCCATTAATAAAGGGTTAAACCTTGTACTGAGAACACAACAATACTTATTAATACTAATACCATCCCTGGGTATTCTCATTACCCTGCCGGCAATCACAGTTTCTGTATGAAAGATTGAAGACCCAATATCTTGTCTTTTAATTAAATTTATCCTGCTCTCATAGCTCTGGAATATGATCAAATTTAATTAGAGTCCGGGCCTACGATTGGCAGCAGAAACTATGTAACTGAAATTAGCAAATTTGCCAATCTCAGGCTTTAATTATAAGGTACTGGCTTATATATTTGCAATACATTTATGCAAAACCGAAGAGTAGGTGTAATGGTACAGTTTGCTTGATTCCTGTAATACACGTCTAATTTCTTAAAATGCTCAGGGTAAACATGTCCTAAAATGCAAATATTGTGAATAGTGTTATTTCTATAACCTTCAGTAGTAAGTCATAAAAAGCAATAAAGTGTTCTAGAAAAACTAAACGTATGGAAGATATATGTGCCCCCAACTGATAAATATGGATATAGGAAGACTCCAGGGGAGTTCATTAGCAGATACAGCAGCCTAACTTCTTGTACATTGCTTTATGACTACTCATATGCTTTTCTTTGTTAGTAGGGGGTCCATTGCCTTGTATTGTGCATAAAGGCTAATGCTGTCAAACCATTATTTGTAAAGAAAAGACTAAAAAGGACTCATTTATGCACAGGAAGACAAGAGTGCAAAGTGCACTGTCTTCCTGCCTAAAATAATTGCTGCAGGTCCTAAAAATATACTGCTGCCTGCAATCAGAAGTGATATATTCATGAGGGTGAGTGGTGGGATGTACACATTTAAATTATTGCATGAAAATACAAAACGGAGTTTCCTTTTCAGGAATTCTTCAGCTTACATATAAATGAGAAGAGGAGTGTTCTTATTCAAAAAGAACTAACAGAGCACCAATGAGTGGAGCTGTGGGAACAGTCTTCCTTTCACAGTGGACTGATAGATTTATATTTAGGCACAAAAAGTGGTGCAACTTACATATGTGTGAGAGAAGCCACTCAATGAGCAATCCTCCAATTAGGTTTGCAAAAATCAAAGTAAACATTTTTTAACCAAAAACCAAAACACCAATGGTAACTATATCATTAAATTGAGAGCTATATGTTAACACAAAATTGATGGAGCCAGGAGACAAAAATAAATGAGTAATCTTAGATGGACAAATTCCTTTATTTGGTCTATATTTAGGTATATTTGAGGTCTTTAACCAGATTGGACATTGAATAACTATGCCTTAATTCTATCCTTCAGATCACAAGATTTCTGCACAAAATCATTATAGCTAGAGCATAAACATCTAAGTATCAGAAGTTGTCTTGTTGGGATATTTAAGATGAGATTATGAGGACGAGAAGAGGAAACACTTTAAATCATATTAGCACTACAGTCCTATAGAAAGAGTTTTCCACTTTTTTATTATGTATGGTTAAGAACAAATCCAAGAAAGCCATAGATGTCTGGTGTCTAAATTTGGGTTAAGTTTGTGAATATCCCTTAATGTCAGCTGGAATATTTGGTTATAAGAATTAAAGATAGTAACATGAAAACGCTACTGTTAATCAGCTGCTATCATTCAGAGAGGAGGCAAGGCCCACACTGAGGCTATTGCCTTATGAAAAATACAAGCAACAGCTATTGCTTGTGTACTTCCATTTGGCCTTAAACAAAAAAAACCACTGCAAAACTAGCAGCTGTTATTGAACACATGATGGCATTCTTCCAGTAAACTGAGAAGGGAATAAAGAAAAAGGACAAAGACAGTATCACTGCCACTACCAGTAAAATGGTCCAAGACTGCCCAGGACTTGAATGGATGGTGCTACTTGTTGATGTAGGTCTCTGTCCCATTTGATGCTGTGAGCCACTGCGCTATTTGATGACTGTGGGTTACTGGGCCATTTGATGCTATGGGTCAAAGGGCCATTTAATGATGTGGGTTACTGTGTAATTTGATTCTGGGGGTCTCTGTACCATTTGTTTATGGGGTTAATTTTGCCCTTTATTAATCTTAGTATCTGTGAAATTTGATTCTGGTGATCACTATGGCATGTTTATAGTGTTAGTCTTTGTGTCATCTTATACTGGGGTCACTGTGTCATTAAAGTCTGGGGTCATGGTTGGGTCATTATACCATTTAGTGATCAAGGTCACTGCATAATTTGATGCTGGGTTCACTGTGAGATTTAATGCTGGGAGTCAAGGTGCTGTTTTATGCTGGGGAGTATCTGTTTGTGTCTGGGAGTTTACCAGTTTATGGGTGTGCTTTAGTATGAGAGTGGCTGTAGGCACCAAAATATTTACAGGCGCTTGTGATCTCTTGGGTGTCCGGGTATCTTATTCTACAAAAAGGGTCAGTGTCCATATAGTTGGTTTAAATAATTTCTACTGTGCTGTGGAGAGAGGTGGCGTTTAGTTTTTTTTTTTTTGTTCTGATGGGATAAAGTAGGGTCACTGTCACTGACCAGACATAAAAACAATTTAATATTGAGGGGTTGCATAAACTATAGATATTTCAGTCCATCTCTATAAACAAGTATTTGGCAAGAGAACAGCAAGGAGTCCATTTCTTTTACAAAATTTGGACCAGCAGACATGAAACAGCTGCTGATCTGCCAGCAAGTGATAATTCTGAGTAATAAACAAAGTAACTAGCGCCTTGGCTCCGCTACGGGAGGTCTTAATATGCAAAGATTTTTCCGACCGTCCAAGGTAGGCCACAAATCCACTATTTACGTGAATGTGATTAATCTGTGCATAATTCTGGGTAGTTTTATTAGATAACAGAAAGAAAATCCAATACAAGTATTCATGAGCATTATGCTTTGTGAAACTGTGAAATTTCACTGAAATGTATTGAGGTCAATTGGTAGGCAAAATAACAGTGTGGTTAAGTTGGTTTTGACTTTACAGTAGTTTATACATAGACCAATAAGGTACAACTATTCTTCATAGAAGATATCCTGCCTTCCAGTTGCTCAGGTCGAAAATTCCCCAAATGAGGTTGACCAAAATCCCCTCCATTAATGATGCACTGTTATGAATGTAGCTGTCTCTCCAGAGTGCAAAGAAGCAGCAAATGTGGATGGCTTTGAGCAAATCAATGATCACTGATTCGTGAAAAGTTTGGTGCTGACGAAACTGTAAATTTTGAAACTGCACTGGGCAAAAATGTTTACTCATTCCTAGATGCAAGTTAAATGTATGGTTTGCTTCAGGCTGGAGAAAGCTATAACTATGTTTAGACTTGCAAGACTGCTGGGTTCCTTAGCTTCCATTTATGATAGCTTTAAATAGATCTAGACAGCATTTGATCGGTGGGGATCTCTGTTTGCATAGATAAAGTGCAACTCTTGCCTTGTGCATTATTAGCAAGGCAAGTGTAACTGACAGATGATCATACCTAGCTTTCCTGTAGACTGCCATCTGTTGCCACCCTGAAATTTAGTAGGCTATGCACAAAATGCATAGCATTCTGTACATAATGTCTCACTGCCACTATGAACATTTGAAGTATGTATGGAATACTTAGAGCCCCACTAAATCAAAACAACTCAACTCAGACTACAGGTTTTAATGACCCACAAAAATAATACTGATTAAAACTGTAGCACAACACTTTTTATAGCAGAAAGAAAAGAACCTGGCAGTCTGTGTAAACTGATTTTCTAACACTGCCCCCCTTGAATTCTGTAATTATTCTCAAATAATTAAAGTACGGACATTGCATGCTAATGAATGCTGAGCATGATAAAGTGCAGAGCACCAAAAACCAGCAAGTGAATCTGTCAGTTTTTCTTTCCGAGTCAATTAGCACATGGTTAATTAACAGAACCTTGTGCAGTGTATGGTAAGCTCTGTACACTGACATGCTCCCCAGGTTAATGCAGAGAGGGCTGTGTACAGGTGAGCAAAGTCTGTTGTCGCTGCCAGGATTTTAATATCATGAATATACTTTTTAAGCTTTTAAAAAAAAACCCTTTATAAGCTCTTCTCAGTCTGGACCTTTATTGCAATGAAGGTACGCAAAGAGCACAGAAGAGCTGCAAGAGCGATGTGCCACCTAGAATGTAGAATGTGCAAAGAATATGTTGCCAGCTGGTGAGAGGTTGGTGTAAAATGCACTGAGCCACCTGGTAGGAGAGGTTTTACAAAATACATTTATATCCGAAAATCCCCAATGCAATCCAGGAACAAGCAAGTGTATATTTGAATTAGAATATTTCAGAGTGAAAAGACACCTAGATTAGACAGTTTGGACTTGCCTCCTAATTACCTCCACATATGTCTTTGTCTTTTGATACAAAGAGAAACAGCAACACTGTTCTGTTTGCTGGCTGTCCTATCATATGGCCTGTGTGGGCACTGTATACATATGTACCCTGCTTGCAACACGTATCTCAGTGTTTTTCTACAATTAGCATAGCCTTTTTGAATGTTGTTACTGGAAAACATAATTATGCCATTATGGGTGATTTATTACTAGATCCTATGAATACAAGCTGTCCATTTACTACTGAGTCTATTTATGGTATGCTACATTGTCCCTGTATATAAAAAGATATTGTGTTGCTATTAGATTTTCCAGAGTATGCATTTGGGAAAGCAAGGGGAGTTTTAGTGGTGGTTTTTAAAATTCTATATGTATTTTTTCTTTATTTTGTAGAAAGTGGGTATGGACACTCCAAAATGAATATCAACAGCGGATACACTCGCTACTTGTAGGTTTTCTTTGTCTACTTGAATATACTCTGAGTGGTATGTATTTACTATGTTCAAATGCCTATATATTTCTATATGGAACTAAGTTTTCTATTGTTGTCAATGTTAATTGAGACTTTTTGCATATGAAGTAAAAGAAATTTTTTTTGCATACCACGTTGTTGATATTCATTTTGGAGTGTGCATACCCACTTTCTACAAAGTTATTGTATATAATGCTATTTGGGTGGCATTTTTCTGGGTTTTTATTGCACCTCGTTTCTGCATACAGACGAATTTACTAATTGTTTAAACCTCTAATTATCGATATTGTTTTTTCTTTATTTTAACAGATAAAGCTGAACTGAACTGAATAAATATCACTGAACTGAACTGAACAGAAGAAATATCAGTCTTGCACAGTAGTGATGTCTTAAACATAGGGATGCACCGAACCCACTATTTTGCATTCGGCCGAACCCCCGAATCCTTAGAGAAAGCCGAATACTGAACCGAATCTGAACCCTAATTTGCATTTGCAAATTAGGGGTGGGAAGGGGAAATAATTTTTTACTTCCTTGTTTTTTGACAAAAAGTCATGCAATTTCATCCCCACCCCTTATTTGCATATGCACATTAGGGTTCAGATTTGGTTCGGCAGAGCAGAAGGATTCGGCCGAATCCTGCTGAAAAAGGCCGAATCCTGCCCTAATCCCAAACCGAATCCTGGATTCGATGCATCCCTACTTAAACATCTGGGAACCTATTCCATGAAAGTTAATGATGTGAGAGTTGGTGTCTTTGCTAATTATATTTGTTTTGAAGACATTTACAGTTTGATTATGAATCTTAGTACCTTTTTCCTTCAAATGTTTTTCATGAGAAGCAGCATGTATAGTAATTCATTTGGCAAAATATGTTACAAAATAACTGGTGTTCTTACACTAAAAAGGGAGCTCACTCACCCAGGATATTTGGTCTAGTTAGGAAATACACCAGAAAGAAAGAGATCTTTATTATAATTCTACTCTAAGCCTTGTGCTGGCTAATTATAAAGAGATTATAAAAATACAGATGGGTTATGGCAAGTAATAAAGACATCAGCGTCCTGACAACAAAAGAAACATAGGGAA
This sequence comes from Xenopus borealis, assembly GCA_024363595.1. Taxonomy (NCBI): domain Eukaryota; kingdom Metazoa; phylum Chordata; class Amphibia; order Anura; family Pipidae; genus Xenopus; species Xenopus borealis. Next base: position 63,472,181 of record CM044445.1, read on the forward strand.
GATTAAAACGGTATGTTATGCCAGTATCTTATTTCTAAAGGCAAGGAAAGGAAAAGAAAGAGGGAATGATACATCCATATCTTAAAGGACCAATCACTTTCTTTTGTTTACACCTACAGCATACAGCAACAGAAACATACAGTAAACAAGATTAAAACTCCTTGTATGTCGGCAAGGAAATCCAAAGCAAGAAAGAAAGCTGTCTTCATCTTTTAAATAACCAAAAAATAAACTTAAAAAAAACCTGCATTTTAAGTCAGTATCATATTTATAAAAACAATTGAAGGCAAGTTGTTTGATTAAATTGAAGTCTAAGGGAGATGGTCTTTCCATAATTTGGGTATTAATTCCTGTATCACATTAAATAAAGTAAGGTACAAGATGTAAGGTGAATAAGTTTAAAAAAAGAGTGTGATCATAGACAGAAACATTTGGAGCTTGGCCAAGGTGGCATCTAGCCTTACAGAATTACATTCAGCATTTAAAGGAAAACTATACCCCGAAAATGAATTTTTGAGCAACATATTGTTTATATCAAATCAAGTGACATTTTAAAGAATCTTACCTACCTGGTATATATATTTAAGTAAATATTACCCTTTTACATCTCTTGCCTTGAACCACCATTTCATGATGGTCTGTGTGCTGCCTCAGAGATCACCTGACCAGAAATATTTCATCTCTAACTGTAAAGGGAAGAAGTGTTGAAGCTAAAGACAGAACTCTGTCTGTTAATTGGCTCGTGTGACCTAACTTTATAGTTTGTTTGGTATGTTTGTGTGCACCGTTGGATCCTAGGATCCCAGGAGGCTGTCCTTATTTTTTAAAATGGCTATTTTCTATTTATGATTACCCAATGGCACATGCTACTAAAAAGTGTATTATTATGAAAATGGTTTATTTACATGAAGCAGGGTTTTACATATGAATTGTTTTATGCAATATCTGTTTATATAGACCTACATTGTTCGGGGGGTATAGTTTTCCTTTAAGTTTTAGAGCCATTATACACCCTGCAAGTTTTGCAGTGATCCTCAACCAGTGGCTTAGAGTAACATGTTGCTCACCAACCCCTTGGATGTTACTCACAGTAAGCAGGTGCTTATTTTTGAATTCCAAAGTTGGAGACAAGTTTTAATTGCATAAAAACCAGGTGTACTGTCAAACAGTGTTTTCTGTAGGCCAGTCCACATAGAGGCTGTCAAATAGCCAATGACAGCCCTTTTTTCATCCCCAGGAACTATTGTTATGTCTGTGTTGCTCTCTGACTCTCTTTACATTTGAATGTGGCTCATGGGCAAAAAAGATTGAGGGTTTTACGGTATATTCTTCTTATCTGTGAAATGACACTATGTGCATAGTGCAACTGCAATATAAGAATTATATTGTATTGAGGTATTTATTCATTTTTCCATAGTTTGAATAACTACCGGTTCCATGCAGAATCATTGTCAAGGTAAAGTGGTTATCTTGCATGTCTCTGCATCCTTTGCAGAGTTTATTTTCTCATCCTAACTCTCTTTACCCTATTTTCATAACTCTTGCCTTGATAACTCATGACATCCTCCTTCCCCACACCTCCATAGTCCATGCAATCACAACACAGCAGGGCTCATTCATGTACCTTTCCGCAGTAAGCAAAGTGAGGTTTCTGATGCAATTGCAATATTTCTTTCACACAACGCACCCATTTTCCCCAGAGTCATTGCACATGCAATTTGGGCATTGAATTGGATGCAGTTGAGCTGTGTCTGACTTGATGCAACTGCATCCAGTTCGTCTACATGGATCTGCTTGTGTATGTTGGAGTAAATCAGTTGCAGTTATTTTCAAAGACTGCCTGCCATCATTTCAGGTGTTAAACATGTGATTGATGTCTGCATCCAATACTTTAGTTGCAAGTTGCAACTGTATGCAGATATAGTACTCTTCTATTGTAGTGCCAGGATCATTGACATGAATATAGTAACAGAATGTTTAAAAAGGCTTCCTTCCACCAAAAATGACATATAAATACTGTATACATCTAATGTATGTGATTGTGCACATCCTGAAGGAAACATGTATAGAGGTTTTCTTTAACTAATGTAGTGCAGAACTTTAGCTCCCTTCGTTAGGTATGTAAATTTAACTTGAGCGCCCAAGCCAAAAGCAACAGACTGTGCCAGTTGTTTTCATGTGAAAATAAATGATTTTGCTTATTAATCCAGGGCCTGGGAGGTGCTGATAAGTGATGACCGTCAGCACAGGCTATTTGCATACATTTTCTCCTCTGCTCACGGTCCACTGTAGACTTTATTTAAGTACCAATGTAGAAATAGGCATTTACGTCAGTTTAGTGTGGGGAGCAGTGAAAATAAACCACAAGTAGAAGCTCCTGTTATAAGGAGATTACAATAATAATCAGGTTATATCTAAATGCATGCACGTCGCTTGTTATCAGATCTCAGTAGTCAATAACAAGGATCTTGCTGATTGAGACAAGTACTTAAAGAGGTTGTAAACTAATTAGGTACTTTGCTTTGTCATGTCAAAACACTAATGGTTAGCTGGTTATTAAACTATTTGCATAATTGAAGACAGTGTGGCTTACCCAAGCATATGCTGTTCTGTATCTATACTGTATATAATGCTGCAGTTTTCAGTTGCATGTGATAATGCCAGCATCCCCCTCCCTTCCCTATAAGCTAAAAGAATGTTATTCATATCTCTGATTCCACAATGTGATTTTGATCGGTGAGCTGCCATATTCTACTTGGCCTGTGCCATACAAGCAGTTAAATTGCTCAGCATGGTACCATTTCAGCAACTACTCGACTTCATCATTAGTATGTAAGTGTCTCAACTGATACTTGCCCTGCAGAAGACAGTGTTACTGCACCCATAGAACCCTGCAGTGCACTTTTGTAGACACATGCTAAAACATATACCCCAACAGAAAAATAAACATAAGCCTTGTACCATTCCATTAAAGTACTCACTTACATATAAACTAGTGCAATTACAATCTCCCCAAAACCTATAGCCATATAAAAGCTGTGGCGTCTTTTGAAAAATACCACACAAATCCAATGCATTTAGCAATTGTGTCCTTCTGAAATGGCAGGAACTTCCCCAGTAGTCACGGGGTCTGCTTAGTGAATATTCTGTCTTGTCTAGAGTAAAGTAGAATAGTAGCCTTCTTTTCAATGCAAATAACACTAGCATTAGGGTAGCAATGAGAAGTTCTTCTAATGAATGTAGCACACTAATAGTGTGTATTCTTGGGTAAAGCTAAGGTATTTGTCAGATGGTGAGTAAGATTTGTTCTCTTTCACTATGTACAGATTCCTAAAGGATTCATGCTACTATTGATCTTTTAAATAATAAAGTGTGCTCATGTGGGGGGGGGGTGCAGGCAGCAGGCACTAAGACCATATGGCCTAGGGCACCCACATTCAAAATCCAGCTCTGCTTGCTTCATGCATGAACCTATATCAGAACCTATAGAGCTACTTCACTTTAACAACTCTTAAAGACTGTATCTTTGATGCAAAATGTGACTGAATTGTCACTTTGGGCAAATATGTTTCATGTATACAGTTCTTTTAATAGTCGGAAAGAACTAAAAATGTTAATGGACCCATTAACTCAGGAGCACTAAGGGATGCACAAAAATGGGTCCTTAAAGGGATTATGTCAAGATTTTTATGGTATAGCTTTATTATTAAGTTAAAGTATTTTGTATATATTGCAAGTAAATCTTTCTATGATTTAAAATAAATGTATTTTCTTAATTGTAATAATGGTGTATAGGTAGCCATCTTAGGTAATTTTTACTGGTCATGCACTTATTGAAACAGCCAGCACTTCACAATGGAACTGCTTTCAGGCAGGCTATTGTTTCTCTTACTCCGTGCAACTGAAGGAGTTGCAACTTGGGCAACCAGACTTGTATTTTTACTGTAGCATTTTTAGCAATGTAGTGGTCAGGGAGCTGACACCCATTGTTCTGCTGAAAGGCTGCTGGGGAAAATGGAAGGAGGTGTCATCTTACTGAGTAATAGATTTCAACAAATGATTTTGCTAGAGAAGCACTATTAACTGAAATATCATGACATCATCATTAAAACCATGTTATCCCATGACAGTATCCCTATAAGAGCCATTGTTCAGTGGGGCTGTGGCTACTGTGCTTTATTTTTTGTTTATTCTATTTTTTGTTTTTTTGTTTTTTATTTTATTCTTTATTTTTTTATATAGCCTCTGTATTCTTAATTTTAGAGCCTACCAAGTACTTCTCCCACATTTTTTAACCTTTTCCTGCGGCAATTGTGGAGAACCATTAGCAAGCAAATTGTAATGCAGTATCTGCATTCCCTAGAGCAGGGCTCCCCAACCAGCTAGTGTACATGCTGCTCACCAACCTCTTGGATGTTGTTCCCAGTGGGCTTAAGGGCAGAGACACACGGGCAGATTTAGGGAGATTAGACACCTGGCAACAAATCTCCTCTTCTTCGGGTCGACTAATCTGCCCGAACTACCTTCCCGTCGGTAAGAATGTAAATTAGTTCGCCCCGCTCTGCATGCATTAGGAACTTGGAGTTAATTATGGGGACCCCTAGGTATCTGGGAATTTTTATAGTTGCCCCATAGTAGTCTAGAGGAGCGTAATGGGAGAGGAGTTTTGTGCAAGTGTGATCACCTTGAATGGAGTACGTCATCCAAGATCAAAAATCTCTCTTCTGTTGGTATATCATTTTAGAATTTAAGAGGTCTGGGGGGATGGAATGTAGTAGAAGTTGTGAGGCTAGGTAATAAAGATAAAAATTGTGAGACATTGTGTCTACTGCCTCGGGGGAGCATCCTACCTAGAATCATTATAATGAGCAGTGTATGCAGAGAAAAGAGCAGTGGCAGCAACATATTTGGTTGGTTTTCCATGTAAAAAGGTGACCCTTTTTGGTAAATGAGTACTTAAAACTGTAACAGGGAACTGAAATTCATAGTAAATTTATCAGCAAAGATCTGCGTGTTTGATAATGTTTATGTGTTGCATTTTAGCCAGCAGTAGAGTAGAGGGCAGTAGCAACTGTACACATGTTTTCCATTATCACAAATATTAAATCAGTTTCACCAGCTGGGCTGTGAAGAGAGCTCTGCAAAAAGCTTTAAGAGCTGCCTGCCTCTGAGGATTGCAGCTTTAAGCAGCTGTAAGTTTTACTTTTCCATGTCTCTAGTTGCAGCTCACACTGAATGTGGCTGTTTGGCTGAAAAAAAAGTCTTCAGTTTGTCATGGGTTGGAAAAACTTGACTGAGCCGGCATTATGTTAAACAAGATTAAACAAGAAGATCTGCTTGGTCAGTGATGGGTTTTATCGGCTCTCCGTAAATCCTCCATCAAGATGCTACAGAAACATCAATGAGAATGGAAAGAGATCGGTGAGACCAATAATGACTTTGGTGCAAAGCACAAAGAGGAAAAAAGCTATAGTGTACAGTAGTACATGGTTTCATTTGAAACAGGTACTGACTGAGCTCTTGAATCTGGCATACCAAAATCAAACCCATCCCCTTAATAAGCAAGACAGATGGCACCTAAAGGGATACTGCAACAGGGGGGTTTAATCCAGTCAGAAATGATTGTGATACTCTCAAGTATTAAGCCACAGTTGGCATCACTGGGTGCTGTTATCTGTGCTAAATATAGTATTTGCTTCACCTGCATGCTGGCCTTTAATCTACAATAGAAATGTATCTGCTGAAATAAGTAAACTGCATCAATCTGATAAAGATGCAATGAGCATTAATACAATTCTAAACACCCACTTTAATAAGCAACAAAATTGCCAGGAATTTTCATGACCTATCAAAGGTAAATAGGAGTAATTGCATTAATGATGCACGCTAATAAGGCTCCAATTATGAGGCATGATTTTGATTTCTACAGTTTTTCAGAGGAATAGTAATGAAGTAGGAGCACCAAGAATCACAATGGGGTTTCTTACCATTGCAATCTGTTTGAATTGTTACAAATATTATGCATTGTATAAATATTATAATCACAGGCAATGTGCTAATCATGCTCCGATTCTACGACTACAGATAAATGTGACCAGTGGGGAATCTAGGTGTTTTTGTTACTGTAAAGGGTTCTACATTTTTAATATCTTCAAAATATTTCTATGATCAACATTTGTACCTGCAATGTAGCTAGAATTTTGTATACAATACAATGTAATATCAGTTATTGCAGAGGGGTGGTTATTCCTCTTTGGCCTTCATCTTCTGACCCAGGTGGATGTTTCTGGGGAGCCATTTATAGGTCTATTTTTTGTTATATTATATTCTATGAACTTAAGATGGTGAAGCTATCTAGTATGAGCAGTTTGTTTTCCAACAAGGGCTGATGCAGATAGCTACCCTTAGGCACTACTACCCTAAAGTATAGGACCCAATTACTGAAGAGGAATGTGATCTTTTGTGTTTTAAACTCTGAACCATTTCTGCTGTAAGGGATCTGGACCGCTGTTACAGGTATCCAAATCAATCTCCACATCTGTACTACACCTAGGCCTATGCTGCATATAATCACAGCACTTGCACCTAAATGGCTCATAGAACTAATTAATCATTGTATACTAATGCCTGACATTACTGGACATTCATCCTACATCATAATTGCAACATTTTGGGGCTTGGGGTATCTGGCGTATACGAGTATCCAACATAAGGTGGGCTTAATTGCTGACAAAGATACCCTGACACAATGTGGTGAGCAATTCCATGAACATAATAACTTTGTAGTGGAACTGCTCAGGTTTGTGCTTACACATAATTATTTTACATTTAATTGAAAATACTTTCATCAACATATGTGAACCTCTATCTGGGTTGGTGGGAGAGAAACATAGTATTTAGTGACAATCTGGTTGAATTTACCCAACATATATCTCTATGGATTCGCTTTATAGATGATATAGTGTTAATATGGACCAGTACAAAGGAAAGGTTCTCAGAATCTGTCAATATACTCAATATTAATGACATTAACTTAAAAGTCACCTCCAAAATTGACATAAACTCTGGGAACTTGCTAGATATCCGTATATACACAGACACAGAAGCGCAGAAAGTAATAACTTATCTACCTCAGTTTATCGCAAAGAGACTGCCACCAACAGCCTGCTACATGCACAAAGCCAACATCCTAGAAATACCATCCTAGGAATACCAGTAGGCCAATACTCGAGAATTAAAAGATTGTACAGCTCAACAGAAGAATTTAAGGTAGAGGCAAAGAAATTACACTGGAGGTTTAAAGGGCAAGGAAAGTCTAAAATAGAATAAGGCTAGAAATGCTGTATTTTGTATACTAAACATAAACATGAACTTACTGCACCACAAGCCTAATCAAACAAATGATTTATGCTTTCAAAGTTGGGCACAGGGGGCTGTCATCTTGTAACTTTGTTATACATCTTTGCAAGACTAGACTACATACACATGCTCAGTGTGGTCTGGGCTTCTTAGGGATAACATAAATGATCAAAAAACAAAGCTGCTTGAGTTCTGCATGACTGGTAAGGAAGGCAGGGGCTCCCCTGCTGTTCATAAGTATGATTGTTTCCCTGCCAGAAGTTAGGGACCGTCTGCAATTTCCTATCCACAGCAGTAAATGAAGGGAGAATTTCACTGCATACAGTCAGGTTTCTTATGAAAACAGTACACATTTTTTAATTAAAGTATATTGGAGATAGATTTCTTTGTCATTAAAGAAAGTAAAAATGGGATTTTATTTCTTTGCCTTTCCTTGCCCTTTAAGATATGAGGATATAGTCACAATTCCCTCAAAACAAGCCTATAACAGAGCCCTGTCTCCTTACCACAATGAAGTAAAAATCTGCACACCACTCAGAAAATAAAACTAATAGACTGATTGGTCACTATAGTAAGGAACACAAGGAAATTCTAGAGGTACTCAGCCATCATTGGCATATATTATTACAGGATGCAGAACTATCCAAAGTGTTAGGTAATAAACCCCTAGTGATTTTCAGACAGAGTAAGAACTTATGTCAGGGCTGTCCAAATGTAACACCTCTATTGTTTACAGCCTAAAGCCCTGTACTGTTCACATCTGAGACCCAGACTGAAACTACCCACATTGTTCACCTGTTCACACTTTATACAAAATGCTAATGGGGCCCCAGCACTGTGTCACTGTATATAGTACATCTTGGACTGGTCCTGATAGGTTTTCCTGTCTGCTGCTCTTTTCTGCCTTCCCTATGCTCCCTGTGTGCTCTGTTCTGCCTGCGTGTGACATACTCTGCCTGTGTGTGCCCTGCTCTGCCTGTGGAACATAATTACAACAAATACAAAAGCACAGAGGATTTGTATAGGTGATAAAGAAAGGTTAGTAAGTCCTTTGGTTCAGTTTCCTCCTGCCGATCCTCTCACAGTCTCCCTGCTGTGCACGAACTGTGGAACATAAGCCTGGTATTTGTTCTGGGGGTTTGTTAGCATTTAAATTATTGTTATGGGCCCCTAAAGTGTTTAATCATGTGCTGTGGTGCTCTGTTTTCCACAGTGGAAGAAGAGGCATATGAATTTAAGGGTATAACAACTTTTTTCACATATGAGTGATAAGTGATATCCCTGCAGTGAGCACCAACCATTTGGTTTTTTGGTGTGCTACCTCAGTTAATTTGGACATGGTTTTGTGGTAACATGGGTGTGGTTTAAAAACAGGGAGTGGTCAACACTGGCTTCCATTATTGGCCCTCCACAATGTAGGTCAGAAAAATTTCGACCCTCTGTAACACAGAAGGTGGACACTGGACAGCACTGATTTACGTGAATCGCAAAGCCACTATGTGAATCAAACCGCCAGTATGTGGCTTACCAACAAACTAAAAGACTGCTATAAATGCAGCAACTGTGTGGCGAGTCCATTTACATTATATTTAGTTAGCGCCTGGGGGTTTCATTGCCCTTTAAGGACTTTATTAACTGTAAAACACACGGGGTAACTACTCCCTGGTGGGCCCCAGTGCAGGATGGGCTCTTACCTCTATAAATTTCACACTGGAGTGCTGATGGAATGTATGCTGTAAAATCTCCCCTAGATATCAGCCTGCCATAACTATTTTCATGGCTCCGATGGGTCCCAAGTATGTGGGGGCCCTGGTGCAATTGCACCTCTGGAAGTTACGTCACCGTGTAGAATCATGGATTATGTAGGAGATGTAAAGCATAAGGGAAATATCCCTGTTGCTAATGACATCAACACAATGCACAAAGGAAACACTGTAGTAATGCACTTTTTCAGAATTGACTGCATTCGTAATACGACACAGGTGGGTGTTTTAAACAGAAAACTCCTTCAAAAAGCCGCATAGGTGGACGATAAGGGGGACCTAGCTTCCAACGTAGACAGGTAGAATTGGGATACCGAATTTAAGAAGGGAGGGAGCAGGTGACCTAAACTTTTGGTTGTCAGTATATTTACTTCAATACCTGCTATTGGAGCAGTCTCTGTAATACCCTCGCTATCCACTGCTATGCGTGGTTTTAGTGCATGTTTTTTAAGGCTACAGTCCTGCACTGCTCACACTTATTGGCAGCAGTGAATTCTTTGTTTTTATTCCATGTGGTGTGCTCTGTGGTCATGGCCCAGTGTTTGTTTTTACTGGCTATATTAAAAGTTAAGTTTTAAACTAGCTATTTTCTCTAACTACTGACTTTATGTGACAGTTGGAGCCTGAACTGGCTTGCTAGTAAGTGTGGGGGAAGGGTTCCTAAAACTGTGGAACCATAACTCCCCACTTTAGAGTGTTCTTTTTATTCAACTCTTGAATGTTGAAACAAAGATTTTGCTAATGAAACAGGAAAAAACAAATGTTTCTACAATCCAAATATCGACCTAGAAGTATCGGTTGGATTGATGAGAGATCAGAAAAATCAATAGCTAATGTTCTGGGCACTTTTCAGGGCTGGCTGGCTGGCCCTTCTCACTGTGTTTGCCAGCTGGCTATTGACCCTCTAATAATTTTAATACTGAATGCAACGAATTACACTCAAATTTGACAGAGGGTAGATGTAAATTTCTGATAAATTCAGGAAACCTCATTTGGGTTTGGGTGAAAGATGAGCTCAGACTGTATGTTTAAAATTAATTGGTTTGCAGAAAAAAGAATTCAGGTAGTGAGAGTATTGGATAAGCCATATTCATATATTGACATCAGAAAGGTAAAACATATGCATCGGCTTATCAGCCATAGATAAAAGTCACTCCAGCTCGATACTGATGAATGCCTTGCCTGATAAGATAATGATAAGAAAGGATGTAGCAAGGACTTTCACAAAATCTCATTACAATTAGCAGGCACTATTCCTCACTGTTCCTCACTGTTCCTCGTCACCAAGGCTGAATTACTGAGACATTCTTGTGACCAAGACTGCATAACAACAATGTAATGATGGTTACCTTCATACTGACTGTGATTAATTCTCAGCTTTTCATGTTAATTGTTACATGGTTAAAGGTAATTTAAACCATTTATTCATCCAAATTATGCTGTATTTGTGCTCTGTATTGGTGTTGTTGCAACAGCATTTACCAGAGGTCTATCTCTACCTAGATTTATACAAGTCCTATGTGGTTTTTTCTATTGGGCATTAGGGAATGTCTATAATTTACCTGGAACTGGTGGTTCTGGGCTGTCTGACTTACCATTGCTCTATGTGTGCAGACAGCTCTGGTTCACTCCCATTGCTATACTTGTAATTATAGAAGGGCAGGGCTTTATTCAGCTGTTATCTATCCGGCCCATCTGGTCCCATGTGATCAGTGTACACCATTAGGCTGCCTATAAAGTCCGCTGCCCTGCAATGTGATATTGCCCATTATAGGTTCTGTTTACTAGTTCCTGGGTGCGATTATTATTATTGACATCTGTGTTTGACTCTTTGCTTGATTCACTCTGATGTTTCGCTGCCTGTCCGGACCTTGACCTGTGACCTCGACTATGCTTTTGTTCCTTATTTGGTACCACATTGTCTGATCCTTGGTATTGACCCGGCCCGTCCTTTGACTATCCTTCTTGTTCTCCATTCCTGTACCATGTGTGGGCACCATGCCTGCCCAAAACTCCCCCCTGGTCCTCTCACACTAAGACCTGGCACCACCCACGTAGTGGAGGGCTAATCCCAAAGCCAAAGTTGGCTGTTAAAGGTGGAAGACTGAGCCACCACTGGGACCTTGGGGTTTGTTTTGGGTTGGGGATATCAATTGTAACAACACCAGCATCACTTTATGGTGTTTTACTATTCACAGGAAGTTTTATGCTAAGACAGATGTACAATGTCATGCTAGAGAGATGATGAATATATGCAGATAAAAAGGAAAGCAGTGGCGTTTTCAAACCAGATTAATCAAAACAAGATAAAAACACCTTTTATTGCTGAGATTCATGCATGTCTGTATCTTTACTTTTCTCTAGTATAAATATCCGTGGGGGCACTGAAAAAAACATCTATGTAGAGACAATACTATCTCATGGTGTCTATATGCATTTATCATTACTTATGAGAATAACATATTAGATATTTATTTGTACAGAGTGGGATTCAAGGTTGACAGCACATATTTTTCATTGAACCAACAATAATATCAATCCTTGCAATAAAGTACTGAGATTACACCAACATTTGAACTTATTTATGTATCATATAGTCTGGCTATTGCTATAAGCTTACTAACATTCTGCAAATAAAATTAACATTGCTGGGTTTTGTTTAATGCTCTACCCACCTTCTGTCCTTATTTCTACCCCCATGCACTGACTCTTATTTGCTCCGCTACAATGGTCTTCTCTTTGTCATTTTATCTAGCCTGCTTCAGGCTGTGTCAATATGAACTTTTATTTCCTGTGGGAGGGAAGAATGCCAAACAAGTCTGAGCTCTGAAGCTCCACCAGTACATATGCAGACAAAGGTTTTTTTTAGCTTTCCTGTGCCTGACTGTATAAGAATACATAAGACTTAGCCATTAAATTGAATTTCCACCAATACACAGCTAAGATTTTTTATTAATCCTTTGAAGTGTAAGTTTTGCTCTAGAAAAATGAAATAAGTATGCCTTACTTATCCTTTCTGTGTAAAAGTTGCTGTTCATTTTCAACTAAGCATTCACATCACCTGTAGGTTTTATCCAACCGAAAAAGGATTCTAACTTATTTTTTTTTCTTATTTTTTTTAGCTACAGCTAATGGGGCTGAAATCAGACTGCTGATATACGCAGACTGGAAACCAGCCCATAAGAAGGCATTAGCTTCCTCTTCTACCTGCACCTAAAACCATAGTGACGGCTCAGGTGCAAGCACACGCGGCTGATTTTGGAGTACTTGAGAAACTTTAAAAGCTAAAATCTTTTTTTTAAAAGAGAATTCTGCCTCTAATAGTGCAGAGAGAGCATTTGTTTGGCAGAGTTATGCATATTTACTTATGTGCTTTTTGTATGGCATGGCTTAGCCTAATGGAGATACAGTAGATATATAAGTTGTTTGTCTTTTGAGGTATAACTGGATTTTGGAAATTGGCCTATAAATTAAGTCAGTGTAAGATAAACTTTACACTGATATATGACAGATGGTAAACTGTGCTTCTGGATGAGAAGATCAATAGGGGGAGGAAAGGCTTCAGCACAACTTTATATATTAAGGTTCAGATCAAATGAAGTATTAAAGACACTTATAATTTAATATCTGGCCAGTGATGTAACTAGATGTTACTGGGCCCCACAGCAAATTCAGAATTGACTAAAATTGCTCATTAATTAGGGTGTTACTGGTTCCACTACACTCCTGGACCACCCTGCAACCACATGGTCTCCTCCCACTGTAGTGACATCCCTGTATCCGTCCTTAGTAGTGTATTGGCCCAATAAGGAAACATGCAATCTGTCAGGATAGACAATGGGGGTAAAAAAGATATGTGTCACATTTTGGGAGCAAATGCAGAGGCACATTTTTATTTGGGATGTGCCCAATGTGTTTTGCCAGAACCATATTCAGTAGCATTTACAATAAAGATATTTGCAGGCTAAAGGCTGAGCAGTAACTGGACTTCTTCAATATTCATGTAGATTTATCTCTAAGAACATCTCATACTGTGGAAGCAAATGTTGTGTAATTATTAGTCCTGTGTAGCTGTGTTGAGGTAAGACACATGAAGGACCTAAAGTTTCAGTTTTCTAGACATGAGAGTAAAAACCAGAAGAATGGAGACAGAGGGAAACATCAGTACAGTGGAAGAGGGAAAATAATCTGTCATTATCTAAGATTAGTGATTAGAAGGGAACAGATACTGTAGCTCAATGTGCAATGGATGTTTAATACATCTGTTTCACAGTAAGCCTTTATTATTAGTTTCTTATATTTCTGGCTTTATTAGTAAACTATCATTTGTTTTCCTGACAAGTCAGGTTGTGGTTCATTGATAATATAAATGAAATCCATCACAAGTCAGCAATTTGGAATGCTTATAAACAGCATGACTGAGTTGTTTGCAGCAGGGAATTATGTTACTGTGAGGAAGCATATGCTGCTGAACACTAATGAAAAATGTAATATCTCAATATCTGGTGAGGAACAAAATAGAGGAAACAGTAAACTTGTTCACCTTAATAGCAGTGATTTTCCCCTTGAATAGCACAGGTGAAGAAGGTTACAGCAAAAAGTTTCATGAAACTGTGTTTCCAAAATACAGGGTTTGGATTTTGCATCAATAACTTCCCTATAATCTGTAGCTTTCTATTTACAGTCAGACGAGAGTTCTAATGCACTCTCAGCTGTACAGCGAGATGTTTTGCTCTTTGATCTGATAGTGTTAGACCATAGAACATTACTCACTGCACAAGGAAGAGCAGGAATAGTAATTTCAGGAGCTAGAAGAAAACACAAACAATAAGAGAACAGGTATTGCATGAGTCAGCACACATGTACTTGAAAACATTAGGGAATGCAGCAAGAAACTAAAGCTCACCAGAGTGATTTTATGTTGCGCTCCATTTACAGGATATGGGATTTTAATGAGAGTATTTATCAAAGGATGAATTCTCACTTTCACCCATTAGTAAATAAAGTATACCCCACAAAATGCCACAGAAATGGATAGAGAGTGGTATCATTTCAGGAAGGTGAGGGTAGTACTTGATCCACAGCCTGGGGCTCAGAATGATGAGCATAAGAAACACTAGCTTTTGTGTTTTGGCTACATGTACTTTTTGCAGCATGTGCTGTACTAACAGTAATTGCTCAAAATTGCACAGTTCCCTTCCTGTTGTTTCCATATTGCATAATCACTGTTTTCTTCAGAGCCAGTTTGAGGCACACACATGCTTTCCTCTCTTGTCTTTATATAACTTTATGGGGTAATATAATAAAACTTTTCTAAAATAAACTGTTTAGTTGATCAGTCTTCAACAGGTCCTTGGCTATGGAATATGGAAAATGGAAATGGCTGGAACAATTAGGCCCTGATTAAAATCTGGCATGGCCCTTCTCCTACTCTTCTCAAAGGAGTGGGGAAAGCAGTGATGTGTTACAATGGGGCAGCCAGGGGAAGCCTGTCGGAGGGCGCCATACACGGGCCAATAAGCTGCAGTCTTTCAGCAGCTTTTATCAGCCTGTATATGGCCACCTTTAGCCCTTTGTCAAACTTTAATGCTGTCCAGCCTGAATTGCCTTAAAATTACACAATAAAGGCATTTTTATTCTTCAGGACAAAAGGTGGTGTTCCATCCTAAATGTTGTGTATATGCCAGTGGAAAGTGGATATTGGGGAACCTGCATGGCATATAATTACATTTTTCTTAAATTATTTCCTTTTCTCTGTAATACTAAAACAATACCTTATACTTGATCCCAGCTAAGATTTTGTTCCCAGCTAAGATAATTAATTATTATCAGCATGCAAAACCATCCTATTAGGTTTAGTGTATGTTTTAATTACTTTTTAGTAAGCTTAAGATATGATGATCAAAATTATGGAAAGACCCCTTATCCAGAAAACCCTGGGTCCTGAGCATTCTGGATAATAGATCCCATACCTGTTTTGCCATTCAATGTTACATTACTGAAAGTACTCTGATTTGATAGAGGCTTCCCATCCATCGTGCACTGCATCACTTTTTCATTCCAGGATGTCAGCTAATTACTCTACTGCAGCAGAAACCCTGGTTTCCAAGGGCATTAGTGAATACCAGTGATGCTGCCCTCCAGTTTTGGATTCCTTGTGCTACTTAGTAGCGTTCTCATTCCCTGAGGGAATGTTATTAAATTTGGTTCACAAGAAAGCCATATTATTCCAGGTTGGAATTTGCAGTAGTGCTACTATGTGTATATGAGTTTCAGTCATCTCTCCATATGGTTTCTTCTAAATAACATTGCTCAGGAGGTAGATTACAAACTGTTATTGTGTTTTTTACCATGTATTCCTCTGAGCACAGCTGCAAAAGGTTGTAATTTCAACAGCAGCGCTTGGCACAGAATTAACTTCAATAATGCAGATGTCAATAAGACAACAGCACTTTCAGCCTCACAGCAAGTGCAAATGAAATAAAAGTAATAAAATAACCAAAAATATGCAAACATATTTACAGAAGAAAACAAAAACTGTGTAAACACATTGGGTGTACGATTGTCATTTTGCTGAGTAAGAAGGAAAAGAATTATTGCAGACTGGAGGACAAAAGTTTACTCCCAAAAAGTTATAATTGTCAATAATGTTCAAAAAAAGAACACCATTTTCAATAGTTTTATGTTCCCATGTGATTTTACCTTTTGTAGTTTATATACATAAGTTATCAGTCATTAAATGCTTCCATACATTGAGCTTCTTCCACCACCCTTTCCCTCTTATAATTTTTGGCACACTAAAATAATTTTGTAGTTCCGTATGAATGATCTTTTTACAGCCCTCTCTACATTTCTTGTACTTTCTTGACTTTAGCTAAGCCTTAGCTTTCCTCTTTGTGCCTCTTGTATCTCCTACCTCTCATAATCATTAAAAGCTCTTGTAATTCAGCTTGACGAGGGAAAAAGAAAAACCAGTTTAGAATAGACCAGGATGTATTTTTTTTTTTTAAACTTTATTTTTATTCATTTCAAACATAGGTACATAACTTTTATCACATTGGCACATTTTCTTCAAGACATTGCACAAGTAACAATCATTGCTACAGAACCTATTCCTCATTGACCTGATATTTATAATTCCCGGACTGACAGCTTAAGGTTCAGGCTATTATGTGAACCTTTCCAGACACCTTATTTGTTAATAAGGAATGTGCCATCACTATTGTTATATCTGTGTGCGGTTTCGTACCTAGTTAGAACTATTTTACATGGGAAAGGGAGGGAAAGGAGAAAGGGGGAGGGGGAACTTCCAGGCTTAGATATTGCCTATTGAAATTTGTTATGTAGAAAAAGTACAGACATTAACAAATCGTAGTTATATAACACATTGTTGCTACATGTCCTATTCACAAACATCTATAAGCAGAAAATCTAATTATCAAGCCTATTTTCCCTGTCTTGGTAGACCAGGATGTATTATACTGTATGAACACTGTTTCACTTGTAAAAGAAGAGATCACAATGTCGAGCATCTTGATATGTTGGGGAGCTAGCACTGACAATCCCTGCAACCCTATCATGTGAGGAGGATATTCAAGCAACTTTAAATAAACTTTCATTGCAGTTGTGGAGGAGAAGCAGCAGAAAAAGGGAACTTATCTGTGGCATTACAGATAACATAATCAAGGTCCATGTGGACCTTGTATTTGGAGATAACAGCTACCCAATGGATAACATATTCATAAAACAATAGAGATGAAGAGAGTTACTGTAAGTGAGATACAAACCTTTTGAAGTCTATCTGTCATATATACATTAAGGCTAGGGACAGACAGGGAGATTCGGGGAGATTCTGTCGCCTGGAGTTTAATAGCAGGCGACAATCTCCCCGAACTTCCTTCTCCCTGTCCGTCGCTAGTTTAAATGAAAAAGCGCCAGCGCTGTGCACACACGGTGCGGCGATTTCCGGACAGGCGACAGAATCTCCCTGAATCTCCCTGTCTGTCCCCAGCCTAAGAAAATGTACTGTAGGTAGTACAAAGTGATAATTCACAGAGTGGTTCTAGATAAAGCTGTTGGCTACCTAACATTAGCAAACAAACAAATTCTGAATACATAGCTTCAAGAGAGTGTTCCTATTTTCAGGAACACAATCTAAACTTTCTGTGCCATGGAAATAGCAAATATTCTAACATTCCCTGGGCCTTGAGACAATGCACCACAAAGTCCAAGGTATTCACCAGGAGAACCAAGTTTAAGAGTTGTATCATTATTATTATATGAATAATAACATAGAACAAGTTGTTATAGGGTATGTAGCACTGTATGATTTACAATATTTAAAAGTACACACAGGAAAGATAGCATTATAATATCACATTATAACACATTCAAATATAATTTTAAATATGTAGAAATTAAGTTTAATGTGTCAGTAGACACAATAAGAAGAAAGTCCCTGCCCATAGAGCTTACATTTTAAGTGGGAGGATTGTATACAGGCATATAGAAATGCAAAGAGCACAAAGAGTTTGTTCATCTCATATTTAACAGATTTGGCCATATGCTCTAGGAAGTTCCAAGACTGTAAAGATAGGCTCCTAAGTTCCAAGACAAAAAGATATTGTTCTAGTGCTCCAAATGTTAATTGGGTTTCTTTTTTTAAAGGGTTGAGAGATAGTGGCAAGATGGAAAGGTTAAAAGGAATTGCTCAGTGTAAAAAAACTGGGTAAATAGATAGGCTATGCAAAATAAAAAAATGTTTCTAATATAGTTTGTTGGCCCAAATGTAATGGTTACCAGGCAATACCAATCAGAGACTTGAGGAGGGCACATGGGTCATATTTGTCTGCTTCTGAATCTGAGCTGAATGCTGAGGATCAATTGCAAACTCACTGATCCGTTCTGTCCCATGTTCTGTTCTGTTCTGTTACACATCCAGTCACTCCATGCTTTTTACACATTACATTTTTGGCTAACTAACTATATTAGATAATTTTTTTTATTTTGCACAGCCCATCTATTTACCCAGTTTTTATTTTTATACTGAGCTGTTCCTTTAGGTTGAGAGATGGCAGTGGGTGTCGAGGATGTGAAAAGACTGTAGCAAAGGAGATGAACATACAAGACAAGTGAGTAAATGTAGGAGAAGAGGAGAGAAGGGCTTTGAATATTAGCAGAAGGATTTCATATGCAATCCTTTGATTAACAGGTAGTCAATTCAAGATATTTAACCAGGGGATTAACAGAAGAGAGCAGGAGGATCAGAGTTTAATATTGATTGCAGGAGACATGTGGGAGTCGGGAGTCCAGTTGAAAACAGGTTGCAATATTCTAAGCGAGATAGGATAAGGGCATGGATTTGTGTTTCAGCAGTTATTTATACAGGTATAGGATCAGTTATCCTATCCAGAAAGCTCCAAATTACTGGAAGTCTGTCTCCCATAGACTACAATTTAACCAAATAATTAAATTTTTTAAGAATTTTCTCTGTAATAATAAAATACCTTATACTTGATCCAAACAAAGGTATAATTAATGCTTATCTGAGCTTATTGGGTTTATTTAATGTTTAAATGATTCTCTAGTAGACAAGGTATAGGGATCCAAATTATGGAATCTCAAACATTCTGTATAATAGGTCCCATACCTGTACTGTGATTGCCACAAACTTTACAAGAAAGGAGGAATCTACAGTATATTTTATACTTTTATTTTTAAAGGATTAAAGGAGCTAAAACTCTACACTACCTCTGTATTCTAGAGCATCCAAAAATGTTCAGTAATTTAGATTTCTGGAAGTTCTCTTCTCATTGTGCTCAATAATCCATTTTGGAATCTAATCTGGTGTGGCAGTGTTATTATCTCTGAATCAGTAAAACTTTGTTAAGTATGTACACAGATTTTTATTTAACGGCTGTAGATGTACAATATAGTGATATAACATTCACATGGGAATCCTGCTAAACCATTGCTCACCAGCATTAACAGCTGGGAAACTCTGATGTTGGATGAAGGCAGTGTCTGATGTTGGATGAAGGCAGTCATAACTAATGCTATACGTTGTTACCGAAGAGCTATGGTTAACATGGTCTTTAGAACTGACAGTTGTATAGCCAATAGCCATTTTGTGATTTTTGGTGCTTTTTAGTAGCTAGAGATTTAACAGTCTTGATTTGCAGCTTCTTTTTCCCTTATTGATGCAGTTTTCCTTGTTTGGAATATGCATATATATATGTTAGGTATTTCAGTTTCATGTGTTCTTTCTGTTATACTTCCAATATACTCACTCTTCGACCTTCACTCCTCTCACAGCTCTGATGTCAGTTTTTCTGCTCTTCACTTTAGTAGCAGGTTGTTTTTCCTTTAAATTTCAGTGAAAAGACAGACAGAGATTTATGCCCCCTCCCCTGATGTACCCGTCTCATCTTTCCAAATAATCGCAGTGTTTCTCTCTTTTCCCCCAATCACTTTCTCTCCTTTTGTCTCTCTGTCTCGTTTCTCCTTCTCCATTTGTGTGGCAGCTCTAGAATGGAAATGCGGTTACCTTGGAAACCAAATTGTGTTTTATGCCAGAGTCCATCTTTCATACAAGAATAAAAGGGATCCATAACCCATCTGATCTCACAGAGAAAGACTATTCAAAGAAATACCAGGAAAGCAAGAGGGAACGGTGATGTATCCTACATAGCAGCGTTAATCCACAAGATGGTCCCAAAAAGGGTTTAATGTTAAAGATTTTGACAAGTCTGCAAGAACAATAAACTCCCATGTCCAGTTCTCATGTCCCCAGGAGAAATCCATGTTAAAACCACAAAGCTCAAACACCGCTCTAAACTGCTGTACCTGGCTTTGCTCTCACAATCTAACAATGATTACAGGCTTTTTGTAGCCTTAAATAAAATCTCAGGTTGACTCATACAAAAGTTTTTACACATTTCTTAGTTTCTATAACCACATGTTGGGTACTTTATCACTAACTATATACTGTAAAAAAAATGTCAGTTTTGTTTTAAAGCTCAGCACAAGAATTGTTAATATTAAGTGTTAATATAGCCATATAAAAAATAAAGGTATAGCTGCAGTATGAAGTCTTGCAATTGCCAAGCAGAGTCTCCTTGACTGATACCACATATGACTGCTGACCTTTCTGTCTCTTGTGATAGCTAAACAGGACTTTAATTGAGAGAGACTATGGTGTGTAAAGCATTGCAAACATCTTTCCATATCCCTCCCAGTCTGTTTCTGCCAACAGTTTCTGTGGAATGACAGCCTCATATGAACTATTACATGGGGCCTTTCACACTTATAGATTTTAGACAGTTTCTCATGAGACATCCATACCATGACTGGTACGTAGGTCTACTGGCTGCCTAGAAACTGACAGCAACATGAACATTTTGTTTCTAATTGATTTAACCAGTTTTGCATATCTTTATTTTATAAACTGTTGATCACATCTTCATGCCTCCCTCATACATTTCTTTCTTTACTCACCTACCTGCTCTTCAGTTCTTATTAATCCCTGACCTTTATCCACAACTGAAAATTTGTAGAAATGTGAAAGTAGAAGGATTTGAAATGCTGCTAAAATAAAAATGCCTCAAAGTATTGTGTTAATAACTTTATTGGGATTGGTAGTTATGCTCACAGTACTTAACAAGGGGACTCCTCAATTGACCCTTCACCTTCAGGCATCCCATTGAACCCCATTGTTACATACTGTAATGAAACACTAGGAGCTAGAAAATGGTGAAAATGGCCACAGCATTTATTAAAATTGTATAAAATAAATAGGACCTTGCCAGCCTCCCCCCAAGGCAATATTCAAAGCCAGAATTCCATGAGATTGCTACTATTCTCTGCCGCTCCTCATTTGAGATCAGCACTATGTCATTATATCCACCACTGAGTATTAGGCTACCTACAGAGAGGATGGTCCCAACTCTGCCACCAGCAGGAGCTGTATCTCGCACCATGAGCAGCCCTGCTGTCGGTCCGGAATCTGCAGTGTGTCAATGATAGGAAATCCAAGCAGGCTGTCACCTAGCACAAGCAGTAGTAGCGTCGGTATCAGTCAACCCACTGTGCAGTCACAGGAGAGAACCTCCTTTGTCCCTCTTCTAAATTTACCTGTGCAGTACTCTGGCAAGGTCCTATCGCTGCTGTGACAATAATACATTATCATATATCCACTGTTTTGATCCAGAGGAAGACAAAAAACCCAGCCTGAAGCCATTGCCAATTATGCCTCAAGAGGGAAAAGATTCCTTCCTGACCCCAATAGTGATCAGAAACATACCCTGGATCAAGCATTTGACATTCATTTAACCTGAATAATAACATGCAAGCTCTCTAGTGGTTACACTGTACCAAAACCACAATATAACCGTACATGCAGGAATGCATCCACAATTGCTTACTAATAAATAATATGAGAACATAAAGAGAAACTCCTGGCATTTCACAAAATATGCAAAAAGGGGAGGGTGGGAAGTTTCTACCTGCTCAGAAGATAATGAAGTGAACTGCTTCTTCCCCTGACATCACATCCCTGTCTTTCTCTGCCCCAGCTTGGCTTTTCCCTGCCTTAACTCATTCCTACTCACAGCTGCATCTGATTCTGCCAATCTTTAAATATAAACCAGTGTAATCTGGCTGCTGGTCATTCGGATCCCTTTTCATGCAGCCCCTGCGTTTATAGCTCCAGGGCTTTCCTTTTCAGATAGCAATATAACTTTATAGCACTGTAAATAACAATTTGTTCATTTGGTAGGCAAAATATGCCTAGGTAATGTGGTTGTGGCAGTCCTAACAATTGCTAAAAGAAGACTACAGCAGCAATTTGGGAGGATATCAGGCTATTAAGATTTTTTTACATAAAAGCCTCTGTTTTAACAAGCAATTCCATGGCTACAATGGCTTTCTGAGGATTCTTGCAAATATTGTCAGCAAGCCAATGGACTTCATATTTCACTTTAAAAATTAGCATGAGTATTCTTAGTTTCCCAGGTGCCCTCAGCCATGTGACTTGTGTGACTTGTGGTCTAATAACCTTTAGTCGCTTTTTACTGCTGCACTGCAAGTATCTATCAAGAGAACAATGTGAAGGTAACCAGATAGCAGCTCCCTGACACCTACATTGCTAAAAATGCTCATACCATAGAAACAATAGCTTATCTGAAAGCAGTTCCATTGTGAAGTGCTGGCTTTTTCTGAAAGCATAAAATCAGGTACAGTGGCCTAAGATGGCTACTTACACACCATTATTACAACAATAAAAAATACACTTATTGGAATAAAGAAAAATTTTCGAGATATTACATTTATTTCAAGAATAACATTGTAAAGGTATTTAGAAATAAAAACAAAACCATAAATGTTATGACAGAATCCTTTTAAATTCAAATTATTGTTATCATATTATCAGTTTATGCATGTGTGTGTGGTGGATAGCACAAAAGTAAAAATAAACTGTTCAGCCTTTTCAACTCCTCGGCCTTGATAGAGGGGAGCAGTGCAGCGCGGTTCCACCCCTTTTACCCTCCAGTCTTATTGCCCCCTTTCTCCAGATTTATGTGTGTGACCAGATGCACTGTTTCTTGTCTTTGCAAGACAAAATGATGTCACATCTGCCCTAGTTATGAATGCCATTTTGTTTAGGAAAGCAACTGCCCCCCCCCCGTCCGTCAGCATTATGTTTCAAGAATGTTCATACTTTTCTGCTGCTTGAAAAAAAGATATCAATTGGTTCCTTTTATTTTATGCTATTGCATATTGCATTATGTCAGCTTTTCCTCTGTTACATAATACCTTGAGTCAGAGTGGTTTTTGATCTTTCCTTTCTATTCTTATGGTGAAATATGGATATCACATGGCCATAACTGCTATAATAGCTGGCATTTCGTTTTGAGATAAAAATGCAGTGTCTATAAATAAATGGTCTTTGTTCCTATGACTATGTGTTTATAGTTGGGCAAGGATCTGGGATAAACATTCTAGTAAAGCTGTGGCCAACCTTCACCCACATGGCCCCTGTGTCCTTCATTCATTAGCTTCATTTTACCCTAGGAAAAAGGAGAATTGGTGTTTACATCTCTGCAGCCTGTAATAGTGTCATTGCTTAGCTCAAGAACCTCTTATTATGCAACACTAGTGTAACCCCTTTCTAGCCACCCCCTGTGCCAAAGGTTATGCATCACATATTTCTCAGCAATTACCCTTGTAGGGCCCAAGTCCCCTTTGCAAGGTGAAAGGGTACTGTGAAGTCCTTTTTCCTGGCAGTGCCTCTGCCTAATGGGATCCGGGAATACACCTGTGGGTTACCCCATTAGGAATAACATTCAACACACACTTTGCTTTAAAATAATATCAACTTTACAATAAAGAAAGTGCAGATTAAAGGGAAATAAATATTCACAATACACATATGCATTCCATAGCATGACCCACTAGCCTGGGGAACCTGTGAAAGTCCAGTCCTGGTAAGTCCCTGCCAGGCAAAGTCCTGCACTATAGCTTTGCAGACATAGTCTATGTCCCTTTTCCCAAAAGAGCACAATTGGTCCCAGGTAGCGCTACTGCCCAAATACCTTTCCCGATGGACAAGATATTTGCTCCCACATGGCAGGCACACAAAAGCCTGTTTTCTTTTTTCTACCGTCCCTCATGCACAACTCACCCAGAGGATTCACTCACATGGGTAGGATCCTCCAGAGCTGGAACAGGCATCCACAGCAATGAACTACTTAGAAGCTCCAGGCTCTCCTAGCCGAGCACACAACTTGCTTTAAACCTTCATGGTATTGCTCCAAGCACTGGCCATAGCACAAGCGTGATAGATCCGCCTTACAACCAGCTCCCAGAGCTGTCTATAGCGCAAGCATGCAGAACTATTGCTCCCAGCACTCTCCATAGTGCGAGCGCACAATTGCTGAACCTGCTGCTGAATTATAGCTCCCAGCCCTGTCCATGGCCTGAGCATTACAAAGTCCAGACTTGGAAATCAGGACCCTCCTGGTCTAGCTCCCAGGCTTGGGGCTGCTGTGCCCCAGCCTCCGAGGACTCCTGCCTCTACATCTTAGTGGCCAGATTCTTACTCTGTCCTCAGCAAATCCATCCATGAGCACGTCTCCTATTTATAGGAAAGTGGTGCAGCAGCGACATCTAGTGACACCCTCTGGTATCTGCAATGCTGCACAGTCACAAGGGCTCTAGCCTGTGCCAAGGCTCTAGGTAGACCCTGTAGCTCATATCCAGGAGGCATGTGGTTTCAACCATAGGGGAATTAACCCTACGGGTCCCTACATTAGTAAAATTACATTTCAAACAATATCTTGTCACATTATAAATTATCATTATCATATCACCTGAAATACCATAGACGCTTGCAATAAATGCAAGTTGCTGGGTTGCACTGATTGCAATACAGCCATGGGATCTGTTATCAGGAAATTCGTTATGCAGAAAGCTCCTAATTACGGGAAATTCGCCTAACATATACTCCATTTTTATCAAATAATTCAAATTTTTTAAATCGATTTCCTTTTTTCTCTGTCATAATAAAACAGTACCTTGCACTTGATCGCAATGCAGATATTATGAATCATTATTGAAGACAAAACAACAATATTGGGTTTATTTAATGTTTAAATTCTTTTTTAGTAGACTTAAGGTATAGGGATCCAAATGACAGAAATCCTTATCTTAGAAACCACAGGTCCTGAGCATTCTGCATATTAAGTCTGCAAATCTGTAAGTTAAAATCAGTTGGTTCAGTCCATCTAACTGGATTTTCTAAAAGTGTCCCTCATTTTGGATAGGATCCAGTAACCATAGTCTATATAATACAGTGAGCTTGCTTTTTTGATTACTTGCCACAACATGTGCATTCTTCTTAAATACATTTCCATCAGACCTATAAGGATACTATGATTTAATACCTTTATCTCATCCCCTAAATAATCACCCATTTAGCTGCAGAGAAAAAAAAATTTCCCCTGGAAGGTGTCTCTAAACACATTTTTTTCAGCTATCATTCTTTTACAGTATTTCATCATTTCTGCAATAAAAGCCTCCCCTAAATTCATTCCTATGACCCATTGTTATCAGTGCTTGTGCCATAAACTCTCCTTTCAGTGTCTTAATGCTTCGATAAATGAAGGTTTCTATCCCACAAATTGGCCAATGACTTATTCCAAATCCTGGGTGGTTAAGTGTGCATTTGGCTATTGCCAATGTAGTGGTATTCCCTGTAGCTTCTATTCAATAGCTCTGCAAATTGTTCAGTTGACTTGGTAGGGAAGTGGACTGTCTATCCAGACCCAACAGGAATGCATACAAATGCCAACATTTGAGGGCAAATGGAAGTGGCACTCTCCGAAAAATAATAGAGGAAACGTTTTAGCTCCCTATAAAGCTTTTTTTAGTGCTGACAATACGACTCCTTCAGAATGAAAACTCTTGCAGCAGAGAGCATAATTTATTTCCCAAAACTCTGAATACTGGTCGGGAACCAGCAAGTTGCAAGTTTTCAATATTAAATGGAGCCTATTAATTCAAAATCTCAGAGTGTATTTGGCTGGCATAAGCAGCTATCCTTTTCAGAGAGTTAAACACTCTGCATTTGAAATATTGATACAATTTTACAAGTCATTCTTTCTGCATGAGAGCAGTGAAATGTTTGAAACCAAAGACCCATATAAAGTAGGTTTTTCTTGAATATAACTGTCTCTAATTAGAAGAATCCACAAGAGGAAAACATAGAAATGTAAAAACCAAACAAGAGAAAAATGTATTCCAAAGAAAAGTCTGTCTTTTTGCTTTAGGCAATGGTGCATCTCAAAATCAAACTTACATGGCTGGATTCCATCCCCACTTTGATTCTCTTTCAGCCAATAATGATAAGGAGAAATGGAAATAGATTTCAAACAAACAGCAGGATGGGAGAAGAGCAATTAAAATAACACACTATGAGAACATACAGTGCATTGGAGGTACAGCAACCTATTCCTCTCCTGAGTGTGCAGATTTCACAAATCAACAGCACTGCACAGCCTATAAATCTTGTTTTATTTTACATCAAATGCAAGTAGAGGGTATAGGATTTGTTTAGAATCCAACCACAGTCCAAATAGTTAGTTTGGTATGAGGGAAGAACAACCAGACAAAACCCAACAGGAACATTTCCCATGGACTAATAACAAGACATTTACAGTTTTCTGATAATTAAACATACATTTTATGCCCCATAAAAATCTAAGCTGTCAGCTTTCATTCCAGTTTAGACTGGTAATCATGACTCCTCTGCTGCGAATTACAGGATTGTAATCATTGCACTTAATTAATGAACTTGTTTAGATAAAAGCCTATTAAAAAGTGGATGTGGAAACATAACCAAGGATGAGAATTCCTGGTTGGTAATCAATAAATGGATTATGTTAAAGAAAACATGTCCCTGTAAGGAAGAAGCACAGGCTGGCAGCTATTTGATTTATTCTCAGTTCAGTGATCTTCCATGATATCTGCTGAATGATTCATTTAATCCAAGAGGCTGTTCTGTAACACACTGAAGACTCTTGTAAGTGCAAATCTGAATCCTCTCTTCTGTATCATGGTTACTGAGGCCATAATCTGGAACTTTAAACTTGGAAAGAAAAGGCCATGATGGGTGAAAGTCAGTAGGAATGAATTTAATACAGGGAATAAATGCTGAAAACTGTTTAAATGTAGTTTTCACCAGTCTATTTAAAAAATATTGTAAGAAAAACTAAGCAAAAAATGTATGAACAGGCTTGTGTCTCCACAATTTCCTCATACTAGATGCATATAATATTGTTTTATAGCAGTAGAGGCACATTTGTCAAAAAAACTCCCATAAATTCGAAATTCGATCAATCGAAATGTATTAATAAATTTGAATTTGACTCTAGTTTAATCATAGTATCTTCCCTGTAGTGGGCAGATTTCCAGGGTATATGATACACATTTTATTCATATGCTTACCAATTCTGCTTTTTTAACCTTATTTTTGCCTATGATTTGATTTTCCATTTAGCCACCCTACTCATTTTTGTTTTGGAACCAGGGAGTTAGTGTAAGGATAGATTGCAATGTGTTGTCAGCAGACTGACACACCTATCATTGCAGCATGAATGCACATAATCCAGCCACCACTTTTATGATATTTAGCATGTTACCCCATCACATACCGATCCCTCTTAGGCCTGGAGGTTTAAGTGCTGATATGAGGTGATTTATACAATCATCAGTTTCATTTTATTTTCAACGGGAGTGAAGCACCTAGATCCAGCATATAACAGAAGCAGCTCACTATGGTGCTGAAATGTAATTGCCTTTTATGACATATTTACATTTAGTAACAAAGAGTCCAATAAAATTTTCTAACTATTTATGTAAAATAAACATACCTGCAGCTGAGAAGGGTCTAACATTGAATGATGGATTTTTAGTGCAGTAGAAAGCAAGCACTTTCTGTCTATATACAGAATCAAGAAAAG
This sequence comes from Xenopus borealis, assembly GCA_024363595.1. Classification (NCBI taxonomy): domain Eukaryota; kingdom Metazoa; phylum Chordata; class Amphibia; order Anura; family Pipidae; genus Xenopus; species Xenopus borealis. Next base: position 63,499,821 of record CM044445.1, read on the forward strand.
ATATTATCGATTTCCTGTAATGATGCCTTTGTCTGTGTGTCTGTGTGGCCACATGGGAATATTCATCCAGTTATAAAAACCTATATTTAGCAGTGAACTTGAGAACCAAGTCTTTAGATAGTAAACATGCTTTAATGACAGATCTTAAATCTGAGTTCATGCCAAGTTCTTGGTCTGGTTTTTGGCAAATTGTTCATTATTTTCCAGAAGGAACTGTTAATGTACACACAATACTGTCTAATAAATTGAATCTCATAATTATACTGGGTGAACGTAAGGTCACATGCATTGTGCTGTCGAGAACTACTAATGTGCCCTACACCCACACATATGCTCAATTCCTACTGGTTTCAAGATGTGTGTGTGTTCCTTAAGCTCCAGCACTCAAATGATTTGAAAAAGACAGATTTGCGTGTACAGTCAAAATGACTATATATCAAAAAGTAACACCTGAACCAACACTCTCTATGTAAAATATTTATTTAACACATTGTACAAAAATGTCTAACAAAAATGACTTTTCTCCCTGACTGGGGCAGATTATCCCATGAGTCTTCTCCCAATCATTGTTCATACAGTAGTTTATCTAAATCTGAATGGCAAACTATCAAGTGATTGAAATCAGGACAGTCAGACTAACTTTTCATTAGACAATCTTACAAAGGGGGAGCTGCTGTACTCCCCAATAAGGATTACTATTGCACTGAGCTCAAACCAGAATATATATTTATTTCCTTTAAAAAATCCATCCTTGGAGAACAATTTGAAGTCTGATTGTTTGCTTACTTTAGGACTTGAGTCAAGTTGGATTAATTTTAATACCAATGATTTCTTTCAGACTGGGTTTTTAGCAGCACAGCATCTGTTGCTGCATTTGATTATCACATGATGTTGGACCATGTTTTCCCTCTCAGAAGAGCTTGGGACAGAAATCTTGAACTGGTAAAACTGGAAACACACTGGAGACAACGATTTAGCAAAGTTGTCTTCTGAAGTTCTTCCATTATCTATTTTTCTTTCAAATATATGTGGCACTACTTCGAACTTTTTGTAGGTAAACAGATTGTTTTGTGTAAATGTTATAAATGCTTTACTATGTGGCAACATTTTGTAGAACTGCAGAATTGTGTATAATCTGTTAATGATAGTAAAATACACTTTCTTGATATAGAAATTGTTAAGGAAAGTTATGTACTACATTGGTCACCTATGGACACCATCCTCCATTCTTACTCTCACCACCAAAAATCAATTTCTAGGGTGGTCTTGTGCTCTCAGCTTTTGCAGGTTATAAAGAACAACTGAATCCCAGAAATGGCCAGTGTGCAGCTATTTGAGATGTTTACTTAATGGTTTACTGATAGAGGGTGTGATCCCAAAGAGATTACTTTCCAGAGCATACAGACCTCCTGCATCACAGACTGACATACTAGCTCCAGGGTCTACCACCAAAGAACAAAAGCAACATTAAATAGGTCCTGTATGATAATGTGGCTATCTCTGATAGAGCGGAGCCTTTATCCTTGCTGATGTGTCCATCCATCAGTGAAGGAAATTACATTTGAGGAAAGGATGATTAAAAGTCAGTTCTGATACAGACAGTGGTATTAGGATATGCTTGGGTGGTTAGTCCCCGGCAAGATCAGCTTAAAATTTGCAAGTTTCAGCAATCACCAGACTTGTAGAGATTGCTAAATTACTAATGCTGCAAATCATCTATTAAAATGATTCTTTGTAGATCCTTATGGTGGTTCTAATATTTGTTACATTAATTAGTAACAGTATATAAATACTGTGACTGCACTGTTAAACCAACTACAAGGATGCAAAGAAGATATTATAGCGCAGTTTGTTAATGTATAAATAATATCCCCACACAAAGTGGGTTATTTATTAAACTCAATTTTTTTTTCAGGTCAAGGTTTTTTAGGCAAAAACTACCACTTTCATGGAAAAAAGCTTGGAGTTTTTTATTCAATATATGCCGATGCTGAAAAAAGTCCAAATGCGAAAATCTGCCATCTCAGACCAGTCGAGGTCAGGTATAAGACAATGGGAGATGCCCTTTCCCAAATCTGAAGATATAGTGGTTTGCTCTGGGTTTAGGCCAATAATCCCAAGAATTCAGGGTTTTCAGGCAAAAACAAAACAATAGTGCAATAGTGTACTAACATCAGATTTTAGTAATTAACCCCCAAAGGATGCCAGTGCTGACAATTCTAAATTAAACTGACATCACCAATAAAAATGGTGCCTCATGTGAATCAATGAAAATGCTCCTCCAGCAGTCACACAGTGAGTCAGCCTACTCACTAGACTGAAATAGATATCAAAGCTCATCACCCACTTCTAACATGCAAGGGGATGCTTGCACTTCTCAATGAAATGCCAAATCTGTCATATAAGAGATCAAAGCAGGAACGATATAAGAAATGTATCAAAAGGTATAAATATAACATAAGTCTATAAATACAGACTCCAGCTGATAATTATTAGATACAGATTCAGCTTTGGGAGGCAATAATGGAGATAATTGTTAGTGTGGCAAAAAATAATGCACAGAATGCATTATACAGTAAGTGAGGGCTAAGAGGTGTATTTGGCGTGGTAGAGATGTCAGCACCCACTGATTACATGCTTGAGATAATAGTACCCATTAATATTTTTTTCCTAAGTTGATTCTACAGTAGTCAGTAAACACTTCTCTTACCGTACATTTTACATGGTATACTTATACCATCTGCTCTCATTGTATAACATATTGGAGATGTCAGAGCCCCCTGCTTTTACCTGTATAGAATATTGGGTATGCCAGAACATTATACTGTCAATGCATTGAGTGCTGGGGGTATTATTATAGTATTTATTTCTCTCATTGTATAATGTGCTTGGTAATCCTTGGCCATTGGCTCGTGACCCACCGGGGGTTTCCACTTTTCTCACTATATGGAACTTCTTCCTCAGAGAGATCAGCTGACTGTGGTACTTACACTCAGCCCAAATTATTTTTGTAATATTCACTTCAGTATTTATTTGCTGTATGTACACTGGATTCAATTTTCAGTATAAACGTTACTATAATCGCAAATATCATTTTGATAATGTATAGGGGATACCTTTTGTTATGGATATGTTATTAGGGAAAATTGCTCAACAGATTTCTATTAAACTACCGTTCCACATAGTAATGGTATAGAAACATAAGGTATTAAGATGAGCTGTAGATGGACAACATGCAAACATTTTATAAAGATTCTTTTGTTACCACCTGCATTCTTGCTTCTCTGGTGTGCAATACATATTGAGGCTTCATTTTTCTCAACTTGACAGTTTATCAGAAAAAGTGGATCCCCTAACCAAAACAGTTCTATGACAGATACAAAGTAGTGCATGGATTTTTGCTGCTGCGCCTCTATGCAGACGCATGGTGCACCTGTGTGCATGCAGAGGGCATGCATTCATGTGGGACCCCATTACTCTGACCCTGCTGGGGAGTTCCAGAGGTAGACTTAATGGCAACCATGGAGGATACCAACCTTCCCAAATATTGCTCCCTGTATCACCAGGATCACCAATAGGCCCAGGATACAATGACACTCAAATGGGAATTTGGTCTTTGCTCCTATTCCTATTTTGGTCTTTGCTCCTATTCCTATGATAAGCAAGTTTATCAGGAACATCCATAAGAAGCAAACTTCAGTTATTGCTATTCTCCCTTTCTGGCCGAAGAGGAAATGGTTCTTGCACCTGATGAATAGATGCCAAGGGGACTATCTTGTTCTTCCGCTGATGGAAGATCTACTTAGAGCCAGTTTCAGTGAGCTGAGTCACCTAAGACTTACCGCCTGGCGGTTGATCGGGCCCTATTAACTTCCTCCTTCAGGTATTAATACCCTCCTTCAGTTCAGGAAGTCATTGACTAGCAAGGTTTATTCTACATTTGTCAGGATCATTGAGTTGTGGTGTTCCGTGCAATGAGTGAATGCTGACTAACCATCTATCAATGAAATTCTGGAATCCTTGCATCCTAGACAGGAATTTAAGCCCTAGTAATCTCAATACTCTTATAGGGGAATGTACATGCAAAAACTATTCGCAATGCGAAAAGTTAAGCCTTTGCGTGAACAAATCTTGCTTTGCGCGAATGCAATATACCTTTTGCGAAACCGGAAACTGTTAAGCGACCATTTCCACCAGTCTAAGGCCATTTGCGAATTTTATAGTTTGCGCTTATGCGATGTCAATGTAATAAAACTTCTTACTGAAGAAGTCGCAATGTTTGCTCCAAAAGATTATGACACCTTCAAGCACTTCTTAGGAGTGTGCAATTATAATTCGCAATGCGCAATAACAATTCGCAATGAATGCAATAACCATTTAAGGAACAATATTACATTGCGAGATGTGGATTTTTACTGTTATTGGTGCGCAATGTTTTTCTCTTTGCAACTTTAATTACATTCCCCCCTTAGGGTTCAGTTTTCAGCTATTTATGCCTAATTGAGTTCCCAATCATCTACTGAGCCTATGATACAGAGATTCACGAAGTTCAGGGCAGCCACCTTCTCCCAAGTGCTCTTCTTCCTGGGTGCATCAGCGTTTGGTGGCACATGCGCAATAGGAGGCATTCGCAAGTTCGGATCTACTGCACATGTGAAAATAAATCATAAACTTCGTGACTGCGTAGGTGCCCAAAATTAATGAACTTTCCGAAAAAAAGATCGGAAAGTTTGTGAATTTCGGGGGCATGTGCAGTAGGATGTGTTTTCCAGCACAGAGCTACTGCGCATGCGCCCCAAAGTCACAAAGTTTCCAATTTATTTTTTGTGACTTTCGGGACATGCAAAGTAGATCCGAACTGGCAAATGCCTCCTACTGCGCATGAGCCACCAGACGCCAACGCATCCAGGCAGAAGAGTGCTTGGGAGAAGATGGCTGCTGTGAACTAAGCTGGAGAGGACCTAGAAGGAGGGGTAAGTTAAACTTTAAAAAATAAAAAAAAGGACGGGTAAGTAACAAGTTTTTGCCCAGGGGGGAGGTAGGCCAGGGGAAGGAGGGAGGGGAGGGTTTTTTTGCACAAAGGGGTTGAATTCTCCTTTAAAGCAGCCCAGAGGATAAAGTCTACCATCCTGAATTCAGTGTGTGGGAGCAGTAATATGAACCAGTCAGTGGAAACTAATAGAGCTGCAAAGTAGGAAATAGTGTTCTTTTATGTTATGTCCAGTCACTCCAGTCTTTATAGATTACATCTTTGGATAACTAACTAACTATATTAGAAATATTTCTTTATTTTGAACAGCCTATTTTGAACCGTTTTATTTTGAACAGCCTATCTATTTACCCAGTTTTTATTTTTACACTGAATTCCTTTAAAGCGGCACATGTTATAGCTATAACCTCTGCCAGAAGGATTCAGGAGTTCCCATCTAAGCAATCTAATTTTTATTCTTCCGGATAGTGGTCCTTAGAACCCTTCCCTTCCTAAAGTGGATTCCAAAGAAAACCTAAATAAGGAAGTTAGGCTCCCTTCTTTTTGCATAGACCCGTCTACAGAGGAAGACTTTAGATATCAGTCCCTAAATGTTTGTCGTGTGCTTAGGAGATATCTACTGCAGGCGGAAGGGTTAAGGAGGTCGAAAAACTACTTTATATCCTTCTCAGGGAAGGGTCTAACAGCCTTTATAAGAAAAATAGTTTGGTGCCAAAAAGTTCTTTTGAAAAAAGTATATAAAAGGTACTACCAAAAATTGAAGTTTGAAAAATCAAAATTAATTAAAGTGAAAAAACATAAGAGGCCTACTCACAGTTCATCCCAGTCCCAAGGCTCAAGACAAGAGTACATTTTAGAGAAAATTATTATGAGCGCCTCCAATAAAGGTAAAGCAATAAGTAAAAAGTTAGAAACATTTATTGAGACATGACTAACAGACCTAACGCGTTTCATGCCTATAGGAATTCTTACTTCAGAAACTCAGAGCAAATCCGCGCTGGTTTTTTAGACTTATTTATTATAACATTTTTACGAAAATGTTCTTTGCGGGAAAAACTTTTTCCCCTGAAAGCTCCGATAATAACGTGGAATTGCATGAAAGCCAGAGCAAAATGGGATTACAATTGGTTTGAGATGCCGGATTTTCAATCCCGAAATTTTTTTTTTTTAAAAAAAAGGCCTATTTTAAAAAAAAAATGAATTTTTGGGATTTTTGGAATTCGGAGCTTAATAAATAACTACTAAGTGTTCAGTGTCAATAAATAGATTAAATAGATTAAGACTTATACTATATCTAATACTAGCAGCATCTGATTCCAGATGTTTTATTTAACGAGTAACTACTTGCAACTGCTATGCAGAGCCTTTTGGTAATCTCTTCCACACTTTCCACTTAAAGGGCAAGGAAAGTGTAAAATAGAATAAGGCTAGAAATGCTGTATTTTGTATACTAAACATAAACATGAACTTACTGCACCACAAGCCTAATCAAACAAATGATTTATGCTTTCAAATTTGGCCACAGGGGGCTCTTGTAACTTTGTTATACATCTTTGCAAGACTACATACACATGCTTAGTGTGGTCTGGGCTTCTTAGGAATCGTCATAAATGATCAAAAAACAAGGTTGCTTGAGTTCTGCATGGCTGGTAAGTAAGGCAGGGGCTTCCGCTGCTGTTCATAAGTATGATTGTTTCCCTGCCAGAAGTTAGGGACCGTCTGGCAATTTCTATCCACAGCACTAAATGAAGGGAGAATTTCACTGCATACAGTCAGGTTTCTTCTAAAAAACGGTTCACATTTTTTAAATTAAAGTATATTGGAGATAGATTTCTTTTTCATTAAAGAAAGTAAAAATCGGCTTTTATTTCTTTGCCTTTCCTTGCCCTTTAAAACTGGTTTATTTATAGGAAATGTATCATGAAAGGCTGTGTAGATATATATATATATATATATATATACATATACATCACTTTACAGAGATTATACATCATTTATATCATTCTCTGCCACAGTAGATCTAGCTAACAATTAACTGTGCTATTAACTATTAACTGTGCTACCAACACTGACTGTTACATTGGACCAGTTAGTAAAACTGTAGAAAGCAACATGTTCAGATATATGTTGAACTGTGGCGTAACTATAAAGGAAGCAGACCTGCAGTCACAGGGGGGCCCTGGGAACAGTGGGGCCAGGACTGTGACCCCCCCAGTGGTTCTTATAACTACTGCAAGGAAGAGGGAGACAAGTCGACTGGAGTGGGTGGAGTCATAGTGGGCAGGAGGATGGGGATTGGAGTGCGCCAGGCATCTCTGAAAATGTTTTTGTTGAATATGGTGAGAATCCCTGGCAAACCCTGCAACTACCTCTTTGTCTAAGCACATGCAACAATATATTTATTAGAGCACATATGAGGCTGACATACAGGCATGCACATATATAGACAGATGAGAGAGAGAGAGAGAGAGAGAGAGAGATAGATTCTTGCTCTGCCTGTTGATGTGTAAACTACTAAGGTATAAAACAGGATTTCTCTTTTATTGATTTATTTCCATTCTTCATTCTAACTCAGTCACCTCTTCAATTGATTTTTTTCCAGGATTAAATGTGCCGTAAACATAGATATTGCCCAGTGCACATTGTTACAAAAGCGCAGTTCCAAACTACATTTAAAAGAGGCAAGATGCACAGGACATCAGACTAAGAAGAGCCGGAGGATCTAGGCAGGAATAGTTTGATTTGTATCCCTATGAAACTTGTTTGTCTGAAGGGCAGAGAGAGGGAGGAGAAAGTTACCCTGCTGAGATGGAACAGGCAGCTCCAATCAATTTTTTAACAAGTATGTGCAGAAAGTGAATGAGTTCTTAGAAACCAAAGCAATCTTTATTTTCCATCAAATGGATTTATTTTTTAGATTTCCACATGTGGAGTGATGTGTACATGAGTCTGGGAGAAGAAAGGGTCCATAGAAACAGAAAAAAAATAGAAAAAAGTAACTGGTAATTTGGAGAACACAGATACTGTGCAACCACTGATTTACTGTAGTTTAGTGTATATGATACACTTGAGCTGACATCCTTCCATTCTCCTCTTCATTTTCCTCACTACTTCCCACATAAGTATATGAGAGTAGAACAGTAAAACTGGCCATACATATGTTATTTCCTCTCAAGTAATGACTCCAGAAGACTGTATAACATTATCACTGGAGATAAACTTGTAATTTGTTTTGGCAAGTGGTTTGTAATTTGTTATTCTAAAGATACAGAGAGCTCTCCTGTTAGGGTGGATACCTTAGTTGCCAACTTGGTTCCTCAAGACTGAGCCTGTACCACTATATACCCACCAACAGGTCTGAAAATTCCAATAGACGAGCACATCAGTGAATTAATGCAGTCCTCCTTTGATGGCGACCATTAACCCAACTGGATGATCCAGTCATTGTCCATAGGTATCAGCCTTGCCAAAGGAGTAGCTCTGGATGTCAATGTCCCCCTTTAGGCACAAAACAATTAGGCAATATTATTAAGGCCCATGTGCAAAGGCAAACTATTGGTAAAAAAAGTATTCAAAATATCATAAAAATTTTCATAAACTCAAAATATTTAGTTCTGACAGGCATGTTAGTTCTTAGTATCCGTCAAAAAAAGACGCACATACATAAATACATAACTTTGTAATGTTTCCATATCAAACTGATATTTATAAGGATGAAATGCCAGTGCTCTGTACATCCTTTTAACATTACAAGGTATAAATACAAACTAATAGCAGAAAAACACACACTATCCTTGCATGAATTGAGTTGAAATAGACCACAATATGCATGTATATGTATATATATATAT